>CM038673.1:259191285-260391285 GCA_021605145.1 Aegilops bicornis | reverse complement strand
TCGTCTCATGATTCCGAGCATTTTCCCGTTGTCCGTTTTGCAATCCGACACTCCTATCTCCCCCGGCGGCCCCTTTTACGTTTTTCCGTGTGCGGGTACTAAACCTTCTCGAAATGGACCGAGGTTTGTCTAGTGGCCTTGGTATACCACCCGTAGACCACCGGTCAAGTTTCGGGTCATTTGGAGCTTGTTTGGTACTCCAACGGTTAACCGCACTCTAGCAAAGGCCTCTTTTAAGTTGCAGCCCAACACCCCTCCAATACAGCCCAATAACCCATCTAAGTCACTCCCATGCTCTCCGTCGTTCGATCACGATCGTATGGGCGAAAACTACACCTCATTTGGACTCTCCTAGCTCCCTCTATGCCTATTTAAGCAAACCCCCCTCCAAATCCGGATCATCCCTTCCCGAAACCCTAAAATTAGTCCTCCGCCACCGGACGTGTCCGCCCGCTACGGGCGTCCTCACCGCCGCCGCCCGAATCCCGCGCCACGTGGCCCCCCCCCGCCACGCCACCGCCGCCCGCCAGCAGAGCCCTCCCGACCCGCCCGCCGCCCCGGCCCGGCCGCGCCTCCAGCGCGGTGCGCCCGCCCGCCCGCCCAGTTCCGCCCGCCCGCCGCGAACTCGCGCCGCCGGTGTCTTCCTCCGGCAGCGCCCGCCCGCCACACCGCGCCCGCCCTCCGCGCCCGCCCATGCCGCCTTCGCCCAGCCTTGGTCCGTAGCCGCCCGCCGGCCCGCGCCCGGCCTCGCCCTCCCGGCCGCGCGCTCCTCCCGCCAGCGACCGCCTCCTCCGCGAGCTCCGAGCCCGCCCCACCGTCGCCCGATCCGGCCCGATCCGGCCTCGGTAGAAAACGTTGACCTCTCTCCCCTCCATTTTTTCTTCCAAGTCTTTTCCTTATTATTGTTTTTGTTGCATTTTCAACGTGCTGTAACTTTGTCATCGTAGATCCATTTTGCGCGTATAATATGTCAAAATGTTCGCCTCGAAGAGTAGATCATTTCATCTCATTGCATCATTTTCATTTGAGCTCATCTTGATGCCCGAAATGCTGTTGGAATAGTGCTATGTGATGTTGGTTTCTGTTTCGTAACAGAACTTGCACTTTTGTTATTTTTGCCATGATTGATGTGTGCACCCTATGAATTGGAGTCCTACATGTGTTTTGTAATATGCCATGCCATCTTTCCAGGGGTGTATGCCATGTATTTTTGTGATCTATGTGGTGACTAGCACAAGCCTGCAAAGTAGGTGTCCTGATGTTGCTGATTCCAGCCCTGTTTAGCTGATTGATGTCATGTTAACTTGATGCTACCGAGAGATCCATGCATATTTTGAGATACTTCAGTAAGGATGTTTTGTTAAACATGTCTTGCTCTATCCATCCATGTCCTTGTTTGCAATTATGGAGTACCATAGCTTGAGTCAATCGAGCTCTACTTTTGCTATAAAATGTTTCCTGGCAGATTGTTTACATGTTATTCAATTTTGCCAAGGTTGTTGTGGTTGATCCATTTATGCTATGTTATTTTTCTTGCCATGTATGTCTTCTATGACATGTCTTCTTGATGAATGTATGCTTAGTTTATCACTTAAGGCTCTGTAGTGAGTGCATTGAGCTTGTAACATGCCTACTTGTTATCAGTTTTTAACATGCCATGTTGCTGAATCTGTTAACGGAACTTTCAATATTGACATGGGTGTTACTATATTTTCGGATCCTTTTTGGCTTATGGTCAGTAAGGGACTTTTGTTCTATGCTTTGAGTAGATTCATGCCATGCCTTATTTTGCTATTCTAAGTTCCTGTAGCATGTAGTTTTCTTGCTCTGAACATTGCAACCTGATGCTGTTTTTGCCATGTCCAGCCTGATATTTTGTGCACTTTTGCCATGCTTGTTTGAACCTGTTATGATGTGATTTAGCCGAAGCTCAGTGCTCATCTTTTGTCAAGCATCTTGTGTAGATCACTGCCATGTACTTTGTTGATACGTTTGGGTGCAGTAGCTTAATTATTTGTTGCTTGCTAAGTGGCATCATGCTGTTAATGGCAGATTTGTGCCATTCTTGTTTTGCTTGTCATTTGCAAACCGTGTATCCGATTCCGGTGATCTTTATATCGATTTCAACCGAAATCATCTCATCTTTCCAGTGGCATACTTGGTTTGCCAAGTTAATGCCTGATTCATCATTTCCCTTCCGGAGCGCGCATACGCATTGCATATCACATTCCGCATATCATGCCATGTTTTGCATCATGTTGATTGTGCATTGCACCGTGATTTATTGTGGTTCCTTTGTTTGTGTTGTTGCTTTGGGTAGAGCCGGGAGACGAGTACGTGAGCGAGGAACCTGTTGAGAACGCTTACGAGGATCAAGCTTTCGACAACTCGAGAACATTGCGTGCAAGATGACCATACCCTCGAAATCACTTCTATCTTTGCTATGCTAGATGCTCGCTCTTTTGCTACGCCTATGCTGCGATGCCTACCACTTGCTATATCATGCCACCCATATTGCCATGTCAGCCCCTAACCATCCTTTCCTAGCAAACCGTTGATTGGCTATGTTACCGCTTTGCTCAGCCCCTCTTATAGCGTTGTTAGTTGCAGGTGAAGTTGAAGTTTGTTCCTTGTTGGAACATGGAGATGTTGTTCCTGATCGGAACATGTTTACTTGTTGGGGATATCACAATATATATCTGCTATAATTAAAACATCTATATACTTGGTGAAGGGTGGAAGGCTCGGCCTTATGCACAGTGTTTTGTTCCACTCTTGCCACCCTAGTTTCCGTCATACGGTGTTATGTTCCTTGATTTCGCGTTCCTTACGGTTGGGTGATTTATGGGACCCCCTTGACAGTTCGCTTTGAATAAGACTCCCAAAGAAGGCCCAACATTGGTTTTACCATTTGCCACCTAAGCCTTTTTCCCCGGGTTTTCGCGAGCCCGAGGGTCATCTTTATTTTAACCCCGGACCGGTGCTCCTTCGAAAGTCTTTGGCCCGAACTAGAGCCCTGGCGCCCCTCAAGGAAACTTGAGGTCTGGTTTTAGTTGTATGGACTGCTCATCCGGATGTGCCACGAGAACGAGATATGTGCAGCTCCTATCGGGATTTGTCGGCACAATCGGGCGGCTTTTTGGTCTTGTTTTATTGCTTTGTCGAAATGTCTTGTAGTCCGGGATTCCGAGATTGATCGGGTCTTCCCAGTAGAAGGAATATCGCTTCGTTGACCGTGAGAGCTTATAATGGGCTAAGTTGGGACTCCCCTGCAGGTAATATCTTTCAAAGCCGTGCCCGCGGTTATGAGGCAGATGGGAATTTGTTAATGTCCGGTTGTAGAAAACCGAAGTTGACCTCAAATAAAATACGCATCAACGCGTGTGTAACCGTGATGGTCTCTTCTCGGCTGAGTCCGGGAAGTGAACACGGTGTTGGAGTTATGTCTGACGTAAGTAGTTCAGGATCACTTCTTGATCGCTACTAGCTTCACGTCCGTGCTTTGCTTCTCTTCTCGCTCTCTTTTGCGAAATAGCCACCATATATGCTAGTCGCTTGCTGCAGCTCCACTTTACTACTCAGTCCTTCCTATAAGCTTAAATAGTCTTGATCTCGCGGGTGTAAGATTGCTGAGTCCCCGTGACTCACAGATACTTCCAAAACAGTTGCGATTCGACGATGCGGTCACGGTGACTCAACCGAGCTCAAGTGGGAGTTCGACGAGGAACGTGGTCGTTACTATGTGTCTTTTCCAGATGATCGATAGTGGAGCCCAGTTGGGACGATCGGGGATCCGTGGTAGCATTTGGGGTATCTTCTTTATTTTGGTTCCGTAGTCGGACCTTGAGTGTACTCTGAATGATGGATGTTTATTTATGTATTGTGTGAAGTGGCATTTGTAAGCCAACTATGTATCTCTTTCCCTTATTTATTACATGGGTTGTGTGAAGATTACCTCACTTGCGACATTGCTTTCAATGCGGTTATGCCTCTAAGTCGTGCCTCGACACGTGGGAGATATAGCCGCATCGGGGGCGTTACATAGTGCCACCCCTAGTTGGTTTTGGAGTATTGACGACAAATTTGGTTGAGGGACTAATGTGTTTGTGATAATTGCAGGATAACACAGGTAGTGTCCCTCATTGATTCGGTTTACCTACTGGAGATGACCCCTAAAAATGTATGAAGACATTGACGAGAATGGTGGTATGTGAAGATATTCATATTGAAGACTATGACATGAGAAGACATTGAGTGAAGACTATGGAGCGCGAAGACTGTGTCGTTTTGTTGTTTCCTTTTTCTTCTTTGTTGAGTCATAGGAACCACCGTACTGTTAAGTGGGGTCCAAGTGAACAAAGTCAGAATGACTGAAGTGATGCTCAACCCAAATCCTATGTCTTCGAGCAAATACAATGAGAGAAAATCTTATCCAGAGCTGGATGAGTCAGCTTTGCTTGTAGCCCAAGTAAAGTTGTCGTGTGTGTTTGAAATCTGACCGTTGGAACACGTGTCAGTTCCTTAGTGACCCAGGGTCATTTCGGACATATCAGGTCGGGTTGCCTAGTGGCTATAAATAGCCCACCCCCTACACCATAAATTTGTGGCTGCTCAGAGTTAGTGCACGGCTTTTGTCGTTTGAGAGCAACTCACCTCGAAGCCTTTGAGAGAGAAATCCTTGCAAGGACAAAGCCCAAACACCCAGAGCCAAAGAGTGTTAGGCATCACTGAAGTCTTTCTGTCTGCGTGACCTGAAGACTTATTACACTTGAGGACTGTGAATCCTCCAGCCAGTTAGGCGTCGCATTCTGAGCATCCAAGAGTCATTGTGGATCGCCGGTGAACGAAGTCTGTGAAGGTTCGGAAGTCTACCTTGAAGACTTACCAGAGTGATTGGGAGAGGACTGTGTGTCCTTAGCTCAAGGGAATAAGGTGAAGACGCCGGTCTTCGAGTTGAATCTCAGCCTCCCTAACCAGACGTACAGCTTGTCACAAAGAATCGAACTGGTCCAACAAATCATGTGTCTTCAACAAGTGACTGGTTCTATCCTCTCCCTCCCTTTACTTAGAGTTTGTCTTCGTGAAGTCATTGCCTAATTGTCATACCCTGTTTGAATTCATTGCTTGACTGCTATCGTTGATTGGCTTCATACTATCTTCCATCCTAATCCTTACTACTAAGTTGTTATTAGTCTTTGTACTTTCACATTACTGCATACTTGACTATGGTTTGCTTGTGGTAGTTTATCTTCCGTTGCATATCAATTAGGTCATTTCTATTGTTTGTCTTCGAAACTTCCACGTTTTGAAGACTTTCATAAAAATCGCCTATTCACCCACCCCCCCCCCCCTCTAGTCGATAACTAGCACTTTCAATAACCCTCAGGTATCTTAGGCAAGTCATATCTAGGAGAGCTAGGTCTAATAGGTGTTTCAAGATTTTTAGTTTCAAGTATTTCACCAGTTTCAGCATTCTCAATATCTTTAGCTCTAGCAATTTGTTCATCAAGAAATTCACCTAGTCGCATATTATCATCAAGCAAGGTACTAGCATCATCATGAGTAGCATTCATAGTAGAAGTATCATCATCAATAACTTGCGACATATCAGGATTAATAGAATGTGGTGGTGTTGCAAGTCTACTCAAAATAGAAGGTGAATCAAGTGCAGAGCTAGATGGTAGTTCCTTACCTCCCCTCGTCTTAGAGGGAAATATCATAAACTTTGTATCCTTGAGATTCTTCATAGTGATAAATAGATAATAATTCCAAGTGACTCAACAAATATATCTATGCTCCCCAGCAACGGCACCAGAAAAGGGTCTTGATAACCCACAAGTATAGGAGATCGAAATAGCTTTCGAGGGTAGATATTCAACCCAAATTTATAGATTCGACACAAGGGGAGCAAAAGAATACTTGCACGTATTAGCAGCTGAGTTGTCAATTCAACCACACCTGGAGATTAAATATCTGCAGCAATATGATCAGTAGCACAGTAATATGATAGTAGTGATGATAGTAGCGGTAACGGTAACAGTGATAGCAATGATTTTGTAGCAAGTGTAACAGTAGCAATAGCAGTAGTAACTTAGTAAGAACAATATGCGGAAAATTTGTAGGCATTGGATCGGTGAATTCATTGGATGATATTAATCATATAATGGTCATAACCTAGGGGGATACAAAACTAGCTCCAGTTCATAAATATAATGTAGGCATGTATTCCGTAAATAGTCATACATGCTTATGGAAAGAACTTGCATGGCATCTTTTGTCCTACCCTCCGTGGCAGCGGGGTCCATATGGAAACTAAGGGATATTAAGGCATCCTTTTAATAGAGAATCGGAACAAAGCATTAACACATAGTGAATACATGAACTCCTCAAACTACGGTCATCACCGGAAAGTATCCCGACTATTGTCACTCCGGGGTTTATGGATCATAACATGTAATATGTGAATATGACTTGCAAGATCGAATCTAGAACATAGATATAATGGTGATAACATAAACGGTTTGGATCTGAAATCATGGCACCCAGGCCCAAAATGACAAGCATTAATCATGGCAAAGTCATATCAACATCAATCTTAGAACATAATGTATACTAGGTATCAAGCCCTAACAAAACTTGTCGGTGTTCTGGGAACGGGGGTCCCCAGACTTGCCTGCATGCGGCCTGCAGCATGGCTCAAAGGAGGCCCAGGACAGCCCATCTTCATCAACGCAAGCTCAAGACCCTCGCGAGGGGCCAAGCCTCACGGGGCGGACGACGAGGAGCTTCCTCAGGCACGGCCTCGTCAGGCTGGCTCATGAGGAGGCGGAGAGTTCAAGGCAGGTACCTCGCGAGGTGCCCATGACGCAAGCCATGACGACCAAGGGCGCGGTCGAGGCGCCAGCCCATGATGTCCTCCTTTCCTCTTTGGTGCAAAGGGAGCAAGCGCAGGCAAGAGCATCAAGCAAAGGCGTCCATTTCGGTGCAACAAGACCAAGACCAGCCCCAACGGCTGGAAGGGAGTCATCGTGGAGCCCAAGCAGGCGTCATCACCAGAGCCTTTGGCAGGCGAGGACCAACTTTAGCCAGGATAAGTGTACCCGCTAATCCCCTTCAAAATGGCCAATTGTTGGCGCCCTTCCCGCTCAATATTTGGGAAGAGGCCCAGGGCCTTTGCCTATAAATAGGAGTAGCCACACTCAGAGCAGGGGGATCGAAACGATCGGCATCTAGATCTGGGAGAGACAAAGAGAGATCAGAATCCTCACCAAGGATCCAGTAGCTAGAGCAACGGAACACCACCTAGCAGTTCATCACACCCACCAAGAACAGACCCTCGCGAGGCTGTTCTTCCCTGTACTGTTCCTCATCAGCCCAAGAGGCAATCCACCACACCACAAACTAGAGTAGGGTATTACACCACAACGGTGGCCCGAACTAGTATAAACCCTGTGTCTCTTGTGTTGTTCTGTTTAGTAGTTTAGGTCCCTGCGATTCGGGGAGGTACGAGACGGTGGAGGGTCGGATCTCCGCGCGCGCCCCAGTGTTCGAACCTCAAGGGACTGCCGGAACCCGAAATCCGACATTTGGCGCGCCAGGTAGGGGTGCGCCGGAATCTGCCTTTCGTCAATTCGTTCTTCCCCGACCACCGCAACCATGTCTGACGCCCGTCGGGCCCGCGCCGAGCGCCGAGCCGCCCTCGCCTCCCATGTCGCCCAGACAGCTCCCGTCGGCGGGCGCCCTCGTCGCTCCTTGTCACCTGCCGTCAACGCCGCCACCGGCCCGACGGGGAACGAGCAGCAAGCATCGTCCCAGCACCCGTCCATGAGGCGGGACGGCCGCACCGCCACGCCTTCGCTCATCCCCACTGGTTCTTCGTCACGCGCGCCCCGTGCGGCCATGGAGGCCCGAGCTGCACTCATCGCGCAAACGAAGCTCTGCGCTTCGCCCGTCGACGACGTCTCACGAAGAATGGCTTGACCGAAGTCGCCGAAGCCTGCTCAAATGCAGGAGGCGCCACGCCCGTCTGGCCTGCCGCACCGCACCCGCTTCGCTGGCGAGGAAGCTCCCGGGCGCCTCGGCCGCCTCCTCCTCAAGAAGGCGCCCACAGCCCCAAGCGCGCGGTCCTGGCGGAACCCTGTTCCGCCAGCGCCGCACTGCAAGAGCAGAGCTGTCAAGAAGTTCCTTGCCCACAAGAAGATGCCCGGCGCTCCCCGCTCCAAAGACGTCAAGACCTGCGCTGCCCCCGTGGACGCAGGAGGCCCACAAGACCAAGCCTCTCGCCGTCTGAGGCCCCCAGCCACGGCGGGCTGCCGCGCTTTCACCTCCGAGCTGCCCGGCGTCGCGTGGCCCGCCAAGTTCAAGCCAGACCTGCCTCCTCGCTTCTGACGGCACGGTGACCCTCACGGAGTTCCTCCAGCTCTGAGCTGGGCATCGAGGCTGCCAACGGGATGAAAAGGTCATGGCGAATTGGTTTCCCATGGCGCTCAAGGACGGGGCCCTTTGGCTCCTGAATCTGGCCCCGAGCACGATCTCTTCCTGGGCGAGATGCGTACCGCTTCATCGCCAACTTCCGTGGTACTCGCGACCGGCCACCGCCTTGAGCGACATGCGCCCGAATCAAGCGGCAGCGAAACCCCTGCAAAGTACATCCAGCGCTTCAACAACGCTACGCCTCAAGATCCCTGTGGTAACGGAGGAGGCCATCATCTCTGCCTTCTCCGACGGCGTCGCGACGTCAAGATGAAGGAGGAGCTGGTGATGCATGAAGATCTGTGCACCTCCCCGAGCTGTTCAACTTGGGGACCAAGTGCGCCAGGCTGAGGAGGCGCCTCTCCCTCCTCGAGCTGCCCTGCAGCGGATCCCTCAAGAGAAGAAGTCCAAGGCCAAGGACGTGAAGCGCAAGGGGCTTCCAGATTCAAGCGGCCGAACCAGACACCAAGCGAGGCGTAGATCAGCCCGTATCCTCCAAGGGCAGCCGGATCTGCGTGTACCACGACCTCCACACCCACAACACCAATGAATGTCAAGAGCTCCGGCCGACGCGAAGGAAGGGTCGGCAGACGCCCGGCGCAGCGACCGAGGCTACGGCCGAGGAGGAGGAAGGAATGCGGGGCCTGGGAAGACCGCGCCCACGCCAAGGGTGGTGCGACCAACCTCGCGAGGATCGCCTGGAAAGACCCACCTCGCGAGGGAGGCTGGAGGATCAGCCTCGCGAGGATCGCCCGCCAGGAACGCAGGCCTCCCTCCACTTTGCCGCCCGCCGCCAAGGAGAATTGAAGACCATCATCGGGGCGAGGGGCTGGGGCTTCCAGAAGCGCGTGCGATCGCTGCATCCTGGGCGGAGCTCAAGCCCCGACCTCTCAAGCGCATCTTCAAGCAGTTCGCCCACAAGTGAATGCAGTCCTCCCAAGCTCGAGTCCACGCGCCCTCTCGGGTGGTCGGCGTGCGCCATCACGTTCAGCTCGGCGGACCAGCTCAAGTCTTGCAGCCACAGCCAGAGTTCTCCCGATGCTTTGCTCCCCAATCATCAGCAACGTGCTGGTCACCAAGACCCTCATCGACGGTGGAGTAGGGCTCAACGTCCTGTCCGTGGAAACATTCAACAATCTTCAAGTGCCTTACAGTCAGCTTCAGCCAACCAAGCCCTTCTCCGGAGTCACCGACGGCTCCACGGTCCCGATCGGGCAGGTCCGCCTTCCTGTCACCTTCGGGGCTCGCGACAACTACCACACCGAGCTCATCGACTTCGACCTCGCCCACATTCGCCTGCCGTACAAAGCCATCCTCGGGTACCCAGCGTTGGCCAAGTTCATGGCCGTAACCCACCACGGCTACAACGTCCTCAAGATGCCAGGAAGCGGCAGGGTCATCACGGTGCCACAGCGAAGAGAGAGACGCGATGTGCTCCTCGAGCGAGCCTTTCAGGCCGTGATCGCTGGAAGACCTGCACCACAAGCAGTAGGAGGCCTCCGAGGCCGCACCCAAGAAGAAGAAGACATCGACCGGCCCGACTCCTCAAGAGACAGGTTCTCAGGCCCGTGACCGGGCCGGGGAGCCTCCTTCCATCGCATAGGAAAGCGCACCGGCGCCCTCCTCGAGCGAGGCTCGGGGCTCTCCCTGGAGGGCCGCCGACCTCGCCAAGGTCTCGAGGGAGGCGCTTGGGCACCACGTGAGGCGTGTTTGAAGCATGTTTCCCATAGGTGAGCAAGGCAGGAGGGCGAACCCTCGGGGGTTCGTCGGCAAGGCCATTCAGAGCTACAGGAGTCAAGGATCATGAGGGCAAGCCGCCGCCTACTGTGGCCCCCATCCAGCGAGGATGGTGGGCTGCGTGTGCATCGACGCACCGAGGGCTCAACCGAGCCGCATCTCAAGAGCGCCTCTGGTCCTCGCGAGTGGGGACGTTGCAGGGTCCGCCCACGCCCACGCAGACGCATGCCTTATGGGCTGCCAACGCGGCTGCTGCGCACCGGCGTCTCATGAGGACCATCTGGAGGCTCAAGAGGTCAGCACGCCGCAGCCTGGCGGAGATGGAGATGGCCCCGAGGAGCCGCCAGCGCCTCCGAGCCTCCCGAGGCCCACAGGTGCAGGGGCTCGTGAGGATCGGCTCCCGCAGCCCACCGAGTCTGCTGCACCAACACCCCCTCGTCCCCAACATCACCAGGTGACATCTTTAAGTTTCACTTCAGGCTGGGAGCGCCTTCAGCCGTGATTATTCCCGGGCAGCGTGGGTCCGTCCTGCGGCATGTACCCCTTTATTTCATGTCATTAGCTTATCCTGTTGGGGCGCCCCTCGGGCTGCATCATCCCCAAGCCGCTCGGGCCAGTCCAGCGGCATGTATCCTTCTTCGCGTTTTCCTTAGGATTACGCCTCGTTCCACCATGCTTGTTATTTGGTACCTTTTCCGGGTGGCGAAATCTTGCACGCGTTAAAGGGGTGCACGAGCATCGCGACTCGGGGCTCCTACCGGCTCTCCGGCCCTCACCCTCTGGTCTTGTCCATGGCATCGCGACCTGGCTTGCCGGACGGCCGAGACCAGCCCGAGAGCCGGGACCCGAGGGGCGTGAGTTTCATCATCCAACCCACTTGGCGTTAAAGGGGTGCACGAGCATCACGACTCGGGGCTCCTACCGGCTCTCCGGCCCTCGCCCTCTAGTCTTGTCCATGGCATCGCGACACGGCTTGCCGGCGACGGCTGAGACCAGCCCGAGAGCCGGGACCCGAGGACGAGTTGCTGCGTCGACCCGGCTTAGCGTTAAAGGGGTGTGCACGAGCATCGCGACTCGGGGCTCCTACCGGCTCTCGGCCCTCACCCTCTGGTCTTGTCCATGGCATCGCGACTGGCTTGCCACCGACGGCCGAGACCAGCCCGAGAGCCGGGACCCGAGGACGAGAGTTGCGTCATCTAATCCAGCTTATGCGTTAAAGGGGGTGCACGAGCATCACGACTCAGGGCTCCTGCCGGCTCTCCGGCCCTCACCCTCTGGTCTTGTCCATGGCATCGCGACCTGGCTTGCCAGCGACGGCTGAGACCAGCCCAGAGCCGGACCAAGATGTAGACCACCGCATCCGCCAAATTTGTAGGAACACACTCGAAGATAAGGCCGAGCCAGGCGCAACCCGCCTTTGAGGTAGGGGCCCGTGAGTCCCGCTACCGCTCACGGGTGCCCAGATACACCTCGTCCAGCCCTACCGTGCCAGCCACGTGTCGTGGTGTGGGGCTGTATCGCCCAGAGGCTCCTCCCGAGGGGAGCCCCTCCCACGCTCCAAAGGAAGCACCATGCTCCGCGCTGGCTGACGACACTACCGAGGAGCGGCTATGCCCGTACGCATGCGGAAGCGCTATGCTCCGCGCTGGTGATAAACAACTGAGGGTGGCCTCCGGGTCGCATCAACCTCAGGGAGCCCAGAGCTCAGTGTCCGGCCTCGTCGCAACGCCTCCCTCGGGAGGCGCCGTAGCGAGGCTGGGCACGGGCTGCGCTGGAGTCACGCCCAGACGCCGCCACCCAGCCAGCCCTCGGGCCTGGTTCGTCAGACGTCACTCCCCGAGCGGAGCCAAGGTACGAATGTCGTTTGAGCGTCGAGGGGACTCCTGAGCATCGCAACTCAGAGCCTAACTGATCACGTAGCCCCTCACCCCTTAGTTCCGAAAGGCTAACGGCCCGGTTGAGGTATCTGCGAGGCGGGCTCTGCAGACGTGAAACGGTGGATCCGCCTGCCTCACCTCCCTACTTGATGTTCGTGCGCCAAGGGGACTCCGAAGCATCGTGACTCAGAGCCTAACTTGTCACGTAGCCCCTCACTCCTTGGTCCCGTCCTGGTTTCGGTCGGGGCTAGCAACGGCGAGAGGTATCTGTGAGGCCGGGCTCTGCCAGCGTAGAACATAAGCAAGTAGGAAGCACAAATTTCAAGGAATTCAAAAGCAAATATTACAGTCCACACTGTTATCGCCATACCAAATGCAAGTTTAAACGCCTCCTCGAGGCATGATACATGTGCAGGAATTAAAAGCAAGACAGGAGCCACAACGGAGTCACTTGTCGGCGGTGGAGCAGCGGAGTGGGCTCGCCTCGTGAAGCAGTGAGGCCGGCAGCGCGCTTCGGCTTGGTCTTTGAAGGCCGGAACTTCCCCAACAGAGCCTCATGACCCTTCACAGCCTCGTCGGCCGGCTGTGCTCGCCGCTTGCTGGCTCCGGCAGGCTGTCCATGTCGACGCTGGGATCGCGAAGATAGATGTGGGTGAGGATCCGTCGAGCTGCCGCAGAAGACAAGACACGCGCCTCGGCCTCAGCCGTGGGGCCAAGACCAAGGGAGACATCTTCAAGAGCGCAAACCAGGAAGGGAAGCAGCTTGGCGGGGCCGTCCTCTACGCCGGCCAGTGGGCTCTCCAGGACGCTATCGTAAAGCTCCCTCAGCAAGGCGCGAGCCTTCACCTCCATATCCATGAAGGCCACGCGATCTTCGGCAAGAACCCACGCCTTGCCGTACAGCTCGACCCTCCTCGCCTCCAGCTCCTGCTCCAGCACGCCTAGGCGGTCATGGCGCTTCTTCAGCTTGGCCTCCCGGTCCTTGACGGCCGCTCGTGAGCCTTCATGCTTTCCTCCTGCTCCTGGCGAAGGCGGGCCTCCTCGGCAAGCTGGTTCTGCAGGCCCTTCAACTCTCCCTCCAGCGTCTCACAGCGACCTTGGATGTTGGCCGCCTCCCCCAGGGCAGCATCGCGGGCAATCTTCGCCTCACGAACAGCTTGCTTCTCCTCGTCGCAAGCCGTCGAGGCCTGGACCAGCGCCGCCCAAATCGAAGCATCGGAGTGAATCCAGCCAGAAGCCAGCTCAAACGCCCGCCATCGACGGGAGTCGGCGCCCGAAGATCTCTGCCCGCAGCGGTCCAGTCCGGCAACGGCGCGGTCCAGAACAGCATTCGGAGGAGCAGCGGTCGGTGGAGTAGGAGGAGAAGACGACTGTTTGACCACTACGCCCTGAGGCGGAACCAGCGGCGCCACGGCAACAGTGGAGGCAGCGCCAAGCAAGGGCACCTCGGGAGTCGCCTGGGCCAAGAAATTTGAGCTGCTTCGCCCAGCCCAGCTCGGCCGAACCTCGCGAGGACGCCCGGGCAGGAGAGGCTGTCGCGTCGGGATCACCTTCTTTTTTGGGCAGAGGCACCGCCACGGATGGGGCCTCAGAGCCCCCTTGACTTCTTCGCCGCGGGCGCCAGCCTGGCCGAAGGACATGGGCATCAGATCTCGTCGACGGAGCAATAATGAAGACGGGAAGCAGGCACTTACAGGTCGTTGCCGGTGGACTCGAGCAGCCTCCGGCCATACTTGAAGCACGAGAGCCGGCTGCACGGATCAGCTTCAAGGGGACCAGGAGCAGGAGGCGCGTCTGCTGATCGCCCCGGGGCTGGGGCGGACCCGCGGGGAACCAGCCCAGTCCGGTCCTTCTTCGGGATCGAGGGCAGGCTTCTGCCTCCCCGCTCATCTTCATCCTCGTCGTCGTCACTCTGGGGGAGGCGGAGAACGCGGGACCTGCGCCGCAGGGGAGGAGCCCTTGACTCCGCCCCCGAATCAACCCCCTCTCCTGGCTCTCTTTCCTCCACCTCTTCATTTGGAGTCGGAAGAGGACACGTCCACCAAGTCCTCCGGAGCCTCCACGGGCACGGGCCCGTCCCCATTGAAGACGGGCATGGGCCCCACTACTTGCTCCCAATCCTGCTGAAGGAACAAGGCGCAGGCGCCTCCAGTCTCGCCACGTCGCCCCCAACCAAGGCTGAGGACCGTCGCGGATCCTCGCTGTCCGAGGCCACGGGCTCGAGTGAGGCCTCCACATCGGAAGGCAATCTTGTGCAGCGAGCCGATTGATGCTCCAGGAACCCCCTCAGCAGCGACGCGCCGGTCAGCTTCGCCGCCGCCGCATTTGCCGGCTTCAGATATGCGTCCATCTTCTCCAGCACTAGCTTCGCGCGGGGATCCAGAAGCTCCACTCGGGACCAGTCGTCGGAGCTCTCGGCGGGCTCCGTGGGCAGGATCAGCCGTGGGTGGATGCGCCCAGCATCCACCAAGACCCACTTGCTCCTGAAGCCCTCAATCCGCTTCCCAGGGTTTGAAATGGCGATGGCTCCGCCATATGCAACGAAGCTCACAAGACGCTGGAGGCGGAACCACGGGAGGTTCCGAGGGAGAAGTAGTGGCGCAGCAAGGCCACCGAGGGCTTCACCCCAACATGGGCCTCACAATAGTAGGCGAAGATTGCCAGAAGAAGGACGGAGTTGGGATGGAGGTGCAGAGCTTGAATGTTGTAGTGACGGAGGACGGAGAAGAAGAACTCAGAAAAGGGAGGCACCAGACCCGCAATGATGGCGCTCACGAAGAACGGGTAGAAGGTACTCCCCCGACCCTCAGGGGCAGAGGAGCCGGCCTTGAACACCGTTGTTCCATTGACGCCTTCGCTCGCTTAACCGGCGCATTGAGCGAGCTCGCCTCGACACATTTGGCGGGTCAACGGGAGAGTACCAAGCTCGGTCGGGCTTGGCGAGGCGCCATGTTGGCTAGGGCACGCAGTAGTGGATCTGAAGATCTCGGAAGCAGAGAGGAGAGGCGCAAGAAAGGGGATCTGAGCAGCAACTGGAGAAAGTAAAGGAGGCAAGGAAGATGCCGCTCTATTATCAACCCACACGGTTGCAGTGCCGCCCACGTCCAATCAACCGCCACGCGGCACCCAAGGCCGCAGGCTGTTAGGGCCCGCGACGCTTCGCACTTGCCCTTTCGCCTCTCTGCCCGGCCAAGTTCGGGCGCGCCGCGGGCCCTGGGGCTACTGTCGGCGTTAGGAACGGGGTCCCCAGACTTGCACTGCCTGCGGCTGGCGTGGCTCAAAGGAGGCCTGTGACAGCCCATCTTCATCAACGCAAGCTCAAGACCCTCGCGAGGGGCCAAGCCTCATGAGGCGGACGACGAGGAGCTTCTCGAGCACGGCCTCGTCGAGGCTGGCTCATGAGGAGGCGGAGAGTTCAAGGCAGGGTACCTCGCGAGGTGCCCATGACGCAAGCCATGACGACCAAGGGCGCCCGATCGAGGCGCCCGGCCAGCGATGTCCTCCTTTCCTCTTTGGTGCAAAGGGAGCAAGCGCAGGCAAGAGCATCAAGCAAAGGCGTCCATTTCGTGCAACAAGACCAAGACCAGCCCCAACGGGCTGGAAGGGAGTCATCGTGGAGCCCAAACAAAGGCGTCATCACCAGAGCCTTTGGCGGCGAGGACCAACTTTAGTCAGGATAAGTGTACCCGTTGTTCCCCTTCAAAATGGCCAATTGTTGGCGCCCTTCCCGCTCAATATTTGGGAAGAGGCCCAGGGCCTTCGCCTATAAATAGGAGTAGCCACACTCAGAGCAGGGGGATCGAAACGATCGGCATCTAGATCTGGGAGAGACAAAGAGAGATCAGAATCCTCACCAAGGATCCAGTAGCTAGAGCAACGGAACACCACCTAGCATTTCATCACACCCACCAAGAACAGACCCTCGCGAGGCTGTTCTTCCCTGTACTGTTCCTCATCAGCCCAAGAGGCAATCCAGCACACCACAAACTAGAGTAGGGTATTACACCACAACGGTGGCCCGAACTAGTATAAATCCTATGTCTCTTGTGCTGTTCTGTTTAGTAGTTTAGGTCCCTGCGATTCGGCGAGGTACGAGACGGTGGAGGGTCGGATCTCCGCGCGCGCCCTAGTGTTCGAACCTCAAGGGTCTGCCGGAACCCGAAATCCGACAAAACTAAATCGATTACATGATCATCCAACTCCTCACCGACCAGCGAGCCTACAAAGGAATTACTCACTCCCAGTGGGGAGCATCATGGAATTGGCGATGGAAAAGGGTTGGTGATGACGAAGATCAAAGATACCCCTCTCCGGAGCCCCAAACGGACTCCAGATCTAGCCTCCCAATGAAAAACAGGAAGTGGCGGCGGCTCCGTCTAGTGAAATGCGATAATTCTTCCTTCCTGAATTTTTCTCCAAATATAGGTATTTAAGGAGTCGAAATCAGTGTCTGTGGGGCCACCAGGTGGGCACAACCCACCTGGGCACGCCTGGAGGGGGGAGCACCCTGGTGGGTTGTGCTCACCCAGGAGCCCCCCTTCGGTGGTTCTTGGCTCTAGTATTTTTCTTTTATTGTATAAAAATTCTCCAAAAAGTTTTGTTCCATTCTGAGAACTTCAATTTCTGCACAAAAAAAAACACCATGGTAGTTCTACTGAAAACAGTGTCAGTCCGGGTTAGTTTCAGTCGAACCATGCAAATTAGAGTCCAAAACAAGAGCAAAAGCGTTAGGAAAAGTAGATATGATGGAGACGTATCAGTGGTGGCCAGATCTGGCCAGCCCGGAGGTGCGTGTGGTCTTGGGGGTTGTCTAGGGGTTGGGAAGGTGGTGCCTTCCTGCCTATCTCTTTTGTCATCTTGGTTGCAAGAGTGGGGCAAGGGTGGACTTGGATCCAGGGATGCCGAGGCGACGGCCTTGGTAGTGCGAGCTGCAATGCATAGGGGCGGAGCTCGTGGCTCAGGTGTTGGCTGGGTGCTATGGCTGTGTGGGCGGCGTGGTGGCCAGAGTACGACGGTTAGTGGTGTTGGCACGGCACCCATGGCATGTTGTACTATGTTTTGAAGGATAAGTGCTTGCCAGGGTGAAAGCCTCCTCTGGCTCTGCCAGGCCGACGGCTGCCCGTGTCTACGGGGTTATTTCCTTATTGAAGGTGTTGTCGTAGCTACTCTTCGTCCTTCATGTTCCTTCGAGGGAAACCTTACTCCTTGGTTCAGGAGATGGCGGAGCTCTAGTGTTTTGCCCTTCTTGAAGGTGCCACCTTGAAGTAACCGGCTCGTCATACACGACTTCATCTCTTCGTAGTGACTGGTTCACAGTTGAGAGCTCCGGTGTCTCCAAGCTGCTTCCTCGTGTAGTGTGCTTCGAGTTTTCATGGTTGTGTAATTGTCCTTAACACCCTTGTATCTAGCCTTGTGTGGGTGTGTTGTGGGTTCATGTTGTATGGCTTGGTTTGTATGATTGTTGCTATATATATAAAGCGGGGTGTGAGCCTTTTTTTATTATAGCGACCCGACCTCAGACAGTCAAGTCTCTGTGCTTAAGTGTCTTCCCTGGATCGGTATGCTGACACACATAGTACTCGAGGATTTATAACAGAGGTAAATCACATGTATAAAGTAACGTAAATACTATAACCTCAATCCATATAGCGGAAGTAACGACAAAGTTGTGGAGTTCCCAACAACGCCAACGGCAAAGTTGAGTGTAGACATCGTAACCCTAATGTATCACTTACTCGTCGTAAGAATTCCTGCAACATGAGACATTGCAGCCATGTAGGTCAGTACATTGAATGTACTGGCAAATTCACACCATAGGATAATGAATAATAGCTATCACAACATGCATATTTGGCTGGTGGAGGCTCTAAGTTTAATTTTTGCATAAAGCTAATTTTTCCTTACAACAAAGGAGTATGTTTTATTTAACTACAAAGTTTATGTCGTTATTTAACTGCATGGTGTTTGAGAAACGGATGACCGAGACACAATCTTTCCGAGGAGGTCCCCTTAACCGGTAGATAGGCTGGTACACCTACAATCCCCTACATCTGCTAGCCCATCATGGAAATGATTCCCACAACTTACTGAACTATGCCAGAGCCCATAATGGCTTGTGGCTGCACGGAAGTTTCTAGCATGGATAATCTTACGATCCCTTTGAGCCTAGGTGGCATTCCAATAGGATGATCACACGGATACCTCGGGATCTCCTAGGACAACAATGGATTCCCCAGGTGTCCGGGCAAGCCACTGGTGTCCACAGGGTGCCCCAACCATTCCACCCAGATGTGTATTAAAGTAGCCACCTTAGGTTAACCCTTCGATATAAATAACTCTCACATCTTTCATGAATATCACAAACCAATCCACGTGTACGAGCATAACACAGCAGTATGAGCATAACGTAAAAACCCAAGGTTTAATGAAGGGCAATAGGTTCCTACCTCATCAACTACTTCCCAATACCCACATGTTATCAAAACCTACTCATGCAATGTTTGAGGGTAAAACTAATGCATAAAAATTGGGTATGAAAAGTATGATCAAAGTGTGAACTTGCCTTGTACTGTTGATGAAGATGATTCGCACTCATAACTCCTGATAGTTCTACTCCTCACACTCCGGTCAATCTATCATGAGCAAGCAATGGCATACATAAGCACTCATGCAAAAGAATCGAAGAAAAGATCTCAGAAAACTTCGAAAACAAGCAATTAACTCTTGCAACATAAAACAATTTCTAACAGTACCAATATTAGGTGGATTTGGTCTTATCAGAAAGTTTAGGTCAAGAGCTTCAATTTGCAAAATGAATCAATTAAATCGGAGTTATAAAACTCGAGTTATGAACACAAGAAGTTTGAATTCAAATCTGTTTGAAATCAAATTTTAAACTTTCAAAAATATGTTTAAGTTGTTTTACTGGATAGAGGGAATCATAACGAAGAAGTGGGCATTGGTTTCATTGGTTTTGGACAAGCGGTATAAAAGTTGTGACCATTTGAAGAACAATGACTAATCTGTAAGAAAACTAATTACATCTAAGTCCCTGGCCAAAAATAAAAAGAAAAACCTAACGTACGAACGTTCACTACAGAACCTAATCTAGCGAATATGTTCTTGCTCGCTATTTAGAACTAACCGAAAAACCGAAACTAAACCCACGAAACCCTAAGAAAAAAACCGATCTAGGTTTTTACCTAAAAACAGGCGAGAAGCAGCGGCGGCTCCGGCGAGGGCGGCGAGTAGCGAGGCAAAGCGGTAGCGGCGGCGCCGATGGTGTGCAGCGGCGGCAGCGCGAAGCGAGTGGGAGCGGTGTGAAGCGAGGGCGGCAGCGGCGAGGCGCGACTTGCGGCGCGGCGGCGAAGTGAGGAGGAGAGGGCCCGGGGCTCCGCTATTTAAAGGGGAGGGGGCGGACAGCGGCTTTTGCAAGGGAGCGCCGAGGTCGTGGCGGCGCCGGACTCCGGGAGAGTCTCGGTCAGGCACGGGGACGAAGGCGACGACTTGGGCGGGCTCGGCTTCGGCCCAGTTCGGTCCGTGAAAAGTTTTTTTTAACTATTTTTACAAACAATAAAAATAAAGTAAAACCAAATAGAATAAAATGTACTATAGGCATATAATATATCAAAAAAATTCCGAAAAAGATTTTCTACAACATGAACATTTGTCTAGCGTCAAATAAAATCCACAAAAATTTAAATAAAGCAAAGAGTGCTACTGGTGTAATAAAACCTAATAAAAATCATTTTAAAAATACCAAAATGATTTCAAATTTATTTCTCTCCAATTTTCTGATGTAGGGAATCATTTTACCCTATTTTCTTTATTTTTTTTATTTTTGGAGAAGAATAATTTGAATAGAAATCAAATAACTCCAAATTGAAAAAAAATTCAAAAGGCCTTAAATTTTGATTTTTTTTTTAACTCCAAACTCATATTTCATATGATTTGAAGAAGTCATTTTATCTTTCTCATGAAAATCATTGAGTTGCATAAAGTCTCTGAATTTAAAATATTTTCAGATGGAATTCAAACTCTTTTCAAAAACCCTTTGCATTTAATTAAATGGAAGAAGTCATATCATCTTCACTCTAGGGTTTTGTGATGAAATGAATTTGAATTCACGGAGATCAGAAATGCAAAGTGAAAGTTTGGGAAAGTCATTTCATTCCCTCTCATTTAACTTCCAATTTTTTTTCAAATTTCACACAAGCAACCACACCACAATCAAGCAAACAATCAAAATTATTTATTCAATATAACATTCCAAAATTTAGAATTTTGGGATGTTACAAACCTACCACCCTTAAAATGAATCTCGCCCGCGAGATTCGGAGAGGCTAGCAAGAAATAGGTTAAGTTCGGGGTCTTCTCAAAATACATCGATTGTCACCAGGAGTCTTGGATGCTACCACCCTTAAAAGCATGGTTACGGTTCCATCAAAACTCATGTACTCCATCCTTATTGTTGGCAGTGTTGATCTTCTTAGATCTTTAGGATAATTCCTTCTCTGGGCTCTTCCGGTAGTGGCATGACCTTTTTCCTCAATTCTTGTGTCCTTTCATCTTGGTACAGTTCCAAGGCGAATAATAAGAGTAAGCCGGTATGGTGATCAATCCATCCCGCACCCAAACCATTACCTTGTATATAGTTTAGCGAACCTCGCATTCTAACACCCGGTCATCCTCACAAGCATTGCAGAATTTTCTCTTGTCGACAAACCAAGTTCGGATAAATCCATTGATTGTGCAAGCCAAACAAACATCTATCGTTCCTTCACAACTCTCAGGTTTTGCATTACTCCTATAAGATCATCTATTGATAAAGTCGTATCTTCTTCCAGGGTTTTTCCTTCAGCAAGAGTGTGCTTGCTTCATGGCAGGTCCTGGAGCCTGTGGGTTATGGACCATCTCATCACTTGTATACCTTGAACTCATCATCGGGGCAACTGACCATTATTCCAACATCCAGCTTCCTAGCATTCTTAAATCCATCCAATTGTACCGTCTCCCTTCTTTCTATTGATACCAAACTAAGGCGTGATACTCAGACTCATCATGGAGTTACAATTGCTCCATATTACCAACATTATACCTCCTTTATATCCAATATTACTTCATCCCTTCATATTCTCGAGGTATCCCACATATCGAGATAAAACTTGTACATACTTTGTCCGAAGTCCACTCCGTGGAACATCATTATCTTTTCCAGGGGTCAAGTGTCCTCACAGGGTACTAGCTAGTTGCGTGGCAGCATTAAGTCGCTTTATCTCCAGATTAGGAGAAAAGGCACTACCACTCTATCGCCTCTTACGGTGCACCGATAACTTCGAATGGACAGACGCGTCGACTGCCAGACTGGAGGAAATAAAGGCCCTCCTAGCAAGCAACCCAATCCTGGTAGCACCAAACGCTGGTGAACCCATGTTGCTATACATATCGGCAACACATCAGGTGGTGAACGTCGTGCTCGTCGTCGAACAGGAACAGGACGGACACAAATTCCCACTTCAAAAACCAGCATACTACATATCTACTGTCCTCACACCATGCAAATCCCTTTACCCCCATTACCAAAAGATAGCATACGCGGTCTTCATGGCATCCCGAAAGCTACGACACTACTTCCAGGAGCGTTCAATCACGATGGCTTCCAAAGTCCCACTCAATGACATAATAAACAACCGCGATGCCACGGGACGGATCGCCAAATGGGCCACAGAGCTACTCCCATTTGACATAACATCCAAGCCATGTCGAGCCATCAAATCCCAAGTGCTGGCTGACTTCGTTGCCGAATGGACAGAGGCCGAACTCCCTAAAGATTACAGCGCATATTCCAATTGGGTTATGTATTTTGATGACTCCAAAATGTTGGCGGGGCTGGGAGCGGGCATCGTGTTAACGTCCCCCATTGGAGATGTCGTCCAGTATGTGCTCCAAATATTATACACAGACTCCAACAACGCAGCCGAATACGAGGCCTTATTGCATGGTCTTCGGATGGCCGTATCCATGGGCGTACAACGCCTGGAGGTGCGCGGGGACTCAAACCTTGCAATATCTCAAATAAACGGAGACTTCGATGCCAAAGATCCAAAGATGGCAGCTTACTGTAATGTCGTCCTAAAAATGTCGGCTCAGTTCGAGGGACTTGAATTTCATCACGTCACCCGAGAAAGTAACCAGGCGGCGGACGTCCTTGCTCACATTGGCGCTAAGCGCGACCCCGTCCCACCTAACATCTTCCTGGAAATGCTTTTCAAGCCATCCGTGATGTGGCAAGGGGAGGACGGCAACAACAGTCCAGATCCGAACACAACCCCAGACTCTGAACACAACGATATCATCGGGGGCTCAGCCACTGAAATTACACCGTCGGCCCATATCATTATGGCACTCATTGCCCCATGGACCGAACCCTTCTTGGCCTACATTAATAGGAAGGAGCTTCCCGAAGACCAGAATGAGGCCCGCCGCATTGTCCGGTGCTCGAAGGCCTACAAGGTTCACGACGGAGAGCTCTACAAGAAAAGTACTACCGGAGTACTTCAAAGATGTATCTCCGAGGAGGAGGGGCGTCAGCTTTTGGCAGAAATTCACGCTGGTCTAGGCGGACAACACGCTGCAGCCCGGGCCCTTGTTAGCAATGTTGGGGATCGTAGCAGAAATTAAAATTTTCTATGCATCACCAAGATCAATCTATGGAGTCATCTAGCAACGAGAGAGAGAGGAGTGCATCTACATACCCTTGTAGATCGCGAGCGGAAGCGTTCAAGAGATCGGACTTTATGGAGTCATACTAGTCGTGATCCAAATCACCGTTGACCAAGCGCCGAACGGACGGCACCTCCGCGTTCAACACACGTACGGTTGGGGAAGATGTCTCATCCTTCTTGATCCAGCAAGAGGGAAGGAGAGGTTGATGGAGATCTAGCAGCACGACGGCGTGGTGGTGGAAGCTGGGATCTCGGCGAGGCTTCGCCAAGCTCACGAGAGGGAGAGGTGTTACGGGGAGAGGGAGGCGCCAGGGCTTGGGTGCGAAGCCCTCCTCCCCCTCTATATAGGGGTCCTTGGGGCGCCCGGCCCCTAGAGATCCAATCTCAAGGGGGCCGGGCGCCAAGGGGGGACTTTCCCCCAAGTCAGTGGGCGCCCCACCCCTGTGGTTTCCAACCCTAGGCGCAGGGGAGGCCCATGGGGCACACCAGCCCACCAGGCTGGTTCCTTCCCACTTCAGCCCATGGGGCCCTCCGGATAGGTGGCCCCACCGGTGGACCTCACCCTTCCGGTGGTCCCAGACAATACCGTGACCCCGAAACTTTCCCGGTGGCCGAAACTGGACTTCCTATATACGAATCTTTACCTCCGGACCATTCCGGAACTCCTCGTGACGTCCGGGATCTCATCCGGAACTCCAAACAACTTTTGGGTTACCGCATACTAATATCTCTACAACCCTAGCATCACCGAACCTTAAGTGTGTAGACCCTACGGGTTCGGAGACACACGTATACATGACCGAGACGACTCTCCGGTCAATAACCAACAGCAGGATCTGGATACCCATGTTGGCTCCCACATGCTCCTCGATGATCTCATCGGATGAACCACGATGTCGAGGATTCAATCAATGCCATATACAATTCCCTTTGTTAATCGGTACGTTACTTGCCCGAGATTCGATCGTCGGTATCCCAATACCTCATTCAATCTCGTTACCGGCAAGCCACTTTACTCGTACCGTAATGCATGATCCCATGACCAACCACTTGGTCACATTGAGCTCATTATGATGATGCATTACCGAGTGGGCCCATAGATACCTCTCCCCCATACGGAGTGATAAATCCCAGTCTCCATCCGTGCCAACCCAACAGACACTTTCGGAGATACCTGTAGTGCACCTTTATAGCCACCCAGTTACGTTGTGACGTTTGGTACATCCAAATCACTCCTACGGTATCCGGGAGTTGCACGATCTCATGGTCTAAGGAAATGATACTTGACATTAGAAAAGCTCTTGCAGACGAACTACATGATCTTTGTGCTATGCTTAGGATTGGGTCTTGTCCATCACATCATTCTCCCAAGGATGTGATCCTGTTATCAATGACATCAAATGTCCATGGTCAGGAAACCGTAACCATCCATTGATCAACGAGCTAGTCAACTAGAGGCTCACTAGGGACATGTTCTATGTATTCACACATGTATTACGATTTTCGGATAACACAATTATAGCATGAACAATAGACAATTATCACGAACAAGGAAATATAATAATCATTTTATTATTGCCTCTAGGGCATATTTCCAACAGTCTCCCACTTGCACTAGAGTCAATAATCTAGTTACATTGTGATGAATCGAACACCCATAGAGTTCTGGTGTTGATCATGTTTTGCTCACGGAAGAGGTTTAGTCAACGGATCTGCGACATCCAGATCCATATGCACTTTGCAAATATCTATGTCTCCATCTTGAACATTTTCACATATGGAGTTGAAGAGACGCTTGATGTGCCTGGTCTTCTTGTGAAACCTGGGCTCCTTGGCAAGGGCAATGGCTCTAGTGTTGTCACAGAAGAGAGTCATCGGCCCCGACGCATTGGGAATAACTCCTAGATCGGTAATGAACTCCTTCATCCAGATTGCTTCATGTGCTGCCTCCGAGGCTGCCATGTATTCTGCTTCACATGTAGATCCCGCCACGACGCTTTGCTTGCAACTGCACCAGCTTACTGCCCCACCATTCAAAATAAACATGTATCCGGTTTGTGACTTGGAGTCATCCAGATCTATGTCGAAGCTAGCATCGACGTAACCCTTCTGACGAGCTCTTCGTCACCTCCATAAACGAGAAACATATCCTTAGTCCTTTTCGTGTACTTCAGATGTTCTTGACCACCGCCTAGTGTTCCATGCCGGGATTACTTTAGTACCTTCCTACCAAACTTACGGCAAGGTTTACATCGTGTCTGGTACACGACATGGCATACATGATAGACCCTATGGCCGAGGCATAGGGGACGACACTCATCTTTTCTCTATCTTCTGCCATGGTGGGACATTGAGCCGAGCTCAATTTCACACCTTGCAACACGTGCAAGAACCCCTTCTTGGACTGGTCCATATTGAACTTCTTCAATATCTTATCAAGGTATGTGCTTTGTGAAAGACCTATGAGGCGTCTCGATCTATCTCTATAGATCTTGATGCCTAATATGTAAGCAGCTTCTCCAAGGTCCTTCATTGAAAAACACTTATTCAAGTAGGCCTTTATGCTCTCCAAGAGTTCTATATCATTTCCCATCAACAAGATATGTCATCCACATATAATATGAGAAATGCTTCAGAGCTCCCACTCACTTTCTTGTAAACGCAGGCTTCTCCATAAGTCTGCATAAACCCAAACGCTTTGATCATTTCATCAAAGCGAATGTTCCAACTCTGAGATGCTTGCCCCAGCCCATAGATGGAGCGCTGGAGCTTGCACACCTTGTTAGCATTCTTAGGATCGACAAAACCTTCCGGCTGCATCATATACAATTCTTCCTTAAGAAAGCCGTTAAGGAATGCCGTTTTAACGTCCATTTGCCATATCTCATAATCGTAGAATGCGGCAATTGCTAACATGATTCAGACGGACTTAAGCTTTGCTATGGGTGAGAAGGTCTCATCATAGTCAACCCCTTGAACTTGTCGATAACCCTTAGCGATAAGTCGAGCTTTGTAGATGGTAACATTAGCATCCGCGTCCGTCTTCTTCTTAAAGATCCATTTGTTTTCTATCGCTCGCCGATCATCGGGTAAGTCTGTCAAAGTCCATACTTTGTTTTCATACATGGATCCTATCTCGGATTGCATGGCTTCAAGCCATTTGTTGGAATCTAGGCCCGCCATCGCTTCTTCATAGTTCAAAGGTTCACCGTTGTCTAACAACATGATTTCTAGGACGGGGTTGCCATACCATTCTGGTGTGGAATGTGCCCTCGTGGACCCACGGTTCAAGAGCAACTTGACCAAGTACCTTGATCATCATCATTAACCTCCTCTCTAGCGGTGCAGGCACCACAGAACATCTTCCCGAGCTGCGCTACTTTCCGGTTCAAGAGGCGATTTCATCAAGTTCTACTTTCCTCCCACTTACTTCCTTCAAGAGAAACTCTTTCTCCAGAAAGGACCAGTTCTTGGCAACAAAGATCTTGCCTTCGGATCTGAGGTAGAAGGTATACCCAATGGTTTCTTTAGGGTATCCTATGAAGACGCATTTTTCCGACTTGGGTTCGAGCTTTTCAGGTTGAAGTTTCTTGACATAAGCATCGCATCCCCAAACTTTTAGAAATGACAGCTTAGGTTTCTTCCCAAACCATAATTCATATGGTGTCGTCTCAACGGATTTCGATGGAGCCCTATTTAAAGTGAATGCGGCAGCCTCTAAAGCATAGCCCCAAAATGAAAGCGGTAGATCATAAGAGACATCATAGATCGCACCATATCCAATAGAGTGCGATTACGATGTTCGGACACACCATTACGCTGAGGTGTTCCAGGCAGCGTGAGTTGTGAAACGATTCCACATTTCCTTAAGTGTGTGCCAAATTCATGACTTAAATATTCCCCTCCACGATCTGGTCGTAAGAACTTTATTTTTCTGTCACGTTGATTTTCAACCTCACTCTGAAATTCCTTGAACTTTTCAAAGGTCTCAGACTTGTGTTTCATTAAGTAGACATACCCATATCTACTCAAGTCATCAGTGAGGGTGAGAACATAACGATAGCCACCGCATGCCTCCACGCTCATTGGACCGCACACATCAGTATGTATGATTTCCAATAAGTTGGTTGCTCACTCCATTGTTCCGGAGAACGGAGTCTTGGTCATTTTACCCATGAGGCATGGTTCGCACGTGTCAAATGATTCGTAATCAAGAGACTCCAAAAGTCCATCTGCATGGAGCTTCTTCATGCGTTTGACACCAATGTGACCAAGTATGTGGGACTATCATTATCAACCTTACATCTTTTGGTATTCACACTATGAATATGTGTAACATCACGCTCGAGATTCATTAAGAATAAACCATTGACCAGCGGGCATGACCATAAAACATATCTCTCATATAAATAGAACAACCATTATTCTCAGATTTAAATGAGTAGCCATCTCAGATTAAACGAGATCCGGATACAATGTTCATGCTCAAAGTTGGCACTAAATAACAATTATTGAGGTTTAAAACTAATCCCGTAGGTAAATGTAGAGGTAGCGTGCCGACGGCGATCACATCGACCTTGGAACCATTCCTGACGCGCATCGTCACCTCGTCCTTCTCCAGTCTCCGCTTATTCCGCATCTCCTGTTTTGAGTTGCAAATGTGAGCAACCGCACCGGTATCAAATACCTGTGAGCTACTACAGTAATCGGTAAGG
Organism: Aegilops bicornis; assembly: GCA_021605145.1. Taxonomy (NCBI): domain Eukaryota; kingdom Viridiplantae; phylum Streptophyta; class Magnoliopsida; order Poales; family Poaceae; genus Aegilops; species Aegilops bicornis. The sequence goes on along the minus strand of CM038673.1, from coordinate 260,363,760 downwards.
TACACATCAATTACATGTATATCACATATACCTTTGGTGTTGCCGGCCTTCTTGTCCGCTAAGTACTTGGGGCAGTTCCGCTTCCAGTGACCACTTCGCTTGCAATAAAAACACTCAGTCTCAGGCTTGGGTCCATTCTTTGGTTTCTTCCCGGTAGCTTGCTTGCCAGGCGCGGCACCTCCCTTGCCGTCTTTCTTGAAACCCTTTTTACCAATGACCGTCTTGAACTTAGTGGTTTTATTCACCATCAACACTTGATGTTCCTTTTTGATTTCCACCTTCGCTGATTTCAGCATTAAATATACTTCAGGAATGGTTTTCTCCATCCCCTGCATATTGAAGTTCATCACAAAGCTCTTGTAGCTTGGTGGAAGCGACTGAAGGATTCTGTCAACAACCGCGCCATCCGGGAGATAAGCGGTTGTGCAACCCAGACATTTTGAGTATGTGCTCGCTGACAGAACTATTCTCCTCCATCTTACAACTGTAGAACTTGTCGGAGACTTCATATCTCTCGACCCGGGCATGAGCTTGGAAAACCATTCTTAGCTCTTGGAACATCTCATATTCTCCGTGCTGCTCGAAACGTTTTTGGAGCCCCGGTTCTAAGTCAGAAGCATGCCGCACCGAACGAGGGAGTAATCATCAACACGCGATCGCCAAGCGTTCATAACGCCTTGGTTCATTGGCCAGTGCATCACCTAACGGTGCTTCTAGGACATATGCTTTCTTGGCAGCTATGAGGATGATCCTCAAGTTCCGGACCCAGTCCGTATAGTTGCTACCATCGTCTTTCAGCTTGGTTTTCTCTAGGAACGCGTTGAAGTTGAGGTTGACATGAGCGTTGGTCATTTGATCTACAAGATATATTTGCAAAAGTTTTAGACTAAGTTCATGATAATTAAGTTCATCTAATCAAATTACTTAATGAACTCCCACTCGCATTGCACATCCATCTAGTCATCTAAGTGATACATGATCCGAGTCAACTAGGCTGTGTCCGATCATCACGTGAGACGGACTAGTCATCATCGGTGAACATCTTCATGTTGATCGTATCTTCTATACGACTCATGTTCGACCTTTTGGTCTCTTGTGTTCCGAGGCCATGTCTGTACATGCTAGGCTCGTCAAGTCAACCTAAGTGTTTTGCATGTGTAAATCTGGCTTACACCCGTTGTATGTGAACGTTAGGATCTATCACACCCGATCATCACGTGGTGCTTCGAAACAACGAACTTTCGCAACGGCGCACAGTTAGGGGGAACACTTTCTTGAAATTATTATGAGGGATCATCTTATTTATGCTACCGTCGTTCTAAGCAAATAAGATGCAAAAACATGATAAACATCACATGCAATCAAATAGTGACATGATATGGCCAATATCATTTTGCTCCTTTTGATCTCCATCTTCGGGACGCCATGATCATCATCATCACCGGCATGACACCATGATCTCCATCATCGTGTCTTCATGAAGTTCTCTCGCCAACTATTACTTCTACTACTATGGCTAACAGTTTAGCAACAAATTAAAGTAATTACATGGCTTTATTCATTGACACGCAGGTCATACAATAAATTAAGACAACTCCTATGGCTCCTGCCGGTTGTCATACTCATCGACATGCAAGTCGTGATTCCTATTACAAGAACATGATCCATCTCATACATCACATATATATCATTCATCACATCCTTTTGGCCATATCACATCACACGGCATATGCTATAAAAACAAGTTATACGTCCTTTAATTGTTGTTGCAAATTTTTACGTGGCTGCTATGGGTTTCTAGCAAGAACGTTTCTTACCTACGCCAAAAATACAACGTGATATGCCAATTTCTATTTACCCTTCATAAGGACCCTTTTAATCAAATCCCATCCGACTAAAGTGGGAGAGACAGACACCCGCTAGCCACCTTATGCAACTAGTGCATGTCAGTTGGTGGAACCTGTCTCACGTAAGTGTACGTGTAAGGTCGGTCCGGGCCGCTTCATCCCACGATGCCGCCAAATCAAGATAAGACTAGTAAAGGCAAGTAAATTGACAATATCGACGCCCACAACAAACTTGTGTTCTACTCGTGCAAAGAAACTACGCATAGACCTAGCTCTGATACCACTATTGGGGATCGTAGCAGAAATAAAAAATTTCTACGCATCACCAAGATCAATCTATGGAGTCATCTAGCAACGAGAGAGAGAGAGGAGTGCATCTACATACCCGTGTAGATCGCAAGCGGAAGCATTCAAGAGAACGGGGTTGATTGAGTCGTACTCGTCGTGATCCAAATCACCGATGACCAAGCGCCGAACAGACGGCACCTCCGCGTTTAACACACGTACGGTTGGGGAAGACGTCTCCTCCTTCTTGATCCAGCAAGGGGGAAGGAGAGGTTGATGGAGATCCAGAAGACGACGGGCGTGGTGGTGGAAGCAAGGATCTCGGCAGGGCTTCGCCAAGCTCACGAGAGGGAGAGGTGTTAAGGGGAGAGGGAGGCGCCAGGCTTGGGTGCGCAGCCCTCCCTCCCCTCTATATAGGGGTCTTGGGCGCCCGGCCCCCTAGAGATCCAATCTCAAGGGGCGGCGGCCGAGGGGGACTTGCCCCCAAGTCGTGGGCGCCCCACCCCTGTGGTTTCCAACCCTAGGCGCAGGGGAGGCTCATGGGGGCGCACAGCCCACCAGGCTGGTTCCCTTCCCATTTCAGCCCATGGGGCCCTCCAGGATAGGTGGCCCCACCCGGTGGACCCCCGGGACCCTTCCGGTGGTCCCGGTACAATACCGGTGACCCCCGAAACTTTCCCGGTGGCCGAAACTGGACTTCCTATATACAAATCTTTACCTCCGGACCATTCCGGAACTCCTCGTGACGTCCGGGATCTCATCCGGGACTCCGAACAACTTTCGGGTTACTGCATACTAATATCTCTACAACCCTAGCGTCACCGAACCTTAAGTGTGTAGGCCCTACGGGTTCGGGAGACACACAGACATGACCAAGACGACTCTCCGATCAATAACCAACAGCGGGATCTGGATGCCCATGTTGGCTCCCACATGCTCCTTTATGATCTCATCGGGTGAACCATGATGTCGAGGATTCAATCAATCCCGTATACAATTCCCTTTGTCAATCGGTACGTTACTTGCCCGAGATTCGATCGTCGGTATCCCAATACCTCGTTCATTCTCGTTACCAGCAAGTCACTTTACTCGTACCGTAATGCATGATACCATGACCAACCACTTGGTCACATTGAGCTCATTATGATGATGCATTACCGAGTGGGCCTAGAGATACCTCTCCGTCATACGGAGTGACAAATCCCAGTATCGATCCGTGCCAACCCAACAGACACTTTCGGAGATACCTGTAGTGTACCTTTATAGCCACCCGCCATTGCCAGGACGCTTTGGTACACCCAAAGCACTCCTACGGTTTCCGGGAGTTGCACGATCTCATGGTCTAAGGAAATGATACTTGACATTAGAAAAGCTCTAGAAGACGAACTACATGATCTTTGTGCTATGCTTAGGATTGGTTCTTGTCCATCACATCATTCTCCCAAGGATGTGATCCCGTTATCAATGACATCAAATGTGCATGGTCAGGAAACCGTAACCATCCATTGATCAACGAGCTAGTCAACTAGAGGCTCACTAGGGACATGTTGTGGTCTATGTATTCACACATGTATTATGATTTCCGGATAACACAATTATAGCATGAACAATAGACAATTATCATGAACAAGGAAATATAATAATCATTTTATTATTGCCTCTAGGGCATATTTCCAACAAGCAAGGCCTTCCGTACAGGGTTTTATTCGTTGACGGCCCGAGCAGACGCACAGGACCTTGTCCAACGCTGCGTCGGGTGCCAACTCTTCGCCAACCAAAGCCACATGCCACCAACTGCCTTACAGACTAACCCCATCACTTGGCCTTTCGGGGTCTGGGGACTGGATATGGTTGGACCCCTTAAAGGGGGAAGCCATAAGAAAAAATATTTGCTGGTTATGGTGGACAAATTCGCTAAGTGGATAGAGGCTAAACCGGTCAAGACGGCTGAGTCCGGCCCGGTGATAGACTTCATATCCGGCGTTGTGCACCGTTATGGTGTCCCACATAGCATCATCACCGAAAACGGCTCTAATTTCACAGCCAACGAGGTAAAAACCTGGTGTACTAATCTGGGAATTAAACTCGATTACGCCTCCGTCTACCACCCGCAAACCAATGGTCAAGTCGAACGAGCCAATGGTCTTATTATGAGCGGCATCAAGCCCAGACTAGTGCGGTCTTTGAAAGAATCGCACAAGCACCGGGTTGAGGAGCTCGACTACAGACTGGGGCGCGGACCACGCCCAATCGTACTACCGGATACAGACCTTTTTTCATGGTGTATGGCGCGGAGGCCGTGTTGCCCTGTGATATTATTCACGACTCACCTCAAGTGCATATGTACGAAGAGAGAGAAGCCAAGCTTGATCGGCAGGACAGCCTAGATGCCCTGGAGGAGGAGCGCGATGTCGCAAAAGCCCGTTTAGCATTTTACCAACAGCGGGCTCGAAGATATCAAAGCAGAGAAGTACGGGCCAAGACTTACAACGTTGGCGAACTCGTTCTACGCTTGCTGGAGAAGAAAAAGGACAAACTCAAGCCCAAATGGGAGGGTCCCTTCATAATTGACGAAGTTCTCATCGGAGGAGTGTACCGTCTTCGTGATGCATCAGACAATCGCCTCGAGCCGAACCCTGGAATGCGGCCAGACTCTGAAGATTCTATGCCTAGCGCCGAACTCCTTGTTCGTCTCCTTCTCCCCTGTAGTTTCCATTACTTTTTCTCTCTTTTCCGATTACTTTTTATTTTCTCGCTTTAAAGCTTTGGTACAGCTAGACCGCACACCCCTGACACATACATCTTTAAAATATGTATGTCCATTATACCTGGGGGCTTCTTGGACAGAAGCTTTTTATTCTAATTCCTCGAGCATCAAGCTCTTCACATATGAGTACTTCCATATGTACCTTTTCTTCGCCATTATATGCATCGATATGACTTAAGTTTTGGCCAAGCTGGGTTGCTGGCTCACAATGCTTATGCCCTACGTTCCCGTTAGTTCGGCTAGGGCATAAAGGGAGCACCTCTGCGATTGTTGTTCCCGGGTCATCCGGATGTGTACCTCAGACTGGGTGAAGCCGAAAGCTAGCATTGTTAAGGGAATATTCGGTCAGTGAATTAAAGACGTTTTTGCATTTACTTCATTGCGAACCCCCAGAAGTTACATACACTGTGATTTTTCCATCACAATTCAGACATGTACATTAATACATGCACACCCAGGGAAAGGAACCCTTAACGGAACTATTCTCTCTGGAAGATGTTTCTTACGATCCCAATGCAATATAACATAACTAGCAGGATACAACTTGTCTGTTCAAGCAACTATGACCCCTACGCCTAGTTTTCCAGGCATACCCCGGTCTATTCGGCCGCGAGGGTATTCGGAAACACTCTGCACCCTCGGGTCCGGAGGTTGAAGCGAAAAGGTCTGCCATGACAAATGCTATACAATTCAGCTAGAATTACACATGGTAAGGAAAGTACATAGTCACTTGGACTCAAACACTTCCTCCTCTATACCGTCCAACAGGCGGTCTAACTTACAATCCTGTTGGGAATATTTGGCGGCCACCTCTACTTGGTCATATACTAAACTAACGGGAATTTCTTCCCCATTTGACCCTAGCAGTCCGACCCGGGCCATGTGATTAGGATCCAGCTTGGTATATCATGTTTTCACCATGGCCTAGGCCTCTCGCGCACCTTATCGGCAGGCCGATATCTTCCATAGTCGGATGCGCTGCCGCACTCCCTTGAACATCTCTACAAGCTCCTCCATACTTCCTAGAGGGGAGGCGTATGGCCATAGGGCCTTGGCAACACTCCGCATTGCCAGCCGAGCCTGCTCGTGCACTTGCGACAGCCTTTGCAGCAGATCACTTAATGATCCGGACACCTCCTCGTCGGGACGGCCCGTCAATATACCTGCAATCATAATTATAACAGTTCCATTTATCTCTGAACTACTTTCAAAATAGTTCAGACACATACTGAATATACCGCCCCGCAATGTCATGTTCTCCTTCACGGAGTCGGCTAGCTGCGCTCGCACATCTTTCAATTCTTCGCCCAATGCAGTGTTGGAATCCTGTAGCTTGTTTTTCTCATCCCTGACTCGGGTCAACACACGCTCGCCTGTGGCGTGTAGCCTTTTTTCCTCTTTTCCCCTTCTTGGGCGATCTTCAACTTCTCTTCAAGTTGATCGGGCGACCCTATTATGCAATCAGCAACAATATTAGTACAGTTGGTATACAATTATCGTTCCTCGATGGAGGGGAATGTTACCAGAAGACGCCTTCTTGAAGTTTTCCAGTTCGGTGGTAGCAGCATTTAGCTGCGCCCGACACTGCTCCAGCTCTTGGGCTAGCAGGGCATTCTTCTCGGTAAGGACCTGGTTATACAACGATCCTTAAATCAGTTGTACCAACTACTTTCAGTCTCGGGGGCTACGGGCATATGGTAATCCTTTTCGGATGAGGGAAAAACTTACCTGCACATCTGTCAAATGTTGCTTTGTGGCTTTTCTAAGCCCATCTCGAGCAACTCGGATGTATGCGTCAGCTGAGCCGAAGGCATTGAATCCCTCTTCCGAGAACTTGGGGTCTCGTAGGACAGCCCTGCAGCACCGATGATTCATGGCGCTCTCTACTTCCGAGTTGGTAACGTACATGTCTTCCGAACCCTCGGCCGAAGGACAGTCCGGCGTTGTCCCCATAGTGGCCCCCACCTCTCCGGTGGGATCTAAATCCCGGTTGTTGGGAGTGCGACCGGCCGAATCCCCGGACATAGTCCGTGAACCTTTTTCCTGATACAGGACCAACATAACAATCACGGTTGGGTACGACTGCCAAAGCATACCTTTGAATCCATACCTCTTCCACGAAGGGCCGGCCTTGTCTTCGCAAACCTTCCTTTTCGAAGCCTTGATCGGCGCGGGAGCTGCTCTTCTTGGAGTCATCCCCGGCGTAGCATAACATGTCGAACGCCTCACCTTTGAAGCATGAGATAGTGTGGTGGGTGAGGCAGTGCGAGGAAACTCTTTCGAGGGGGGTTTCTCCTGATTACTTACGTGGGAAGCTGGAAGAAGACCAGGATAATCGGCGATGATGGCCACTTTTGTGCCATCATAGCTCGCCTGGTAAAACACCCCTTCCGCGAGTACCACGAATATATCCGGGTCCTCCTCGAACCCAGGATCAAGCTCCCGGTTGTGGCTCTTCGGCTGTGGGGCAGGGCTATTAAGCCCCTCGGTTACCTTCCGCCAGTGTTGTTTCAAAATAAGACGGATTGGGGATTAGTTAAAAATGGCCATGAGAGCGGAGTGAATAAACGCAAAGGGGTTGGGACTTACCCAGCTGGGAGGGTTGTACATGGAGTACCCCTCTCTGCGATTGATGCGGAGAAAATCTTCTTCCTCCCCTTTAAACAGCTCGGCCAGTATCTTGGCTAGAGCGGCAGGAGTGTCCGGACCTTTCCGACCATAACGGGAGGCGTCGTCCTCCCCATTGTAGTGCCACATTGGGAGCCCTCTGTATTGAAGTGGCTGAACCCCTCGCACTATGGAGGTCACCATTACCTCTACTATTGTAAAGCCGGATTGGGAAAGCATCCTTATCTTGCCCAGGAGCTGACGAACCTCCACACTATACTATTCTTCAAGACTTTGGGGGCGCCAGCTATGGTGTTTCCTCAATGGAACACTTGCAAATTCTGGGAGACCCTTTCGAACTGGGTCGGGAAGTGCGACGTCCTCAATATAGAACCATTCAGAAGGCCATTCTTCAGATGCCTTCCTTGGTGTGCCGGACAGATATCCGGTATCGGCGATGCGCCATACTTCGGCTCCGCCCACTTCAAATATTGACCCCTCATGGTTGCGCGGGACAAGACAGAACAACTTCCTCCACAGCTCAAAATGGGCCTCAATGCCCAGGAATAATTCGCATAAAGCGACATAACCTGCAATGTGCAGAATGGAGGAGGGGGTGAAGTTGTGCTTGTGCAGGTGGAGGCCATAGTATTCCAGCAACCCTCGGAGGAACGGATGGATTGGAAATACGGCGCCTCTTAGCAGATAGGGGACGAAACACACTCGCTCCCCCCGGATGGATTGGGGAAGTTCTCTGCTTGAGTCTCACCATTAAAGGAGGTCAGCCCCGCTGGAACAGGGACCAGATCTGCACGGGGAGAAATCCATGCGTTTGCAGCTTCGCTAATTGACTGTGGGACACAGAACACCTCTCCCACTCGCCTGTCTCTGGGCCGGAACGGGAGGAGGAGCTGGTAATGCTAACCATGTTGGAATGGCTTCTCTTAGCAGTCTCCGGGGATTTTTCTCTGCGTGGTGCCGAATGGGTCTAAGATCCAATCTCTTTAAATAGGCGCTCTTCCTTGCATGGATGGGGTGCTATTTGCAAAAATACCCTGACCTTTCACATTCGCTCGACACGTGGAAGACAAAGTTATTTAACGTGCAGAAGCCGAGGGGAGCGACATTGATCAACGGCCGAATACATTACTTGGAGGTCATCGGAGGAGGAACCTGCCTTGCAATGTCGAAGACAATCTGTGTGCCGAACACTTCGTTATTGAAGACTGGTTCGGGGGCTACTAAGGGAGTCCTGGACTAAGGGGTCCTCGGGCATCCGGCCTGTTATCCATGGGCTGGACGGGTGGGCTGTGAAGACATGAAAGCCGAAGACTCTACCCGTGTCCGGATTGGACTCTCCTTGGCGTGGAAGGCAAGCTTGGCGATCAACTATGAAGATTTCTTCCTATGTAACCGACTCTATGTAACCCTAGATTCCTCCGATGTTTATATAAATCGTAGGGTGTAGTCCATAAAGCATATACTCATTACCATAGTCATATAGGCTAGACTTCTAGGGTTTAGCCATTACGATCTCGTGGTAGATCAACTCTTGTAACATTCATATTCATCAAGATCAATCAAGCAGGAAGTAGGGTATTACCTCCATAGAGAGTGCCCGAACCTGGGTAAACATCGTGTCCCCCGTCTCCTGCAACCATCGACCTTAGACGCACATTTCGGGACCCCCTACCCAAGATCCGCCTGTTTTGACACCGACAACTACCACCCTTGAAATGCACAAATTCTTCCATAGACCATATTTCTCATATCCTCGAAAATGGTCAAAATCTTTCTTCATAGAGTAGCAACTCATAAAATTTAACGTATGAAATCATGGCACATGAACTTTATTGATTTCATGAATTTATTATAATCTCTTGCATTTCCATTACATGCCTCAACTCAACACCTCAATATAAAGAAGTGTTTCCACTACTACTACTATATTTCTTTGTTGTAAACTCAACTATTTAGCATCAGCCTCCTTCTCTTTGGGACAATCCCTGGAAAAATGCCCTGCTTCATTACAAAAAAAACATATTACTTCTGACAAGTCTCGAGGTTTCCTTGTGATTACATAGCCCCCTTGGGTCCTCGGCTTCCTTTTTGGGCAACCGCTGAAGTAGTGCCCTGAATCTTTGCACCTAAAACATGTGATATGACTCAGGTCCTTCTTTGTAGAAATTGGGTTGTTCCTGGAATCCAATCTATTTCTCTTCCTGGACTTTTCCGTGCCAATCAGGGCTTCTATTTCTTGTGGGTCATACTCTACTTCCTCTATCAGGAATTCTACTATATCCCATTCAGACAATTCTGGGAGATGTGTCCTTCTTCTCCACATGAATATCATGACTTGGTGCAGGCTTTAATTGGGTCTTCTTTGGGTGTGTCCTCCACCTCTTCCTTCATCACAGGTTCTTCTAAAAATTCCATGAGGGCTCCTTTCATTGCTTCTTTCTTATGATGTACGGTTCTTTGTACCATGGGGTAAATGTGACACTGAGCAGGGTAGTGGGTAGTCCCTTCACACAAGAAACAAGTAATCTGCCTAGTTGGCCATTCTTCAGGGGTGACTTTCTTCACAATGAGGGCATTCATCCTTGTGTTCTTTATGGTTGTGTCCTATTTCTCCATAGATCTTGCATGCACATGGTTTCTTCACGTCATTTCCATAAGGCTTCAATTTCTGGGACACAAGCCGAGACTTTAGTAGAATCAACTTAGGCCTTCTTTGGTTCATAGGTTAGGAAAATCGTAGGAATAGGAAAGTCATAGGAAATGAGATGACATGTATCTCAAATCCTATGAGTAGGAATAGGAAAGGAGATGCCCTTTGATTCACATCATAGGATTTTTTCCATTGAGTCTAGGCTAATGTTTATTTTCCTATGAAATGTGGAGGATAGGAAGAATTCCTCCATAAGAATAGGATTCCATTCCTACAAACCAAAGGGCTCTAAAGGATTTTTTCCTATAGAAATCCTGTCCTGTGAAATTCCTACAAGATTCCTCTAAACCAAAGGAGGCCTTAAACTCTTCCCAAGTGGTTACTGTTTGCCATCCATTGATGGTTTGGTACAACCTCCACCAAGTAGCAGAACCTCTTTCAAAGCATTGAAGAGCATGTTGGGCCATATCCTTTCTGGCTATAGTGTTATTCTTCATGTGATCTTCCATGTTCTGAATCCATCGGTCCGTCTCCAATTGAGTCATCGGTCCAGAAAATATGAGTTCATCTCCATTCATAATCTATTGGGTCCATGGGTTTTGTGGTAAGATAAGAGAGATAGAGAGGGGTACACACAATACAAACAATAGTTTTGGAAAGACAGATTTTATTTTGTGGCTGTCGGGAAAACATCAAACAAATGACAGCTCACAATCGTCGCATCTAACGTAGGTATATAACAGGGGTTTGGTCCTCTAAAGGTTAATAAAACTTCAAAGTCGCCAAACTCTTCAAGTCTTGTTCATGTCTCCAATGGCTTCTTACAATCATGCTTGTCCTTCTCAAGTTCTTTTGCCAGATCACCTCTGTTGACGCGAGGTCTCTCGTGACGTCCTTTAATATTTTGGAGTTGCGTTCCAAACTTCTGGGTTTCAACGTCCTTGGCATGAACCATGGTCCTACTATCCTTCAGTTCCTGACGAATCTCTGGCATCTCGAGGTTTTGCTCCTCCAGCTTGGCTCTTTCAGCTTCTGGGTCCTGAGTTCTTCACGAAATACTTCCTTGTCATATACGGCTTCCTGAAGATCCACCCTAAACTTCTTGATGTAACACTCCAGATCCTGGTGATACACCAGCTAAGGTTAAAACTTCATCTCTTTTTGATAGGTTCTCCATTAGCCCTTTTGTCATCCAATCCTTCTGACGAAATACATGTTTAACTCAGCATGGTGACAATAGCATCAGCGGGCGATGACATCACAGATAACCGTGTTTCTGCCCTTTTCATTGCCATGAGCTATCATTCCATAATTGATATCTCCTACCTTAGGGTTTTCTTAAAAAAAACTTTGAGTTCTAATGCTCCATGTTCCGGTCTTTCTCCGACACACCTTGATCTCGGGTATTGACAGCTTCAATAGTCGGAAAAGTTCCATAAGGGTAACCCTCCTAGGTCATACCAATCCGAAAATTCTTTAGAGCCTTCAAATTCTCCTAGTCTTCGGAGTCTTCAACCATTATAGTTTCCATTATTATAATGCATGGTGTAATACTCTTCATTCCAAAGTGGTCTTAGTTGTCTGATATCTTGTACTTCTTGGAGTGGTCTCATCAGTCGAATCTTCGCATGGTCAAAAGGGAAAAAGGGCCAGTCTAACTATTTGAGATGAGAGGAAAATACTTGGTAAAGCTTTGGAAAAGATGAGAGTTAAGGGATCTCCTTTGAAAATAAAGTTTTAGAGAAAATCTTTCCTATGGGTTTGCCAGTTTCTAGGGGTCACATCCTACAGTCAACATGTGCTCTGATACCATCTTGTAGCGACCCGACCTCAGACGGTCAAGTATCTGTTCTTAAGTGTCATCCCTGGATCGGTATGCTGACACACATAGTAGTCAAGGATTTATAAAAGAGGTAAATCACATGTATAAAGTAACGTAAATACTATTACCTCAATCTATATAGCGTAAGTAACAACAAAGTTGTGGAGTTCCCAACAACGCCAACGGCAAAGTTGAGTGTAGACATCGTAACCCTAATGTATCACTTACTCATCATAAGAATTCCTGCAACATGAGATATTGCAGCCATGTAGGTCAATACATTGAATGTACTGGCAAATTCACACCATAGGATAATGAATAATAGTTATAACTTCATGCATATTTGGCTGGTGGAGGCTCTAAGTTTAATTTTTGCATAAAGCTAATTTTTTCCTACAACAAAGGAGTATATTTTATTTAAATACAAAGTTTATGTCCTTATTGAGAAGGTAACCTCAACTCAATCCCAAATTAACATTAATAACCCAGCAAATTCATTAAGTAAAGTGATGAGATCAACATAATAATTCAAGTACCAGATACTCAAGATGTCCATAACCAGGGACACGGCTAACCATGATTAGTTTGTACACTCTGCAGAGGTTTGTGCACTTTTCCCCACAAGACTCGATCTCCTTCGTTGTATTTCTCGCACTGCATGGTGTTTGAGAAACGGATGACCGAGACACAGTCTTTCCGAGGAGGTCCCCTTAACCAATAGATAGGCCGGTACACCTAAAATCCCCTACATCTGCTAGCCCATCATGGAAAGGATTCCCACAACTTACTCAACTATGCTAGAGCCCATAATGTCTTGTGGCTGCACACGGAAGTTTCTAGCATGAATAATATTATGATCCCTTTGAGCCTGGGTGGCATTCCAATAGGATGATCACACGGATACCCCGGGATCTCCTAGGACAACACTGGATTCCCCAGGTGTCCGGGCAAGCCACTGGTATCCCCAGGGTGCCCCAACCATTCCACCCAGATGTGTATTAAAGTAGCCACCTTAGGTTAACCCTTAGATATAAATAATTCTCACATCTTTCATGAATCTCACAAACCAATCCACGTGTATGAGCATAGCAAAGCAGTATGAGCATAATGTAAAAACCCAAGGTTGAATGAAGGGCAATATGTTCCTACCTCATCAACTACTTCCCAATACCCACATGTTATCAAAACCTACTCGTGCAATGTTTGAGGGTAAAACTAATGCATAAAACCTGGGTATGAAAAGTATGATCAAAGTGTGAACTTGCCTTGTACTATTGATGAAGATGATTCGCACTCATAACTCCTGATAGTTCTACTCATCACACCCCAGTCAATCTATTGTGAGCAAGCAATTGCATACATAAGCACTCATGCAAAAGAATCGAAGAAAAGATCTCGGAAAACTTCGAAAACAAGCAATTAAATCTTGTAACATAAAACAATTTCTAACACTACCAAAATTAGGTGGATTTGGTCTTATCAGAAATTTTAGGTCAAGAGCTTCAATTTGCAAAAAGAATCAATTAAATCGGAGTTATAAAACTCAAGTTATGAACAAAAGAAGTTTGAATTCAAATATGTTTGAAATCAAATTTTAAACTTCCAAAAATATGTTTAAGTTGTTTTTTTATAGAGGGAATCATAACGAAGAAGTGGGCGTTGGTTTCGTTGGTTTTGGACAAACGGTTTAAAAGTTGTGACAATTTGAAGAACATGGACTAATCTGTAAGAAAACTAATTACATATAAGTCCCTAGCCGAAAATAAAAAGGAAAACCTAACGAACGAATGTTTACTACAGAACCTAATCTAGCGAATCTATGAGTTAGAGATCCTAAACGAACGAACGCTAGCTATTTAGAACTAACAGAAAAAACGAAACTAACCCGCCGAAACCCTAAGAAAAAAATGTTGATCCAGGTTTTTACCTAAAAACAGGCGAAAAAACGGTGAGAGGCGGCGGCGGCCCTGGCGAGGGCGGTGAGCGGCGAGGCAAAATGGTAGCGGTGGCGGTGCTGGTGGTGTGCAGCGGCGGCGGCGCGAAGCGAGGGTGGCGGCGGCGAGGCGCGACTTGCGGTGCGGCGGCGAAGTGAGGAGGAGAGGGCCCGGGGCTCCGCTATTTAAAGGGGAGGGGGCGGACGGCGGCTTGGGCGAGGGGGCGCCGAGGCCGTGCGGCGCCGGACTCTGGGAGAGTCCCGGTCGAGCACGGGGACGAAGGCGGCGGCGGCTTGGGCCGGCTGGGTTTCGGCCCAGTTCGGTCCGAGAAAAGTTTTTTAAAACAATTATTACACACAATAAAAATAAAGTAAAACCAAATAAAATAAAATATACTATAGGCATATAATATATCAAAATTTTCAGAAAAAGATTTTCTACAACATGAACATTTTTGTAGCATCAAATAAAATCAAAAAAAATTTAAATGAAGCAAAGAGTGCTACTGGTATAATAAAACCCAATAAAAATCATTTTAAAAATGTCAAAATTATTTCAAATTTATTTCTCTCCAATTTTCTGATGTAGGGAATCATTTTACCCTATTTTCTTTATTTTTTATTTTTGGAGAAAAATAATTTGAATAGAAATCAAATAACTCCAATTTGAAAAATAATTTCAAAAGGCCTTAAATTTTGATTTTTTTAAGCTCCCAACTCATATTTCATATGATTTGAAGAAGTCATTTTATCTTCTCTCATGAAAATCGTTGAGTTGCATAAAGTTTCTGAATTTAAAATATTTCAGATGGAATTCAAACTCTTTTCGAAAACTCTTTTCATTTAATTAAATGGAAGAAGTCATATCATCTTCACTCTAGGGTTTTGTGATGAAATGAATTTGAATTCACGGAGATCAGAAATGCAAAGTGAAAGTTTAGGAAACTCATTTCATTCCCTCTCATTTAACTTTCAAAAAGTTTCAAATTTCACACAAGCAACCACACCACAATCAAGCAAACAATCAAAACTATTTATTTAATATAACATTCCAAAATTTAGAATTTTGGGATGTTACATTGATATAAAACATGTATTTTATCATCAATAGGATCTCTAGCCATACTTTCAGACCACTCATCACTAAATCCTTCATCAATTCCCTTAGTGATTCACTCAAATCTATCACAAGTATTGTGGTACAAGGTTTTTATTAATTCGGCATGGGGAACTTTCTTTCCAATATTTTCACCATAAGCAAAATAATCATTAGATTCTAACCTATGTATGGTGTCTTTATCATGAAGGATCTCTTCTATTGGAGGACACTCTAAATAAATTTTATAAAAGGCAATATACCCCTAGCTTCCCAAATTATATAGTCAAATTCATGCATAAGGATAATAGTGGTAATCTTTTTAGCCTTAGGATTATGAATGTTGGGAAATTCAAATAAAATCTTTTGTAAAGAGGGATGAATATGGGGGAATTTTCTTTCTAATTTAACCACAAGAATAGCAATAGCATCCACATGATAATTTGTTTTGTCAAGAATATATCCTTTAATTATTGGTATGACTCCAATGTAATAAAAGAATTCTTGAATGATGTTCTTCCCAATAATATTCCCACTACCCACACGATAAGTTTTAGTTTTAATAATAGTAGGGGTTTTATATGTCGGAGGATCATGATTAAGATCCAAGATATTGGGCTTACACTTAAGAGAATCACTAGTGCTATCTTTACTAGCACTTTCAACAATAACTTTCTCAAATTCAGACATGATAGAACTTCAAGCAAAACAAGCAACCTAACAAAGTAAAATATTTCTATGTATTTCATTTTTTAGAGAAGTGGAGGGAGATGAAAAACAGAGGCAAAATAAAAAGTAGAGAAAGTAGATGATAATTTGCATATAGGAACCTGATAAGAATTTGATAAACAAATTATTGTTGGGCAATTACCGGGGGCCGTAGATTTCACTAGTGGCTTCTCTCGAGAAAAATAGCATACGGTGGGTAAACAAATTACTATTGGGCAATTGATAGAACTTCAAATAATCATGACGATATCCAGGCAATGATGATTATATAGGCATCACGTCCAAGATTAGTAGACCGACTCATGCCTACATCTACAACTATTACTCCACACATCGACCACTATCCAGCATGCATCTAGTGAATTAAGTTCATGGATAATCGGAGTAATGCAATAAGAACGAAGACATGATGTAGACAAGATCTATTTATGTAGGAATAGACCACATCTTGTTATCCTTAATAGCAACGATACACACGTGTCATTTCCCCTTCTGTTACTGGGATTGAGCACCGTAAGATCAAACCCATCACAAAGCACCTCTTCCCATGGCAAGAAAAACCGATCTAGTCGGCCTAAATAAACATAAGATTCGAAGAAGAAATACAATGCTATAAGTAATCATGCATATAAGAGATCAAAAATCAAATAACTCTCATGGATAAAATAGATCTGATCATAAACTCAAAGTTCATCGGATTCCAATAAACACACCGCAAAAAGAGTTACATAAAATAGATCTCCCAAAGACCATTGTATTGAGAATCAAAAGAGAGAGAGGAACCCATCTAGCTACTAACTACGAACCCGTAGTCTACAATGAACTACTCACGCATCATCAGAGAGGCACCAATGAGGATGATGAACCCCTCCGTGATGGTGTCTAGATTGGATCTGTGGTTACTGGAACTTGCGGCGGCTGGAACTGTGTTTCGTCGACTCCCCTAGGGTTTCTGGAATATTGGGGTGTTTATAGAGCAAAGAGGCGGTGCGGGAGGCGTCCGATGTGGGCACAACCCATCAGGGCACGCCTGGGCCCCCAGGCGCGCCCAGGTGGGTTGTGCTCCCCTCTGAGCCCCCCTGTCACATCCCTAGGTGCTGGTACTGCCTGGTGTTTGCATCTTGTTGCATCATGTTTAAATTTCATTTAAGTTGAAATGGGGATTGACAAACCCTAGCACCAAAATTAAATCAAGTAGGGTCAACTATAAAATCTTTTCAATAAACCCAAAATGTTCCTAAGAAAAGTTCATGATTTTCGTTAAAGGTGAAAACCTCTGCCAAAAATGATGCACATATTTCTATGCCATTCTGGATTTTTGAATTAAATCTTATTGTATTTGACTTTGGGCATTTAAATACTATAAATAATTTAAATGTTCAAATAATGTTGGAACTATTCTTTGGGCCACTGAAATAATTCAGCAAGTGTCCATGAATATTTTCAGGATTTTAGGAAATGCCTTGGTATTTTTCCTAAGCTCAAAACAGAGGCAACTAATTAGAAAACAAAAACAAAATAGGAAACAGTTTGAGAGAGAGAGAGAAGGATTACCTGGCAGCCCATCTGGCCGGCCCAGCCCACCAGGAGCAGGGAGGTCTTCTTCCTCCCGCCAGTCGGATGCACAGCGCGTGCCCGACGCGGGCACGGCCACCGCACGCCACCTCCTGCCTGCCGCTTCCCCCTCATCGCCCTGGACCTCCCTCGCGACGCCACGCACCCCCCCTGGACCCTCTCACTCTTTCCCCGTGGCCCTCCGCTCCCCTGCTCTCTCCCTCGCCTCCGCACCCCAAACCCGAACACGTCCGTCGCCGCCGCTCGCCACCACCGCGGACACCGCCATCCCGGCGACGCCCTGAGATGCCCAAGAGCACCGCCTAGTACCCCTCTTCCTCCTCATCGAGCTGTGCAACGCCGGACGCCCCCGAGCGCCTCCACGCTGTCGTCTTCAACCTCCCGACGCCGGAGATCCCCATCGCCGCCCCGCGTGCTCCGGCCTCTCCCCGAGCCCACTGACCAACCCTGCGGAACCGTTGTGAGCTCCTACGCCCCTCGCCCCTCTCCCCGTCGACGCGTTCGTCCTCTAGCCCCGATCCCCAACCGTCTGAGCTACTGGCCGCCCGGCCATGGCGCAGCCTGGGCCACAGCCAAGAAGCTCACAATGGAGCGTTACCGCACTCAGAAGCCACCAAGAGCCTAACGCACATCCTAACTCGCCCTCCACGCACTACGCCAACCCCACTCACCGAACTCCGGCGCCGCCATGAAGCTCTTTTTCGGCGAAGCCTGGCGTCCCCCTGCCGCATGCCGTCCTGGGTGCGGGCGAGCCCCAGCTCCCCGCGCGTGCCCTCCGCTGCTCGATTGGGCGCCGGAGGAGCAATCCCGAGCCCTACGCCGCGTTCGGCCTCACCGGCGGCTAAACGCCGGCGGGTTGACCGCTTTGACCACCGGTGGTTTAGCCCCGGTTGACCAGGGGATTTGACCTCCCCTAGGTCTATGACATGTGGGCCCTAGTGCCTAAGCTAATTAGTATTTTTCTCTGTTAGATTAGCACTAACCACAGTGGGCCCCGCCCGTCAACGTTGACTTGGCCACGTCAGGTTTAACCGGGTCCCACATGTCAGCCTCTGTAGCTGACCCTGTGTCACTGACTAGTAGGCCCCACTGGTCAGATTTGACCTGGGCCGCCCGTTGACCTGCTGACGTCACTAGTACGTCATGCTGACGCAGTAAATATTTTCTGGGATTTAAAATAAATCAAAATGATTTATTTATTTCAGAAAATATCCAAATCAAATAAGTTATATATGAAAAATGATCAGAAAAATCCAATCTATCCATCTGTACCATTTTCATGCATGTTAGGACAACTTATACCTGCTGATCAGGTCAAATCAATTAAATGGCATTTAAACCCTCACATCTGGAGTTTGAATTTGAACCTAGTGTTCAAACCAACCCCATTTAACTTGTTGCCAGATGCATTAGGCCAATCAACAGCATATTGCCATGTCATGATCATGCATCATATTGTGCATTGCATTGATTGTGTTTCTCCTTTGTTTGTCGGTGTTAGTCCCCTCTCGATGAGACGGCGTCTGCGATGAGTTCGATGACACCGATGAAGAACTATATTATCTTCGAAGTTCGAGCAAGCAAAGCCCCTTGTTCATTCTCGATACAATCCCACTCTCTCGCTCCTGCTCTCTTTTTTTGCATTAGGACAACAACGATTCAACTGTTACATGCTGCGGTAGTTGAACCCTTTATCCTCTGCATGACCTGTCATTGCCACGATAAATAGATGAAACCCACTAGCATGAGTAGGAGTTGCTTGAGCCCTGATGTGCCCACTCATTCATGCTTGTTTGTCATGCCTGCTATTGCTTAGAGTTGTGTCAGGTCTGATTCATCGGGGATGAATTGGAAGTGTGTGAACATGTCCTACTGTGTGAGAGCTAAGTGTGTGAACACGATTTGGTAAAGGTAGCGGTGAGAGGCCATGTAGGTGTACATGGTGGGTTGTCTCATTAGAGCCGTCCTCAGGAATTGAGTTCTGTGTTTGTGATCCGTGAACAGCTACTACCACGCATTGGAATGCTTAAGTGCCCCTCTCGACTTATTAATCAACTCGATCTCTGTCCAGGAGTTGCAACTAGTTTCTGGTGTTTGTAGGATATGTGTTGGGGGCGTGCGTGGCGCTGACCCTAGGGGTGGGCTATGTTGCGGTAGATACACCGTGGCCGGTGTACCGGCGCCCGTTGGTGTCTCGGGAACCCTGCACATCGTTTGGGGCCGTGGCGACACCCGGCCGGATCTCCTTGCGGATGGAACCAGAATAGGCGATAAACCTGGACTAGAGACTTGTGTGGTTAGTCGGTCGTGGCCGACTCCCTCGCCAAAGCTTCCGTTTGAAGGTTGACGAGATACACGACGTGTACATGGTGGTAAGTGGCGAGAGCGTGTGTGAAGAAGTACACCCTGCAGGTTAACATTATCTATTCGGATAGCCGTGTCCGCGGTAAAGGACTTCGGGTTGCACATGCAGTTCATAGACAAGTGAAAGTGGATACTCTAAAATGCGCAAGATAAGCGTGAATGCTATGGATGGCGTTCTCGTAGGGAGACGGGAGTAGATCCATAGTGGTGTATTGATATGGTGAATATGTGGACTCGTGTGCGCCACCTCAGAAGAGTTACTTGCAGTCGTAGTGTAGGATAGCCACCGAGTCAAAGCTGGCTTGTTGCAGTCAAACTCCACCACCCCCTTTGTTGATAATGATGCGTATGTAGTTAGTTCTGATGTAAGTCTTGCTGAGTACATTTGTACTCACGTTTGCTTATTTTATGTTTTGTAGAGAGACATCAGTCTCGCTAGTAGTTCCACGTGGACTTCGACGTTTAGCTTGTTACCTCAGCTACGATCTTGTGCCCTCGGTAGGATCTGGTAGATAGTCAGGCTTCTCAGCCTTTTTCATTTGTAGATGTCTGTACTCAGACATGTTAAGCTTCCGCCTGTGCTTGTTGCTTGTATGCTCTGTATGTTGGGTCATGAGACCCATGTTTGTAATATCTCGCTCCTCGAAGCCTAATAAATAAATACTGGAGTTGTAGAGTTATGTTGTGATGGCATGTTGTATTTACACATATCGAGCATATTGTGTGTATGTTTGAAATGCTTGGTATGTGTGGGATCTGACAATCTAGTTGTTTATCCTTGGCAGCCTCTCATATGGGGAAATGTAGTCTAGTGCTTCCTGAGCGATAGTAGTCCGCTTCTGACCCGGTTCACGGAGTGTTGCTAGCCCAAAGACTACCTCTTTCAGGACACTTGACTGGCCGGCATGTGTTTCACTTCGTTCTTGTGTCTGTCCCTTCGGGGAAATGTCACGCAGTGACATCCGGAGTCCTGCCTAGCCTGCTACAGCCCGGGTTACCGGAGTCCTGTTAGCCCAGTGCTACAGCCCGGGTTCACACGTTGATAATCGACATGCTCGATGTGATTCATGTATGCATGTTCCCATGGGTTAGTACCGCTTTGGGTTCACGACTAGCCATGTCGGCCCGGGTTCTCTGTCATATGGATGCTAGCGACACTATCATATACGTGAGCCAAAAGGTGCAAACGGTCCCGGGCCATGGTAAGGCGACACCCGTGGGAATACCGTGCGTGAGGCCGCAAAGTGATATGAGGTGTTACCAGCTAGATCGATGTGACTTGGAATCGGGGTCCTGACAGCTTTGGTATCAGATCCTGACTGCCTGTAGGATTACCAAGCCAAACTGGTCAAAGTTGTGTCTAGAAATGCTTTAGTTATGTAAGGGAATTGTTTGTGGAAGGGAACGTAAGGCTCTTTTTACTCCTTATACCTCATGGCCTTCTGATCTGAGTCATCCTCTTATCTTCTACGGGGTTTTAAGAACTACTCATCTATCTATCAGGATGACGTGTTACTAAACCATAGACTTTTAAGATTGCTGGTTTTAAACCTCAGTTCAGTTCCTACTATTTCTGTATGTTAACTGTTGATCTCGGAATCTTGTTATGATGTTGTAGAGTGGTTATGCCACCATTTTGCATGATGTCTCAAATCTTTTTGAGCATTTACAGCCGTTATGTTGTCCGAGTCATCCCAGATTTCTATATAGTCTGATGCATTTGCAAATCCCTTCTCTCCGTTTCTAATGTTCATTTGGGCCAGATTAATCACACAAATTAGTGTGTTGAGGTACTCCGCTGCCTCGGCATATATGTTGGAGCTATTATTATGAACCTAGGTGTTTTAGGGAGTCACCTAGTAATCTAGCCATGATTTGTGCCCCACTGTGATGATTCTGGCCATCATTCTCGAAAGCATCCCATGATACCATTTAGTATGTAGGTATTCCACTTCTGGGTTTTGAACCCGAGATTCACTCTACTTACCTCGTGTTGATAGTGTTGCTCGTACCTTTAGGATATTAGTAACCTTTGCGATAGTCCTCGAGGTCCGTGGTATTTCCTCCTTCCAAATACCATGAACTGCTTATGGCAGAAGTTCCTTTGAACCAAAAGATCACAACCAGGGTGCTCTTGAGGAGTATTCCATTCATATTGTGACTCTGCCAGTTCTATCATTCTGCATGGGCTATCCGGAAGGAATATGTTGAACTTGTTTGACATACTAACCCATGAATCTACAACTCAGCAAGTTATATGTCTCCTGAGTTGTTCTCTTTAGTTGTATTCTGACCCCCGTCTATCATTTGATACTCAAAAGTATGCATGCATTCGTTGTCGATGCCCATTATTCTTGTGGTTTGTCAAGCCATTCTATTCCGGAATGACTAGGAGGAACAAGCTCCAGTACCTCATCCATATCTAGGATTGGGTCAAAGTAGTTGTATTCCGCAGATCAAAATGCCAACCCAGCTTTTGATTCTGTTCCACCTGGAGTGTTACTATCTTTATGTCAAGAATGTCATGAGAATTGCACAGCCTCTTATGAATCCTTGATACAGTGATACTCTCGCCATCATTTTTCATTCCTCGGTCCCTGAGTTGTTGCAACCGAAATACCGACAAATGGAATGTGATGTGTGAAATCAATACTCCGAGCAACTCGTTGCTTGGTAGTTAATGGACAATACTCTCATTCTTAGCGTGATGGTTATTGAATCATCATCCTAAGATTGATCGTGCTACCTAGTCCATATTTCCGGGTACACTCATCGACCAAAGAGTTAGGATTGTGACAATCCCTCGCTCCTTGTTCATGTCATCTTGCCCTGAAAAGCAAGATTGTTCTCGAGCTTAGTAACATATCGATGGTTCGTGATGTTCTGAATATCTTCTTGGAAGTATCACCAGGTTGTCACCTGACCGCTATGTTGAGCTCGTGATCATGTTGGTTTTCCCCCAAACCACCCATTCTCCAAGAATCTGTGTGGGGTATCCTTGAGCTAGTTGGTTAAGCCAAACAACAACTTCGAGAGTTGGAAGATAAAAGCTTGTCTGACTTAGTTCATGTTAAAGGATATCTTTGTGTGTGTGTGTGTTGGAGAAAGATGATATCTTCATCGATTGGTCCTCGGGATCAATTGTTGGATCTATTGCCTTGTTAAAACTTTGACTTGAGTATGAGCTATCGTCAATGTCAAATCAGCACCAACGATGTTTGTAACGTTGTCTTACTCGTGGTTGATCCCTCGAGCATACACCATTACATCTTTTGGTCTGACCAATGCTATCACCGTGTTCACATGATGGTGGAAGTCCAATGATATGGAAATTCCGATGAGTTGCTATTGAGTCCATCAGCAGCATTTTGTCTCCCCCATGATTCATGCTAACATCAACCTAGTGTTGGAAACTTTGTAAGAAATGCCTTCGTGTTCCGTTCATGAAGCTTATGCTTGGATGGAAGAAGTGACTTCCTCGAATTCATGTGCTTTAGATGTAAGTTGTCGCCATGAATTTGAGAAAGGTTTGTTTTGTTTCCTTTGGAATCATCCCAAGTCAGTCATGCCTACGTGCGAAGTATTCTATGGTTTGGTAGATTAATTACCTCCACTCCATATGTGTTCCTAGCACACCAGGCCACTGATTGATTTGTTCAAGGAGAAGAAGTTTCTTCTTAAGAGCTAGACTTACGCAAGGACTTCGATATCCTCGATGATGGTTCCCCACCTGAACTCGGTAGTGTTTCATTATAAGACTACTATGTGGTCGTGATTGTCTGCGACAGTATGTTCACATGTGTGTAGCAGAACCAGCTCATGTTTTGGAGCTTGCTATCGTAGTTCATTTCCCGAGAATGTCGCAACATCATCTCGTTTTGTGTTGCAAACTTTCAATTTTCCTTCTAGACTTGATGAGTCTGGAATGTCCTGTTACCGACCAGATCTGAATCTCAGGCAGATATGATGGTTGGAACTATTCCAAGATCTATGATGTAGGTCCCGACAAGGTTGATGTTGGCCGACACACCTAGCCGAAGATCTATTATTGTAGTATCTTGAACAAGCAATTCAACCCTTCTCCATGAGGATTTGGTATGACTCATTCTACAAGTTGTTCCTTATGGATTCATGTGCTCCCGAAGTCTGACCTTTGCTTGATGGCCATGTCGATGCTTTTAAGCATGATCGTGGTAGCTAGAACATCAGGGAGAACATCAGAAGCGGAGTGCTAAATGTTTCTCGGTCGATCATCCAGATTTCGTTCTCTTGGCCTCGCTAAGGGAAGTCCGAGAAGGTGTTATCTTCCTTTGTATCCGCATCATCCATCACTATTCATCATGGTAGTAAGATGTGTTGCGGGATCCTCGACACGGATGTTGGTAAAACCTTGGTGACTATGGAAATGATCAAGTTCTTGAGAGCACACTCAGTCACTAGGTTATATCCTCGGTATCAATTGGAATGTGCCTCCCGTTTGCCGAGTTGTTCTATAACCATAGTTTTCCTTTCCGAACTGAGTATGCCATTTCCCCGAACCCCTTTCAAACGACCATTGTGAATTGCCTTAGCCTGGTATGGAGAGTTTCCATGATCCTTTACGATAGAGTTTCTTTCTAACGTCATCGAGTTGGATGAAGATCTAGAAAGCAAAGACGTCAAGATCAATATGAAGCAATGAATCAACATCTTGAGAAGGACAGTTGGATCGTGAAGATCGTATTAGCTTGAGACCCCTCTGACTTCTTACCTCACGACTTGAATCTCGGGACAAGATTCTTGTTTAGTGGGGGTGAGTTGTCACATCCCTAGCTGCTGGTACTGCCTGGTGTTTGCGTCTTGTTGCATCATGTTTAAATTTCATTTAAGTTGAAATGGGGATTGACAAACCCTAGCACCAAAATTAAATCAAATAGGGTCAACTATAAAATCTTTTCAATAAACCCAAAATGTTCCTAAGAAAAGTTCATGATTTTTGTTAAAGGTGAAAACCTCTGCTAAAAATGATGCACATATTTCTAGGCCATTCTGGATTTTTGAATTAAATCTTATTGTATTTGACTTTGGGCATTTAAATACTATAAATAATTGAAATGTTCAAATAATGTTGGAACTATCTTTTGGGCCACTGAAATAATTCAGCAAGTGTCCATGAATATTTTCAGGATTTTAGGACATGCCTTGGTATTTTTCCTAAGCTCAAAACAGAGGCAACTAATTAGAAAACAAAAACAAAATAGGAAACAGTCTGAGAGAGAGAGAAGGATTACCTGACGCTCACCTGGCAGCCCATCTGGCCGGCCCAGCCCACCAGGGGCAGGGAGGTCTTCTTCCTCCTGCCAGTTGGATGCACAGCGCGTGCCCGACGCGCGCACGGCCACCGCCCGCCACCTCCTGCTTGTCGCTTCCCCCTCGTCGCCCTGGACCTCCCACGCGACGCCACGCACCCCCCTGGAACCTCTCACTCTTTCCCCGTGGCCCGCCTCTCCCCCTGCTCTCTCCCTCGCCTCCGCAACCCGGACCCGAACACGTCCGTCGCCGCCACTCGCCACCACCGCGGACATCGCCATCCCGGCGACGCCCTGAGATGCCCAAGAGCACCGCCTAGTACCCCTCTTCCTCCTCGTCGAGCTGTGCAACGCCGGACGCCCCCGAGCGCCTCCACGCCGTCGTCTTCAACCTCCCGATGACGGAGATCTCCATCACCGCCCCGCTTGCTCCGGCCTCGCCCCTCTCCCCGTCGACGCGTTCGTCCTCTGGCCCCGATCCCCAACCGCGTCCGAGAGCTACTCGCCGCCGGCCATGGCGCAGCCGTGGCCACAGCCGCGCAAGCTCACAATGGAGTGTGTCACCGCACTCAGGAAGCCACTAGGAGCCTAACGCACATGCTAACTCGCCCTCCCGCGCACCACAGCGCCAACCCCGCACTCACTCGAACTCCGGCGCGCCATGAAGCTCTTTTTCCGTGAAGCTCTGGCCGTCCCCTCTTTGTCGCATGATGTCACAGGTGCGGGCGAGCCCCCCTCAAGACGTGCCCTCCATGCTCGATTGGGCACCGGAGGAGCAATCCCGAGCCCTCCGCCGCGTTCGGCCTCGCCGGCGGCTAAACGCCGGCGGGTTGACCGCTTTGACCACCGGTGGTTTAGCCCCGGTTTACCAGGGGATTTGACCTCCCCTGGGTCTATGACATGTGGGCCCCAGTGCCTAAGCTAATTAGTATTTTTCTCTGTTAGATTAGCACTAACCACAGTGGGGCCCGCCCGTCAACGTTGACTTGGCCACGTCAGGTTTGATCGGGTCCCACATGTCAGCCTCTGTAGCTGACCTTGTGTCACTGACTAGTAGGCCCCACTGGTCAGATTTGACCTGGGCCGCCCGTTGACCTGCTGACGTCACTAGTACATCATGCTGACGTAGTAAATATTTTCTGGGATTTAAAATAAATCAAAATGATTTATTTATTTCAGAAAATATCCAAAACTTCTAAAAATCATAGTGATTCAACCGTAGCTCCAAATCAAATAAGTTATATATGAAAAATGATCAGAAAAATCCAATCTATCCATCTGTACCATTTTCATGCATGTTAGAACAACTTATACCTGCTGATCAGGTCAAATCAATTAAATGGCATTTAAACCCTCACATATGCAGTTTGAATTTGAACCTATTATTCAAACCAACCCCATTTAACTTGTTGCCAGATGCATTAGGCCAATCAACAGCATATTGCCATGTCATGATCATGCATCATATTATGCATTGCATTGATTGTGTTTCTCCTTTGTTTGTCGGTGTTCGTCCCCTCTCAGTAGACGACGTACCGACGATGAGTTCGATGACACCAATGAAGAACTATATTATCTTCAGAAGTGCCAGGCAAGCAAAACCCCCTTGTTCAGTCCGATACAATCCAACTCTCTCGCTCCTGCTCTCTTTTACTGCATTAGGACAACAACGATTCAACTGTTACATGCTGCGGTAGTTGAACCCCTTTATCCTCTGCATGACCTGTCATTGCCACAGTAAATAGATGAAACCCACTAGCATGAGTAGGAGTTGTTTGAGCCATGTTGTGCCTACTCATTCATGCTTGTTTGTCATTCCTGCTATTGCTTAGAGTTGTGTCAGGTCTGATTCATCGGGGATGAATTGGAAGTGTGTGAACATGTCCTACTGTGTGAGAGCTAAGTGTGTGAACACGATTTGGTAAAGGTAGAGGTGAGAGGCCATGTAGGTGTACATGGTGGGTTGTCTCATTGCAGCCGTCCTCAGGAACTGAGTTCTGTGTTTGTGATCCATGAACAGCTACTACCACGCATTGGAATGCTTAAGTGCCCCTCTCGACTTATTAATCAACTCGATCTCTCTCCAGGAGTTGCAACTAATTTCTGGTGTTTGTAGGATATGTGTTGGGGGCCGTGCGTAGCGCTGACCCTAGGGGTGGGCTATGTTGCGGTAGATACACCGTGGCCCGGTGTACCGGCGCCTGCTTGGTGTCTCGGGAACCCTGCACACATCGTTTGGGGCCGTGGCGACACCCGGCCGGATCTCCTCGCGGATGGAACCCGAATAGGCGATAAACCTGGACTAGAGACTTGTATGGTTAGTCAGGTCGTGGCCGACTCCCTCGCCAGGCTTCCGCTTGAAGGTTGCCGAGATACACGACGTGTACATGGTGGTAAGTGGCGAGAGTGTGTGTGCAGAAGTACACCCCTGCAGGGTTAATATTAATCGAATAGCCGTGTCCGCGGTAAAGGGCTTCTGGGTTGCCTGTACAGTTCATAGACAAGTGAAAGTGGATACTCTAAAATGCACAAGATAAGCGTGAGTGCTATGGATGGCGTTCCCGTAGGGAGATGGGAGCAGATCCATAGTGGTGTATCGATATGGTGAATATGTGGACTCGTGTGCGCCACCTCAAAAGAGTTACTTGTAGTCGTAGTGTAGGATAGCCACCGAGTCAAAGCTGGCTTGCTGCAGTCAAACTCCACAACCCCCTTTGTTGATAATGATGCATATGTAGTTAGTTCTGATGTAAGTCTTGCTGAGTACATTTGTACTCACGTTTGCTTATTTTATGTTTTGCAGAGATACGTCAGTCTCGCTAGTAGTTCCGCGTGGACTTCGACGTTTAGCTTGTTACCTCAGCTACGATATTGTGCCCTCAGCAGATCTGGTAGATAGTCGGGCTTCTCGGCCTTTTTCATTTGTAGATGTCTGTACTCGGACATGTTAAGCTTCCGCATGTGCTTGTTGCTTGTATGCTCAGTATGTTGGGTCATGAGACCCATGTTTGTAATATCTCGCTCCTCGGAGCCTAATGAATAAATCTTTGGAGTCGTAGAGTTATGTTGTGATGGCATGTTGTATTTACACATATCGAGCATATGGTGTGTATGTTTGAAATGCTTGGTATGTGTGGGATCCGACAATCTAGTTGTTTATCCTTGGCAGCCTCTCATATGGGGAAATGTAGTCTAGTGCTTCTTGAGCGATAGTAGTCTACTACAACCCGGTTCACCGGAGTCCTGCTAGCCCAAAGACTACCGCTCTGGACACTTGATCGGCGGCATGTGTTTCACTTCGTTCTGTGGTTCTGTCCCTTCGGGAAATGTCACGCAGTTGACATCCGAGTCCTGCCTAGCCTGCTATAGCCCGGGTTACGAAGTCCTGTTAGCCCGATTACAGCCCGGATTCACACGTTGATGACCGACATGCTCGATGTGATTCATGTATGCCTGTTCCCATGGGTTAGTGCCGCTTTGGGTTCACGACTAGCCATGTCGGCCGGGTTCTCTGTCATATGGATGCTAGAGACACTATCATATACGTGAGCCAAAAGGCACAAACGGTCCCGAGCCATGGTAAGGCGACACCCGTGGGAATACCGTGCGTGAGGCCGCAAAGTGATATGAGGTGTTACCAGCTAGATCGATGTGACTTGGAATCGGGGTCCTGACACCCCCTTTGGTACTTCCTTGGCCAACTTGTGTCTTCTGGTCCAAAATAAATCTCCAAAAAGTTTCGCTGCGTTTGGACTCCGTTTGGTATTGATTTTCTGCGATGTAAAAAACAAGCAAAAAACAGCAACTGGCACTGGGCACTATGTCAATAGGTTATTCCCAAAAAATGATATAAAGTTGCTATAAAATAATTGTAGACCATCCAAGAATGATAATATAACAGCATGGAACAATAAAAAATTATAATATACGTTGGAGACGTATCAGCATCCCCAAGCTTAATTCCTGCTCGTCCTTGAGTAGGTAAATGATAAAAACAGAGTTTTTGATATGGAATGCTGCCTAACATGTTCATCACGTATTCTTTTGTTTGTAGCATGGACATTTGAACTTTTATATGATTCAAAGCAATAGTCTAGTTTTGACATGAAGATTTCAATACTCAAGCATATCAACAAGCAACCATGTCTTTCAAAATATCAACACTAAAGCAAGTTATCCCTAGCCCATTATGCTCAATCATTGATCCATTCATGAAACACACTCACATATTAGCTACACCCAATGCTCAAGTATGATCATAGTGCCCCTTAGTTGGTGCTTTATAAGAGAAGATGGAGACTCAAATAAACATTGCATAAAGTAAATAGAAAGGCCCTTCGCAGAGGGGAGTAGGGATTTGTAGAGGTGCCAGAGCTCAAAGCAAAAAAGATAGAGATAAAAACATTTTGGGTGGCATGCTTTTCCTGTCAACGAAAATGATCGAGTAATTCCCAGTACTTTCCATGCTAGATATATGATAGGCGGTTCCCAAACAGAAAATAAAGTTTATTCCTTTTTCCACAATACTTTCACATTCCGCGGCTAACCGAATCCACGGGTGCCGTCCGTACCACACTCTCCAATGAATTTATTACTTCACAACATAAAGTAAATTCATTTTCATTTCGGGACTGGGCATCCCTAATACCTTTGCCGTACTCTCGTGCAATGACAAGTGAATAAACACTCATATTGAGAATAACACATCTAGCATGGAAAAATATCAGCCACCCCCTACCGTTTCATGAGTGGGACGAGCACACAAAAAGGAATTTTATTTTTAAGATTTGAGATGGCACATACAAGTTTGCTTAGAACGGCAAAAGAATACCGCATATAGGTAGGTATAGTGGACTCATATAGCAAAACTGGTTTAAGGATTTTGGATGCACAAGTAGTAATCCCACTTAGTACAAGTGAAGGCTAGCAAAAGATTGAGAAGCATCCAACCAAGAAATGAAAAATCTCATAAGCGAGCATAAAGCATAACTAACACCGAATAATGCACCATAAGTAGGATGTAATTTCATTGCATAACTATTGACTTTCGTGCTTGCATAGGGAATCACAAACCTTAACACCAATATTCTTACTAAAGCATAATTACTCATCAACATGACTCACATATTATATCATCATGCCGCAAAACTATTACAAAGAATCAAGTTTATTTTGTCCAATGATCTTCATGCAAGTTTTTGTCCAATGATCTTCGTGCAAGTTTCAATGTTGCTTTTAATAGCTCAAACAAATCTAAGTGAAGAACATGAGCATAAAAATTTTCTTCTCTCAAAATAATATAAGTGAAGCATCAGAGAATTTCTTAAAAAAATTACGAACTCTCAAATAAATCTAAGTGAAGCATGAGAGCATTTATTCCAAAATACTAAAGCACACCATGCTCAAAAAGATATAAGTGAAGCACTAGAGCAATTCCATAGCTCAAAAAGATTTAAGTGAAGCATAGAGAGCAATTGTGACAATTCATAGCATAATTTTGGCTCTATCAAATAGGTGTGTCCAGCAAGGATATATGACACAAAATAAAAATCAAAACAAGCAAAGACTCATATCATACAAGACGCTCCAAGCAAAACTCATGATACGTGATGAATAAAAATAGAGCTCCAAATAAAATACCGATGGTCGTTAGAAGAAAGGGGGGATGCCACTCGGGCATCCCCAAGCTTAGTTGCTTGATTCTCTTTTAGATAATAGCTTGTTATGCCATGGGCATCCCCAA
The DNA here is from genome assembly GCA_021605145.1 of Aegilops bicornis. Lineage (NCBI taxonomy): Eukaryota > Viridiplantae > Streptophyta > Magnoliopsida > Poales > Poaceae > Aegilops > Aegilops bicornis. The sequence goes on along the minus strand of CM038673.1, from coordinate 260,333,033 downwards.
TCTTAGGCTCTTCTTACTCCTTATTGCTTCATCCATCGCGATCTCACCCAAAACTTGAAAACTTCAATCACACAAAACTCAACAAAACCTTCAGTATAACAAAGCAAATCACTACTCTAAGTACTGTTGAAAACCCATTCATATTTTATTTTTGCATTATATCTAATGTATTCCAACTTTACTATGGCTCATACCCCCCGATAGAGTCCATAGATTCATCAAAATAAGCACAAAATGCAAAGAAAACAGAATCTGTCAAAAAACAAACAGTCTGTAGCAATCTAAAAACTTTGAATACTTCTGTAACTCCAAAAATTCTGAAAAATTAGGACAACGTAGGAAATTTGTATATCAATCTTGTGTACAAAAATCAGGATTTTATCGCGCTTTTGTGAATTTTCAAAATTGTTTTACTGGATGCAAAAGTCTCTGTTTTTCAACAAGATCGAATCAACTATCACACAACATGATCCCAAAGGCTTTGCTTGGCACAAAAACTAACTAAAACATAAAAAACACAATCATAATAGTAGCATAATTGTGCAAACACTCAAGAACAGAAAGAAAAGGACAAAAATAAACTTTATTCGTTGGGTTGCCTCCCAACAAGGCTATCGGTTTATGCGCCTAGCTAGGCATAATGCATAGATTCAAGTGTTGTCATCTTTATTTCTAGATCCATAAGATGCCCTCATGATTGATTCATATGGTGGCTTAATTCTTGTTCTAGGGAAGTGTTCCATGCCCTTCCTAAGTGGAAAATGAAATTTAATATTGCCTTGTTTCATATCAATCATGGCACCAATAGTATGCAAAAACGGTCTACCAAGTATAATTAGATAAGACGGATTGCGATCAATATCAAGAACAATAAAATCTATGGGCACATAATTCCTATTTGCAAGAATAAGAACATCATTAATTCTTCCCATAGGCTTTTTAATAGTAGAATCTGCCAAGTGCAAATTTAAAGAACATTCTTCAATATCGGTAAGACCAAGCACATCACATAAAGATTTCGGAATTGTGGAAACACTAGCACCCAAATCACATAAAGCAAAACACTCATAATTTTTAATCTTGAATTTAATGGTGGGTTCCCATTAGTCATGCAATTTTATAGGAATTCAATCTCTAATTCCAACTTTTCTTCCAAAGCTTTCATCATAGCATCAACGATATGTTTAGTAAAAGCCCTATTTTGTTCATAAGCATGGGGTGAATTTATCATGGATATTGCAACAAAGAAATACAATCAATCAAAGAACAATTATCATAATTAAAGCCTTTGTAATCCAAAAGAGTGGGCACATCACTAGTGAAAGTTTTGACCTCTCCAAACCCACTTTTATCAATTTTCTCAACAAGATTTTCACCTCCGAATTATCGGGACGCCTTCTAGCTAAAGTTGACTCTTCTTCAGTCCCTTCATCATTAATATTAATTTTACTAAACAAGGAATCAATAGAAGAAACACCAATCATTTTAAGATCTTCATCATTTTTATGAAAGCAATCACTAGAAAACGCCTTTTCTGAAAATTCTCTTTTAGCTCTAAGCATAGCGGTTCTTTTCTTACTTTCATCCACAGAAACATATAAAGCTTTAATTATTCTTCAACCTTAGGCACAAAAAATCCATCTTGAGATTTTCTACATCATGAGAAATTCTATCAATGCTTCTAGACATATCATCAATCTTACTCAACTTTTCTTCTATCGTAGTTAAAATTCGTTTGAGCATTGATAAATTATTTAATATCATTCTCAAGATTAGAGGTGTTCCTATTATTATTATAACAAGGATTACCATAGGAATTACCATAATCATTAGAGGAATTTCCCAGAAAAGGTCTAGGATTAAAATTACCTCTATAAGCATTGTTATTAAAATTGTTTCGTGAAACAAAATTCGCATCTACGGCATCACTATTTTGCTCAATCAAAGTAGACAAAGGCACATCATTAAGATCAATAGGAATATTTTTATTAGAAACCAACTTCATAAGAGCATCAACTTTTTCACTCAAAGAATTTATTTCTTCTACCGAATTAACTTTTTTACTAGTATGAGTTCTTTCGGTATGCCATTGTGAATAATTTGCCATAATATTATCAAGTAATTTAGAAGCTTCACCCAAAGTAATTTCCATAAAAGTACCACCCGCGGCGGAATCTAAAAGATTTCTAGAAACAAAACTGAATCTCGCATAATTTTTTTGTATAATCATCCCAAAGATTTAAACCATGAGTAGGACAATTTCTTAGCATTAATTTCATTCTTTCCCAAGATTGCGCAACATGTTAATGCTCAAGTTGCTTAAAATTCATGATTTGTGTCCTAAGGGAAATAATTTTAGCGGGCGGAAAATACTTAGTAATAAAAGCATCTTTGCACTTATCCCAAGAATCAATACTATTGCGAGGCAATGAAAAAAAATCTAATTTTTGCATGATCACGCAAAGAAAATAGGAATAATTTCAACTTCACAATATCATTGTCCATATATTTTTTCTTTTCCATATCGCATAATTCTACAAATGTCTTAAGATCGGACGTGGCATCCTCATTAGGAGTACCAGAAAATTGATCTTTCATAACAAGATTCAACAAACTGGCATTAATATCACAAGACTCCGAACTAGTGGCGGGAGGAGCAATCGGAGTGCTAATAAAATCATTATTATTGGTATTGGAAAAATCACACAACTTGGTATTTTCTTGAGACATCACAACTACGCAAACAAGATTGCAAACAAAAACATATCTGACGAGAAAACGACGAACAAAAAAGAGGGCGAAAAAATGGCATTTTTTGTGAAATGGGCGAGATGAAAACGAGAGGCAAATGGCAAAAAATGTAAATTGCAAGGAGATGAGATTTGTGATTAGGAACCTGGTAGATGTTGATGATGTCTCCCCGGCAACGGCACTAGAAATTCCCTATGATGCAGCTTGAACTACGTCGGTATTTCCCCAGAGAGGAAAGGATGATGCAGCACATCTACGGTAGGTATTTCCCTCAGTGATGAGACCAAGGTTATCGAACCAGTAGGAGAACCACGCAACACTACATGAACGGTACCTGCACACAAAGAACAAATACTTGCAACCCGACGTAAAAGAGGGGTTGTCAATCCCTCCCGTGTAAAAAGATAGATAAAATGGTAGTATATTGGATCAATAGATCTCGCGAAAACGCGAGATAAAATAAATAACAAAAAATTGCATCAAGATATTTTTTGGGTTTTTGGATTAATAGATCTGAAAAAAAAGCAAATAAAAATAGATCTCGAAGGGAAATATGATAAAGAAGAGACCCGGGGCCGTAGATTTCAATAGTGGCCTCTCTCGAGAAAATTAGCATACGGTGGGTAAATAAATTACTGTTGGGAAATTGATAGAACTTCAAATAATCATGACGATATCCAGGCAATGATGATTATATAGGCATCATGTCCAAGATTAGTAGACCGACTCCTGCCTGCATCTACTACTATTACTCCAGACATCGACCGCTATCCAGCATGCATCTAGTGTATTAAGTTCATTGAGAAACGGAGTAATGCAATAAGAACAATGACATGATGTAGACAAGATCTATTCATGTAAGAATAGACCCCATCTTGTTATCCTTAATAGCAATGATACATATGTATCATTTCCCCTTCTGTCACTGGGATTGAGCACCGTAAGATCAAACCCATCACAAAGCACCTCTTCCCATGGCAAGAAAAATCGATCTAGTCGGTGTAACTAAACAAAAGATTCAAAGAAGAAATATGAGGCTATAAGTAATCGTGCATATAAGAGGTCAAAACTCAAATAACTTTCATGGATAAAACAGATCTGATCATAAACTCAAAGTTCATCAGATCCCAACAAACACACCGCAAAAAGAGTTACATCAAATAGATCTCCAAGAGACCATTTTATTGAGAATCAAAAGAGGGAGAGGAAGCCATCTAGCTACTTACTATGGACCCGTAGGTCTACAATGAACTACCCACACATCATCGGAGAGGCACCAATGAGGATGATGAACCCCTCTGTGATGGTGTCTAGATTGGACCTGTGGTTACTCGAACTTGCGGCGGCTGGAATTGTGTTTCGTCGACTCCCCTAGGCTTTTGGGAATATTGGGGTATTTATAGAGCAAAGAGGCGATGCGGGAGGCAGCCAAGGTGGGCACAACCCACCACGGCGCGCCTGGGCCCCCAGGCGCGCCCAGGTGGGTTGTGCTCCCCTCGGAGCCCCCCTCTAGTACTTCCTTAGCTCAACTTGTGTCTTCTAGTCCGAAAAAATCTACAAAAAGTTTCATTGTGTTTGGACTCCGTTTGGTATTGATTTTCTGCGAAGTAAAAAACAAGCAAAAAACAGCAACTCGCACTGGGTACTATGTCAATAGGTTAGTCCCAAAAAATGATACAAAGTTGCTATAAAATGATTGTAAAACATCCAAGAATGATAATATAACAGGATGGAACAATCAAAAATTATGGATACGTTGGAGCGTGTCGATAAACAAATTCTTTGTTGGGCAATTAATAGAAAAGTGCATAGTTATGACGTATTCATGACAATGATCATGTATATAGGCATCACGTCTGTGACAAGTAGACCGACTCCTACGTGCATCTACTACTATTACTCCACCAATCGACCGCTATCCAGCATGCATCTATGGTATTAAGTTCATGACAAACAGAGTAACGCTTTAAGCAAGATGACATGATGTAGACAAAGTAAACCCAATAATTATGAGTGAACCCCGTCGTTTTACTCTTAATGGAAAGAACACTATACGTGCCTCGCTACCCTTTCTGTCACTGGGTGAGGACACCGCAAGATCGAACCCATTACAAAGCACCTCTCCCATTGAAAATAAATCAATCTAGTTGGCCAAACCCGAACGGATAGATCGGAGAGAAATACAAAGCTATAACAATCATGCATAATAAAGTTTAGAAAAGACTCAATTACTTTCAATGAATAATCTGGTCATAAACCCACAATTCATCGGACCCCAACAAACACACCGCAAAAGAAAATTACATTGGATAGAACTCCAAGAAGATCAAGGAGAACATTGTATTGAAGATCAAAGAGAGAGAAGAAGACATCTAGCTACTAGCTATGGACCCATAGGTCTATGGTGAACTACTCATGCATCATCAGAAGGCAGCAAGGATGATGCAGAAGCCCTCCGTGATCGATTCCCCCTTCGTCAGGGTATCGAAAAAGGCCTCCCAGATGGGATCGTAGAAGAACATAAGCTTGCGGCGGCGGGAAAAGTGTTTCAAGTGGCTCTCTATTGGTTTGGGAATATTTGTGAATTTATAGAAGTGGAATTAGGTCAAACTGAGTTGCGTGGGGCCCACGAGCTCAGGGGGCACGCCCTACCCCCAGCGTGCACCCTCTGAGCTCATGGCTCTCTCGTAGCTATTTTGGCCTCCTCACGAACCTTCTATGGTCCCTTCTGGTCCAGAAAAAATCTCCATAAAGTTTCACCGTGTTTGGACTTTGTTTGGTATTGATTTTCTCAAAAGCCAGAAACAAGCAAAAAACAGCAACTGGCACTCGGCACTGGGTTAATAGGTTAGTCTCAAAAATGATATAAAATAGCGTAAAATGCATATAAAGCATCCAAGATTGATAATATAATAGCATGAAACAATCAAAAATTATAGATACGTTGGAGACATATCAACCCTCTCAAGGCAGTTGTGGAGGACTAATCACCATCTGGAATGGTACTACTTCTAAATGCAAACGGATTTCCAAATATTACTATCTATACAATTTACCTCAAATCTAGATAATTCTATTTGGTTTTTAACTAATGTATATGGTCCTAATTCTGCTGAGGGGACAGTAGAATTTTGTAACTGGCTTATGAATCTTGATTCCAGTACAATGGAGCATTGGATGATTGTGGGAGATTTCAATTTCATTAGAAGCCCAAAAGATAGAAAAAGAAATGGTGGAGATTCGAATAGTATGATGCAGTTCACCAACATCATTCTAAATCATGACCTCATGGAAATCCCTCTCAAAGGCATAAAATACACTTGGAGCAACATGCAGGACCAACCTCTACTTGAAAAACTGGACTGGATTTTTACAAGCTCAAACTGGACTGGCAAATTTCCAAATACTCTAGCAATTCCTACGGCTAAGATATCATCTAATCATGTCCCTGTAAAGATACAAATTGATAGTCATATCCCTAAATGTCAAATTTTCAGGTTTGAGGAATTATGGATTGAGTTCGAGGGATTTGTTGAAACAGTGAAAAACCATTGGTCCAACGGTACCCATTTTGCTGACTCAGCAAAAAACATTATTTCCAAATTTAATTCTATGAGGAAGGGCTTGGAAAAATGGAGTAAAAAGTTGTCTCAACTAAACTTGACCACAGAGAAATGTTGTTTCTATGTCAAATTACTCAAAGACCACTTTCCATGCCTGAAAAGAACTTCGGGAAGATACTTATTAATCATACCAATAAGCTCCTGGAAGCTAAGAGGAAGTACTTGAAAATCAGGGCCAATATCAGATGGGCCTAATTGGGAGATGAAAACACACACACAAAAATCATGCCATTGCTACTCAGGTATTCAGAAATAATTATATCTCCTTCCTACTGAATTCTGACAACAATATTGTCCATGATCATGAGCACAAACTGCTATCTTGTGGCAATCCTTCAAAGACAGAATTGGTACAAAAGAATGTACTACAAAAAACATCAACATTGGAGATTTGGCCAACAATGAGCACCTAGAAGATCTAGAGAGGCCCTTCACCTAGGAGGTAGTTGATGAGGTGTGGTCCATGCCAAATGACAAATCACCAGGTCCTAATGGCTTTAATGGGCTATTCTTGAAGAAATGCTGGCATATTGTCAAAGAGAGTTCTACAAACTAATCCAATATTTTCATGATGAAAAAGTGGACTTGTCCCTTGTCAATTCTGCATAGATAGCCCTAATCCCTAAGAAGGAAAATCTGGAGACCCCCAATGACTTCAGGCCCATCATCCTAGTGATCATGCCAATAAAATTACTCACCAAAATGTTAGGAAACAGAGTTCAAAAGATCATTACCCCTATGGTGAGCATAAATCGGTATGGTTTTATTAAAACAAATACCATCCAACACTGCCTTGCATGGGCCTTTGAATACATCCATATGTGCCACAAATTAAAAAAGGAAATCATCACTTTCAAAATTTATTTCAAAAATGCATTTGACAAAGTTGATTACAATGCCATATTATACATTCTAAAACATCTTGGCTTTGGTGCTAAATGGATCAGGTGGATCAAATAGATACTCACCACAGCATCTGCATCTATATTTCTCAATGGAGTAGCTAGTAAGATTATAAAATGCAAAGTTGGAGTCAGACAAGGAGATTCATTGTCCCCACTACTATATGTCATTGTTGTTGAACTTCTACAAGTTTCAATTAACAAATCTTGGCAAGAAGGTCACCTGTCTACTCCTACTGAGAACCATGTAAGCATGAAATACCCCATCATACAGTATGCAGATGACACATTGATCATCATGCCTGCTGATCCACAATAAATTAGTACACATTCTGAAAATTTTCCCTGAGTTCACTGGACTAAAGGTAAACTATAGTAAATCTTCCCTTGTGCCCATCAACATAACTGATGAAAGAGCTCTGCAACTTGCTAATATAACATTTGCTAATATACGAAATGTTCCATCTACCTATGTCAACTGTTGTTGTACAACAAAACATATCATTGAGGAACATGATCAATATTGCAAGCAACAATAGTAGAGATAGCTAGCAGTTCTACTAGTCATCTACAAGATATTGCACAAAAAGGATTTACCTGGAGTTGATAGGAAACCCACTAGATGCCCCGAAACCATTCCAATGGATTTGGAAATCTAGATGTTTAGCTAAGCAAAAGTTTTTCTTCTAGTTATTGCTACTGGACAGATTAAATACCAGAGACTTGCTAACCAAGAAACACTTCTATATTGAATCAAGAAAATGTGTCTTATGTGATGATTAACCAAATGAGCACCTGAAACACCTTTTCTTCTCATGTGATTTCAGCCAAAACTTCTGGATGTCTATTGGTATTGAATGGAACACTGACCTGAGCATCAATGAAATGCTGGAGGAAGCAAAAACAGAACAAACATTCAAGCATTCAAAGAATGCTTGATTGCTAGATGCTGGTCCATATGGAAGCACAGAAACAACATCATTTTTTACCATAAGACAAAAAATCTTGGAGTATTGCAATGCATGTTTCAAGGAACACTTTGGCACAATCATGAGAAAAGCAAAACCAAGCCTGAAAGAAGGGATGCAAACTTGGCTAGAATACTTGTGAATGTATCATAGGCCATAGTCATAACCACTTTGTACATCCACTTGTAACTACCCACTCATATTAATGAAAAAAGTTACAGTAGGGGTTTACCTTAATGTTTCTGCTCAAAAAAGACATGGCAAATTTATCTATAATGCCATGGCAATTTCATTTTTAATCTCTTTTTTTGTGAAATTTTTTGATTTTTATTTTTCCATGGCACATTTACCTTTTTTGGCAAATTTACCTATATTGCCACAGCATTTTTTAACCTTCATATACATGTCAATATAATTGTTAATGGCAATTTTTTTCGTGCCAAATTAACTTCTATGGGACTATGGCAATTTACTCTAATTTTCTTGCAAATTTACTTTACGTATGATCCATGGCAATTTTCATTTTTTCATCTTTCATGTGACCACGGTAAATTACTTTAAGAAACATGGCAATTACCACCCAAACATGGTACACTTTTGTTGTGTGTTCCACATGATGAATTTTTTATACACTGGCACAGTGCATGTACGTGCTATGGAGCTATTAAAAAGAGAGGGGTTAGGCGACCGACTTAGAAGATGACCAAAAGACTAGTATATATCTTGCACGAGTCACACAAAAATAACAAAAATACATTAAGAGGGATGGTAGGCGTCGAAGAAGTTGATGTGATCGTAGTAGGTCTTTTGAAAGATTTATAGTGAAATAACATTTTGAATTTAGAGACATGGGAGAATGGGCATTACAATTTGTTCACTCTACTATGGTATGATATAGAACTTGAAAACTTTGTTGGGAGGACAAACTAAAATGAAAATCATGATTTTGAGTTGGGAGTCTAATTTTTTGCAATTGTTATTTGTGTCTTCTAAATGAGTGTTGGTTTCACATTAAAGTAGTAGTTTATTTGTTTGTTTGTGTTAGGTCTCACACATGAGTAAAATACAATTGTTTATATGTCACTTGGAAGTTTGCTACTTCCACATGTGAAGAGGAACAGGGTGTATTTGTTTATTGTGAAGGTTGTTGGCTCCATATGTGAACTCACCACCAACTCAAACCTTTATAAGTAGTAAAGACATTTTGTGTCTTCGTGCATATACTAAAAGTACCGTCAAAAAACTTAATGCACATTTTATGCCACTATGTAAAGATGCAAATTGTCATGACTTCTTTCTTTTTGCCCCGTTTGAAAACATAAATTTGAAGATGGCAATTTTTTTCATACCATGGCAATTTTGTCGAGAAAAAGACCAGTGTTTATTAGTCACAAAAAAACTAGGCTTTATTAGTCATAGCTTAAACTGAGCTTTATTTTCGTTTTCTTTTTCATAGGAAAAAGGCATGAAGGCCCTGGGGTGGAGGGTGTTCGTGCTGGGGCGCTTCTCATATGGAATGAGTCATTAAATCGATGCCCCTCCCTGTAGCGAAAGAAACACTCGGTCTGGGTCTCCCTAGACCAAACGTTCAGGAGTTTGCTTCTTCATTTTGTGGGTATAAAGGTATGGGTAGATGGAAAATAAATACTAGTGTATACGTTGAGCATGTCTCTGTTTAAAGTATACTATTTTTGGGTATGCCTCCAAGTATCATTTATGGATATGTCTTGAAGGAATAGAGTACATGTATGCAGAAAGAGTGTATCATGTTTTTGGTATGTACCCATCCAAAGTATATCAGTTGTGCGTATATCTCCAAAGCATATGTGTGTATTCAAAAATGGTATGCGGAGGCGATATGTTAGGTATATGTACGTATGGAAGAAAATTATGTGTGGATATTAGCATGTATCATACATTTCCAAATGTAAAAATAATAATTAGGATCACGTTTTGTAATATTTGGCCACCTTAATTTTTTTAGGGAAACTCGGCCTTAATTTTTTAAAATACCAGATCCCTCGAAAAGTAAAACACTAGAAAAACACGTAAGAGCGTCCTAATTATACATACAAACCTTCGGGACCATGTTTCATATTATTTGCTCGTATTTGATACCTTCAAAAATCAGAGGGTATATACATATCCTTTTAGTTTCATATTATATATAAACACTATTCTGAGTTACACAACATGAACTTCCCTCTATAGGAACCCGACCTTCGGGCTATCTTCGCAATCGTGTCTCCCCGCGCGAATTTTTCTGGTCAGTCGTGTTCTATGTGATGTAAGTGTAATCTGCAAACGGTTTTTAGCAACTAAGGCCCGTTAAAGAATACTCGCTCCACGCTCCCGGAGCGGGCGAAATGAGCTGTAATCTGAAATCTAGAGCGAGCACACCGCCGCTCCGCAAATTCTAGGAGCTGGTGAATCCCCGAACGGGGCCTAAATGCCCGTTTTAAATAGGAATCTCGCTCATTGGCGGATTTGCTTGCGGGTCGTGATGAAACATGCCTCTCTTGCAATTTTACTGCCCGAGTTGTTCGACCTGAACTTTCCCCAGTGCTAGGTTGAACTTCCGCAATCATTGCTCAAATGGGGCTTGCGATATACTGTTGGAAAGCTATGGACACGAGTATCATGACCCAAGTTAAATTTTTGGCAAAATGTAAGCGGTTTAAGAGTTGTTTTGAAAACATTTTTTCTACATACAAAAAACGCGAGTCGTATTTTCGATCGCATTTCTGAACCATCTATCAGAATTAGGCAAATAATATAGCATTGGAAAGCTGCTCCAAAACCTCTCCTTCCACATGTTGAAAGTTTTCTCTAATTCCCTATGGTTAAAGAGTAATTTGGAAAATCGTAAAATTTCGCAAACCGAGCAGCCGAGTTCGTATTTTCGATGCCACTTCTAAACAGCTAATCCAATTGAGGCAAATTATATGGTATTGGAAAGCTTATGAAAATGTGCTACTTTTAAAGTTGAAAGTTTTTTCTAATTTTGAACGGTTTAAAAGTAATTTAGAAAACGGCATAAGTTCCATCGAGTTCGTATATTTGAGCTAATTTTTTACTGTACATCTGAATGCAACAAATAATATGGCATTGGAAAGCTTGAGGAAATGCGAAACTTTTTGGTATATATTATTACTCTCAATTCCTTACGGTTTTAAGTCAATTTCAAAAATAGCTAAAAACATATTTTGGCCGTAATTTCTACGAACTTTATCGGAATGGGGCAAATAATATATCGTTGAAAAGCTACGAAAAATGCAAAATTTTGTCATGTATATGGTTTTCTCTAATTCCTAGTCGTTTCCATGTAATTTTGAAAACAGTGAGATCATGCGTTCTGCCTTGATCACAAAACAGATTCTTTGAAAATGCACCACGTGAAGAACTTGAACTTCTCGGCATGTCTACTCGAACTTCACTTTGTTTTTTCACGTGGTTTTTTTGTTTGTAGCCCTCCATCCACTCACCGGAATTGAGCAAGTAATATACCTATGTAAAGCTGTTGTAAACACGCAAGTTTCCCGTGTTGATCATTTTTTCATGCTCACGACGGTTTTAAAAGATTTTCATCAGAAATACATTCAGTGTAGTACTTGAACTTCGTGTTGTTTTCACGTTGAACGTCTGTGACGTATTTTTGTTTGTAATTTTCTCATCCATTTGTCGTTGTTACACAAATGATATTCCTTTTGTACAAACCTCTCTCACAATAATTTTTTTAACTTCCTCCGGCCGAGGACTTGAACTTATAGAAACAAAAACTTTCGACCTTGCCTTTTTATTCATTTTACCCATATTAAACACACACCATGTAGTACACCGTTTTTATAATTCTTATTTTTTTTTGAAATCAAATTGCTCCCAAATAATAACTGAACTTCTTTGTGGATTGAGAGAATTATTTTAAAATGCAAAAAACAATTTCTTTTTTGTGTTTTTGAACATGGAAATACAAAGTGAACCTCTCACGCAAGGATTTTTGAACTTCCCCATACAAAGCACTTTAATTTCTTTCAACAAACCTTTTAAACTTTTATTTCTCACCTGAAATGTGTTCCTTGCAGTACTTGAACTTCTCGTTGTGTTCACTATGAATTTCTGTCACATTTTTGTGTATACGTCGAATTACACACAATTGAAGGTCGAACGTCATTTTTTGCCATTTTAACACACGTAATTGGAGGTCGAACTCCCCGCAATATAAATTCTGAACCGAGCATAGAGGTGCACGTGAACTTCTTGCAAGAAATCTGAGTTTTTATATACTTTGAACTTCAATGTTATTTTAAATTGGACTTCTTAGACGAAGTATGTTCTTAAATAAGCATCAAACATTATTTTTTTGTAAATTGAACTTCATAGTTTTATTTTTCTTAGGAACGGTAATAATTTGAGTTTCCGTATACATCAAACTACTTCTCTATTTTAATTTGAACTTCATCATTTTATTCTTTAGTAACAAGGAAAATCTAAGGTTTTTACCAAAATTGAACTGGACTATTTTTAAATTTGGACTTCTTGGTTTATTTCTAATATAATGAGAAAATCCTAGTTTTGTAATATATATTGAACCGGTTCATTAGTTGAATTTTAACTTCTAGATATTTTTAGTTTAGAAACGGTGAAAATCATTTTAATGAATTTTTGAACTTCTATATTTTTAAAATTTGAAATTTTAGTTTTTTATTTTTGAACTTCTTATTTTTCATTCTTTAATATTAAGAAAAGTATGAATTTTGTATAAACAATGAACTGCTCGTTTTTTTTAATTTGGACTTCTTGGGTTTTTTCAATTATTTATTTTAACATAGAACAACTCATATTTATTTATTTCAAGTTCAACGAAAACTCAATTATTTTTTAGACAACACAACAATAGTAGCAATTGCAAAAGTTCTTAGTTTGGTTACACGTAATTTTTTTTGTTTGGATCACTATAGTTTTTAAAAACATAGACAAACACGGGTTAAAAATGGTGAAATCAATGATGTTTTTGCCTTTTTTGAACATTTAAATAGAAAAAACTTAGTTTTTCAATAAACATCGAGCCATTGCATGAGATATGAGTTGTTGTTTCGTCCCCTCTAACCTTGAATAACTTGAATAAAAACTTACAATCCGTCATTGGAATTTACATCAAAAAAATGTGGGCACGCAAACTTGCAAATAGAACACACCAAAAAATGTGAGGACCAAGATTGTTTTTCATCTTTGAATGATGATTCACGTTTCCATTTTTTTTCACCTTCCTTGTTTTTCTGGCAATACGAACATAAAAAACATTCGAACTTTTGGTCTTCACGAGCATAACAACAAGCACATACAGAGCATCACTATTTTTTCATCCAGAAAACATGAATCATCACAGCAGCGAGCAGGCGCATCGAAGCTGAAAAGCTGGCCTTCTTTTGAATATCAAGATGTAGTAGAAGGTGAGCAGTAGCAACCAGCGGATTTCCTCCGTCGTCCTTCGCGGTGTGGAGGAGGGGGTGCAGGGCCTCGTACGAGGTGCTCCAAAAATTACTGGGCATATGTTGGGGCAGCGGACGGCCTAGCACTGAGATGTTGAACGGCCTTGGGTGGCATTGGTGAATGGACTGGATGCTGCGGCGGCAGATCCTCATTGGGAGGAGGAGGCGTGTTGGCAGGTGAGCTCGTCAGAGATAGCAGGAAGGTGGCGGAGCTGAAGAGGCCTGGCAGAGGCGCGCGGTTGCCTCCGACGACAAGGACACGCAAGGATGGATGGGACAAGCGGCGCGAGGTGTGTGCCGCGTGGTGGCCTCTGGTGGCGCCGACGTGTGGGGAGAGGGGAGGCCGGCGGTTCTCAGCTGGCCTCTCCGGCGGATGAGACGTGCAGGCGCACGAGGGCGGGCTTGAGCAAGGGATGGAGGCGAGCTTTCATGGGGGAGGCAGCGGCCGGTCAGGCGAAGCAGCGACCTCGGGCGACACCGGCAGGCGAGCAGGGGCAGCAATGACCTCGGTGTGGCGGCGAGGCGCGAGGATGGGGGACGGTGGCAGCGGGCACAGCAACCTCGGGCGGCGATTCTGCGAGGCGTGGCGGGGATGGGAGGCCTTGAGGCGACGGGTTGCGGGCGGGAGGATGGAGCAGCGTCTTGGCGGCGGGGTGTAGGGCGACGCATGGGGCAAGGATAAGAAGTTCAAGAGGTTGGGGATAGGCTTCGATTTTTTCTTTAACTCACCAATTCGATTGGATCCAGGAACATCTATGTCGGGTGGGACGATCGTGCTCGAATAGTGCTATCCTATATATATATATATATATATATATATATATATATATATATATATATATATATATATATATATATATAACACTATTCTGATCACGGGATCAGAATAATATTCTGATCACAACCTGAACTGCAGGAGTAACGCGTCTGGCCTTCCGTGTGAACTAGGTTGAACTTCCGCCAACATTGTCCAAATGGGGCTTGCGATATACCGTTGGAAAGCTATGAACACCAATATCATGACCCAACTTAAATTTTTGGCAAAATGTAAGCGGTTTAAGAGCAGTTTTGAAAACCGTTTTTTCTTCACACAAAAAACGTGAATCGTATTTTCGATCGCATTTCTAAACCGTTTATCGGAATGAGGCATATAATATGGCGTTGTAAAGCTGCTGCAAAACCGCTCATTTCACATGTTGGAAGTTTTCTCTAATTCCCTATGGTTAAAGAGTAATTTGAAAAAACGTAAAATTTCATAAACCAAACACTTGAGTTCGTTTTTTCGATGTCATTTCTAAACGGCTAATCCAATTGAGGCATATGATATGGCGTTGCTAAGCTTATGAAAATGCGCTACTTTTTCATCTTGGAAGTTTTTTTCTAATTTTGAACGGTTTTAAAGTAATTTAGAAAATGGTCCAAGTCCTACCGAGTTCGTATTTTCGAGCTAATTTTTTAACCATGCGTCCGAATGTAGTAAATGATATGGCATTGGAAAGCTTGAACAAATGCGAAACTTTTTGGTATGTATTATTTCTCCCAATTCTTTACAGTTTTAAGTCAGTTTTGAAAATGGCGAAAAACGTATTTTCGCCGTATTTTCTACAAACTTTATCGGAATGGCGCAAATAATATACCGCTGAAAAGCTACGGAAAATGCAAAACTTTTTCATGTTGATGGTTTTCTATGATTCCTAGCCGTTTTCAAGTAATTTCAAAAACGGCGAGATCATTCGTTCTACCTTTATCGCGAAACAGATTCGCCAAAAATGCATCGCGTGAAGTACCTGAACTTCTCAGTATGAAACCTTGAACTTCACTCTGTTTTTTACGTGCTTTTTCTTCCTCGTATATCTCTATCCATTACTCCTAGCTCTACATCTACTCACCGGAATTGAGCAAGTGATATACCGATGGAAAGCTGTTGTAAACACGCAACTTTCCCGTGTTGATCATTTTTTCATACTCGCAATGATTTTAAAAGTTTTTCATCTGAAATTCATTCAGCATAGTAGTTGAACTTCATGATATTTTCACGTTGAACTTCTGTGACGCATTTTTGTTTGTACACGCGCCTGAACTTCCCTCTGTACGAACCCGACCTTCGGGCTATCTGTGCAACCGTGGCTTCCCCATGAATTATTCTGGTTAGTAGTGTTCTATATGATGTTAGTGTAATCTAGAAAGGTTTTTAGTAACTAAATACCGGTTTAAATAGAAATCTCGCTCATTGGCGGATTTTGCTCTCGAATCGTGATGAAATTGTGTTTTTGCAATTTCTTTTGCTGATTTGTTCGACCTGAACTTCCCCTAGTGCTAGGTTGAACTTCCGTCAACATTGCCCAAATGGGGCTTGCGATATACCATTGGAAAGCTATGGACACCAGTATCATGACCCAACTTAAATTTTTGGCAAAATGTGAGTGGTTTAAGAGCAGTTTTGAAAAACCGTTTTTTCTTCATACAAAAAACGTGAATCGTATTTTCGATCGCATTTCTAAACCGTTTATCGGAATAAGGCAAATAATATGGCGTTGGAAAGCTGCTGTAAAACCGCTCCTTCCACATGCTGAAACTTTTTTATATATATTGTTTCTCCTAATTCCTTACAGTTTTAAGTCAAATAGGAAAATGAATAAAAACATATTTTTGGCATAATTTCTACATACTTTATCGGAATGGGGCAAATAATATACCGCCGAAAAGCTAAGGAAAACGTGAAACTTTTTCATGTTGATGGTTTTTTTGATTCCTAGTCATTTTCAAGTAATTTCAAAAACAGTGAGATCATTCGTTCTGCCTTTGTCGCGAAACAGATTCTCCGAAAATGCACCGCGTGAAGAACTTGAACTTCTCGGCATGTCTACCTGAACTTCACTCTGGTTTTCACGTGCTTTTTTTGCTCGTAGCTCTCCATCCACTGCTCGTAGCTCTTCATCCACTCATTGTAATTGAGCAACTGATATACCGATGGAAAGCTACTGTAAACACGCAACTTTCCGGTGTTGATCATTTTTTCATACTCGCGACGATTTTAAAAGTTTTTCCTCTGAAATTCATTCAGCATAGTAGTTGAACTTCCTGCTGTTTTCATGTTGAACTTCTGTGATGTATTTTCGTTTGTAATTTTCTCATCCATTCGTCGGTGTTACACAAATGATATTTTTTTGTACAAACCTATCTCACAATATTTTTTTAACTTTCTTCGACCAAGGACTTGAACTTTCACTTCCTGCCGTTTTGAAATAAATTAGAAAATGAGGAACCATGATTTCTGCCTTCATCGCGAATAGAAATGCACTGCGTGAAGTAGTGGAACTTCTCGGGCATGTCTGTTTGAGCTTCACTCTGTTTTTGACGTGCTGTTTTTTGCATTGCGTGAAGTAGTTGAACTTCTGGAGCATGTCTGTTTGAACTTCACTCTGTTCCACTTTATTGTATTTTTCTTATATGAAACACACACCATGTAGTACATGAACTTCCGGTTGTTATCACTTTGAACTTTTCTCTAGTTTGAGAGAATTATTTTAAAACACAAAAAACAACATATTTTTTGATGTATTTTGGACATCTAAATACACGGTGAACCTCTCTCACAAGAATTTTTTGAACTTTTCCTCGCCGAGCACTTGAACTTTTAGCAACCATTTTTTCCGTTTATGAGTTGTTTTTAAAAGTGCAAAAAATGGCGTTATGTTTTTTATTTTTGGAACAGGTAAATCATAGGTTTTAATAAACTCCAAACTTCCCTATTATTTCAATTTGAACTTCACCTTTTTATATTTTGACTAAAGAATTGTTTTCGGTTTTTAAATAAACATCAAATTTGACTACCTTCTTAATTTGAACTTCATCGTTGATAATTTAACAAAAATGGATATTTGTGAAAATCCTAGATTTTTTTAATAAACATCAACACTTTGTAAACTTTTTTTAGTTGTTCCTTTTATTTTAATTTGATGTTCTTCATTTTATTTCTTTAGTAACGAGAAAAATTTGAGCTTTTTATATTTGTCGAACTTCTCTGTTTTTTTAATTTGAACTTCTTAGTCTTATTCTTAGAAAAATATGTTTTCAAATAAGCATCAAACAAATTTTTTTAATATTGAACTTTCATACTTCTATTTTTCCTCGAAACAAAAATAATTTGATTTTTCCGTATACGTCGAACTACTCTGTTTTTTATTTTGAACTTCTTATTTTTTATTTGTTTAGCACCAAGGAAATTTTGAGTTTTTAAGTTCGCACTTCTTAGGTTCCTTAAACTAAACCTCTTTGGTTTTTTTCAAACGATGAAAAATCAAATGATCATTTTTTCTAAATTGAACTTCTAGGATTTTATTTTTTTAAAAGTGAAATTCTAGTTTTTTTAAGTTAAACTACACTGTTATTTTAATCTGAACTTCTATATTTTTTTGAATAGGGGAAATCATTCTTTGCTCAAAATCCTTTTTTATAGACATCGAACTTCATGAAGTTTTGAATCAACAAACAAACAAACTAGAACCCCATGCAAAATATTTTGTAATCCATATATGAAGTTTTGAATTTGCTTTGGCGTGATTTATTTTGTGATAGAAAAACATAGATAGCTTGGTTGCGCAAGTTTGTGTTTTAAATTATGTTCTCGGTTAAAAATAACATGTTTTCTTCCTTGGGGCATAAACACAAACACTTGTAGTGCACATGAGCAGGCTACAAGATCTGAAACATTTCTGTTGTGTGCACGGATATACAACACGAACTCACACCATCAAGACATACACACATCGCTAGGACACGAACTCACCCAAGAGCGGCCACAAATACCGCCGAAGCTACCATCGTCTACGTCCAGACGCCATGGGCGTGTCTCGACCGCTCCTCCGATCTATCCACGAGGTCATGTCCGGATGCCTCCATGCTCCATATCGTCCCGGTGACAACACCCATCAACTCCCCGGCGGTGTCTTGCATGAGCAATAAAGCAATCGATGGTAAATTTAGGGAAGAGTCTGCGGTGGTGTGGTGTTGCATGTCACGCCAATAATGACGGAGAAAATTTGAGGCTGCGGCACAGGGTATATGCGAACTCTTGGAGGTTGTCATCACTACATTGCCATCAAAATCTCCCATGGCCAGCATCATCCACTTCACAAGGTTATTTTTGTTTAGTAGTACATACTAATTAGCTTTATCTGAGAAGGTTTTCATAGTGAGCAAGCTAGCTACACGAACTTCAAGAACAAAAACAAATGCGGTGTCAAGTTAGATTTTCAGATTTTCATAGTGGCAAGTTCCTCTAAATTGCCGGTGAAGGTCGTGGCCTCCTCCAGCTGTAGGCCAACCTCTCCTGCAGCTGCAGGCGGCGCCTAATCCGCTGCGTGGGCTGGTAGTCCAGGTTGGCTGTCATCTTCAACCTCGAGCGGAAAACCATCAACAGAGCCGCCTGTGCACATGTAAAGCAACCAAATTTTTTCTACTCGCACAAGATGATTAAGGCCACAAAATGACTCAACTTAAACACGAGAAATTTTGCCCACTTCATTGCGAATCCATTCCATCAAATAGCACACACTATTGTTTAGTAACTAAAGAGATCGGTGCTTGCCTTTTGATACATCCGCAATGTATGCTACCGGATACAAGCTTGCAAGCACCGTCGGACTGCACAGGCTCACCGTCCGAACTTCACATGCTCGGTGAAGTTTCTTCTTTCCAGACGAGGTGCGCCCAGCCCCGGCTAGCAGGAGCATGCGGCACGCCTTAGGAAAGCTCCGGTGGTCGCTGTCGGCTCCATTAGAGAAGGCTGGGGCAGTGCGTTTGAGGGAGGGGCCGGGTCGGGTGGCTTTGAGCAGCGGGCGCGTTCAATGGAGGTGCTTTCGGCCGCTGCGCCATTGGGACGGCGCTGGCCTGGCGCAGCCGACGTCGGTGAAGCAACAATGGCGGACGGAGGTCACGTGTGGGAAAGTGGGGGCGGCTCGGGGTGAGGTGCTTGCGTGTGGCAACGGCGAGCAAGGATCCGCTTCGTCGGCGGTGGATCCCGGCCATGAGGCGACGCCAGCGGTGTGGGGCGGCGGCGGCGGTCGGGAGGTGGCTCGGGTGGGGATCGAGAGGTGTGTGACGAGGCCACGAGGGCTCCAGGGTGGGCTTTTTTTCCTCGCGCTCACAGTGGGCTTCTTCAGTTCGCTCGCTCTGGTTCGGGATCATCTTCGCGGCTCCCTTATAGGGCGGTCGTGATCCAAATAACTATTCTCATCCCGGGATTAGAATAGTGTTATCCTATATATATATATATATATATATATATATATATATATATATATATAGAGAGAGAGAGAGAGAGAGAGAGAGAGAGAAAATGCATCCTACTATCGGGTGTAGTTACACCCATTTTTCATATACTACAATGTGGTAGTATATACAGTATTTTATTATTCTTAATATATATATACATATATATATATATATATATAACAACGCTATTCTAATCCTGGGATTAGAATAACTATTTGGATCACAGCGCCCCTGTATAGAAGCAGACGATGATGTTCCCAAACTCCACACAACAAGAAAAAATGAACCCACCCCGAACCCCACTCTCCCCACCTCTTGTGACCAACTTGTTTGATCCCATCCCCCGCTGCCGCGGGCCGGCGAGCAAACTCGCCCCGTACGGTGAACCCCGCCGCCGCGCGTCGCTCGCCCACCATAGTGCGCCCCGTCAACCCCCGCCATCATGGGTCGCCCATCCACCGCGTCTCACCTGGAAAACCCGGCCACCGCACGCTTCCCAACCATCGCGCCGCGCGCCGCCATCCACACCGACGCGCGCGTCTGTAATCCCCGCCTCCATGACTCCTCCTTTGTCGTTCCATTCTGCGGCAGCAAATTTCGACGGCCATCCCATTGAACAGCTTGGATCCAGGGCATCAGCGAGCAACTACACCCCCACAGTCGCGCGACACCCTAGCATGTGCAGGGGGGACGAGAGGAATGAAGACGTGGCAAAGGAGCTCCAGTTCGATCTGCTCGGCCACCGGCGGAGGAGCGGAACCCCCTGCACGCAGGTCTAGCCTGATTCTTCTCGTCCTCCTCGTGCGTTTAGAGGCCTCCCACGCTCGAGCTCCTATAGGTGATAGGCATCTCGTTCTTGCCGATTGTTGTTGCCGCCACTGAGCTTCTCTGATTCACCACTATTATTTGCAATTCGCCCATGCCTCTGTTTCTCTGGACCAGAAGAAAGAGAGAAGTTGATCCTAGCCGAGAGACACAGTTGAGGTTCAACATGTATATTAAATAAAAGAAGATTGTAGTGATTACGAGTATGTGGCTGCCTGTAGTTCTTGTGTTTAATGCAAACACTCCCCTTTCCTTCCCTGCAGCAGTGGACACGAAAGGTGCAAGGTGCTTCTCCTATCACGTCTCTGGCGAGCTGGAAATCTAGTCGGCATGCGTGTTCTTGTGCGGTGGGTGTGCTTTGGTGTAGTTTTTCGATTGTGATCTAGCTAGCGCACTTTTTTCAGGTTGGCACCGTTCAGTTTGAAAAGGTACATCAGTTCATTTAGTGAATACACCACCAATTAAATTTGGAAAGTACACTGTTAAGCACTTCTCCAACTAGAGTTGTTCTTGTTTATGTCCCTCAAAGTAGATGATTCCTCGTAGCTGAATTGTCAAAAGTCTATACTACATTTCTTTTGCAACTTCAGTGTAATGAGCAGATGAGGGCACCAGCAACGGACCAGCGGCGACCGAGCCTTCTCTCATCCAGATCCCCGCGGACGTGTGTCCTCAATGCCATGAGTTGGCCCTGCTCAACCTCTGTCTCCAGGACGAAGATGATGTCCACGGTGCTGCCCAGCGGGAAGGGCAACAAAAAAGTTGCAAAAAATGCTAGTGCAGCTGATTGCCTCCTCTGTGTTGGGATGTACTATGTTGTGTATATTTTTTTGAAGTTCATGTTGTGAACCCAACTAAGTTTGAGCACAAAAGTTTAGATGTCGACTGGTGTGAATTTTCTCCTATAGCAGAAATCTCGCTTCCTTCCTGTTGTACTATGTCCACTTGTGTGTTGTTTGTCAATGCTTTTTTTGAAGTACAATAGTATCTGTGGGTGCAAAAAAGTTGGTGTTGTGATACATTGGTTCAGTTTCATAGGTCATTTGAAAGAAAATGAAAAAAAATGTATTTTCTTCTCCAAAAAGCATCAACGTTGTGGAGTGCTTATCTTCTTGTGTACTTCTACCGATGCTTGTGTTTCATGGAGAGAGAGAGAGAGAAAGAGAGAGGGGGGATCATTCATGTTTCCTTTCTTTCTATGTACTTTAGAGACATTTTGTGAGAGAGAAAAAAAGGTTAATGACACATTCTTTTGAGAGATACAAAGTGGTTCAGGCTTCAATGCTTTTTTACACGGAAGTTCATGTTTCAGAAATTTCTTAGTTCACGTGTACCACATACTGAAGAAATTCATCAATGAGAAAAAAGGACCGCCTATGCCATTTCACCGACAACAAAAAATGCCTAAAACTGTTGCGAGACAAAAAAAACTTCACAATATATAACATAGTAAGTTCGTAGAAAGTGGGAAAACCCATAATTTTGTTTTGTAAGTTTAACCATTTCTAAAAAAAATACCTTGAAGTTCAAATTTAAATAATAGGGTGGTTCAATGTTTATTACAAACCTATGATTTTCCCTGTTACTATAGAATAAACCAAGAAGTTCAAAATAAAAAATGGCGCAGATCGAAAATTTTAAAAAATGGGGTTTCTACATTTTACTAAAAAATGGAGAAGTTAAACTTTAAATAACATAGAAGTTCAAAATGATTATTCCAAAACCAAGAAGGTCAAATTAAAAAAATGAGCAGTTTAAAAAGTTTGTAAACATGGATTTGCCCCCTGTTTTTTTAAGATCCGGGGGTTCAAATTAAAGAAGTGAGTGGTTCGATGTTTATTACATAACTAGGAGTTTTGCCTTTACTAATGAATAACACCAAGAAGTCCTAATTAAAAAATGAAGTTGTTTGATGTTTATAAAAATCTAAGATTTTCCTCAATACTAAAGATTAAAACCAAGAAGTTGAATTTAAAAAACGAAGTAGTTTAATGCATATTAAAAACTCTTTTTTTCCCGTTACTGAATAATAAAACCAAGAAGTTCAATTTTTAAAAGCAGAGCAGTTTGATATTTATTTGAAAACTCATCTTTTCCGGTTACTAAAGAATAAGATAAGTTCTATTCAAAATAACGAACAAGTTCGATGTTTCTAACGAAACTCCAATTTTCACTTTTCACTTTTTAAAAACATACAAAAGAAGTTCAAATAAAAAAGTTAGAGCGGTCTGATGTCTATCAAATAACTCATATTTTTTTGTTACTAAAGTGAAACAGAGAGAAGTTGAAGTGATAATAGCCAGAAGTTCACGTAGTGCATGTTGTGTGTTTTTGTACAAGAAAAAGAACGAAAAAGTTAAAGTATAAAAATTTAGTTGCAAGAAGTTCAAGTGCTCGGCACGGGAAAGTTTAGAACTTCTTGTGAGAGAGGTAATTGACACGGTATATCATTTGTGCAACTCCGATGAACGGGTGAGAAATTACGAACAAAAATACGTGGTAGAAGTTCAAAGTGAAAACAACGGGAAGTTCAACTACTACACGGAATGCATTTCAGATGAGAATAAAACGAATAAAAAAATGAAAAGCCTAAAAGTTTGTTGCAAGAAGTTCACGTGCTCCTCCTGGTGTAGTTCGAGATCTCTAGTGCGATACATCCGACCTTCAATTACATGTTAGAAACGAGCAAAAAATGATGTTATTTTTGCCATTTTTAATACTGCTCTCAAAAGGCAACGAATTTCTAATGATTGTGTAGATGAAAAGTTTCTCCTAATCATAAGCTTTCCAACGGTATATTATATGCTACATTCTGATAAATGGTTTAAAAGTTTTACGTATATCGTTAAAAACACATATTTACGCATTCAAAAAATATTTTGAACCGTCGCAAGTATAAAAAAATGATCAACACGAAAAAGTTGCCTGTTTTCAACCGCTTTCCATTGGTATACCATTTGCTCAATTCCGATAGGTGGTTGGCGAGTTACAGGAAAAAAATAGCATGTCAAAAACAGAGTGAAGTTCAAAAAGACATGCCCCAGAAGTTCAACTACTTCACGCAGTGCATTTCCTTTCGCGATGAAGGCAGAAATCATGATCTCGCCATTTTCTAAATTACTTGAAAACTGCAGGAATATCATTTGTGTAAGTTTAAGTCCTCAATCGGAGAAAGTTAAAAAAATATTGTGAGAGATGTTTGTACAAAAGGAATATCATTTGTTTAACACTCATGAATGGATGAGAAAGTTACAAAATAAAATACGTCACAGAAGTTCAACGTGAAAACAGCGGGAAGTTCAACTACTACACTGAATGAATTTTAGATAAAAAAAACTTTTAAAACCGTTGCGATAATGAAAAAATGATCAACACGGGAAAGTTGCATGTTTACAGCAGTTTTTCATCGGTATATCACTTGCTCAATTCCGGTGAGTGGATGGAGAGCTACGAGCAAAAAAATCACGTGAAAAACAGAGTGAAGTTCAAGTAGACATGCCGAGAAGTTTAAGTTCTTCACGCGGTGCCTTTTCGAAGAATCTGTTTCGCGATAAAGGCAGAACGCATGATCTCGCTGTTTTCAAAATTACTTGAAACGGCTAGGAATCAGAGAAAACCATCTACATGAAAAAGTTTCACGTTTTCCGTAGCTTTTCAATGATATATTATTTGCCCCATTCCAATAAAGTTTGTACAATTACGGCCAAAAAACATTTTAGCCATTTTCAAAATTGAGTTAAAACCGTAAGGGATTGGGAGAAACAATATATACCAAAAAGTTGCGCATTTCGTGAAGCTTTCCAATGCCATATCATTTGCTGCATTCGAACGTGCGGTTAAAAAATTAGCTTGAAAATACAAACTCGGTGGAACTTGTACCATTTTCTAAATTACTTCTAAACCATTCAAAATTAGAAAAAACTTTCAACATGAAAAAGTAGTGCATTTTCATAAGCTTTCCAATGCCATATCATTTGCCTCCATTGGATTAGCCGTTTAGAAATGGCATCAAAAATACGAACTCAGCTGTTTGGTTTGCGAAATTTTACGGTTTTCCAAATTACTCTTTAACCATAGGGAATTAGAGAAAACTTTCAACATGTGGAAGGAGCGGTTTTGCAGCAGCTTTCCAATGCCATATTATTTGCCTCATTCCAATAAACAGATTCCAATAAACGGTTTAGAAATGTGATCAAAAATACGATTCATGTTGTTTGTATGAAGAAAAAACGGGTTTAAAACTGCTCTTAGACTGCTTACATTTTGCCAAAAATTTAACTTGGGTCATGATACACGTGTCCATAGCTTTCCAACGGTATATCGCAAGCCCCATTTGGGCAATGTTTGTGGAAATTCAACCTAGCACTGGGGTAAGTTCAGGTCGAACAACTCAGGCGGAAAAATTGCAACAGACACATGTTCATCATGACCAGAGAGCAAAATCCACCAACGAGAAAGATTCCTATTTAAAACGGGCATTTAGTTGCTAAAAAATATTTGCAAATTACACTTACATCACATAGAATACGACTGGCCAAAATAATTCGCGCGGGGAGAAACGGTTGCGAAGATAGCATGAAGGTCTGGTTCCTACAGAGGGAAGTTCAGGTTGTGTAACTCAGGAAGTTCAGGTTGTGATGAGAATATGTAGGACAAATTTTATCTACCACCGGTGGTAGTTACCACCACTTGAGTTTTGTATATTGTATGTAATATCTATCAAATCGGAGAGTATGTACGCGTAGTATGTAGTATATAAGAATGTTTAGGTAATATATATACTACTTTTTTGGTAGTATGTATCGTATTTTGAGTATGCTCCTTTTTACGTATAAATATGTATGTATTTCACAAATATAATAAAAATCATGGGCCAACATGCAATTTTTTCATTTGACTCACTTCGGAGTATCTTATATATAGTATATGAACATACTTAAAATGATAAAGTAGAATATATACTACCACATGGTAGTATATGAGACATGTGGGGTAACTACCCCCAGGTGGTAGGATATATTATATATACACACATAAACACTATTCTGATCACGGGATCAGAATAATATTCAGATCACAACTTGAACTGCGTGAGTAACGCTCCTGAACTTCCCTCTGTACGAACCCGACCTTCGGGCTATCTTCGCAACCGTGCCTTCCCCTGCGAATTATTTTGGTCGGTCGTGTTGTTTGGGATGTAAGTGTAATCCTCAAACGGTTTTTAGCAAATAAATGCCCGTTTTCAATAGGAATTTCGGTCATTGGCGGATTTGCTCTCCGGTCGTGATGAACTTGCGTCTTTTGCAAGTTTAATACATGGTGTGGATATTGTTGAAGCTCTGGCACGATGGGAATTAGGTTTTGGTAAGAGTTAGGTGCACAATTTTTTTATTTCAAACAAATTTGAAATCGCCCGCGTTTTTTATTCGTCCGAGATGCAACCTCCGCTTTCTGATGATTTTTTGTTTTTCTGCAAAGTTTGTTGGCTGATTTGCATACTTTAGTGAATTTCAAGGCTTACTAAGTCATCAATATCAATCGGGAGGGTCCATATGTTTTGATTTCTAGCGATTTAATGTTGGCACTCCCGCGGCTTTTGCACGGGTTGTTTTTGCGGTTTTGAGATTTGCCCTCTGGCTATTTTTTTTGTGGAAAGGGAGTTGCCAGAACATTTCCAAGGGGGTGTGAACATGTTCTAATCTGGCACAGATGATTTTATGCCTCGGACGAATTCATTTGTTCATATTTTCTAGATCATGTAATGGTCGTTGTACAAGCTGGACTTCTGCGTTGTCATACTTGAACTTCTGCTTTTCCTTCCTTGCAAGGTAATGCAGCAAGTCCTTTGTATTTCTTTCCTTTTTCTGCCATTTTTCATTCTTGCATTGCTTTTTATTTTTTGACTGAGTCCCATGAGCGACCATGGAATTAATTGGCTGATAGATGTGCATATATTCTTCTGTTTTTTCTAGTATGTTTTCGTACTTCTAATGGTTTGTTGGACTTCACTCAATATCTATCCTGAACTTCTGTATGCTAATTGTTTTTAACATGTTAATTTGAGGTTTTACAAAACCCCAGACTTCTATAACATCACTATTTGAACTTCTTTTATTTTTAATTATGTTTTTATTTTAATTACTTATTTTAATCTATCTTCGGGGATAGTTTTTTGGATCATCCAAGGTTTGTAGTAGAAGTTGGACTTCTATGGTACCAGTGATTGAACTTCTGGATTTCCACATTTCAAGGTGGTGCAGCATTGTGCTCTATATTATATGTTTGTATTTTTGTAATTTTTAATTTTTGAATTTGGTTTTGAGTTCGTCCCGTGTGCAACCATGGGATTAGCCCCAAGTATGCATGCATACTTTTTATTTTTTTGTAACATGTTTGCATACTTCGAACAGTGGTTGAACTTCGGTAGGTATTTAACCTGAACTTAATAGAATTTTGGTCATGTATAATCTGCTTTTATTTATATGTACATATGATGTTTTTTCAAACCCCCGAACTTATGTGTCTTTACAATTTGAACTTCATCAATAATCTTTGATAATTTTTTTGGGTTTAAAACATTGCATCCTGTCAAAACCTAGCGCTGTGACAATGCGGTAGCGCCGAGGTCGAAAGCAGGGGAGGGGGTCGGGACCCCCCCCCCTCTCCCTGCGAGGCCGAGACAGGAACGAGCCGGAGCAGGCGATGACGCGGCGTGCCGCGTCGTCGCATGCGGAGGCGAGTCCGTCACATCCATGACCCCACTATCTATCTTAGGGGTGTGGCTCTGGGGTGCGTGCGGTGGGGGTGGAAACAGAATAACCACATCGCGTCCTGCCAAAATCTAGTGTGCAGCAATGCGATGGCCTTGAGGCTGGCGGGGGTAGGGAGGGACCCCCTCCCTCCCCTGCGAGCACTGAGACACGAGCAGCGAACAGCGGCGACACGGCGTGCTGCGTCGTTGCATGCGGAAGCAAGTCCATCACATCCGTGACCCCACTATCTATCTTAGGGGTGTGGCTCTAGGGTGCGTACGGCGGGGGAGGAAACAGAATAACCGCATCTACGGGGTTCAAGAACTACACATATGGGATCACATGGAATCCCTAGTACGGTTGGCGGGGCGCGGGGTTGTGGAAACAGCGGGTTTAGAAGATCAACGCGGGGGGAATTTTATCTAGGTTCGGGCCGCAAACGACGCGTAATACGCTAATCCTGCTTTGGTGTATATTTGGTGTTCTTGAGCTGTCGAACTAGCAGCGGTGCATGCCTAGTCCTAAAAGTTTGAATCCTTCCTCGGTACGCCGCGGGCCTCCTTTTATACGTCGAAGGGGTCGCCACAGTGGCACATAGGAGGTGGAAAGTATGTACAGTGTACAAGTCTATCCCTGACATCGTGGGACAAAACGCATTTAATGCGCCGCCGATGTGTCCTCTTGCTTTTTCAGGAACGACAAGGAAGCTCGTCTTGTCTGTCGCCACCTCGCCTCGCTTGGCGTGTGCAAAGCCAGCGAGGCTTGCGGCGCCATCTTTGGCTGGTGGGCTGCTTCTTGTTGGTCTTGATAGCGTGGTCTTCACGAAGATCTGCATGCCACCACGCAGGTGCTTGTCTAGTTGGCCTAGAAGCCGCATGTTGGCACGTAGGTGCGTGCCTAGTTGGCAGGCTGGCTGCTGCTGTGGAACGGCCATGGGGCAGCGAAACCTTGGTAAGTGTGGGCTTGGTTGTGGCCTCGCATATGTCCCCGGCAAGGGTCTTGCCGGGGTCTTGTGGGCATCCGCGGCAAGGGTCTTGCCGGGGGCCTTCGTCTTCTGGTTCTCATCTAGCCTCGCAGGCCTTCAGTCTTCACAAAGATCTGCATGCCACCATGCAAGCGCCTCCCGAGCCTTGGTTCCAATGTTGTCGACGGTGTCGGAACTCTCAGGCTCAAAGGTGGCGGTCTTGCTGGTGTTGGGTAAGTTTCCCCGTCAAGGATCTTGCCGGGGCAGCGTAGGTCATCCCCGGCAAGGCTCTTGCCGGGGGAAACCCACCTTGCCCCTTAGCTCTTCGCGCCTCTGGTTTCAGCGCCATTCTGGTAGTCTTGTTCTCCGCTTCCTCTGCCCCGCCAAACGTGGCCGCAGGTGCGGCTACAACTGCCCGTGCACAAGTAAAGGGGTACAGAAGGCCCCTACTTTTGTACACCGACAGGAGCCCCCGGGCCTGGGCCACATATAAGCGCGGAGCGTTGTTGGGCCAGGCCCAGAACAGTGTGCGGGCATGCGTGGCAGAGTTTTGACTGTGTTGATCCCTTCGCCAGTTGCGCTTCCCCATGACCCGTATTGAGTGCGTGACGTGGGGGTCGTGCATGGGGCGGTCGCAGCGTGCTTGCGTCACCCGCCATAAAATAGTTAAGAGGCGGTCCGTGTCCCCCCCATAAAAACAGAGGAAGCTGTAGGGGCGTGGCTCATTTACTAAGTGGACTCGGGTCGTGGCCATCATGGCGCCCGCGCCCCACGATCACGGGGCACGAAACGGTCGTTCCACTTGCCATCTGAATCCTGGCTCGCCCGCCACGTGTCCCCCATGCCTCGGGGAGGGTAGGTGGTGGACACGGAGGGTACGGGCTTTAATGCCAAGGAGGGGGGCGGGTGCCGCTGATTGGAGTAGCGGGTCGGTCCTGACACCTCGCGCCCCTGGCGGCTAGATTGGTTGATTGGGGCGGCCGCCCTCAGGCTCGCTCGGCCCCGTCCCCCTATAAAAAGGGGAGAGGGACAACGTCTTTCCGCATTTGTCTTCTTCCAGTTTGATCCCTTCCCTTCCTTTGCCATGGCGAGAGGGCGCGGTCGTGGCCGTCCTTCCGCAGAGGCGACTAGGTCTTCCTCCTGCCAAAGAGCCGTGGCGGTTAAGGAAGAGCCAGACGCCCAAGGTGAAGGCCACGCTTGGGGCGGAGGCGCCGGACGGAAGGAGGACACCCACGCCGTCACCATCTCCGCCACCATCTCCTCCTACTTTGTTGAGCGTCCATGTCGGGGACACGGCGCTGGAGTTTATCCTGCAGTTGCGCGAGCCGCCGCGCAGCCGCCTTCGCCTTCCCGACGCGTTTGCGAGGGTGCTGGAGATCGACCAGCCGCCGAGGCTGAGGCTTCACATGAAGGGGTGTTGCAATGGCAACATGTGGGTGAACACAAGGTTCCCCGTCCCTCATGTAATGATCCTTCGTCAGGGTTGGAAAACCTTCGCACGCGCCCACTTCTTGATGAAGGGGAACATTCTCCTCTTCAAATTGGTGGAGAGTGACCTGCTCTCCTTCAAGGTCGTCGGGCGCTCGGGACACAGGTTAGGGTGCTGCGCGGAGAGCTCGACCGACGACCAGAGCTCCTCCTCGAGTGACGACGGCGAGGAGGGGACCGGTGGGGAGGACGACGGAGACGGGTCCAACTAGACGTCAGACGCCCCGTCCCTAGGCGATGCCGGCAGCAGCACCATCTGCACTTGGCCTTCTCCCCGACAGAGTGATTTGCCGGGGAGGGATAGCTCTTGGCGGCTCCCCGAGCCAGCTCCTTGAACTTCTCGGGGCCGTTGCTTCTGGCGGCTGGCGCTTGAGGGCTCGAGAAGACGAAGAAGGCGGGTGGCGGGCCGTCAAGTCAGAGTACGATAGCATCGACGCCTTCATCGCGTATTGGCGGCCCGCTGCCTCATCTTCCAGCTTCTTCCCCGGCACCATCATCACCAGCCTTCTTCTGGGCGACTGCCGGGACGTTCTCTTCGTGTCTTCTGCTGCTCGTACCTCGCCTAGGCACTCCTTTTTCCCTCCTGCTATCCCGATCCGCTTCCTGAGGAGAGGGACAAGAAAGGGATTACGGGCATCTTATCTTTTTTTTAGATCTTAAGCCCACGGGCACTTGTCGAATTTAGACCTTGTAGCCCCTTGCTCATGCTTATATTCCGTATGAATTGTACTTGTTTGATCAACGTATTTATGAAAAGGATGTTTGCCGGGTTCCTTTGTGCGTGAGCGAGGCCCACACTAAGGAGCGAGTCCTTGTTATTTCAAATAAACAACATCGCCCGACAACAAACCTTGCCGTCCTCCCGCTTTATACCGTGACCATACCCACTCCCTTGGCAGGAGTAGGGGTAAAGTAGGATTGGGCCTTGCGCTTGTTTCCCTTCCACCGCAACACAACCAGATTCCAGCCTAAAAGGGATTTCAGGCATAGGAAAGAGGGAGCACAGTGGTATAGGAGTGAACGAAGTTTCGTACATGCAAGTTTCATACGGAAACGCATAGTGGGGGAGAGAAAACTTATCTGAATTTGTAGCCCCCGGCAACATTGGCTTGTCGGGGTTGGGGGTGTCGATCCGCCTTCTTTCCTCCAAACGGCTCTGCAGGAACGCTTG
The DNA here is from genome assembly GCA_021605145.1 of Aegilops bicornis. Lineage (NCBI taxonomy): Eukaryota > Viridiplantae > Streptophyta > Magnoliopsida > Poales > Poaceae > Aegilops > Aegilops bicornis. The sequence continues at coordinate 260,301,824 of CM038673.1, read as the reverse complement.
TGCAGCCTGCGAACCAAGAGCAGACTGGAAAAGACAGAAAGACATGACTTGACCTCTATGCTATGGGTTAGTTGCCGCCAAGCACTATCAACCCTAACAGAGAGAGAGAGAGACTCAACCTAGCATGCATGCTAAATTCTAGGGTGCTAGTGCTTCATTTATTTATCTGTTGCCCAGGGTCTGGGCCTGGCTTTGTACAAAGGGTTGCATGCCTTGCCGGCAAGGCTTGTACAAAAAGTGGTCTGCCGGGAGGCCCGGCAACCGCGCCTTATGGGTAAAAATTGCGAAGATGTTCGATGTTCCAGGAGTTGCTCACTAGAATTCCATCTTCGGTCTCCAGGAAGACTGCGCCGGGCCTGGTGACTCGTATTACCCAGTAAGGGCCTTCCCACTTTGGCGTCAACTTGTTGGAATTCTTGGCGGATTGAACTCGCCGGAACAAGGTCGCCTTCCTCAAGGCTTCGGGCATGAACCTTGCCGCTATGGTAGCGGCGCAAGGTTTGCTGGTAGCGAGCAGCTCGCACAGGAGCCCGAAGACGATCTTCCTCGAGGAGCGTCACATCATCTTGGCGCAACTTCTCTTGCTCAAGCTCATCATAAGTGAGCACTCGAGGTGACCCGTATATGAGTTCCGTGGGGAGAACTGCTTCTGCCCCGTATACCAGGGCAAAGGGTGTCTGGCCGGTGGCTCGATTTGGCATCGTTCTGATCGACCAAAGAACCATCGGTAACTTGTCAATCCAGCGCCTTCCGGCACTTGTGTAGCTTGTCAAAAGTCCTGGTCTTGAGGCCTCGCAACACTTCTGCATTTGCCCTCTCGGCCTGGTCGTTACTTCTGGGATGAGCAACAGAAGCGAAATAAACCTTGCCGCTGAGGTCTTGGATGTATTGCATGAAGGTGCAGCTCGTGAACTGTGTGCCGTTATCGGTGATGACCCTATTGGGCACACCAAAACGGCACACTAGCCCCTTGAAGAACTTGACGGCTGACTGTGTTGTCACCTTTCTCACCGGCTGCACTTCCGACCACTTTGTGAACTTGTCGATCCCGACGTACAAGTACTCAAAGCCCCCGACAGCATGGGGAAAGGGGCCCAGAATGTCGAGCCCCCAGGCCGAAAATGGCTAGGGAAGAGGGATTGTCTGAAGAGCTTGAGCTGGTTGATGAAGCTTATTTGAATGGAACTGGCACGCTTCACACTTGGTTACTAGTGCAGTTGCATCACCGGAAGCGGTGGGCGGAAGAAACCTTGCCGGAACGCATTGCCAGCAGGGCTCTTGACCCTATGTGGGAGCCACACATGCCTCCATGTATCTCTGCCAACAGCTCCAGTCCATCCTCCCGAGGAATGCACTTCAATTTCACACTATTCGATCTCCTTCTGTATATGGCACCATCCACAAACTGGTACATGCTAGATCGACGGGCTACTTTCTCTGCTTCTTCCTGTTCCTCGGGGAGTTCCCCTGTTTGGAGAAAACGGACAGTATGCTGCGCCCATGCCAAAACCTGTGGCTCGACGGCAAGGACTAAAGGCTCATCTTCGGCCGTGGGGGCAGCTGCCTCTACAGCCAGGGCTCGTGGTCCTACCGGAGGTTGCTGCCCCTCGGCAAGCTTGGGGCACCCGGCAACGTCCTTGTCGGCGGCTCTTGGGAGCTCAGCGGGGAAGTACTTGTCGGGGCTTGCTTTCCTTTGCTTGTTCTGCCCTCCTGATGGCTCAACAGATGGCTGGGTTAATTGAAGCACAAAGGTACCTAGTTCCACAGGCAACTTGAGGGCATCGCGTTTTGACAAGTCGTCGGCAATGCTATTCCCTGCTCGGGGAACATGCTCCTCTTGTAGACCGTCAAAACGCTCCTCCAACTTCCTTACCTCATCCACATAGGCTTCCATCAACGGGCTCTTGTAATCCTTGTTAACTTGCTTGACGACGAGCTGCGAATCACCTCTGATGATGAGCTTCCTGATTCCGAGGTCTGCCGCGATCCTGAGACCGGCAAGCAATCCCTCGTACTCTGCCATGTTGTTTGTCAATTTTTCCCAGGGAAAATGCATCTGGACCATGTACTTGAGGTGCTCTCCGGTGGGTGCGACGAGTAGCACGCCAGCACCTGCACCTTGCAGCGAGAAAGCCCCATCAAAGTACATGATCCAATCACGGCACGTCTCCTTGCCAGGAAAGGTGGTCTCTTGAATCTCCTTGTCGGCGTTGAGGTCCATTCTGCTATGAATTCTGCCGAAGCTCGGCTCTTGATCATTGAAGTACTTTCAAACCTGAGGCCAAAGCTCGACAGCTCCAATGCCCACTCCACAATCCTCCCAGTCGCATCTGGGATGTGCAAGATCTGTTGCAAAGGGAGGCGGGTGACGATGATGATCTCGTATGCTTGGAAATAGTGACGCAGCTTTCTCGAGGCCATAAGAAGGCCGAAAAGTAGCTTCTGCATCCCGGAATATCTTGATCTAGCCCCCTGCAAGAGGGAACTGACAAAATAAACCGGGTGCTGCACCACCTTCTTCTTTTGTTCAACTTCGCCCATCTGCACAGACTCTGCCTTGCCGGGACTGGGCCTTGCCGGGGGTTCCGCCTTGCTGGTGTCAGGCCCTGCTGGGGAGAGCCCCGGCCCACCATCCGACGGCTCCGCTGCTATTGTTTCTTCATCCTCGAGTTCCCTCTATGCTACTAGCGCAGCACTAACCACTTGATTCGTTGCCGCTAGATATAGCAACAACGGCTCTTGTGGTTTAGGTGTGACTAGTATTGGCATGGAGGACAGGTACTTCTTCAAATCTTGTAGCACTGCCTCTGCCTCCGGAGTCCATTTCATTGGACCCGCCTTTTTCAAAACTTTGAAAAAGGGGAGGGCGCGTCAACAGATTTGGAGATGAACCTACTTAGAGCAGCAACGCAGCCGGCGAGCCTACGGACGTCTTTGACCCGTCTCGGCGCCTGAATCTTCCCAATCACTTTGATCTTGTCGGGATTCGCTTCGATCCCACACTGAGACACAAAGAACCCAAGAAGTTTGCCAGATGTGACACCGAACACACACTTCTCCGATTTGAGCTTGAGGTTGATCTTGCGCAGATTTGCAAATGTTTCTTCTAGGTCCTGCACGAGCGTAGCCTTGTCCTTAGTTTTGACCACTATATCATCCATGTAAGCTTCCATATTTCTATGCAGCTGGGGCTCAAAACCAATTTGGACCGCTTGGGCAAACGTCGAACCAGCGCTTTTCAACCCGAAAGGCATTCGTACAAAACAGTGTGTACCACATGGGGTGATGAACACGGTATTTTCTTCGTCTTCCTTCATCATGAAGATCTGATGGTATCCTGAATAGGTTTCGAGGAATGACAGCAGGTCACACCTGGCAGTGGAGTCCACAATCTGGTCTATGTGTGGCAAAGGGAAAGGATCCTTTGGACAGGCCTTATTGATATCTGTGTAATCAATACATAGCCTCCACTTCCCATTTGCCTTACGCACTACCACTGGATTGGCCAACCACATGGGGTGGAGGACTCCTCTGACCAAGCCTACCACCTCTAACTTCCTGATCTCTTCGACGATGAACTCTTGCCGTTCCAAAGCTTGCTTCCTGACCTTCTGCTTGACGGGCCACACATGAGGACAAACAACAAGATGGTGCTCAATCACCCTCATGGGAACGCCGGGGATGTCGGATGCTTGCCATGCAAACACATTGACATTTGCCCTTGAGGAAAGGCTGACAGCCGCTTTCTGTTTCTTTGTCAAGGGTGGAGCTTATAGTAAAAGCCCCGCCCGTGCCGTCCTCCTTGACGGGCACCTTCTTGGTCTTTGGTGGTGCTGCCTTGGATTTCTTGCTCTTGCCGGTGGAGCTCTATCGCACGTCCTCAACGGGAGCCCTGCACTCCGAAGAGGCGCACTTGCCGGAGTTGGTGCAGGAGGTCTTGCCGAAACAGGTCTTGCCGATCTTCTCCCCCCCCCCCCCCGGGGGCTACAGCGGCAGGAGCAAGTGCCTTGGTGGCAGTTGCTGCAACTGCCTCCCGGTAGAGTTGATCGTTGCAGATGAGTGCGTCTTTCTTGTCAGAGGGGACGGTGATGATGCTTAGTGGCCCGGGCATCTTCAACGTATTGTAGGCGTAATGTGATGTCGCCATGAACTTGGCCAGTGCTGGGTGGCCAAGGATCCCATTGTAGGCAGGGGGATCTTGGCGACATCAAAAACGATCTTCTCCGTCCTGTAGTTCAGCTCGCCCCTGAATGTAACAGGCAACATGATTTTACCTTTCGGCTGACTCCTCCCTGGGTTGACTCCTTGAAACGTGCCTGTCTCCTCGAGATCTCCATCGGGGATTTGCAGCCTCTCAATCACAGCAGGCGAGATCAAGTTCAGACCGGCCCCACCATCAACTAGCACCTTTGTCACATGGAGGTTGTGTATTATTGGTGAAACCAACAACGGCAAACACCCGACCGCAGTATTGCGACCAGGGTGATCCTTGGTGTCAAAGATGATAGGTGTGCTGGACCACTTCAGTGGCTTCTCAGCATCGAATGATGGCTCTGCCCAGTGACCTCACGCGCCCACTGCTTCAGCTGGCGGTGAGAGATATGCAACGAGGCGCCACCGTCGACGCACATGGCCTTCATAGCTTTATGGAACTCGTGCTCGTCGGACTCGTCGTCCTCGCCATGATCATCATCCTCCTCCTTCTTGTCACGGCCCCGAGTGGGCCTCTCTTGTTGATTATCCTTGCCGCGGCGACCTCCTTAGCCGCCACGCTTCTTGCCGGACCCCTCAGCACTATCCTGGCCCTTCTCCTTGTCCCGCCTCTCATATTTGGCTTTCTGTTTCTCTGCAAGCAGCTCAACCTGTCGGCAGTTCTGGAGGTCATGGCCCTTGGTGCGATGGATCTTGCAATACTGCTTCTCGGAGCCTCCTAGCTTGTCGGCAGCCGCCAAGGCCCGGCAAGCGGCACACCCGACAACTTCCTTGTCGGGGTCGTCAGCCTTGGCCTTCTTGGCGGCGCCAGGGTCGCCGGATCCCTCAACGGCAAGCACGGTCTTTCCCTTACGCTTCCTATTGCGGCGTCAACCCTTCTTTGCTGGGGCGGCGGCGTCTTCGTCTGTGGAGTCGGTTTCCGCGCCGGCATCTTCGCCAGGGTACTTCCTTCCTTCTTCAGCCCGAGCACATCTGTCAGCCAGAACATAAAGCTCGGCTACATCCTTGACCTTGTTCATCGCCAGCTCTTCACGCATCTTGCGGTTGCGCACATTCTGATGGAATGCACTAATGACAGCGGCGGGGTGAACATCTGGGATGTTGTACTGCACACGGTAGAACCTTTGTGTGTACTTGTGCAGGGACTCGCCATCCTTCTGGGGGATGACATGCAAATCGCTTGCCTGGCCAGGAGCTTGGTGGCCTCCGGTAAAGGTGCCAACAAACTCGTGGCACATATCCGACCAAGAAGAGATAGAATCCACTGGCAGGTGCATCAACCATGACATAACGTTGGGCTTAAGTGCCAACAGAAAGTAGTTGGCGAGCACCTTGTCGTTGCGAGCCCCGGCGGCTTGCATCACGATGGTGTAGATGATGAGGAACTTCGACGGGTGAGTCTTGTCGTTGTAGTTTATCCCAACATCAGGCTTGAATATGCGGTTGTCGGATTCTGGGTTCCAGCAAACCCTTGAGGTTTGAACACTGGGGTGCGCACAAAGATCTCTCTCTCTCTCTCTCTCTCTCTCTCTCTCTCTCTTTCTCTCTCTCTAGCTCGCTCTCGCAACGAACTCAAGGCCTAACTCACCGAACCCAAAGAAAAAGGGACACAAGGGTTATACTGGTTCGGGCCACTGTTGTGGTGTAATACCCTATTCCAGTGTGGTGTGGTGGATTGCCTTGCAGGCTGAGGATGAACAAGTACAAGGGAAGAACAGCCTCCTGAGGAGAGGTGTTCTTGAGCTCGGTGAGCTTGTTTGGTGGCCTTGGCGGAATGGATCTAGTCCAAGATGTGATGCCTCCCACGGTAGTGGCTAGTCCTATATAAAGAGACCCGGGTCCTCCTCCCAAATATTAGGCGGGAAGGGATCCCACAAGGTCCAGTTTGAAGGGGGACAACTAGTACAAGTTATCCTGACAAAAGGTGGTCTTTGCCTGCCAAAGGCTCTGGTGGTGACGCCGTCGTGGGCTCCGTGGTGACCTCCATCATGCCGTCCTGCTGGTCTTGGTCTCGTTGCACCAATATGGAAATCTTTGCCTGATGCCTCGGGACTCCTCGCCTGCGCTTTCCCCTTTAGCACCAAAGAGGCAACGAGTGCTCTGCACCCGCTGGCGCCCGCCTGGCCTTGGTCCTCATGGCTCACGTTACGAGTACCTCGCGAGGTGCCCCTTGCCTTGATATCTCCGCTCCTCGGGAGCCAGCCTAGGGAGGCTGCCCCTGAGGAGGTCTTGCACCGTCCACCTCGCGAGGCTTGGCCCCTCGCGAGGGTCTTGTGTGGTTGCTGATGAAGCTGGGCCGTACCAGGCCGCTGGATGAGCCACGCCCTAGGCCGCACGCAGGCAAGTCTGGGTACCCCCATTCCCAGGGCGCCAACAGTAGCCCCCGGGCCCAAGGCGCACTCGGACTTGGCTTTGAGGCGAAGCCAAGGGTTAAGTGCGGAGCACCATGGGCCCCAATAGCATGCGGCCTTGATTGACGCGTGGCGATTGACAAGACATGGGCGTCTCTGCTTCCCCACGCTGCCTCGGCAACCGCCCGACTTGACGAGTCCCTGCGGCATGCAGAAAAACCATCATTACCTGCGATCGTGGAGGCCGGCGGTTGGCCTCCCTCGGGATATAAATGAGGAGAGGAGAGGAGCCCCCATCGCTCATCTCTTCCTCCATTTCGCCCGCTTCTTCTTATTCCTCCTTGCGGCGACACTCATGGCGCCAGTGAAGAGGTTCTTGGCCGCCGAAAAGGGGAAGGCTCGCCAAGAGAGGCCTGGCATGCTACCGCCTAAGAGGGGGCATGGTCGCCCCCGCAAGCATGCCGCAACCCCCTCTGCGGTCCCTCGTGGGCGCGGGCGAACTTCCTCGGGGTCCGGCACCGTCCTTGGCAGCCGCGGCGGCGCCTCTTCGCATGGCGGGAGCCGCCTAGGTCGTGGCAGCCCCGTCAATGAAGGGAGGCACGCCATGGTCGCTCAGCTTCCCCGGCCACGCTTCCACTCCGAGGAGGTGCTGCCGGAGTTCGTCGTGTGGTCGGAGAACCCGGCCGGCACCTGGCTTCAGCTTCCGCGCTCCTTTGCGGGCGAGCTGCCAACCCCCGGTCCCGGCGGTCTCTGGCTGCAGGCCGACGGCTGCTACAGCAAGGCTTCATGGGTCGCGGTGGAGGTCTCCATCGTGGGCAACATAGCCCTGGCCCATGGCTGGCAGGCGTTCGCCCGCGCGCGCGGCCTGAGCAGGCGGTGCACCCTCCACTTTAAGTATGACGGCCCAGCGATCCTATTCGTGAGGGTGTTCGGGGAAGATGGTCGCCGCGCCGGATGCTGCCCTGAAGACAACGACGGCGATGAAGAGCTCGGCTTTGGTGACGGTCATGACGAGGATGAGGGTGAACTCGCCCTCGACGACGGCCATGGCTCACCTGGCGACGACAGCTCCTCCTCCGGCGGAAGCTCCAGCAGCAGCGGCTACGACCAGCCGCCATGTCGTTGGGCTCGCTCCGAGAACGGCGGCGGGTCGTCCCGTTGCCGCGCCCCAGTGAAGCGCGAGGAGGTCTCCGTCTGAGTCCGAGGGGCTGATCCTCGTAAGCAGCCGCGTCGCGGGATCCACTTTTGCTCGTCCTTTCCTTCCCTTTCTTCTTGCATCGTCAGAAACAAGTATGGGGCCCTGCGGGGGCGTGTAATGAACTATGGTGCTTATGTTGCTTTTGTGGCGTGTTTATTGTTTCCGGGTTGTGTCGTGAGATCCGTGCCTTATACGGGTGTAGAGGGGTAACTTAGCTTGATGCATCTGAGGTAGCTTTGACCTCGTGAGGGCGCGCGCCTCTGGGCGCTTGGTGGGGTTTCCTCGCCGCCGATTTAGGTGATATCGCGAAGCTGCAAAAAATTCGTTAAGAAATCCTTAACCCCTCTCGCGCGAGGCCTTAGGCATGGGCTAGTCATGGCCAAATGCACCACGTCACGGTACCCGTGGGGCATAGACTAAGAAAGGGATGCGCTGATCACAAGCTCAAACAAGAGCGCCTCGTAGAGACCAGGGGAGTGCGCACGCACGCATGCCTGTCCAGCCCCCTCGCGAGGCGCGCGAGGGAGAGCGTCGGGCAACTGCCGCCCTCCCAGGCGCAAAACGAAGAATCGAGGGAAGAGGGGGTTCAACCAAGCCATCGAGAAACACCAGAACTTCAAATTTCATTAAAGAAAAAGGGGCCAGCTAACTACAGAAAGAAATGAACAGCCGCGTCTGGCACCTAGTCTAGTCTTCTCACTAGCGCGGAGCTAAGTGCTGCCACTAGGACGTGGGAGGGATCCCCCAAGGCCTGAGGGCGGCACTCCGGAGACTCCGGGGCGTGTACAACCCCACTCATTATTACGTGAGAGTGTCACGAGCGGAGACCTTCATAGGCACTGAGCCTTGCTTCATGGGTAGAACCTCCGGAGATGCTGGATGTTCCAGGCGTTTGGATGGGATCCAGTCCTGTGCCTCCAGGCGCGCGGCGCCAGGCCTGGAGATGCGGGCGATCCTAAACAGGCCCTCCCACATGGGCGAGAGCTTGTGCAGACCTTCCATGGAGAGCACCCGCCTCAGGACGAGATCACCCACCTCGAGCGTTCTGGAGCGGACGCTGCGACAGTGGTACCGTCGCAATGCCTGCTGGTATCTTGCCGCTCGGAGCAAGGCTTCACGCCGGCGTTCCTCCCCAGCACAAGGTCCATCCCCCGCATGGTGTCCTACTGCATTTCATCAAACGCCAGGACCCGCGCGGAGCGATGCCTGACCTCGTGAGGGAGAACCGCTTCTGCTCCATAGACGAGGAAGAACGGGGTCTCGCCTGTTGGCTTGGTGGCGGTGGTGCGGATGGACCACAGCACGGACTGGAGCTCGTCATGCCAGCCCCTGCCGCAGGCCTCGAGCTTCTTCTTGAAGGTCCTGGTCTTGAGGCCCCTCAGGATCTCCGCATTGGCACGTTCAGCTTGGCCATTGCTCCTGGGGTGTGCCACCGAAGCGTAGCAGATCTGTGTTCCAAGATTAGCACAATATGTCTTGAAGAGGTTGCTAGTGAAATGTGAGCCATTGTCGGTGATGATGCGGTTAGGAACCCCGAAGCGGCTCACGAGGCCCTTGATGAACTTAACTGCCAGCCCAGCTGGGATGGTGCGGACGGCTTCCACCTCCGCCGATTTGGTGAATTTGTCGATGGCGACGTAGAGGTATCGGTAGCCCCCGGTGCTCGCGGGAACGGGCCCAGGATATCCCGCCCCCAGACCGCAAATGGCCATGAAAGTGGGATAGTCTGGAGGCCCTGGGCCGGCTGGTGGATCTGCTTGGCATGGAATTGGCAGGCCTCGCAGGACTTCACCAGCTCGGTTGCATCGTTGAGTGCCGTGGGCCAGTAGAACCCGCTGCAGAACGCCTTGCTGACCAAGGTCCATGACGACGAGTGATGCCCGCAGTCTCCGTCGTGTATGTCAGCTAGCAACTCGTTCCCCTGCTCCCTGGAGATGCATCGCAAGGAAACATCATTTGGTGCATATACGTATAACTCTCCATCCTCAGTATGCGATGCGTCGTAGCTGTCAGACCCATGCGCTCCGCGTCCTCCTCTTTCTCCGGCAGCGTCCCTCTCGTCAGGTATGACTTGAACTCCTCGGTCCAGCACCCCTCCCGAGGTTCAAGTGCCAGGAGCAGGCGTGCGCTTGTGGTAGGGCCACAGGCGGGGGCTCCCGAGGCCGGTGGTTGGGGGAGCTCCTCCCGAGATGGTGCAAGCCCCGCAGATGAGGGTGCTGTCGAAGGCATGAATAGTCGCTCTTTGAAGACGCCTGGCTCCTGGGGCAAGCGCTTGGATGCCCTTCTGGTGATGTCATCGGCTTCCTGGTTCGTGCCGTGAGGCACGTGTTGTAGCTTTAGGCCCAAGAACTGCTTCTCCATCTTACGCACCTCCATGAGGTACGCCTCCATGTCCTCGTCCTTCGGCTCGTACACCTTGTTGGAGAAGTTGACGAGGAGCTACGAGTCGCCCTTGATGGTGAGACATTTTACCCCCAAGGCCGCAGCGGCCTTGAGGACAGCGATCAACCCCTCATATTCCGCGATGTTGTTGGAGACCTTCTCGCCCTGCTGCAAGCAGAGCTGCACAGCATAGTACAGCTTGTCTTGAGTGGGGGAGATGAGCACTACGCCAGCCCCCGCACCTTGGCGTGCAAAAGCGCCATCGAAGTACATGATCCAGCCATCTGGCGCTTCACTTCCTGGCAAGAGGGATCGGCTCTCGTCCGCTTCAGGCTCTGGAGCGTCGGTCCATTCTGCCACGAAGTCGGCAAGGGCCGCTCCCTTGATGACCCTGGTTGTGCTGAACTCCAGCTGAAACGCTTGCAATTCGATGTTCCATTCAGCGACACTTCCCACAGCGTTGGGGCTCCGGAGCACCCTCTCCAATGGGTAGGCTGAGACGACCTTAATTGGGTGGCCTTGAAAGTAATGGCGCAGCTTGCGCGAGGCCACCAGAAGCAGAAGTTTCTGTGGCATGGGGTATCGCGCCCTTGCGTCCCGCAACACCGTGCTGGCGAAGTACATCGGGTGCTCAATGAATGCGGGAGCATCGATGGAGCTTGTGGCGTCCGGGGTTTGTGGCGCCTCCCGAGGTGGGGTATCCTCAGGAGCTTAGTCACGCGTCGGGGCCTCCGCAGGCCCAGGAATGCCGTCTTGCAGGGCCTGATCATCTGCGGGCATCGTCGTGCTTTAGCAGCGTCACCTTGGTGCCACGTCGTCTCAGCCGAGGGTGTGGTATCACGCAGCACACTCTTATCCTGGCGCTCCTCCCGGATGGCCATCAACGCTGCACTGGCTGAGTGAGGCGTGGCAGCCAGGTATAGCACCAGGGGCTCGAGGGGACGAGGCGCTACCATCACCGGTGGGCTGGTCAAGTATCTCTTGAGGTCTTGAAACGCCAGGTTGGCCTCCAGGGTCCATTCGAACGGGCCCTTCTTCTTCTTCAGCTTGAAGAACGGCAAGGCATGCTCCCCTAGCTTGGAGATGAAACGCCCCAACGAGGTCACACATCCCGCGAGCTTCTGCATTTCCTTCAGGGTTTGCGGCAGGCTCATGTCTTCTATTGCCTTGACTTTCTCTGGGTTGGCTTCGATCCCCCGATGCGACACAAGGAAGCCCAGCAGTTTGCCGGAAGGGACACCAAACACACACTTCTCCAGGTGGAGCCGTAGGTCCACCTGGCGCAGGCTGGCGAAGGTATCCTCCAGGTCCTGAATGAGGGTTCTTGCTTCCCGAGATTTTACCATGATGTCGTCGACGTAGGCTTTTGCGTTCCTCCCTAGCTGCTGGCCCAGGGCGATGTGCATCAACTGCTGGAAGGTCGCCCCCGCATTGCGTAGTCCGAATGGCATGCAGGTGTAGTAGTATGCCCCGCACGAGGTTAATAAGGCTGTCTTCTCCACGTCCTCCGCCGCCACCTTGATCTGGTGGTAGCATGAGAACGCGTCCAAGAAGCAAGCAAGTCGCACTCGGCGGTGGAGTCGACGATCTGGTTGATGCGCGGGAGCGGGAACGGGTCTTGACGGCAGGCTTTGTTGAGGTTGATGAATTCTACACACATGCGTTCCTTCCCGCCCTTCTTGGGGACGATGACGGGGTTTGCCAGCCATTCAGTGCGTACCTGCATAAATGACACCCGCTGCTTCTAGCTTGTGAGTTTCTTGGACGATGAAGGCCTGCTTCTCCGTGGATTGTCGCCTCGCCTTCTGCTTCACGGGGCGCACATTGGGGCACACCCTTAAGTGATGCTCGATTACCCCTCTGGGGACCCCCACCAGCTGGTTGGGCTCCCAGGCGAATACCTCCTTGTTCGCACACAAGAACTTTACCAATGCCCCCTCTTGGCCTGGGTCGAGGTTGGCGCCTATGGTGAAGGTGGCTCCCGAGGACCCATCTTCCTCGATAGGGACTTGCTTCGTTTCGGCCCGATCTTGAGTGAACAGTTGCTTCTTCTTCGGCGGCGCGGCCTCTTTAGCCCCCGGGGCGGCTTCATCGGCTAGGTGTGCTACCGCTGCGGCCCTGTAGGCGAGCTTGAGGGCCGCTAGTGCCTCCTTGTGAAAGTGCGTTATATCGACTAGAGGGGGTTGAATAGGCGATTTTTATGAATTCTTCACTGAGGAATTTGCGGGTGAGGAAATTCCTTAGCGAAGAACTACTAGCAGCGGAATAAGTACTCAAAAGTAAACATAACAGAACACAAGCATGGTCATCATGATGAAATGAAGACAAGCACCTGGTCTGAGAAAGTGTAATCACAAGATAACACAGGATGAAGACAAACAGACTGAAGAAATTGAACTGAGGAAATTGAGAAAGTCTTCAGTCAAAGTCTTCAAACACAGATATGAGGAAATGAAAGAGTTGGGGAAATAGAACCAGTTGGCTTGGTGAAGACAATGATTTGGTAGACCAGTTTCAACTACTGTCTCAGTTGTACATCTGGTTGGAGCGGCTAGGTATTTAAACCTGAGGACACACAGTCCTCACCGTATTCTCCTTGAGCTAAGGTCACACAGGCCTCGCCCAATCACTCGTGGTAAGTCTTCAGGTGACTTCCGAACCTTCACAAACTCGGTCACTCCGCGATCCACAATTCCTCTTGGATGCTCAGACCATGACGTCTAACCGTCTGGAAGAAGCACAGTCTTCAAAGGTAACAAGCGTCGGATCCACACATGATCAATCTCTTCAGTGATGCTCAATCACTTTGGGTTTGTAGGTGTTTGAGTTTGGATTTTCCTCACTCGATGATTTTCGCTCAAAGTCCTCGGAGGATGGGATGCTCTCAAATGACAAGCGTCAGTTTCTCTCGGAGCAGCCAACCAGCTAGTGGTTGTAGGGGGCGGCTATTTATAGCCTAGGGAGCAGCCCGACATGATACAACATAAATGCCCTTCAATGATATGACCGTTAGGTGGGTAGATATTTTGGGACAGCTGGCGCATAGCATAAAGAACGGCCGGAAATTTGAGTATCAAATTCCTCGGGCTATCATGTTCCTCCTTTGTGTAGGCAATCCGCCTTTGGCGAATTCCTAACTCCTCGGTCAGAACAAATTCCTCGAGACCATAAGAACTTCTGTCTCACATCCTTTGAAGAATATGACTGAATTGTATGAGATTTCCAATGGCTTCACTCGAAGGGATTGGTAGGTGTAGGATTTTGAGTCGAGTATCACATGGAAATTTTTCCTTAGTATTTCCTCGACCCCCTTTAACGATCTGAGTGTTTCCTATGACTCAAGAAAGAGAAAATGAAACTACGAAAACAAAAGTCTTCACGCTTCATGTTCCTCAAATGAATACCAAGTCTTCAAGGTCACACCAATTTCTTCACTTTCAAAGTCTCCATAAAGTCTTCAGAAATCCAAAGTCTTCAGTCGAAGAACTTCATTTTTAGGGGTCGACTATCTCTATAAATATCAAACTCCTCATAGACTTATAAACCTGTGTACACTCATAAACACATTAGTCCCTTAACCTATAAGTCTTCAATACACCAAAATCACTAAGGGGCACTAGATGCACTTACAATCTCCCCCTTTTTGGTGATTGATGACAATATAGGTTAAGTTTTCAACGGGGATAAACATATGAAGTTTCCCTTGGAACGCGCAAACAAAATACTTGTGATTGTCATTCCCTCCCATCTTCCTGATTCCAAAACAAGCGTGTCTGGCGTATCTGTTATAAAATTACCTTGCTTTCTCTATATTCTGGAATCGCATCTTTAGTCTTGGTATCAGATAATCCGGGAGATCCGGCATCTGCAGAAAAAATAATCCAACGGCACGTTAAAATGCAGTTTATGAACTTGTTATCCTGGAGGGAGCAGAAAATTTGCAGATAATACAAGATGCATATATAAATACCTAAATTTTTGTTTCACTTACGTGCGCGTATGATCGCAAATCCACTGGAGTCTGTTGTTGGCCCTCTGGGATGGGGCACGACGGAGTTATCATAGCAGGATGCGGGAGTGGATCACGAGGAGGAAGGAGGGATGGAGATGGCCTCTCTCTTGTTTGCGTCCTTTTTGCTTGAGGTGGTTGTGGAGGTATTGTGATCCTGGTTTTGGTTTGCTCTTTTGTTTTGTGAAGCAATCCATCTACCTTATGTCCCATACAATTCTGAGTTGTAGCAGCAGCAGCATCCAACGGTGGTAGTGTGCAGAGCACTCTCCTCCGTGTGTGTGTTCCTATTGGATTTGTCCTGGGATCCGGTTTAGTTTCTTCCCTTTGGCATTGAGGAGGCACACCGGGATAACCTTCAGAGTTACACGCGGGACTTGAGCTAACCCCCTCCTCCATCGGCGTGCTTGGTAGTCTGCTGGTGGATATAAAGAATCCGCGTGGGATTTTTGGCGTCACCCAATTAGGTGGAGGCGCAAAGTTGTGCAGATAGGGCTATGACCCAGCGTCTTTGTAGTCTCCATGTGTCTCGGGTGTCATCCAATTTTGGTTTGGAGCAGGTTGGTAATGTGGTTGGTGCGTTTGAGGTGTGACCCATTGAGGGGGTGGTGCAACGCATACAGGCTTAGGATTGTGTACTTGCTGTTGGGAACTTCTAAGCTTCTTCCTGCGTCTCTCATCTTGCTGCCATAAAAGAGAAAATGTTTATTAGCACACAAGTTACATCTGCCTATACCTTTGTAATCCAGGCCAGCATTATTCACAGCCTGAACTTCTCATATAAAAGTGGTGTTCATGTACAACCTGAACTGAGGTGAGAATCTGCCCATACTAGTGTACCTGAACTGAGCACTCTTCACAGAATGAACCTCACAAATATTTATTCTACACTATTTTGATTTCTTATGCACCTGAACTGAGCACTCTCCACATACTGAACTTCTTGTTTGCAAAGGGAAATCATCTCTTGTTAAAAACCTGACCTTCATGAATTTGAATGGTTGAACCACTAGTGCATACCAACCTGACCTTCATGTGATCACATGTATGTTTTATTTTCCTTTTGTTTTTTGCCCACAACTAGATAGATACCAACCTGAACTCTAGCACACTTAATAGTTGAACTTCACATGGCTTTTCACATATGAATGCAGGCAGATTTTCTAATGTTTGCAGCCTGGACTGAGGCTCAAGCACTACCTGAACTTATCATATGAATGCAGATAGATTTCCAAATGTTTGCAGGCTGGACTAAGGGTCACACACTATCAGAATGTGGCTGTAAGAAAATAACATACAGAAGGAAGTTCAACCATACCCTGGCTAGAAGTCCGGCCAACCTCTTTCCAACGGTAGATAGACCACCTTGAGAGCAATTCGCCGGGGAGCTAGGAGAGGAATTCCATGGCAATCCATGTCTTGCAGAGGGCGTGAAGTTCATATGCATGAAGTAAGAAGGTCGGGCAAGGCAAGATTGAAGGAGAAGACAAGAAGAGTGAGGAAGTTCATCTACCGTTGGTAGATTTGAAGGCGCCGCCGATGCGGCCTCCGCCGTCGAGATGCTTCCTTGGTCGCGTCGTTCGCTGTAGGTTGCGCCTTGGTCATCATGAGCTCTGCTAAGCCGTTGGGCGGTGAAGATGGACCGAGGAGGAGGCTTCCGGAAGTCCATGGCGCTCGTTAAATCGCCGAAATCCGATTAACCGGCAAGCTCGAGCGGCTGGTTGGCTCCCTCGCGCCGCCGTCCGTCGTTGCTCGCTCGCCTGCGCCGCCGGTTGGCCAGGAGGTGGAGACTGAGGGGGGAGGTCGATCCGGTCGGCCAGGATCTGGAGGAGGGGAGGCGCCGGATCCGACGAAGTTCGGCGGCGAACCACGAAGTCGGGATCGCGGGAGCGGGCGGAGGAGGGGTTGGGGAGGCGGCTCGATAGGGATCGGGTCAGGAGGGATGTTGTCGGGGTGGGCGATGGTTCGAGGAAGTTCGGGAACTGTCTTGGGCCCTATATAGGGTCATTGTGATTCAAATAACTATTCTAATGAGATTAGAATAGTGCTATCATATATATATATATATATATATATATATATATATATATATATATATATATATATATATATAGCAGTCTATTCTGATAACACTTCCGCACTGCACGCTCAATGCAAGTGCGCATCATTGTTTGAACCAAGTGTGCTGCAATACTCACACGAGTGAACTTCGTGTCAAAAAAACTGCACGCAGTGTTTTTCCGGTACTGTTTTCGCTCTAATTTTTTAACCATTTATCGGAACGAGGCGTATAATACACCGTTGGAAAGCTATTGATTAGGCGCAACTTCGCCATGTTGAACACTTTCCGAGATTCCTCTCGGTTTAAGAGCAGTTTCAAAAATAGTGTGGCGGATGACGAGTGGCAGCGAGTGTATTTTCATGATTTTTTCTAAACCGCTTATCGGAATAAGGCAAATGATACGCCTTTGGAAAGATATCGTCGAGGCGCATCTTTTTCATATCTATCATTTTCTCTAATTCGGTACGATTTAAGAGCAGTTTCGAATTTATTAAATCGCAGAATTCTATTTTTTAAATTTTTTTTGCAATTTTTGGTATTGTTTTCGCTCTAGTTTTTGAACCGTTTGTCGAAACGAGGCATGTAATACTTTGTTGGAAAGCTATGGACAAGGCGCAACTTTCATATGTAGAAATAGTTTTGAGATTCCTTACAGTTTAAAGTTAATTTTGAAAATTGTGCGGCGAACAACGAGTGGCAGCGGTCGTTTTTCGCGAAATTTTTACAAACCGGTTGTCAAAATGATTCAAATGATAAGCCCTTGGAAAGATATCGACGAGGCGCAACTTTTTCATGTAGAACACTCTCTCTAATTCCTTACTGTTTAAGAGCAGTTTCAAATTTACCGAAATGCGGACATTATTTTTCGCGACACCCAAATCGACGTGGGTACTTCATCCGACTGAAAACCGCGCTGCATCAGACGAAAGACCGCACTGCATCAGACGTGTTAGAGAACTGCATGGTTTCTTTTTTGTGGTACGTAAATTTTTGAAGACGAGGAAGAAAACCGCATTGTTTTTAGACTGAAAACCGCACTGCATCAGACGAACTAGCGGACTGCATGATTTTTTTTGGACGTAAATTTTTTAAGACAAGGAAGAAAACCGCACTGCTTTTAAACTGAAAACTGCATTGCACCAGACGGTCAAGTGAACTTCATAATTTCTTTTGCCAAACGTAAATTTTTCTCAAACAAGTTTTTGTTGTCTTTTTTTCAAAAAAAATTGTGAACGAGAGTGGACCGCAGAGAGGAGGCAAGTGAACCGCGACATATATCGAAGTGAACCACATTACTTTTTTGTTGTTTCCCTAATATTTCAGCACTTTCTCGTCGTGCGCAAGTGAGCAACAACACTCTCCAAAGTGAACCGCATTATTTTTTGCTAGTGAACTTCAATACCATTTATTTCAATCATCCCACAAACGAAACAATTTGCATTAGAAAAAGAAGTGAACCTCTTGTGGGAATTTCTTTGCTATTTTTTACGAAGCGAACCTAGCACTTGGCATAACACACAGAGATCACGCAGCACAACAAAAGAAATACAAAAAAACATGTATCAGGTGGCTACCGAACTACACACTCCTATCTGCAAAACCAAGACAAGTCCTCTGCACACACACGCTCTCTCAAACACATGAAGTGCACTGCATGCGGCAGAGTGGCGTTGACCCTGGCTTTTCTTCTCCTGTTTGACCTGTGGAAGAAGAACAGCTAGTGCCACACTGCATGGGGGTTCCTTTGACTTTGGCCATCGACACGGTGGCTGGGAGGTGGTGCTCGCCGTGGGTGCTCCACGACCATTGTTGAGCATTGCACACACCCACACGCCGCATTGCACACACCCATGCGCCGCACTGCACGCACATGCTGCGGATAGCCACACCCGAGCTGCAAGAACCACGAACCACTCCAGAACATAACCGTAGGGGGTGTGAGCATGCATGTGTCTGCTAATGGACTGCATTCACATAAATCGCTCCAGAACATAACCGCACTACAACACCCTGCTTCAGGAACCACGAGACAAATGCACAATATTTTGAACTACTATGACGACGGATTTTTCATTCATCTCATGCAGAAAATTAGCAAGCTGAAACCGCAATAGCAGGAAAGCAAACTGCAGTGCACTGATTCTCCTCCCCAAATCAAAAAAGTGAGCTGCGACAACAACCCCAAACGCTCAGGTGTTTGTCTGTTCGTCAGAAGAGGAGAAGAAGCAGGGGGATGCCGGTGCGCTTGGGAGAACTTCCTGGCCGGGGTGGGCGGGCTGCAGTGGAGCCCAAGGTGGGCTGCACTGGGCTAGCCGAGCGCGGGGCGGCCCGACTTAGGGGACAAGGCCGCCGCACTACCAGGCCACCTCCACCGCGCCGCCTACCTTCCTCCACAGCGCCGCCCCCTCCTAGTCCCGCCTACGCGCCACACCACCACCTCCATGCGCCCCGGCCGCCTTCCTCCCCGGGAATGGTCCACCCTCCCCCTGAGATCCCAGCGACGACGAGGAAGATGACGGGGTAGCTGCCCGTCTTCACGCATGGCGCACCTGGTCCTTGGATCCCCCTCCCCACTCCTCTCTGGTGACCCTACTCGCTCGCTCCGGTGACCAGTCGGGCATCACACGATAGATCCCCAAGCTCCTTTACATTCAGCGCCGCCGCCACACAACCTGTAGCCTATAGGAGTTTCTTCAGCTGCGGGTCAACAAGAAAATCAGTGGCAGTCCATGCACCCGTTCTATCTCTTTCCTCTCTGATGCTCTTTATCTTACTAATTTGTTTTCTATTGGAACTGCAGCCCGAGGGAGGTTGGACGGACAGCATATTGGCGATGTTAACATCAGTCTGTTTATATTGAACTGATGATCGTGTGTTAAAAGTTTTAAAAGTTTCTTTTTGAGCTTCTCCCAATTAATATACATGAACTTGATTCTCTTTTTAACATGTACTTATATCAGCTTCATTAGATTTTGTGTTTGTGCTTGTAACACAATCAGTTCAGATCACGATAGACCACAAGTTCAAGTTCACTAGTATTTATAAATACTGGTAGCAGTACTAATATTTACAAATTTGTAACCTAAGAACTAAGCTTGCATCTTGTTACTTCTATGGAAGCACTGGCCTCATATTTTTTTGTAGGAGTATTTGGTAAAATGCTGTAAAACAAGTTTCCTTTTTGAGAGATACGGATCATGTGAAGCGGTTAAATGTTGTGTTAGAAAACCAGTTTGGTTGTGTTGATGTGATGCCGAATTTTGATTCGGAGAAGCGAAATGGGTTTTTTATGTTGCATTTTTATATCAGAACAATTCACACACTAACTTCTTTGACATTCAAATTTCTTTTTCATGAAGTTCATAATTTTGTGTCCATGGTGTAGATTCGCCGATGCTCCTCTTTCTTGGCTAGTGGGCCAACACAGGTGCCCTCATGTCCTCCTCTGCTTCCTACCTAGCAGATCATGGCGGCCCTCCCCCACTTGCTGCTCATCATCATCGATCTCAACAACGAAGAGGGGCCAAAATAAACGTGAACCTCGTCGCCCTCTTCATGGTAATGATTCCTTACCGCTGCTACAATTCTATACTTATTGTTCAGTACTACTAGTACTGATCAACTATGACTTGATTGAAAAATGGAGTTGATTCACGGACCACGACTATCCTTCTACAAATAGTACTCAATAGACTACCACTGATCATTTTCTTGAAAAGTGTGCCTTTTCTGCTGTATTCTCCTTGTTATTTACTTGTCAAAATTTAGTTTGAATCCACTACAATTTCCATGAGTGGATTTTTTTAAAACAAATTTCCATGAGTGGATTTAAAATCAACAAATGTAAAGTTTTAAAATGCATACAACAACTACAAAATATCAATTTAGTTCGATCCAGTTTGTAATGTTGCTCCACCTTCCGGTCATTGTGAGCCCACAGGTAGGCGCTTCCTCCTCCTCTCAGTCTGCCTCCCTCTAACACTATCAGTTCAAATTTGCTAATATCTACAGTCTTGATTGGGGAATTTTGGTAGTTCATTTTCCTAATATCTGGGCGCTGCCCCTTCACTGTAGGACCCGACCCAACCTCTGCCGCCATGGCACGGCGCCTCCACCTCCCAGCGAAGGACCACCACCTTCCCGACGACGTGCCAACCCGGACGAGGCCCGCCAGCCACAGGTTCTGCCGCGACACCTCAACCTCCTGTTCAGCCATGGATTCTTGCCATCCACCACGCCATCAGGAGCATGATTGGTGAGAAACACCTTCGTGCCTCCTCCTCTCCTACTCTTCAGTTCACATACTGCTATCCATGAAGGCCATTTTTCTTGTAATTCTGTGTTAGCGATCAGTACTAGTGCTCATCAGGACGGCAAGCAGCAGTACTGATCAGTATGACTTACCTAGCAGCAGTACTGATCAGTATGACTTGCGGATACAATAAGTTGAGGGAAAACGCATACAAAAGTTCAAAGTTGACAAACATGGGTTCTTTGTTTCAATGTTCGCTAGTGTATGCAGATTGGGTTTGCATGCATTTCATAGTTGGATGGCTACTGATCTCTATAAAAGCGTTGGAAGCGATGCTTTCATTACTAGTCCAACCATACTAGGTAAAACTGAATGTACCTAGCCAGTTCAATAACATCATCTCGTTGTGCAAAAAAGTACTCCCTCCGTCCGAAAAAACTTGTCATCAAAATGGATAAAAAAGGGTGTATCTAGAACTAAAATACATCTAGATACATTCCATTTTATTCATTTTGATGACAAGTATTTTTGGACGGAGGAAAATAATAAAAATCGAATGACATATGCTTCAGAATGTCGCAAAAAAAATATGTATCTGTATTTTTCTTTTTCATGTTGAATTATTTGAAGTAAAACAAAAATAGTTCACTTTTGTGACTTTCATCATTTGAAAACCTACATGCCTCATGTTCGAACTTTCAATTTGTTTAAAACTAAACCGATGGTGCTCTTGTTTCAGTGCCGGGGGAGAAGGCAGAACCTCTGGGTGCATGTGTAACACCCCGGATGTAATTTTCCATATTTGTAACTCCAACTCTTGCCATTTTCGGCATTGTGATATGATATTCCCTCCGTGGTTGGGTTTTCTTCTTTTTGCATTTTGTCCATGTCATGCATTTTATCATGTCATCATGTGCATCGCATTTGCATACGTGTTCGTCTCTTGATTCTGAGCATTTTTCCCGTTGTCCGTTTTGCAATCCGGCACTCCTATCTCCCCCGGCGGTCCCTTTTACGTTTTTCCGTGTGCGGGTACTAAACCTTCTCGAAATGGACCGAGGTTTGTCTAGTGGCCTTGGTATACCACTCGTAGACCACCGGTCAAGTTTCGGGTCATTTGGAGCTCGTTTGGTACTCCAACGGTTAACCGCACTCTCGCAAAGGCCTCTTTTTAGTTGCAGCCCAACACCCCTTCAAAACAGCCCTATAACCCATCTAAGTCACTCCCATGCTCTCGCGTTCGATCACGATCGTGTGGTAGCTTCTACACCTCATTTGGACTCTCCTAGCTCCCTCTATGCCTATTTAAGCAAACCCCTCCAAATCCGGATCATTCCCCGAAACCCTAGCTCTTTCCTCCGCGCCGCCCGGACACGTCCGGCGAGGCAGCGTCCGCCCGCCGCCGGCCCAATCGCGCCACGTCGCCACCCGGGCGCCGCCGCCCTCACTCGCCCGGCCCGCGAGGCAGGCCCTTGAGCCGCCGCCGCCGCCGCCCGGCTCCCGCCTCCGGCCAGCGCCGCCGCCGAGCGCCGCCTCCCGCCGCCGGCAGCTCCCCGGCGCCGCGCGCCCGCCAGCCGGCGCCTCCGCGCCAGCCGGCCGCCGCCGCAACCGCCACCCGCCCGGCGACCTCACTGCCCGCCTCGGCTCCCCTGGCAGCCGCCTCCCGGCGAGCTTCGCGGCAACCCAGCGCGGCGCCCGATCCGATCCGATCCGGCCGGCCTCGGGAATCGCGTTGACTCTCTTCCCTCTCTTTTTCTCGATCTTTGCATCTCGTTAATTTGTTGCATTTTTTACGTCTTTGTAACTTTGTCATCGTAGATCCATTTTGCATTATAGTATGTCAAAATGTTCGACTCGAAGGGTAGATCATTTCATTCCATTGCATCATTTTCATTTGAGCTCATCTTGATGCCCGAAATGCTGTTGGAAGAGTGCTATGTGATGTTAGTTTCTGTTTCTTAACAGAACTTGCACTTTTGTTATTTTTGCCATGATTGATGTGTGCACCCTATGAATTGGAGTCCTACATGTGTTTTGTAATATGCCATGCCATCTTTCCAGGGGTGTATGCCATGTATTTTTGTGATCTATGTGGTGACT
The DNA here is from genome assembly GCA_021605145.1 of Aegilops bicornis. Classification (NCBI taxonomy): domain Eukaryota; kingdom Viridiplantae; phylum Streptophyta; class Magnoliopsida; order Poales; family Poaceae; genus Aegilops; species Aegilops bicornis. The sequence goes on along the minus strand of CM038673.1, from coordinate 260,279,258 downwards.
AGCACAAGCATGCAAAGTAGGTGTCCTGATGTTGCTGTTTTCAGCCATGTTTAGCTGATATTTTGATGCCATGTTGACTTGATGCTACCGAGAGATCCATGCATATTTTGAGATACTTCAGTAAGGATGTTTTGTTAAAAATGTCTTGATCTATCCATCCATGCCTTTGTTTGTAATTATGGAGTACCATAGCTTGAGTCAATCGAGCTCTACTTTTGCTATAAAATGTTTCCTGGCAGATTGTTTACATGTTATTCAATTTTGCCAAGGTTGTTGTGGTTGATACATTTATGCTATGTTATCGTTCTTGCCATGTATGTCTTATATGACATGTCTTCTTGATGTATGTATGCTTAGTTTATCATTTAAGGCTCTGTAGTGAGTGCATTGAGCTTGTAAACATGCCTACTTGTTATCAGTTTTAACATGCCATGTTGCTGAATCTTTTATGAAACTTTCAATATTGACATGGGTGTTACTATATTTTCTAATCCTTTTTGGCTTATGGTCAGTAAGGGACTTTTGATCTATGCTTTGAGTAGACTCATGCCATGCCATGTTTTGCTATTTTAAGTTCCTGTAGCATGTGGTTTTGCTGCTCTGAACATTGCAACCTGATGCTGTTTTTGCCATGTCCAGCCTGATATTTTGTGCACTTTTGCCATGCTTGTTTGAACCTGTTATGATGTGATTTAGCCAAGCTCAGTGCTCATCTTTTGTCAAGCATCTTGTGTAGATCACTGCCATGTACTTTGTTGATACGTTTGGGTGCAGTAAGCTTAATTATTTGTTGCTTGCTAAGTGGCATCATGCTGTTAATGGCAGATTTGTGCCATTCTTGTTTTGCTTGTCATTTCCAAACCGTGCATCCGATTCCGGTGATCTTTATATCGATTTCAACCGAAATCATCTCATCTTTCAGTGGCATACTTGGTTTGCCAAGTTGATGCCTGGTTCATCATTTTCCTTCCGGGCGCACATACGCATTGCATATCACATCCGCATATCATGCCATGTTTTGCATCATGTTGATTGTGCATTGCACCGTGATTTATTGTGGTTCCTTTGTTTGTGTTGTTGCTTTGGGTAGAGCCGGAGGCGAAATGCGTGAGCGAGGAACCTGTTGAGAACGCTTACGAGGATCAAGCTTTCGACAACTCTGAGAACATTGCGAGCGAAGATGACCATACCCTCGAAATCACTTCTATCTTTGCTATGCTAGATGCTCGCTCTTTTGCCATGCCTATGCTGCGATACCTACCACTTGCTATATCATGCCACCCATATTGCCATGTCAGTCCCTAACCATCCTTTCCTAGCAAACCGTTGATTGGCTATGTTACCGCTTTGCTCGGCCCTCTTATAGCGTTGTTAGTTGCGGTGAAGATGAAGTTTGTTCCTTGTTGGAACATGGAGATGTTGTTCCTTGTTGGAACATGTTTACTTGTTGGGGATATCACAATATATATCTGCTATAATTAATACATCTATATACTTGGTAAAGGGTGGAAGGCTCGGCCTTATGCACAGTGTTTTGTTCCTCTTGCCACCCTAGTTTCCGTCATACCGGTGTTATGTTCCTTGATTTCACGTTCCTTACACGGTTGGGTGATTTATGGGACCCCCTTGACAGTTCGCTTTGAATAAGACTCCTCCAGCAAGGCCCAACATTGGTTTTACCATTTGCCACCTAAGCCTTTTTCCCCCGGGTTTTCGCGAGCCCGTGGGTCATCTTTATTTTAACCCCCCCCCCCCCGGACCAGTGCTCCTTCGAGTGCTGGCCCGAACTAGAACCACTGTCTGCGCCCCTCAAGGAAACTTGAGGTCTGGTTTTAGTTGTATGGACTGCTCATCCGGATGTGCCACGAGAGCGAGATATGTGCAGCTCCTATCGGGATTTGTCGGCTGTCAGGCGGCTTCTTTGGTCTTGTTTTATTCTTTGTCGAAATGTCTTGTAGTCCGGGATTCCGAGATTGATCGGGTCTTCCGGTAGAAGGAATATCGCTTCGTTGACCGTGAGAGCTTATAATGGGCTAAGTTGGGACACCCTGCAGGTAATATCTTTCAAAGCCGTGCCCGCGATTTATGAGGCGGATGGGAATTTGTTAATGTCCGGTTGTAGAAAACCAGAAGTTGACCTCAAATAAAATACAATTCAACGCGTGTGTAACGTGATGGTCTCTTCTCGTGAGTCCGGGAAGTGAACACTGATGTTGGAGTTATGTCGGCGTAAGTAGTTCAGGATCACTTCTTGATCGCTACTAGCTTCACGACCGTGCTTTGCTCCTCTTCTCGCCCTCTCTTGCGAAGTAGCCACCATATATGCTAGTCGCTTGCTGCAGCTCCACTATACTACTCTGTCCTTCCTATAAGCTTAAATAGTCTTGATCTCGGGTGTGAGATTGCAGAGTCCCGTGACTCACAGATACTTCAAAACCGTTGCGAGTTCCGGCGATGCGGTCAGGTGGCCTTGCAGAACTCAAGTGGGAGTTCGACGAGGCGTGGTCGTTACTATGTGTCTTTTCGAGATGATCGGTAGTGGTGCCCAGTTGGGACGATCGAGGATCTGTGTAGCATTTGGGGTATCTTCTTTTATTTTGGTTCCGTAGTCGGACCTTGAGTGTACTCTGAATGATGGATGTTTATTTATGTATTGTGTGAAGTGGCGATTGTAAGCCAACTATGTATCTCTTTCCCTTATTTATTACATGGGTTGTGTGAAGATTACCTCACTTGCGACATTGCTTTCAATGCGGTTATGCCTCTAAGTCGTGCCTCGACACGTGGGAGATATATCCGCATCGGGCGTCTAAGTTGGTATCGAGCCTTCCCGACTTAGGAGCCCCCTACTTGATTGTTTCTTTGGCGTTGTTGAGTCTAGAATGGAAAAATGTTTTGAGTCTTAGGATTATATATATCGGAGAGTAGGATTCTTTTTACTTCCCGGTCCTTATTAAGCTCTGTGAGGTATCCCGACATAGTGTTTTGACTCTTCTCTCCTCAAATTTCACTAAAAAATTTTTAGGATCACGTGGGTATCTTGGAATCGTTCGATGGTTTTGTGGCGAGAACATTGTTCTTGGTGCCTCGACATTTAGGGGTTGTGGCGGTGTCCGGGGAGTTGAGCTCCGAGGTGTTGTCGTCACAATTTTATCGTTGCAGTTCTGGAATACACGAGTTTTGCCGACATCGAAATCTCTTTTGTGCGATTGTTGGTGAGATAACCTGATAGCCCGATCTTGAGGCGAGTCGAGTATTGCCATGACTTGTATAACGGATGTTTTTGAAGGTCGAGGTACCACGATTTCCGAGGATTTCTTGGTTATGTGTTGACGGATGGATACAATTTGGATCTAGGTATTGTTAGTTTGGGTGATATATTTTGTGTCCCTGTATCCCCAACACCAGTTGCATAACCGAGAAAGTTTCGGAGTTTATAGGTGGGAATTCTAGTAGCTTACAGGATATCTTTCCGACGGATGTATGATTTGAGATTGGGGTCCAACGTCTAGTGGTCCGCCCATTCACGGTCGATTCTGATGGTCGCGAGATGTCTTAAAGAATCCTTAGCTATGCTGATTCGGGGCGTCTTGTTAGTCATTCGTGACGTCCGCTATACGTCGTGTCCGTGTGGGCCCCACCACGAACACTTTGGGCGTAAATCTCTATCATGTGTTTGTTCCGGCTCATTCTAGAAGCCAACCTTTTGTTTTCGGTTGTGATATTCGATTTGTTTCTAAGGCAGATGTTGTTTCCATATCTTTATCTAAGTGGCTTCTCACCTTAATGGGCGTGTGATGATTAACTTTGGAATTCATTCGTTCATTCTTGTTGAATGTTTATTGTGAAGACTATATGTTGCAATTTCTATCCGTTGATTCTACTTATCTTTTGTCTATCAAAGGACTAACGGATGTCACCCTCTTGAGGATGGCTCCGCCAACGCGTACGAATCCGGATCGCAATGATGGGGATCGGTCAGACCCTCCACCTCCACCTCCACCTCCGCCTCCGGAGGCACAGCAAGCTATCATGGCAGCCACCAATGCCAATGCTCGAGATGATTTTGCAGCTCTTGCAAGAGCGTACTCAAGGGCAAGGCAATCAAGGCAATCAAGGTCAAGGCAACAATCAGCCACACTTTGCTACTCTCGATCGGTTCCTCGCTAATCGGCGAAGTCTTTCGGTTTACGTAGCCGAGGCCACAGACGGCACGATTGGTTAGTGGACATCTGCAAGCATTTTGATTGTAGCAATGTCGGACACGAGGACTTTGTCAAGTTTGCATCGTTTCAACTCAAGGATCAAGCTGCTTTGAGTGGTACCGACAATACAAAGATTCCGAGAGGAGGTCGTGTCATTACAGGATGAGTTCGCCGTGATTTGAGCTCACCACATTCGAAAAGTGTTGTTGAGAGCAAGCGTGAGGAGTTCCGCAATCTCAAGCAGGGCAACATATGCATCTATCAATACAATATCCAGTTCGAAGCTCGCTTCGTTTTGCTAAGCAAGGCGTGCACGATGAGAAGAGTATGATCTATCAATTCAGAGGTGGTGCGAGAGAAGATGCGCAATTAGCTCTTGTCTTTGTTTGAGCGAGATAAGTATGATGATTTCTACAACATGGCTCTGAAGCAAGAAGCTGCCAGCTCAAATGTGAGGCTTCTAAGAAGAGAATCGGGGATGCGATTCAGTCTTCTTCTTCCTCTCAAGTGGCGGCTAAGCGGCAGAAGTTTTACCTTCCTCCTCCTCCGTTCCGTCGGCCTTACCGAGAAGAACTCAGGTGGCCGTGGATCTTCCCACCCACCCAACCCAAGCTATCGTAACAAGTCTAATTCTCAAGCTCCAAGGTCAAGTGCTCCTTACCACCGTCCGCTCTACGAGGTGACTTGCAACAAATGTCGTGAGAAAGGTCACTATGCGAACAAATGCTTCAACCAGAGGCGCCTTCCGCCTCCTCCTCTGTGAAATCTTCCAGCAATGCAAAGTGGTCAAGCATAATCCCAAGTCTGCCAAGGTGAATATGATGAATGCAGCTCAAGCGGAGGAATCTTCGATGTGATAATGGGTAATCTCTCGATTAATGATATTCACGCAAAAGTCTTATTTGATACGGTGCATCGCATTCTTTTATCTCAAGACCTTTTGTGGCTATGCATGATTTGGTTACTCAAGCATTGCCGAGACCTTTGTCTATTGTTTCTCCGGCTAAGCGAGATGACTTCTCGAGTTTTGGTTCGAATGTCGGTATCAAGATGGGCGATTATAGATTTACGGCTAAACCTATTGTTCTTGGTGACTCGGATATTGATCTTATTCTCGGAATGGGATCGGCTTTCTCGGCACAAAGCTCAGCTTGATTGTGCTGCCAGGAAATTCAATTGACTCACTCTTCTAATGATGTGATCATCTATGCCGCTCGTGATGAAACCATTCGGTTGTTTTCTCTCAATGAGAAGGCGAACTGAATGCCATCTCTCAGATTCGATCGTTTGTGAGTACCAAGATGTCTTTCGGAAGAGCTTCGGGTATGCCTCCTCACCGGGGATTGAGTTCGTTATTGATCTTGAGCACGGCATCAACCCGTTTGCAAGCGTCCATACAAGCTTGGACCTAATGAGTGAAGGAATTGAAGAAGCAGCTCGATGAACAAGAGCGTCTGGGTTTGATCGGACCGAGTTCATCTCCTTGGGGTTGTGGTGTTCTTTTTGTCCGGAAAGAAGGATGGCACGGACCGACTTTGCGTCGATTACCGTCCATTGAATAAGAAGACAATCAAGAACAAATATCCACTTCCCAACATCAATGAGCTTTTCGAGCAACTCAAAGGTGCTACAGTGTTCTCCAAGCTTGACCTTCGTATGGTTATCATCAGATTCGCATTCGTGAACAAGATATCCCCAAGACAGCATTCAGAACAAGCTTTGGTTCTTATGAATATACTGTCATGTCTTTCGGCCTCGTCAATGCTCCTCCAACTTTCTCTCGGATGATGAACTTCATATTCAATCCCTACACCAATGAATTCGTCTTGGTCTATCTTGATGATATTTTGGTCTTCTCCAAGAATAAGAAGGATCATGCCAAACATTTGCGATTGGTGCTAGACAAGCTCGAGAGAGTATCAATTCTATGCGAAGTTCTCCAAATGTGAATTTTGGCTCGATGAAGTGCTTTATCTTGGTCATATCATCTCCGCCAAGGGCATATTTATTAATCCCGAGAAGGTGTCCGCAATTGTGAATTGGGAACCTCCTCGGAATGTCAAGCAGCTCCATGATTTTCTTGGTCTTGCAAGCTATTGCCGAAGATTCGTTGAGAACTTCTCCAAGATTGCAAATCCTCTTTCCAACCTCCTCCGGAAGCATGTGAAGTATATACGGTCTCTGATTGTGATGTTGCTTTCAATACCCTCAAAGAGAAACTCGTCACAGCTCTGTCTTGACTCCTCTGATGAATCCAAGCCATTCAAGTTTTACGTGATGCTTCTCTTCAAGGTCTTGGTGCTGTGTTAATGCAAGAGAAGAGAGTTGTGGCTTATACCTCTCGCCAGCTTGAAGCCCAACGAAAAGAACTACCCCACTCACGATCTCGAGTTGGCGGCGATTGTCCATGCATTGATAACATGGAGACATCTCTTGTTGGGAAGGAAAGTGGACATTTTCACCGATCACAAGAGTCTCAAGTACATTTTCACTCAACCCAACCTCAACCTCGAGCGGACTCGATGGGTCGAAATGATTCAAGAGTACAACCCAAGTATTGAATATACTCCGGGCAAGGCAAATGTCATTGCAGATGCTTTGAGCAGGAAGGCTTACTGCAACAGTCTAATCCTCAAGCCCTTTCAGCCGGATCTTTGTGAAGCGTTCCGCAAGCTGAATCTTCAAGTTGTTTGTAACACCCTGGATGTAAACTTCCCCTTTTGGGCAATATATCAACTTGACCTCATCCAATTCTTGTGGGTTCTTGTCATGCTTGGCCTCTTTCGTTTGGTTATGTTGGGTTTTTCTCTTTTCCTTTGTTTTGCTCTTTTACCATATTGCATTTGTGTCTCTTGTCATCTTGCATTCCATTCTTATCATGTGGTTGTGGTGTTCTCCCACATGTCATGTTGTGCATGTGCCATTCTCATTTTTGCATACCCATCTCCTCTTTCCCTCTACTTCTTTCATTTTCAAGGGCTATAATTTCCTTTCTCAATTAATGCTCATCTTACATGCAAATCTTGCTTGTTGCACTAAACCTCTCTGCCAAATATCTCCTCATTTGAAGTTGTTATGGTCAGGTTCAAAAATGACACAAGTTTGAAATATTTCCAAACTTGTCTTATTTTTCTACCTCTAAAAATGTCCATTACAATTTATTTAAATAGTGGAGAATTCCAGGAGTTTGGGGATATTTTCCTTTCTCTCCAACTCTTTTCATTTCTTTCTGTTCTTTCTTTTCTCTTCTTTTTGATTTGAAAAGAGAAAAGAAGAGGAAGCAGCAGCAGCAGTGGCAGCCCAGCTAAACCTCCCCACCTGGGCTCCGGCCTCCCAAGCCGGCCCAGCTCCCCTCAGCCCAGGCCCGGAGAGAGCGCGCCCGGCCCGACGTTTCCCTCTCCACGCCTTGCGCACCCATCTCCATACGTACCCCGCTTAGCGCCCGTCCACGTGGCGGCCCGGGCCCGCTTGGCGTCGTCGCTGTGCCTCTCACCCACCTTTCCCTCTTCCTCTCGCCATCGCCATGGGGACCCGGCACGAGGGCGTGAGCTCGCCCGTCGCCCTAGCCCCTACTTATCCCCTCTCGCGTGTCCAGCAGAACCCTAGGGTTCCCCTCTCCCTCTCGCCCGCCGCCGCCGAGTAAAGGGAACCACCGGTCGCCGCCCTTTCGGTCCGGCGCTGTCTGAGCGTGCCTCATCGCCAGCGTGCTCTCCGGCCACCCCAACCATCCGTACCACTGTCCATCTTCTTCCTCGTCGTCGTCTTTCGTCCCACGGCGTCGACTACGAGGGGCCCGGATCGCCAAGTTCGTCGGCCGCCTGCTTCGGTCTTCTTCTCGGTCGAGTTCCGGCGAAGTTCAGAGCACGACGCCTTCGCCGTCAGCCCGTCTCCGTCGCTGATTTCTTGTCCTAGGGTAAGGAGGTATACACTACTTCCTCCCTGCTCCTCCCTGTCGCCGTTAGTTCACCTTAGCGCAGTTTCCGGCCGTGGTCTTATCGCGCTCGGCGTGCTCCGGCATGTCCGTAGTTGTTGGGTTCAGAGTTGTTTTGGCCGCGCGTGTATGCCGCTATCCCCGCTCGGGTTCGTCCCTTCGCGCTTCCGTGGAGTTCTCCCGTGCACACCGGTCTGTCTGGCCTTGAGCGCCCGTAGCCGCGGTTGCTTCGCCCGGATTAAATGGTTTTTCCTCTCTGTTCTTAGGTCCGGCCTGTTAGTTGGTCAAGTAAGCTAAGCGTTCTGATCCTACCGACTCCCCTAGCCTAGCCGAGCTGGTTGACCCCGCTCTCTAACCGCGGCGACACAGGTTCGAATCGGTAGCGCGCCCCTTTTAATTCTGTTTTCTTTACATTCTTGATTCGTCTCTTCAGCAGTAGCAGCAGTTAAGGGCCGAGGCCTTTCTCTGTCGATCATCGCCACCTAGCCCGATTGGTAGCAGGGCGGAGTTCCAACAGGGAGACCGGGTTCGATTCCACCCGAGGCTGGTTTTCTTCCCCATTTTTAAACTCGCTATACCATTGTCCCTATGACAAGTGGGGCCACCATGTCGACCTCTCAGCCCTCCTCCATATGCATATTTTTTCTTTACCCATGATTCCATATCTGGATTGTTCCTTCTCTGTTTTAGGCAAGTCCATTTGGACATTTCCAAATCTGGAATTTGCCATTTCATTAACTTCCATATTAGGCGGGTTATGACTTAGTGCATTTGTGATGATTTCTATGCTGCAACCCTAACATATTATATATGTTTTTGGGGTAGAAAAATCCCACCAACTCAGTGGTGGCACTAGTTTTGCATTTGGGCAAGTTTATGATCATGTCTTTTTGCATCATGTTTATGTGTTGTCTTTCATGGGCATATTTATTTGATTTATGCTATGAGGTAGTTTGCACACGTGCATGGCTTTGTTCCTCATGCTGTTATTATAGGTTTCTCACCATTCTTGTTTTGCTCGCCATATCCAACCCGTGCATCCGTTTCCGGTGATCTCTATATCGATTTCTACAGAAATCATCTCGTCTTTCCGTTGGCATGCTTGGTTTGCCAAGATGATGCCTAGTTTCTCATTTACCTTCGAAGTGCACATCGCATTGCATATCACTTCCCACATATCATGTCATGATTGTTGCATCATGTTGATTGTGCATCATGCCGTGATTTATTGTGGTTCCTTTGTTTGTGTTGTTGCTTTGGGTAGAGCCGAGATGAGTACGTGAGCGAGGATCCTGTTGAGAAGCAGCTTACGAGGATCAGGTTTTCGACAACTCTCGAGAACATTGCGAGGCAAGATGACCATACCCTCGAAATCACTTCTATCTTTGCTATGCTAGATGCTCGCTCTTTTGCTATGCCTATGCTGCGATGCCTACCACTTGCTATATCATGCCACCCATATTGCCATGTCATTCTAACCATCCTTTCCTAGCAAACCGTTGATTGGCTATGTTACCGCTTTGCTCAGCCCCTCTTATAAGCGTTGCTAGTTGCAGGTGAAGTTGAAGTTTGTTCCTTGTTGGAACATGGAGATGTTGTTTCCTTATCGGAACATGTTTACTTGTTGGGGATATCACAATATATATCTGCTATAATTAATACATCTATATACTTGGTAAAGGGTGGAAGGCTCGGCCTTATGCACAGTGTTTTGTTCCACTCTTGCCACCTAGTTTCCGTCATACCGGTGTTATGTTCCTTGATTTCGCGTTCCTTACGGTTGGGTGATTTATGGGACCCCCTTGACGATTCGCTTTGAATAAGACTCCTCCAAAGAAGGCCCAACATTGGTTTTACCATTTGCCACCTAAGCCTTTTCCCCGGGTTTTCGCGAGCCGAGGGTCATCTTTATTTTAACCCCCCGGACCGGTGCTCCTTCGAGTCTTGAACCGAGCAACTGCAGGGCCACCACGGAAACTCGAGGCTTGGTTTTACTCGTAGCTTGACTTATCCGGATGTGCCACGAGAGCGAGATATGTGCAGCTCCTATCGGGATTTGTCGGCTGTCACAATCAGGCGGCTTCTTGGTCTTGTTTTATTCTTTGTCGAAATGTCTTGTAGTCCGGGATTCGAGATTGATCGGGTCTTCCGGTAGAAGGAATATCCTTCGTTGACCGTGAGAGCTTATAATGGGCTAAGTTGGGACACCCTGCGGGTAATATCTTTCGAAAGCCGTGCCCGCGGTTATGAGGCGAGATGGGAATTTGTTAATGTCGGTTGTAGAAAACCCGAAGTTGACCTCAAATAAAATACACATCAACGGCGTGTGTAACCGTGACGGTCTCTTCTCGGTGAGTCAGGGAATTGAACACAGTGTTGGAGTTATATGCGGCGTAAGTAGTTCAGATCACTTCTTGATCGCTACTAGTTTCACGACCGTGCTTTGCTTCTCTTCTCGCTCTCTTTTGCGGTAGCCACCATATATGCTGGTAAACTGCTGCAGCTCCACTATACTACTCATCCTTCCTATAAGCTTAAATAGTCTTGATCTCGCGGGTGTGAGATTGCCGAGTCCCGTGACTCACGGATACTTCCAAAACAGTTGCGGTGTTCCGGCGATGCGGTCAAGATGATTCCACCGAGCTCAAGTGGGAGTTCGACGAGGAACGTGGTCGTTACTATGTGTCTTTTCACGATGATCAGTAGTGGTGCCCAGTTGGGGACGATCGGGGATCTGTGTTAGCATTTGGGGTATCTTCTTTATTTTGGTTCCGTAGTCGGACCTTGAGTGTACTCTGAATGATGGATGTTTATTTATGTCTTTGTGTGAAGTGGCGATTGTAAGCCAACTATGTATCTCTTTCCCTTAATTATTACATGGGTTGTGTGAAGATTACCTCACTTGCGACATTGCTTTCAATGCGGTTATGCCTCTAAGTCGTGCCTCGACACGTGCGAGATATAGCCGCATCGGGGGCGTTACAAGTTGGTAATCAGAGCCTTCCCCGACTTAGGAGCCCCCTACTTGATTGTTTCTTTGGCGTTGTTGAGTCTAGAATGGAAAATGTTTTGAGTCTTAGGATTATATATATCGAGAGTAGGATTCTTTTTACTTCCCGGTCCCTTACTGCCGCTCTGTGAGGTATCCTGACGTAGTGTTTTGACTCTTCTCTCCTCAAATTTCACTAAAAAATTTTTAGGATCACGTGGGTATCTTGGAATCGTTAGATGGTTTTGTGGCGAGAACATTGTTCTTGGTGCCTCGACATTTAGGGGTTGTGGCGGTGTCCGGGAGTTGAGCTCCGAGGTGTTGTCGTCACAATTTTATCGTTGCGATTCTGGAATACGAGTTTTACCGACATCGAAATCTCTTTTGTGCAGTTGTTGGTGAGATAACCCTGATAGCCCGATCTTGTGGCGAGTCTTGAGGAGTATTGCCATGACTTGTATAACGGATGTTTTTGAAGGTCGAGGTACCACGATTTCCGAGGATTTCTTGGTTATGTGTTGACGGATGGATCTGGTGGATCTAGGTATTGTTAGTTTGGGTGATATATTTTGTGTCCCTGTATCCCCAACACCGGATTGCATAACCGAGAAAGTTTCGGGAGTTTATAGGTGGAATTCTAGTAGCTTACGGGATATTCTTTCCGACGGATGTATGATTTGAGATTGGGGTCCAACGTCTAGTGGTCCGCCCATTCACGGTCGATTCACGATTGGTCGCGAGGCGTCTTAAAGAATCCTTGGCTATGCTGATTCGGGGGCGTCTTGTTAGTCATTCGTGACGGCCGCTATCGTCGTGCCGTGTGGGCCCACCACACGAACACTTTGGGCGAAATCTCTATCATGTGTTTGTTCGGCTCATTCTAGAAGCCAACCTTTTGTTTTCAGTTGTGATATTCGAATTGTTTCTAAGACAGTTGTTGTTTCCATATCCTTATCTAAGTGGCTTCTCACCTTATTGGACGTGTGATGATTATCTTTGGAATTCATTCGTTCATTCTTGTTCGAATGTTTATGGTGAAGACTATATGTTGCAATTTCTATCCGTTGATTCTACTTATCAATTTGTCTATCAAAGGACTAACGGATGTCACCCTCTTCAGGATGGCTCCGCCAACGCGTCTGAATCCGGATCGCAATGATGGGGATCGGTCAGAACCTCCACCTCCACCTCCACCTCCGCCTTCGGAGGCACGGCAAGCTATCATGGCAGCCACCAATGCCAATGCTCGATGATTTTGCAGCTCTTGCAAGAAGCGTACTCAAGGGCAAGGCAATCAAGGCAATCAAGGTCAAGGCAACAATCAGCCACACTTTGCTACTCTCGGTCAGTTCCTCGCTAATCAGCGAAGTCTTTGGTTTACGTGCCGAAGCCACGACGGCGGCGATTGGTTAGTGGATATCTGCAAGCACTTTGATCAGTAGCAATGTCGAGACTGAGGACTTTGTCAAGTTTGCATCGTTTCAACTCAAGGATCAAGCTGCTGAGTGGTACCAAGAATACAAAGATTCGAGAGGAGGTCGTGTCATTACAGGATGAGTTCGCCCGTGATTTCGTGAGCTCATCACATTCGAAAAGTGTTGTTGAGAGCAAGCGTGAGGAGTTCCGCAATCTCAAGCAAGGCACCATGTCTGTCTATCAATACAATATCCAGTTCGAAGCTCGCTCGTTTTGCTAAGCAAGGCGTTCACGATGAAAAGAGTATGATCTATCGGTTCGGAGGTGGTGCGAGAGAAGATCTGCAATTAGCTCTTGTGCTTTTTGAGCCGATTAAGTATGATGATTTCTACAACATGGCATGAAGCAAGAAGCTGCCCAGCTCAAATGTGAGGCTTCTAAGAAGAGAATCGGGGATGCGATTCAGTCTTCTTCTTCCTCTCAAGTGGCAGCTAAGCGTGAAGTTTTACCTTCCTCCTCCTCCGTTCCATCGGCCTTATCGCGAGAAGAACTTCGGTGGCCGTGGATCTTCCCACCCACCCAACCCAAGCTATCGAGAACAAGTCTAATTCTCAAGCTCCAAGGTCAAGTGCTCCTTACCACCGTCAGCTCTACGAGGTGACTTGCAACAAATGTCGTGAGAAAGGTCACTATGCGAACAAATGCTTCAACCAGAGGCGCCTTCCGCCTCCTCCTCTGTGAAATCTTCCAAAGCAATGCAGTGGTCAAGCATAATCCAAAGCATGCCAAGGTGAATATGATGAATGCAGCGCAAGCGGAAGGAATCTCTTGATGTGATAATGGGTAATCTTCCGATTAATGATATTCCTGCAAAAGTCTTATTTGATACTTTGGTGCATCGCATTGTTTCATGTCAAGACCGTTTTTTGCCAAGCATGAATTCACTTCCTCTCATTTGGGTAAACCCATGGATGTCGTTTCTCCGGGTAAACGGTTGAGCTCCAGTTTGGTGGTTCCGGATACCACAATCAAGATGGGCGATTATAGATTTCTGGCTAAACCAATTGTTCTTGGTGACTCAGATATTGATCTTATTCTCGGAATGGACTGGCTTTCTCAGCACAAAGCTCAGCTTGATTGTGCTGCCAGGGAAATTCAATTGACTCACTCTTCTAATGATGTGATCATCTATGCCGCTCGTGATGAAACCATTCGGTTGTTTTCTCTCAATGAGAAGGGCGAACTGAATGCCATCTCTCAATTCGATCGTTTGTGAGTACCAAGATGTCTTTCCGGAAGAGCTTAGGGTATGCCTCCTCATCGGCCATTTGAGTTCGTTATCGATCTTGAGCCTGACACTGAACCCGTTTGAAAGCGTCCATACAAGCTTGGACCTGATGAGCTGAGGGAATTGAAGAAGCAGCTCGATGAACAAGAGCGTCTGGGTTTGATCGGACCGAGTTCATCTCCTTGGGGTTGTGGTGTTCTTTTGTCGAGAAGAAGGATGGTACGGACCGACTTTGCGTCGATTACCGTCCATTGAATAAGAAGACAATCAAGAACAAGTATCCACTTCCCAACATCAATGAGCTTTTCGAGCAACTCAAAGGTGCTACTGATGTTCTCCAAGCTTGACCTTCGTATGGGTTATCATCAGTTCGCATTACGTGAACAAGATATTCCCAAGACAGCATTCGTAACAAGCTTTGGTTCTTATGAATATCTTTGTCATGTCTTTCGGCCTTGTCAATGCTCCTCCAACTTTCTCTCGGATGATGAACTTCATATTCAATCCCTACACCAATGAATTCGTCTTGGTCTATCTTGATGATATTTTGGTTTTCTCCAAGAATAAGAAGGATCATGCCAAACATTTGCGATTGGTGCTAGACAAGCTCGTGAGAGTATCAATTCTATGCGAAGTTCTCCAAATGTGAATTTTGGCTCGATGAAGTGCTTTATCTTGGTCATATCATCTCCGCCAAGGGCATCGCTGTTAATCCCGAGAAGGTGTCCGCAATTGTGAATTGGGAACCTCCTCGAGAATGTCAAAGCAGCTCCATGACTTTCTTGGTCTTGCAAGCTATTGCGAAGATTCGTTGAGAACTTCTCCAAGATTGCCAAGCCTCTTTCCAACCTCCTCCAAGCATGTGAAGTATGTCCGGTCTCCGAGTGTGATGTTGCTTTCAATACCCTCAAAGAGAAACTTCGTCACAGCCTCTGTCTTGACTCCTCTGATGAATCCAAGCCATTCAAGTTTTCTGTGATGCTTCTCTTCAAGGTCTCGGTCTTTGTGTTAATGCAAGAGAAGAGAGTTGTGGCTTATACCTCTACGCCATTGAAGCCCAACGAGAAGAACTACCCCACTCACGATCTTGAGTTGGCGGCGATTGTCCATGCTTTGATTACTTGGAGACATCTCTTGTTGGGAAGGAAAGTGGACATTTTCACCGATCACAAGAGTCTCAAGTACATTTTCACTCAGCCCAACCTCAACCTCAGGCAGACTCGATGGGTCGAAATGATTCAAGAGTACAACCCAAGTATTGAATATACTCGGGCAAGGCCAATGTCATTGCAGATGCTTTGAGCAGGAAAGCTTCTTTGCAGTCTAATCCTCAAGCCCTTTCGGCCGGATCTCTGTGAAGCTTTCCATAGCTGAATCTTCAAGTTGTTCCTCAAGGCTTTCTTGCCAACCTCATAATATCTCCTACTTTGGAAGATCAGATTCGTGAGGCTCAACTTCTGGATACCATGGTGAAGAAAGTGAAACGTGGTATCGACAAGGGCATTTCCAAGTACAAGTGCTTCCACGTTGATGTGAGACACTCTGTTCTTTGAGGACCGGATTGTGGTTCCTAAGGGTGATCTCTGAAAAGTCATTATGAACGAGGCTCACAATTCGCTTCTATCCATTCATCCTGGAAGTACGAAGATGTACCGGGACCTCAAGCAGTCATATTGGTGGACTCGAATGAAGCGAGAAATTGCTCAATTCGTGAATGAGTGTGATGTCTGCGAGAAGAGTGAAAGCGAGAACACCAAAGACCAGCTGGTCTCCTTCAACCTCTTGCTATTCCTGAATGGAAGTTTGATCATATTGAAATGGACTTCGTGGATCGGATTTCCAAAGTCCAAGCGTGGAAATGATGCTATCTTCGTTGTCATTGACAAGCTTACTAAAGTGGCTCATTTTCTTCCTATCAAAGAATCCATCACAAGAGCTCGGTTGGCGAGCTATACACCTCCGAGGATTGTCTCCTTGCACGGCATTCCACAATTGATCTCTTGAGACCGTGGCAGCATCTTTACCTCCAAGTTCTGGATTCTTTTCAAGGCCATAGGCACCAACATTCGTTTCAAAGACAGCTTTCCATCCTCAAACAAGTGGCCAAGTTGAGCGAGTTAATCAAATCCTTGAAGATATGCTCGGGGCTTGTGTCATTTCTTTTCGGTATGAAGTGGGAAGATTGTCTTCCATATGCCGAAGTTCTCCTACAACAACAGCTTCCAAGCGAGTTGGGCAAGGCCCCATTCGAAATTCTCTATGGCGTAAAGTGCCGTACTCCTCTCAATTGGTGCGAGGCAGGTGAGCGCCAACTTCTTGGCAATGACTTGATCACGAAGCGGAAGAAATGTGCAAGGTCATTCGTGAGAATCTCAAAGCCGCGCAATCGCGCCAGAAGAGCTATTATGATGATAAGCACCGTGATGTGACTTTTGAAATCGGAGACCATGTCTACCTCCGCGTCTCTCCAATGAAAGGCACTCGTCGCTCCGGTATCAAAGGGAAGCTTGCCCCTAGATACGTGGGTCCTTTCAAGATCATTGGGAAAAGAGGCGATCTCGCCTATCAACTTGAGCTTCCATCCAACTTTGCAAAGCGTGCACGATGTGTTTCACGTGTCACAACCTTCGCAAGTGCTTCAAGACTCCTGAACGCACTATCAACTTCAAGAGATTGACCTTCAAGAAGATCTCTCTTATCATGAGCACCCATTGCTATTCTTGATGAAACCGAGCGCAAGACTCGCAACAAGTCAATCAAATTCCTGAAAGTGAAGTGGTCACACCATTCCGACCGAGAAGCTACACAGGGAGCGCGAGGATCACCTCCGTTCGAATATCCGGAGTTCTTTCAGTCCTAGATCTCGGGGACGAGATCCTCTTGTAGTGGTGGAGTGTTGTAACACCACGGATGTAAACTTCCCTTTTGGGCAATATATCAACTTGACCTCATCCAATTCTTGTGGGTTCTTGTCATGCTTGGCCTCTTTCGTTTGGTTATGTTGGGTTTTTCTCTTTTCCTTTGTTTTGCTCTTTTACCATATTGCATTTGTGTCTCTTGTCATCTTGCATTCCATTCTTATCATGTGGTTGTGGTGTTCTCCCACATGTCATGTTGTGCATGTGCCATTCTCATTTTGCATACCCATCTCCTCCTTCCCTCTACTTCTTTCATTTTCAAGGGCTATAATTTCCTTTCTCAATTAATGCTCATCTTCGCCACCGCAAATCTTGCTTGTTGCACTAAACCTCTCTGCCAAATATCTCCTCATTTGAAGTTGTTATGGTCAGGTTCAAAATGACACAAGTTTGAAATATTTCCAAACTTGTCTTATTTTCTACCTCTAAAAATGTCCATTACAATTTATTTAAATAGTGGAGAATTCAGGAGTTTGGGGATATTTTCCTTTCTCTCCAACTCTTTTCATTTCTTTCTGTTCTTTCTTTTCTCTTCTTTTGATTTGAAAAGAAAAGAAGAGGAAGCAGGCAGTGGCAGCCAGCTAAACCTCCCCACAGGCTCCGGCCTCCCAAGCCGCCCAGCTCCCCTCAGCCCCGGCCCGGAGAGAGAGCCGCCAGCCCGCACGCTTTCCCTCTCCCGCCTTCACAAGACCCATCTCCAAGACGTACCCCGCTTAGCGCCCGTCCACGTGGCGCCGGGCCCGCCGCTGGCGTCGTCATTGTGCCTCTCACCCACCTTTCCCTCTTCCTCTCGCCATCGCCATGGGGACCCGGCCACGAGGAGGCGTGGGCTCGCCCGTCGCCCTAGCCCCTACTTATCCCTCTCGCGTGTCCAACCGAACCCTAGGGTTCCCCTCTCCCTCTCGCCGCCGCCGCGAATAAGGGAACCACCAGAGTCGCCGCCCCGCTCGGTCCCGAGCGCATCTGGGAGCGTGCCTCATCGCCGGCGCGCTCTCCGGCCACCCCAACCATCCGTACCCTGTCCATCTTCTTCCTCGTCGTCGTCTTCGTTCCACGGCGTCGACTCTGAGGCCCGGATCGCCAAGTTAAATCGGCGCCTGCTTGGTCTTCTTCTCGGTCGAGTTCGGCGAAGTTGAGCACGACGCCTTCGCCGGCCCGTCTCCGTCGCTGATTTCTTGTCCTAGGGTAAGGAGGTATACACTACTTCCTCCCTGCTCCTCCCTGTCGCCGTTAGTTCACCTTAGCGCAGTTTCCGCCGTGGTCTTATCGCGCTCGGCGTGCTCGGCATGTCCGTAGTTGTTGGGTTCAGAGTTGTTTTGGCGCAGCGTGTATACGCTATCCCCGCCGGGTTCGTCCCTTCAAGGCCTGTGAGTTCTCCGTGCACACCCGATGCAGACGAGGGCGCAGAGCAGCCGTGTAGCCGATTGCTTCGCCCGGATTCGTCGGTTTTTCCTCTGTTCTTAAGGTCCGGCCTGTTAGTTGGTCAAGTAAGCTAAGCGTTCCTGATCCTACCGACTCCCCTAGCCTAGCCGAGCTGGTTGACCCCAGCTCTCTAACATGGCGACACTGGTTCGAATCCCAGCGCGCCTTTTAATTCTGTTTTCTTTCTGTTCTTGATTCGTCTCTTCAGCAGATAGCAGTTAAGGGCGAGGCCTTTCTCTGTCGATCATCGCCACCTAGCCCGGTGGTAGCAGGCGGAGTTCCAACAGGGAGACCGGGTTCGATTCCACCCGAGGCTGGTTTTCTTCCCCCATTTTTAAACACCTTTATACCACTGTCCCTATGACAGTAGGGCCACCATGTCAGCCTCTCAGCGCCCTCCTCCATATGCATATTTTTTTTTCTTTACCCCGTGATTCCATATCTGGATTGTTCCCTTCTCTGTTTTAGGCAAGTCCATTTCTGGACATTTCCAAATCTGGAATTTGCCATTTCTGTTAACTTCCATATTAGGCAGGTTATGACTTAGTGCATTTGTGATGATTTCTATGCTGCAACCCTAACATATTATATATGTTTTTGGGGTAGAAAAATCCCACCAACTCAGTGGTGGCACTAGTTTTTGCATTTGGGCAAGTTTATGATCATGTCTTTTTGCATCATGTTTATGTGTTGTCTTTCATGGGCATATTTATTTGATTTATGCTATGAGGTAGTTTGCTACGTGCATGGCTTTGTTCCTCATGCTTTGTTATTATAGGTTTCTCACCATTCTTGTTTTGCTCGCCATATCCAACCCGTGCATCCGTTTCCGGTGATCTCTATATCGATTTCTACCGAAATCATCTCGTCTTTCCGTTGGCATGCTTGGTTTGCCAAGATGATGCCTAGTTTCTCATTTACCTTCCGGGCGCATTTACGCATTGCATATCACTTCCCACATATCATGTCATGATTGTTGCATCATGTTGATTGTGCATCGCACCGTGATTTATTGTGGTTCCTTTGTTTGTGTTGTTGCTTTGGGTAGAGCCGAGATGAGTACGTGAACGAGGATCCTGTTGAGAACGCTTACGAGGATCGGGGTTTTCGACAACTCGAGAACATTGCGAGCAAGATGACCATACCCTCGAAATCACTTCTATCTTTGCTATGCTAGATGCTCGCTCTTTTGCTATGCCTATGTTGCGATGCCTACCACTTGCTATATCATGCCACCCATATTGCCATGTCATTCTAACCATCCTTTCCTAGCAAACCGTTGATTGGCTATGTTACCGCTTTGCTCAGCCCCTCTTATAGCGTTGCTAGTTGCGGTGAAGTTGAAGTTTGTTCCTTGTTGGAACATGGAGATGTTGTTTCCTTATCGGAACATGTTTACTTGTTGGGGATATCACAATATATATCTGCTATAATTAATACATCTATATACTTGGTAAAGGGTGGAAGGCTCGGCCTTATGCAGTGTTTTGTTCCACTCTTGCCACCCTAGTTTCCGTCATACCGGTGTTATGTTCCTTGATTTCGCGTTCCTTACGGTTGGGTGATTTATGGGACCCCTTGACAGTTCGCTTTGAATAAGACTCCTCCAAAGAAGGCCCAACATTGGTTTTACCATTTGCCACCTAAGCCTTTTCCCCGGGTTTTCGCGAGCCGAGGGTCATCTTTATTTTAACCTCCCCGGACCGGTGCTCCTTCGAGTCTTGGCCCGAACCGAGCGACCTTGAGGCCACCACGGGAAACTTCGAGGCTTGGTTTTACTCGTAGCTTGACTTATCCGGATGTGCCACGAGCGAGATATGTGCAGCTCCTATCGGGATTTGTCGGCACAATCGGGCGGCTTTCTTGGTCTTGTTTTATTCTTTGTCGAAATGTCTTGTAGTCCGGGATTCCGAGATTGATCGGGTCTTCCGGTAGAAGGAATATCCTTCGTTGACCGTGAGAGCTTATAATGGGCTAAGTTGGGACACCCTGCAGGTAATATCTTTCAAAGCCGTGCATGGTTATGAGGCGGATGGGAATTTGTTAATGTCCGGTTGTAGAAAACCCGAAGTTGACCTCAAATAAAATACACATCAACCGCGTGTGTAACCGTGGCGGTCTCTTCTCGGCGGAGTCCGGAATTGAACACGGTGTTGGAGTTATGTCGGCGTAAGTAGTTCAGGATCACTTCTTGATCGCTACTAGTTTCACGGCCGTGCTTTGCTTCTCTTCTCGCTCTCTTTTGCGAAGTAGCCACCATATATGCTAGTAAACTGCTGCAGCTCCACTATACTACTCTGTCCTTCCTATAAGCTTAAATAGTCTTGATCTCATGGTGTGAGATTGCCGAGTCCCGTGACTCACAGATACTTCAAAACAGTTGCGAGTTCCGGCGATGCCGGTCGAGATGATTCCACCGAGCTCAAGTGGGAGTTCGACGAGGAACGTGGTCGTTACTATGTGTCTTTTCACGATGATCGATGGTGGTGCCCGAGTTGGGGACGATCGGGGATCTGTGTTAGCATTTGGGGTATCTTCTTTATTTTGGTTCCGTAGTCGGACCTTGAGTGTACTCTAATGATGGATGTTTATTTATGTCTTTGTGTGAAGTGGCGATTGTAAGCCAACTATGTATCTCTTTCCCTTAATTATTACATGGGTTGTGTGAAGATTACCTCACTTGCGACATTGCTTTCAATGCGGTTATGCCTCTAAGTCGTGCCTCGACACGTGCGAGATATAGCCGCATCGGGGGCGTTACATTGTTCCTCAAGGTTTTCTTGCCAACCTCATAGTCTCTCCTACTTTGGAAGATCAGATTCGTGAGGCTCAGCTTCTGGATACCATGGTGAAAAAGGTGAAACGTGGTATCGACAAGGGCATTTCCAAGTACAAGTGCTTCCACGTTGATGACAAAGATACTCTTTTCTTTGAGGACAGGATTGTGGTTCCTAAGGGTGATCTACGAAAAGTCATTATGAACGAGGCTCACAATTCGCTTCTATCCATTCATCCTGGAAGTACGAAGATGTACCATGATCTCAAGCAGTCATATTGGTGGACTCGAATGAAGCGAGAAATTGCTCAATTCGTGAATGAGTGTGATGTCTGCAGAAGAGTGAAAGCGAACACCAAAGACCAGCTGGTCTCCTTCAACCTCTTGCTATTCCGTAATGGAAGTTTGATCATATTGAAATGGACTTATTATTGGTTTTCCTAAGTCCAAGCGTGGAAATGATGCTATCTTCGTTGTCATTGACAAGCTTACTAAAGTGGCTCATTTTCTTCCTATCAAAGAATCCATCACAGCAGCTCGGTTGGCGAGTTATACACCTCCAGATTGTCTCCTTGCACGGCATCCCACAATTGATCTCTTGGACCGTGGCGGCATCTTTACCTCCAAGTTACGGGATTCTTTTCGTAAGGCCATGGGCACCAACATTCGTTTCAAAGACAGCTTTCCATCCTCAAACAAGTGGCCAAGTCGGCGAGTCAACCAAATCCTTGAAGATATGCTCGGGGCTTGTGTCATTTCCTTCGGTATGAAGTGGGAAGATTGTCTTCCATATGCCGAAGTTCTCCTACAACAACAGCTTCCAAGCGAGTTGGGCAAGGCCCCATTCGAAATTCTCTATGGCGAGAAAGTGCCGCACTCCTCTCAATTGGTGCGAGACAGTGAGCGCCAACTTCTTGGCAATGACTTGATCACGTAAGCGGAAGAAATGTGCCAAGTCATTCGTGAGAATCTCAAAGCAGCGCAATCGCGCGGAAGAGCTATTATGATGATAAGCACCGTGATGTGGCTTTTGAAATCGGAGACCATGTCTACCTCCGCGTCTCTCCAATGAAAGGCACTCGTCGCCCGGTATCAAAGGGAAGCTTGCCCCTAGATACGTGGGTCCTTTCAAGATAATTGGCAAAAGAGGCGATCTCGCCTATCAACGAGCATCCATCCAACTTTGCAAGCGTGCACGATGTGTTTCACGTGTCACAGCTTCGCAAGTGCTTCAAGACTCCTGAGCGCACTATCAACTTCAAGAGATTGACCTTCAAGAAGATCTCTCTTATCATGAGCACCCATTGCTATTCTTGAAGAAACCGAGCGCAAGACTCGCAACAAGTCAATCAAATTCACGAAAGTGAAGTGGTCACACCATTCCGACCGAGAAGCTACACGGGGCGCGAGGATCACCTCCGTTCGAATATCCGAGTTCTTTCAGTCCTAGATCTCGGGGCGAGATCCTCTTGTAGTGGTGGAGTGTTGTAACACCGGATGTAATTTTCCATATTTGTAACTCCAACTCTTGCCATTTTCGGCATTGTGATATGATATTCCCTCCGTGGTTGGGTTTTCTTCTTTTGCATTTTGTCCATGTCATGCATTTTATCATGTCATCATGTGCATCGCATTTGCATACGTGTTCGTCTCTTGATTCGAGCATTTTTCCGTTGTCCGCTTTTGCAATCCGGCACTCCTATCTCCCCGGCCCGGTCCCTTTTACGTTTTTCCGTGTGCGGTACTAAACCTTCTCGAAATGGACCGAGTTTTGTCTAGTGGCCTTGGTATACCACCGTAGACCACCGGTCAAGTTTCGGTCATTTGGAGCTCGTTTGGTACTCCAACGGTTAACCGCACTCTCATGAAAGGCCTCTTTTTAGTTGCAGCCCAACACCCCTTCAAAACAGCCCTATAACCCATCTAAGTCACTCCCATGCTCTCCCGCGTTCGATCACGATCGTGTGGGCGAAAACTACACCTCATTTGGACTCTCCTAGCTCCCTCTATGCCTATTTAAGCAAACCGCCCTCCAAATCCGGATCATTACGAAACCTAGCTCTTTCCCTCAGCGTCGCGGACACGTCCGGCGAGCAGACGTCCGCCCGCCCGCCCGCCCCAATCATGGCGCCACGTCGTCGCCACCCGGGCGCCCAGCCGCCGCCACTCCCGCCCGGCCATGAGGCCAGGCCAGCGCCGCCCGCCGCCGCCCGGCTCCGCCTCCGGCCAGCGCGCCGCCGAGAAGCGCCGCCTCCCGCCCGCCGCGCTCCCAGCGCGCCCGCCTCCGCCAGCCGGCGCCTCCCGCGCCAGCCCGCCCGGCAACAGCCGCCCCCGCGACCTCCACTGCCCGCCTCGCTCCCCTACGCCCGGCCGCCTCCCAGCGAGCTCGCCTGCAACCCGCGGCGCCCCGATCCGATCCGATCCGGCCGGCCTCGGGAATCGCGCGTTGACTCTCTTCCCTCTCTTTTTTTTCTCAGTCTTTTGCATCTCGTTAATTTGTTGCATTTTTTACGTGCTGTAACTTTGTCATCGTAGATCCATTTTGCACGTATAGTATGTCAAAATGTTCGACTCGAAGGGTAGATCATTTCATTCCATTGCATCATTTTCATTTGAGCTCATCTTGATGCCCGAAATGCTGTTGGAAGAGTGCTATGTGATGTTAGTTTCTGTTTCTTAACAGAACTTGCACTTTTGTTATTTTTGCCATGATTGATGTGTGCACCCTATGAATTGGAGTCCTACATGTGTTTTGTAATATGCCATGCCATCTTTCCAGGGGTGTATGCCATGTATTTTTGTGATCTATGTGGTGACTAGCACAAGCATGCAAAGTAGGTGTCCTGATGTTGCTGTTTTCAGCCATGTTTAGCTGATATTTTGATGCCATGTTGACTTGATGCTACCGAGAGATCCATGCATATTTTGAGATACTTCAGTAAGGATGTTTTGTTAAAAATGTCTTGATCTATCCATCCATGCCTTTGTTTGTAATTATGGAGTACCATAGCTTGAGTCAATCGAGCTCTACTTTTGCTATAAAATGTTTCCTGGCAGATTGTTTACATGTTATTCAATTTTGCCAAGGTTGTTGTGGTTGATACATTTATGCTATGTTATCGTTCTTGCCATGTATGTCTTATATGACATGTCTTCTTGATGTATGTATGCTTAGTTTATCATTTAAGGCTCTGTAGTGAGTGCATTGAGCTTGTAAACATGCCTACTTGTTATCAGTTTTTAACATGCCATGTTGCTGAATCTTTTAACGAAACTTTCAATATTGACATGGGTGTTACTATATTTTCTAATCCTTTTTGGCTTATGGTCAGTAAGGGACTTTTGATCTATGCTTTGAGTAGACTCATGCCATGCCATGTTTTGCTATTTTAAGTTCCTGTAGCATGTGGTTTTGCTGCTCTGAACATTGCAACCTGATGCTGTTTTTGCCATGTCCAGCCTGATATTTTGTGCACTTTTGCCATGCTTGTTTGAACCTGTTATGATGTGATTTAGCCGAAGCTCAGTGCTCATCTTTTGTCAAGCATCTTGTGTAGATCACTGCCATGTACTTTGTTGATACGTTTGGGTGCAGTAGCTTAATTATTTGTTGCTTGCTAAGTGGCATCATGCTGTTAATGGCAGATTTGTGCCATTCTTGTTTTGCTTGTCATTTCCAAACCGTGCATCCGATTCCGGTGATCTTTATATCGATTTCAACCGAAATCATCTCATCTTTCCAGTGGCATACTTGGTTTGCCAAGTTGATGCCTGGTTCATCATTTTCCTTCCGGGCGCTTTGCATACGCATTGCATATCACATCCGCATATCATGCCATGTTTTGCATCATGTTGATTGTGCATTGCACCGTGATTTATTGTGGTTCCTTTGTTTGTGTTGTTGCTTTGGGTAGAGCCGGGAGACGAGTACGTGAACGAGGAACCTGTTGAGAACGCTTACGAGGATCAAGCTTTCGACAACTCTGAGAACATTGCAGGCAAGATGACCATACCCTCGAAATCACTTCTATCTTTGCTATGCTAGATGCTCGCTCTTTTGCCATGCCTATGCTGCGATACCTACCACTTGCTATATCATGCCACCCATATTGCCATGTCAGTCCCTAACCATCCTTTCCTAGCAAACCGTTGATTGGCTATGTTACCGCTTTGCTCAGCCCCTCTTATAGCGTTGTTAGTTGCAGGTGAAGATGAAGTTTGTTCCTTGTTGGAACATGGAGATGTTGTTCCTTGTTGGAACATGTTTACTTGTTGGGGATATCACAATATATATCTGCTATAATTAATACATCTATATACTTGGTAAAGGGTGGAAGGCTCGGCCTTATGCACAGTGTTTTGTTCCACTCTTGCCACCCTAGTTTCCGTCATACCGGTGTTATGTTCCTTGATTTCGCGTTCCTTACGGTTGGGTGATTTATGGGACCCCCTTGACAGTTCGCTTTGAATAAGACTCGTCCAGCAAGGCCCAACATTGGTTTTACCATTTGCCACCTAAGCCTTTTTCCCCCGGGTTTTCGCGAGCCCGAGGGTCATCTTTATTTTAACCCCCCCGGACCAGTGCTCCTTCGAGTGCTGGCCCGAACTAGAGCCTGCAGCGCCCCTCAAGGAAACTTGAGGTCTGGTTTTAGTTGTATGGACTGCTCATCCGGATGTGCCACGAGAGAACGAGATATGTGCAGCTCCTATCGGGATTTGTCGGCACAATCGGGCGGCTTTCTTTGGTCTTGTTTTATTGCCGTCGAAATGTCTTGTAGTCCGGGATTCGAGATTGATCGGGTCTTCCGGTAGAAGGAATATCCTTCGTTGACCGTGAGAGCTTATAATGGGCTAAGTTGGGACACCCTGCAGGTAATATCTTTCAAAGCCGTGCCCATGGTTATGAGGCGTATGGGAATTTGTTAATGTCCGGTTATAGAAAACCGAAGTTGACCTCAAATAAAATACAATTCAACGCGTGTGTAACTGTGATGGTCTCTTCTCGTGAGTCCGGAAGTGAACACGATGTTGGAGTTATGTCGGCGTAAGTAGTTCAGGATCACTTCTTGATCGCTACTAGCTTCACGACCGTGCTTTGCTCCTCTTCTCGCCCTCTCTTGCGAAGTAGCCACCATATATGCTAGTAAACTGCTGCAGCTCCACTATAATAATCTGACATTCCTATAAGCTTAAATAGTCTTGATCTCGCGGGTGTGAGATTGCTGAGTCCCCGTGACTCACAGATACTTCCAAAACCGTTGCAGGTTCCGACGATGCCAGTGCAGGTGACGCAACCGAGCTCAAGTGGGAGTTCGACGAGGAACGTGGTCGTTACTATGTGTCTTTTCACGATGATCGATGGTGGTGCCCAGTTGGGACGATTGGGGATCTGTGTAGCATTTGGGGTATCTTCTTTTATTTTGGTTCCGTAGTCGGACCTTGAGTGTACTCTGAATGATGGATGTTTATTTATGTATTGTGTGAAGTAGCGACTGCAAGCCAACTATGTATCTCTTTCCCTTATTTATTACATGGGTTGTGTGAAGATTACCTCACTTGCGACATTGCTTTCAATGCGGTTATGCCTCTAAGTCGTGCCTCGACACGTGGGAGATATAGCCGCATCGGGGGCCTTACAGCATGATGGAAAAAATTGCAAGTTCTTGTTTAGATGTTCTGGATACCCTTCTCTCATTTCATTTATGTACAGGATAGCAGGTGCATGATGGAAAATTGTGTATCATGTAGTTCTTGTTTAGATGTCGTGCAAGTTCAAAAATTGTCGATTTTGCCACTAGAGAGAACCTGTTGGTGCATTGTTTTTCCGGTATGACGTCCCTTGGTATGTTTGGAGTATTGTTATTGTTGCTCTGCATGCGAATGAATTAGCCTGTCATGCTAAGATGAGGATGTTTGTGCCTGAGTCTTGAATTTTAAGAGGTCAAGGGAGATGAATAATTTCTGTCATATGAAAGGATAAAAAGGTTTGAATTACAAATATTGATCAGTACGAGTTAAAAACGGTGATCAGTTCGGAACAAAAAGAAATGGCCAGTTTGAATTAAAAAAGAAACACACATAGAAATTCAAATTATAAAAGTCCAAACAAAAAAGAAACCCCGCGGAAATTCAAATGGTAAATGTACAAGTCGTAAAATGAGAGAAGTCCAGAACATCATTGCAAAAAAATGTTGATTTAAAAGAAAACATGCAAAACAATTTCTTTTTGAAAACAATAGCAATCAGTTCAACGATACAAACCATGCAAGTTCGGGGACGATAGTATAGTAAGCCGTTGAAAAGTTACGAGCAAAACTCTAACAAAAAAACATAGTAAAGAGTTAAAAGAAAACATGCAAAACAATTTCTTTTTGAAAAAAATAGCAATCAGTTCAACGATACAAACCATGAAAGTTCGGGGACGATAGTATAGTAAGCCGTTGAAAAATTACGAGCAAAACTCTAACGAAAAAACATAGTAAAGTCGAGTCTATGAAAACACACGTTCAACACAAAACTCAATACAGAGATCAATTCGAGTATTATGTTTCCAAAACAGAAAGATAGCACAACCGGTATAACCGTATTTAAAACTACCTCAGTACAAACAGACATAGATCAATACGAGTACTCTGTTTTTTAGACAAGAAAAACAACACGATGGGTTTCACCTTATTCAAAATTACTTTTAAACTGTTGTGAAGTAGAGAAAACGTTCAACACGACTAAGTTTCGCATTTTCGATAGCTATCCAACGGTATATTATTTGCCCCATTTCGACAAACATTTTACAAAAATCGCGTTCAAAATCAAATTTGACCGTATTTGAATTTGTTCTTAAACCGTAAGGAATTACAAAAAACATTTTTATACGAAAAAGTTGAGAATTTTCCATAGCTTTCCAACGCCATATCATTTGCATCAATCCGACAAACCGTTTGCAAAAAAACGTGAAAATACGTTTCGCCCAGAATTTCACCGTTTTTCAAATTAATTTTAAATCATATAGAATTAGAAAAAACATTAGATATATGGAAGATGCGGATTTTCACCAGCTTTCCAACGCCATCTTATTTGCTCAATTCCGATAAACCGTTTGAAAATTGAGTCCAAAATACGATTCACGTTTTTGGTTTTGAAAAAAACAGTTTTTTTAAAACTGCTCTTAAACTTTGATGATTTTGCAAAAACGTTCAATATACTTGAAATATAGTTGTCAAGAGCTTTCCAACAATATATTACATGCCTCGTTCCGACAAAAAATTGTAAAAAAGCTTTAAACTAAAGAAAACGATCTGTTAAACAGAATTGAAAGTATCAGTTCAACCGCTCGAAAATCATCAGTACAACCACCTTAACCCGTCAGTTCTAAAAGGGTAACAGAATAATATTATGTTACACGTAACAATATATATGTGTGTGTGTGTATGTATATATATATAGGACAAATTTTTCCTACTACCGGGTGTAGTTACTCCCACTTATGCTTCATACGTTTTAGGTAGTATCTATCATATCGGAGAGTATGTACGCGTAGTATGTAGTATATAAGAATGTTTAGATAGTATATATACTACTTTTTTGGTAGTATGTATCATATTTTGCGCATATTCTATTTCACGTATAAATATGTACGTATTTCACAAATACAATAAAATTATGAGCTCACTTGCAATTTTTTCATACAAATCACTTGGGAGTATCTTAGATATAGTATATGAACATATTAAAAATAATAAAGTAGAGTATATAGTACCACATGATAGTATATAAGAAACGGGTGTAGCTACACCCGGTAGTAGGATGCATTTTCCATATATATATATATATATATATATATATATATATATATATATATATGTATGTATGTGTATATATATATAGTAGTAAGCATGCACGTGCAACGCACGTCTCAAACAAAATGAGTTGATATAATATAATATTAAAATATTTTTTACCAAAAAATTCAGATGGCTACACAATGTTGTCATATCACTCAAAATATATTTTCAAAAGAGTGACATATTTGTGATCCAATGCACAGATCATAATCTAAAAACATTTATAATGAATCTAATATTTGTGTTAGCGAGTTTTTATTACCGAGCCAACTGTTCTTATCTTGGTGTCTTATGCCCAACGATATGAGCGCGCGTGTAACACATGATCCAGAAACATGTCTTCACATAAAATGTGCGATCACATAATAATTGTATTATAATTAGTTACAAACAGATATTTTAGAAACCACAACTAAGCTTCTCTTGAAGGTCCATCTTTTGAAGCAATGAAGGTCCATCTATTTATGCGATCTATGATGCTTCGTTCAATTGATGGGATATTGTTTTGAGCTTCAATGTCTTCATACTCTAAAATATGCATTAAAAACTGTTTTCTGAGTTGAAAACCATCCTACATATGCATTATACAACATTGTTATAAGAAAATAATGTGCAATTTGTATACAAATAAGCATGGTGTAAATACTCACATGGGGTATGGGAAAATATAGCTGTCCACCGCACAATGGGTGCATGAAATTAAACACCAAATAACCCGACAAGGCACTGCATATATAAAATAAAATATTACAATGTCTGTTGAATAAATCAATTAATATTGTAATGCATCGAAAAGATTCATACCCATGTGAGTTTGTTGGAACAACAGGAACTTTGCATTCCCATTTAGAGATATCGTCTTTGAATGCAGGGTTTGCAACTTGAAGCACAAGGTTTAGGTTGTTGATCACAGTTTTCAGTATATTTTTTCCCAAAATAGGTATTGGTATCGGATCCAAAATTGAGACAACTTTCTTATTCTGATCGAAGACAAATAATAGAAATATCCCAAGGCAATAAAATCTGTAATGATGCATACGGTTAAATTTTTTAAAAATATTAGTTAAGACCAGATAAACCATTGTTATAAATGAAAAAATTAAAACTTACTCTATCACATTGTGAGATATGATACTCATTGCTGTCAGGCTAGCTATCAAACAACCGTTTCAACATAGCAATGTCCATATTTTCACGACGACTTGAGTCTCGTGCATAGTAGGACATCGACTAAAATAAGAAAAAGAAAACATTAGTTCTATGAGGCAAAATGTAATACGAGATTATAGTAACTTACACAAAAATTTAGATCCATGTAGTGACATGGAATTTCTCTGAAAAGCTGGACTTCGTGGCGCGCCAGTGTCCATACAGCCATATTAAAGCAATCGACATCCATACATTCATCATTATTTAATATGTTTTTTATTTGTCTCATATTCAAACTAATGGGATAAGGATCAGAGCTTTTCACCCATTCGCTTCTGTAAAATTCAAAGTCTGTCAATTATAATAACATCAGTAATTTATTAGAATACAAAATGAACTAAAAATATATAGCTTACTCTAGTAGAGCGACATCATCAACCATATCGATGAACAAGCAAAGTTCGTCTATTAAGTCATCATTTTTTGGATTGAGAGAGGGTGAAAGGATAAATGATTGAGACATGAGCTCTACTTCTGACGATGTATTTGATGGTTTGAGGTTCTCAGGGGGTGTTTCCAAAATCATACAATCCGTGGGATCTGTATTGCTTTCATCATCTTCAATGTCTCGATTTCTTATATTATCATCATTCAATTCCGAGTCCACTAAACTGACGGCTAGTTTTGTTCTAAAATATGTCATATGATTCTATTAAAATAGTACTTAGAGTTAAATAGTGATACACCATAGAATATAAGTATAATGAAACACATGAAAAATACATGTGTAGGAGAGTCAGACAAAATTTCTCGTGTGAAGTACTCTATAGAATTTACCATCCACAAACCACAAGATGACCTGCATGAATACAAAACTTAAATATACTCAATATATTTTTATCAATTTTATATATCAAATGATCATGACTGTAACAAGCCATGATGATAAAAAAATCCTACACTCACTTATAATCCCTCTCCAAAACGTATGAAAAATAATAGTATATTCTTTTAGAAGATAATATTTTTTTAGATAACTCCGCACTCACTCATAATCCTTCCCTGGAACGTGCTTAAAAGTGGAGATTAGTAAAGTAGTATGAAAAAGAAACTGAGTTAGTGAACCTTCCAGGCTTCCACCGCCCCGTCACATTTCTCTTTCTTCCCCATTCTTCCCTCCCTCCCTCCTCCTTCCATGGCACACGCCAAATTCCCCATCCACAGCTGGCGCTCTGTGGTGGCCGCCCCTTCCCGAAGTTACCACTGCCGCCGGCCGCGCAGGCTCCTAATCTGCCCCGCCCCTCCCCTTCGTCATCACTGCCGGCGGCCGTCGAGGCTCCTGATGCGGCCCGCCCCTCCCCTTGGTCACCTCAGCCGGCGGCCGCGGAGGCCCCTGATGTGACCCGCCCTCCCCTTCGTAACAATTGCCGGTGGCCGCGCAGGCCCTTGATCTGCCCCGCCCCTTCTTCATATAAGGTCGTCGAGGTGCTCGAGGATGCGCTCAAGCTCGGCATGCACGCTGGTGACGCCGGGGCCCTGCCTCCTCCTAATGCAGTCGCCGTCGCCGCCATGAGCGTCTCCACCTTCTCCCGCGCGCCAAGAACTTCCCTCCCCTTGCTCGGGACGACAGCAAGGTCATGTTTCAACTCTTCTTCTCCCTTCGATCCGGATGCTCTGCCGAAGATAGCATGAAGGTCAGGTTCCTACAGAGGGTGTGTGGCCTAGGGTGAAGAATAAGTAATTATGCTCCCTGGTCGATGGACCCAGCCATATGTCGCGCCCGACCACACTGTTCTGCTTCTGAGGAAAAGGCCACACGAGTTCCTGCTGTAAAATTACATCGCCATGAAGTAATTTTTCGTCTACTAGTCAATGTGTACGTGTAATGCATGTTAATTTAGAAGTATATTAAGTGCATGCGGATATTAATTAGGGTATTATTCTTATGTTATTGTGTGATTAGCACTATATTTGGCATGAAATTAACTGCATGTTAAACGTGTTGAGCGCTCAACAATAGTCTAGGTCGTTGGATTGACATGATTTAATGGCCGAGATTAATTGGATCTGCTTATTTGGGTCTTTTTATATTGATATAGATATAGATATAGATTCCTAAAAAAAAGAAAAATACCGCCACTTCCTCCTTCACCCTGTCTTTCATACCAGCATTTCCAATCCGCCGTTTCAAACCGTATCCCCCGACGGAAGTGGATCCTTTAACATGAAGGAGGAAAGTCACCTAAGCTACAGTACAAGCTAGTGTAAAACAAAGAAGGAAAGTCACGGGTACTGTAGTTAACACTGTATTTATCTACTGTAGCAGGTACTGTACACAATTACTATTGATATAAATAAATTTAAATTGTTTTTATTGCACCATAATTTTATTTGTGTGTAACTTTTGTAAATGTATAAAGTAGATTTGTAATTTGCAAATTAAATCGTATGAAAGTGAAGAAGAATTGTAGCTGGTGACTCCACTTCCTCCTCCGACGGGTGACGTCGATGACCGGAAACCCAATTCTGCAACCCCGCCTCAATCCCCTCCGGTTTGATGGTACTTCTTTCTGCGAATGTGCGGGGCAAGGTCAGATCGACTCTCACGGTGGAAATCTGGTGCAGGGCGCCGCCGCAGTGCCGTTCGGAATCATAGCACTGCTGCGCTGCCATGGGCGTCCACCTGGTTCCAAAGACCGAGCCCGTCGTCTCTGTGAAATGGCTGCACGCCAACCTCAGCACACTGATGTGAAGGTAGCATATACCTGGTGCTGAATTGCGGTAACGTACTGTGCTTGCCCTTTGAAATCTGAAATTCTGAATTGTACAGTTAGTAAGTTGTAACTTAAGACGGAACCCATCTGCCTGGGGTTCTGTCATCGTGGCAATTTGGGGGCGTTGCTAGAAGGTGCTAGCTTCCTTTCGTCATGCCAACCACCCATAGCTTCCTTTTGTTTGGTTGAGAGATGTTGATTCCTGTTTTCATTTTTTAGATGAACAGGGAGGCTCCCCTCCCCGGTTCCAGAATGAAACCACAGCGAACCAACTTCGTTTTACAGCAGCTCACTAAGAGGAGCAGTTCAGACAGAAAATAAAGTACTTAGGGGAAGCTAAGAACATTTTTACAATCTTTTTGCGGCACGCAGGCCTGAAATCGAGAGCTTTTTCAGACTGAAATCTTCGGAGCTGGGTCTGCCTCCATCTCGCAGGACTTCCTGAACTTGAAAGGTGGCGCTGTTGTAGCTTGAGGTGACCAGCAGGCTAGGGTCGAAACCGGGCTGCTCAGCGTGCTTTTGTTCTTCAGGTCCTCCCGCTTCTTCGGGGATTGGAAGCTCCAGTCACCCTCCGAGATCTTCAGCTTATCCCAGTGGTCTACCACCCCATCTCTTGCGAAGCCCTTCAGCATTAGCCACCCGTTATCCGCAGCGGCTGCTGGGAGAACGCTGCTAGCGCTGTCAGGAACTCCTCCAATCTTGCCCTGCCACTTTCCGGAGCCAGGATCGCCCAGAATTTGAGCGTTCTGAGGATCAGTCTCCATACCTGGATAATAGAAGTCCAAATGGTGTTGTTAGAGATTATAGAGTTCCTATACTTCCACAAACTTCCTGTTTTTCTAACCCCTTTAATTTTGATGTTTCAAAGCTAGAGTTAGTAATGTTTGGTTTCTTGTAGCTAGACTAGCGAGCTTAAAATTACACCGTCCAGTGTGGGGGTACAGAAAAAAAGTTTACATTCTTGTTGTCTGTGTTCTTACTTTAACTGAATTTGTTTCTTTTCCGTGTCAACACATGCTACCATTTAAAAAACAATTTCTGCTGCAGTGTCTCCCCTTAGCATTTGCAACAAATATGGGATAATAGTTTACAATGGAACGGGCCTGTTTAGTGCTGCTCATGTTTAGTGGTAAATTTCTTTTTTACCTTCTACAGAACAAACTAAAACAAGCTAGAGTAGAATTCTGGCAGATCAACAGACAATTCTTGTTCTCTGATTTTCTTAAATGAGTGTCGTGTCGTTACTAGCCATTAGCAATAGTATCTTCCATTTTTACACTGACTAGATGTGTTATTTCCTTGATAACAGGATGCTTCGTGCTTATGGACATGACAGTATGGGTTTAGGATGAAGGTTTGCCCCCAATGTTGTGCTTCTGGGAATGACATGGAATCGAGTGCCTCTAGTGATGCCATCTTAAAAGCTAGTGCTGCTAGCGAGCAATTAATAAAATTTATCAGGACAGTCAGTAAGTTGTTTTTAACCTGTTCTCATTTAGTGTTTTGGCAATATTTCATTAGGAATCTCAGTGAGCTTAGTAGCACCACTGACTTATCAAAATCTTAACTGTGATACCTACTGTTGTGATGGGTCCTTCTCTTCAATTTGTAGTTATATAAAATAGAAACTATAATGTCTGTTCTACTTAGATTGCCCCTCCACATTTGAAATGAAGTTGTGGCCACATCTTCTTTGGAATCTTGATCAAGTTACATGTGTTCAGCGAGTTAAAAATATAGCTTTATATTTTCCCACTGAGTCGCCATTCTCTAAATTCATTATGGGTCTGGAATATGACTGGAGGACATAATTTGTGCCAGTAAAAGAGAACATCGATGCCCAGACACTTGGTACTAGTCATCAATTCGTATAGTTTACTTGGTACTAGTCATCAGTTAATCAGTCTTAGCATTCCCTTAGTACATGATTGCCATTGATTTGCATTTGCTTGTCTCGATTACCAAGGACACAGTTTGTTTTTGCCAATTGTAGATTATTTCCTCCTTCCATGGAGGCCTGTG
Source organism: Aegilops bicornis (assembly GCA_021605145.1). NCBI lineage: Eukaryota > Viridiplantae > Streptophyta > Magnoliopsida > Poales > Poaceae > Aegilops > Aegilops bicornis. The sequence continues at coordinate 260,244,527 of CM038673.1, read as the reverse complement.
TTTTGCTATTTTAGTCTATAATTGGTCAGTTAGAGATGTAGTCGCAATCACTGAATATTTTTATTTGTATGCCTTGTCTGAATAGTTTCAGATATCCTTTACACGAAATGCCTAAATTTGTAGGATGATGCCAGTAAGAAATCAAATTGTGATATGCTTGTTTATTAGACCAGCCTGCTGGTGGGGGTACAGAAACTCATATGACACTTGTTGGTCTAAGAGCTTGTGGAAGTTCTTTTAGCTGACGAAGCACAGTCCAGATGAGGTGTGGCAGTCGCGGGCTTTGCCTGCAAAACTCCCTAATGCAAAAGATGGCAAAGGATGCAACAACACTCAAGCTGTAGAGGGAGATCGCCACAAAGACTATGGCGAAAATGAAACTAAGCACACCCCCGTGGATGCAGCGTGGGAAGAGAGCAGCCATTGTAGCTGTCTAATGCTACTGCTTCTTGCTGAGAATTCATTTACCATATGCATATTATATCCATAATGTAATAGAGAAGTTATCTAGATCATGAAACTCCTGGTTGGGTTAGCTTAACTATTATAGAGAAGTTGTTTGTGCTTTCATTGAATATGAACATGGCGGTCAGATGGTTTGCTCGGAATTGGATCGAATTATCTAGGCCCCTGTAAAATAAAAGGATTCTTATGTCGAAGTACTGACCATGAAATCACTTCCACGTTGACCTAAAACGTCTTACATTATTTACAGAGCGGTACTAGTTTTCTTGCAGCAGTCAGTGGTCTTATGTTTATTTGCAGGCGAGTTGTTGTGTAAACAAGTGTGGGGGTAATATGGACTCTTGATTGAACAAGAATTTTCTACAGTTATGCTAGCATCTGGGTCATTAATCTGTAACAAGTTCTGAACAACATCACATGTGCAATTTTCTGGCATAAACCTTGATGTTGATGCTCAAAAAAGAACATAGAAACAAAATGCCATGTGTTCGATTTTGATTTCATCCACAAATTTATTTATTTTGGGCATAGCTAAACCACAAGCTTGATACTCCGATTGCAATATCTCTTTACCCACATTATATGTGTTCAATCCGAAGTCTTTCTAGATGTTTTTTGTCAGATCCTGTCATTTTCCTTTTCTTGCGCCATTATGATGGTGAAGATGGTCAGCGCCGTTGTAACATTGATCCTTTTTTAATCTACTTACTCTCTGATTGTGTTATCCCACCAATTCTTACAGCTCTAGTCGATAATCGTGTATTGCAGACAAAGGCAAATCAGTACAGGGCTGAAGAGCTTTCCTACGTCTTCCACGATTTGAATGAAACTAATCCTTTACTTGATTCACTGGAGAAGTTCAAGCATCCAGATGTACAAAAACTTGCTTTCAAGCTGCACTTCTGTATTCTCCAAAAATTAGAAAGCTGCTCCTATGTAGAAGATGATTTTTTTTTTGCGAAGATGTTTTTTCTTGTTGCCAGTTATTGTAACTTGTCTATGACTCTGCTTGTACGCTTCTTGGATTCGTCACCAACATTGTCGGCTGTTTGCCGTTCGAAATAGTGCAGTGCAAATGTCTTGGATGGATCTAATTTACTCTTTGCTCCAGTCTAATATCTGGTCCAAATTTATCTTCGTGGCTATTTATTTCCGGCTGCTGATGGAATGCCATCTGAGCATTTTTTTCCGACGGTCTATACTTGCTGATCCGCAAACGATGCTAAAAATTGGTCTTGCCAATACAGCTTATCTGAGCTAGTTACCAGCTTCTCTGGCTTGTTACGCTATTGTGAGCAAAACGAATTTGTAGTTTAGCTCAGATAATGAACAACTGTGATCTCAAGTACTACTAGTAATAACCAGTTTAATTATGTTGGTTTCCACGTACCTTACTTTGGCAAATCTCACCCTTGGTTACTTGAGTTCAGACTCGTCTAACCACGCAGCCCTTGCCCAAAAAGAACATGCTGTAATCTTACGGCGAATTTCTCCTTTCGTACTGTAATCTTACTTCAGCTGCAGCCAAATCTTACCCCACACACCATCGGTTCTCATCGTGGGGTTACAGGCACGAGACTAATTCTGAGGAACGTAAACTTACCTCACAAGCATTTTATCCTTACTGTGGATGGAGGCTGGTTCGACCCATTGTGTGAGTTGGCTCACCTGGGTGACGAATAGTCAATCCAGTGATAAGCATATGCGGTGACCATACTTTTTCTAGGTTGGTGACCATAATTCGGGTATTCTGACCGATGTTAATTTATCTTGTGTTAGGTTTGACTCACCACTTGGACAAAATTTTATTGTCCATTATTTCTTTCTTGCCCCCACTGACATGTGGGACCTACATGGGGTAGGAAGAGAACATGGGGCATTTCATTCTTCCATCTACTAACTACTGGGACCCACGTGAGGCAAAGACTATTTGATCGGTAAACATAGATAAAATACATAGCTATATAGTGAGTCGGCGACCATATAATCATCAAAACTAATACATAATGACCATATTGACCCAAAGTGCTCTTGTGAGCTCGAGCTCACATGCACCTCTTGCTACAATAAATTCAAAGAATTATTTCAAAAGGTTTAAAAACATGAAATTTCTTGCGAGCAAACATTGATGTGTTTTTCACATGCGTGCAAAATTTAAATGACAAAATGACATTTATGCAGGTCACGGCAAAAAAATTGATGTTCCAAAATGCTTCCAAAAACAGTTTTTTGGAGCATGATTTTGTTTTTTGCCGAGACCTCCACAAATGTCATTTCATCTCGGAAATTGGCAGGCATGTGAAACACACATCATTGTTTGTTGCCAAAGTAATTCAGATTTTTTTGAATTTTTTTACTTTTTTTTATTTTACTGTAGCAAAGGGTGCATGTGAGATCGAGCTCACATATTACGTGTCTTGACCATCAATGCCTTTTACTCTTATGAAAACTATGAATCTGCGAGACATGTACAATGACCACCAATGCATTTACTCTTATGAAACTATATGAATCAAAACTCCACATCCAGACGTGTACATTATAATATCACCCTCAAGATTTTATTGTCCGTTGTTTCTTTCCTCCACTCCGATGGGATCCACGTGGGATAAGAGGACGGGAGGTAGATTGTTTGACTGGTCAACATAGATAAAATACAGAGCTATATACGGTAAGTCAGTGACATAAATCACAAAAAGTTATACATAATGATTATATTGTCTATATTTTCAAGTACAATGACCAAAATAAATCTGCGATACAAGTATAATGATTACCAATGCATTTTACTTATATAAGAACTAGGAACAAAAACTTCACATCTAGACGCGCGCCTTGAAATATCCCCCCTGCAAATACACGAGAGAAGCGGACGACAAGGGACGTCCATTGATCTAGTACCTGGCTTCTGATGGTTAGAGAAGAGAAGAATACTTTGATACGTTTGGACCATTTTTTGTGTTCATATTTAAATTGCTATGTTGTGGATTTGAATTGATGTAGAGTTATGTGTGTTTGAAACAATATGATTTGAATTATTATGATGATAAAATGCATGTGTATGAAGAACATTTCTTTAACACAGTAAGATCGAAATCGCTTACATGCATGAGCATACACTCACCTTTATGAATACACGCATGCATATCCTGACCCTATGAACACCTCCGAGAGACTGAGCCAGCATAGCATATTAACATTGATTGAAGAAGTCATCATACACACCTTGAAGTCGGTGGGAATGTCTTCTCCCACTCAACGAATATCATCAAAAAGTATAAAATAAATCCAAAAAAATACGAGCACCAATATCAAACCTAGACTTGAAGGGACACGACTGTTCTCCGAACCATCCAGGTTGGTTCGCTGAACATATTGCTAGGGATGGGTTTAGCGGGGTATCAAAAGTGGGATGGGCTTTTCAAAGAAAAAAAAGTGGGATGAGATCTAGTACCTGACATCCCATGGTTAGATAAGTGGAAGTATTTGCAGTCCAGTATTTGTCAGGCGTAGCAAAAAAAAACTTGCCAGTAAAACTTGTGCAACCTAGAACCGAGAGCAAGACTTCATGGTTGACCATCTGTTGACAACTCATAGTAACACAACCCTGCTTTGGGAAGTGTCATCTACTTATAAAGAAAAGATGCAAGGAAAGCAATATAATTTGCAAGCATATTAGAGCAACATCTATATCATATTGACCGTCCCTAGCGTATGCAAAAATGCTCAGGCCTTGAAACTTTCATGACAACAGTACATAGAGGCTACAACAGGCTACAGGAGATCATCGACTGATGATGGATAACTACAAATAGACAGACATTCATCATGAGAATGAAATTACATTTCTCAAACAGATGTTCTCGGGACAGACAGAGTCGGGATTTCTACAGGCAAGTGAATCATCATCAAAAAAAGGAAGAGCTACCACTGTACAAATTTCAAAAGCAGGTTCGGCCTTCGCTCTCCATCAGAAACCCGGATCATCTTTACATGATGCCCTGGGCAGTAGAAGAGTCATTTCCATTTTCACAAGAACCCTTTCCAAACACCTCTTCTATCACATTGTTTGTCGAAAGAAATTCGTCTTTCTCCCACACGCTACTGAAACCAATATCCCATGTTTTCGGGTCGCAATGGCCACCAAAGTATCCATGATCTGCAACGCTACCAAAGCCAACATCCCGGTAGTGGTCTCCAGCAATATCAGTGGGTGTGCCATCCGTGGTACAAACATGCGGAGCCTCAAATGATGTGCACGAGTCGTCTTGAGCATCTGTGTCAAAAATGGTTGCCTCCTGGTTATTGTCCACAAGGGACACCATGACATTCCCCTCCACAAAGCAATTTTCTTGCCTGCCACCACTAGAACAGTCAAACTCATCCTCCTCACCAGACTCTTCATGCATATTTCCTTGGAGGGGAACTTGATTGCATGCACCATCATCTTGATCAGTAAGAGACTCGAGCAGCAAATCCTCACCAGCCCTTTCTGTCACAGCAAATTCATCATCATCTCTTCCCTCCCATTCATCATTATCACTGTCAACATTCATTGGATCAAACCTATTCTGCTCAGCCCTCTTCCTCAACATGAAGACATTGAAATAGTAGCTCACTAACTCTTTGTTAGTCTTCAATGGGAAGGCAAGCAGAAGTTCATCCCAGAAGTTCCTTCCAAGAGAGGCAGGGTTTAATGATACCACATCCTGGAACAAATGCTCTTCATCTTCAGTCCATTTCAAGGCCACCTCCTCTCCCATGTCAAAGAATCCTAACTCTTTGAAGGTGTTCAGACCAAGGGCACTCATTAGTCTTTCTCTTGCTTCCTTCACATGCTTCCTCACGCACGCAATCGAACCTTCATCAACACAACTGCAATCCGTCTTACAGCAAACAGGTTTCAGCACTGAAGATAACTCAACAGAACCAGGCATTGGAATGACAGAGTTCCTAATCCACTTGTCACTCTCGGCTTCCTTTATATCACATATGTGAGAAGATGATGACACATCAGCATTACCATCAACTGAGCTCCTACAATTACCAGATGCACACTCTGGCAACTCAGCCTGATAATTTGGCCCAATTGGAACAGTTTTCCTTGTAGGGCAAAGGCTAACAGACGAGTAAATGTCTTCCCTTTGATAATAACTTGCAGATCGCAGGTAATCTTCAACATAAGTTTGGGCTAGTGAAAAATTAACGGGTGGATCTACACCTTCATCCTCACTTTCCTCACTACCATATGCTGGCGGATCGGAGATTCTCTCCCATGTCCTGTATGATCCATACTCTGGAACATTTATGTCAGCATCTGCTGCATTATATTTCTCAGATACAGCTGAAATGGAGAAAATATGAGCCCAATCAGCACTTTGGTTTTATAGAAACGCATGGCAGTAATGGACATCCACACGCAACAGGGAAATTAAACCTCTACACAAAGATGGCCAAAATACCTGCCATACTATCTCAATCATGCATAACAAGGTCACGTAGGGGTGGTGGGTAGATTTAATAGAACCCTTTCGGGAAACTAGTCCTCATGGCGGAAGTATCAAGTGTATGGAAGCAAAGTGTAAAGTGTAGCGAAGTATCAAAAGTTTTTGTAGATGACAGAGTATGAACTTCCATAAAAGGTTGCGAGTTAACATGTCTTACTTTGCTCTTCCTGCTTCATCCGTTTGCAGTCCAACATGTCTGGGAAACCACTAGAGGCAGGTCTCTTATAATGATCGACTGTCACTTCTTTAACAGCACTGGCAGTATTAACTAGACAAGCTGTGGTATTCCATTCTGAAATTCCAAAATTAGGACCAACTATTCATCAGATTGGCCAGTTTACATTCATTTGACAAACTTTAATTGCACACAACCTGGCACAAGAATCTAGGCATGCTTGTACAAGGCGAAGGGAAATGGCAGTCGTTACCTGTTGCAATATGGTATTTCTCAGGAAGGAAGTTTGAGCGCCCATCATCGGTTCCCCTCAGATTGCCACATGCAAGCTGCTCGCAGTGGTGCCTCCCATAAACCTCACTATTTTCTTGATGCAACATAATGCTCCTGAGGAAGAGATCTCTTCCATTAGATAACAAAATGATGGCAAATAGATACAATTATATTGCACCGGGTGATCACTGCACAGGACTAGACCGATAGCTACACATCTTGAAGAGGAAACGCATTGTGTTACTTATACCAATTGCAAATGAACATCCAAGTTGAACACTACCACCGACCACACTGATGTACAAACCTTCAAGTGCGCATCACCAAACTAGGGTGAACAAATCGATTGCATCTCAGGTTTTCAACCAAGTGCATGTAGAAGTTTATTCAATTATATTTGTATGGGCAAACACAGGCAGTATACACGGCCGTGATCTCCCTATGAGAATTTGGAAGCAAGCTCCACACGACATCCATGGATCAATCGGTCAATTCAAATCAGGTTTGGCTACCCTATTAAAGTCAAAATCAAATTCATCGCATGAAAAATAGGTCAAAATTAAATTCGCCGCATGAAAAATAAGTCAAACAAAATTAAGGTCCCGATAGTTCCAAGCCTGGTCGATTTTAGATCTATCTTTCTCGAATATAAGAAATCAAAAATCAAGCAAGGGGAGGGACTACTTACTGGCGATGAGGGGTCGACGGAGGGTTGGACGGGAGGGAAACGACGAAACCCTAGCAAACAAATCGCGCAAATTCGATGAAAAGAACCGCAGTAATGGGATCTCAGAGCCACCAATCAACTACAGACCAGCCTCCCCCGGAGAAATCCCGCCTCAATCGAGCCAATCGGTACCCGATTTCAGCGCCTCGAAACCCTAATCTCGGGAACACACAGAACCAACGATACGGGGCGAAATCGGTACCGATAGAGAGGCCTCGGCGAGGGAGGACCGGATCTGGTGTCGAATTGAGGATTCGGGGAGGAGAGGTAGACGATTCGAGATCAGATCGAGGAGTGGGGAGGGGAAAGAGGGGAAATTTAGGGGAAAAGAGTTTGGTCCACGGCCCGTGTCCTTTTTGGTATTATTTATGGGAAAGACCGGCGAATACAAATAAAGTAAAGAAATTATTGGTACGAGAATTTTTGGGCTCTAGGTTCGGGCCACAGAAATAGACGAGGCCCAAACTATCAGTAAGGCCCCTTCTTTCTGCTTTTCTATTTGAGCCGGTGCTATCACGGCAAAATGCCCACATACACCGCCAGGGCAATCGGTAAGGCCGAGCTCCTAGTCGGGCTGCTACGCGCTCTCAGCCACCTGTCATGTATCACGCTTTGGACTTTTTTTGAATTTTTATTTGATTTTTTGGCACATGTTTTCGGCTTTTTAAACGGTTTTTTGTTTTTTCGACGTTTCGATTTTCTAACGATCTTCCTTAGCTTTTGGGTCAAAAAAAGTTCAAAAAAAATTGCGCGAATTTTTTTTTCACGAGAGTCACGGTTTTGCTTCCGCGAAAGGCACGGCTTTCGCAAGAGTCATGGCCGTGCTCGGAAACAAAAAAATGCGTTTTTTGTTTTTTTTTCCTTCTGTGAGAGGCACGATTTTGCTTCTGCGAGAGGCATGGTTGTGCTTTCACGAGAGTCACAGTCGTGCCTTTCGAAAACGGAAAAAAACATGTTTTCTGTTTTTTTCCTTCCGCGAGAGGCATGGTTTTGCTTCCGTGAGAGGCACGGTTCTGCTTTCGCGAGAGTCACAGCCGTGCCTTTCGAAAAAGGAAAAAAATGCGTTTTCTATTTATTTTTTATTCCGCGAGAGGCACAGTTTTACTTCCGCGAGAGGCACGGTTGTGCTTTCACGAGAGTGGCGGTCGTGCCTCTCGGAAACGAAAAAAAACACGTTTTCGGTTCTTTTTCCTTCCGCGAGAGGCATGGTTTTTCTTCTGTGAGAGACACGGTTGTGCTTTCGCGAGAGTCACGGTCGTGCTTCTCGGAAACGGGAAAAAAATATGTTTTCTGTTTTTCTTCCTTCCGCAAGGGGCACGGTGGTGCTTTCGCAAGAGGCACGGGCTTGCCTCTTTCGAAAAAGGAAAGAACCCGTGCTCCCAGGTTGGTTTTGTGTCCGGTTTTTTCTGTAAAAATGGTTCGTCAAAACCTATCAACATGGGATCTAGTTTTGAAAATCTCGACGCGAGGAATTCAACGGTGAAAACGATTCAAGATTTGGACGCATGGTTTAAGAGATAAAACGTTTTGAATAAACGGATATACGAAAAAAAGGAAAACTCTTAGGTTGCGACAAGTGGCGCACATGCATCACACCACTTGTCGCAACCTGGGGAGGTGTGAGTGATCTTTATAACAAGTACTCCTCAACTAGTGATTTTGTCGCTTAAGGATGCTGGCGCTTGCAGAGACGCGTAGCGGGCCGGCTCATTTGTTCTCTTTTCTTCTTTCTGTTAGAAACTGCAAATAAGGTAGGCAGCGGAAAGATGACCACTTCATGTATATGCCGGGAGCTCCTATATAGCGCTGTAAGCGCCGGTTCTCGCCGCTGGCGCCCCCACAGACGCTAACTGGGTCGGCCTAGCAAGGTGCTCAGAAGCAAAAAAGCGAAGGAAAAATACCACGTTTATATTCGTGAGAAAAGGGATCGAATTCATCACACCCAAGTAGATGCCCAGAAGGGTTAACCACCAGACCAAGCTAAGTCTGTTAATTACTTACGGAAAACATAACTCTTTAATCATTTATACAGTATAAACATTAAACATACACTAGTTATTATATACAACATATAAATTTTTTGAATAAAGAATTCATATAAACCATGAATTGAAAGGAAAAGTTCGCAAAAATTAAAAAGGTTCGTGAATTAGAAAAAAAGTTCACCGAATTTGAAAAATAAGTTTATCGAATTTGAAAAAAGTTCATACAATCTTACAAAAATGTTCATTAAATTTCAAAAAAAAAATCACCAAAACTGAAAAAAGTTCATCAAATTTGAAAAAAGTTCAAAAAAATTCCAAAAAGTTCACCGAATTTGAAAAAAGCTCGTGGAATTTCAAAAAAAGTTCATCGGATTTAAAAAAAGTTCATTGATTCGGGAAAAAGTTTATTGATTTTCAAAAAAAGTTCACGAATTTAAAGAAAGGTTCATCGATTCGGGAAAGAGTTCATTGATTTTTTTTTAAAGTTCACGAATTTAAATCAAAAAATTCACGGATTTTAAAAAGCGCGGAATAAAAATACAAAAAGATGAGAAAAAAAGGAAAAGGAATAAATCGAAGTGAAGAACGAATAAAAAAAATAAAACGAACTAGCCTTACACCTGCGAGTGGATGGCTTGGTGGCTACAGCCGAGCGATCCCAACGAATCCGTTGCAAGTTCAAACGTGACAGCACTTTTTTTGACGTTTCGAAAACAGAAAGGAAAAACAGGAAGGAGAAAGATAGAATGGTCCGGCCCATCTTGGACTGCTGCAGGTGCCCGTTTGCAAATTGCACTGTAACGGGCGCCTGCAGCGCCAAATAGGAAATGTCGTATATGCCATGCTGAATCTGACACTTGGCGACACTCACTTTTCAACTATCGTATGGCCCGGTATGTATGGGCTTTAGGGGACGAGGAGGTGTTGGAACATGTAATCTCCAATAGAACAGAGGATGCGCCTTTGTGGCTCTTCTGGCTGTTCGACAGACTGAATGAATGATCTTGCGAAAGTTTTGATCACCATGTGGGCGATTTGGTGGGCGCAGAGGCTAGCTATTCATGACAACGAATTTTAGAGTCCTCTCTCAACTACGTGTTTTATTACGAGGTACCTACAGGATCTGGAGATTTCTCAGGCGAGGAAAAAGCTTACCACCAATATTGTTTCTAGTACTCGGCCCCGATCTGTAGTTCGGGTTGCACCGGAGGGAAACCAAGCTAAACTCAACGTCGACGGAGGAGTCAATCGGCGGGGCAACTTCGGAGTTGCGGCAGTTATCTGCAGGGATAAAGAGGGCCGCTTCTTGGGAGCCTCTACTATGGTCTTTGATGGTCTTGTTGATGCGGCTGGCCTTGAAGCACATGCATGTAATGAGGCTTTGGCACTTGCTAAGGATCTCAATCTCACCCATATGATAATAGCCTCTAACTGTTTGGAAGTGGTGAGTAATATTGACAGAGGTGCAGCGACTCACTATGCACTAGTTCTACATGAAATAAGGGAGTGAAGGAAGGAGTTCCAACATGTCACCTTCAAGTTTGAACACACGGAGAACAATTTTGAAGCCCATGCTTTGGCGAAGCCAGCTTCATCTCTTACAGTAGGGCGCCATTTATGGCTAGGGACGTTACCAGATATTATTTGTATTCCGATGGTTATTACTCTTTAATAAAGTCTTAAGTTACCCGTAAAAAAAGGTAGGCAGCGGGAGATACAGAATCGAACTCAGGACCTTACCCTTGCCATCACACTGCACAAACCACTACACCATCGAACACCCTATGGTTACATAAAATAGTTTGCTTTATTTTACAAGCTCGCGAAGCCCCCGGTGTGGGAAGCTTTCCAAACTCTTTTTTTTTCGTTTCCTCTTTTTCTGTAACGGTTTCGTTCACCATTTTACTTTCCTTTTTCTGGCTAAATGCGTGCAGTTTTCTAAAAAATCAAAGAAACTTTTTTTTCAAAAAATACACAAACTTTTTTTCAAATTTGAAAGAAAATCAATGGTGTTTTTTTACAAAAGTTCATCGAATCTAAAAAATAAAGTTCATCAAATTTGAGGAAACTTCAACTTAACTGGAAAAAGTTCATCGAATCTGATAAAAGTTCATCGAATTTGAGAAAAGTTCATTGAATCTAAAAAAAGTTCATCGAATTTGGAAAAAGATCATTAAATTCAAAAAATACATCAAATATGAAAACAAATTCTTCAATTTTGAAAAAAATTCAGAGCTTTTGGAAAAAGTTCATCGAAATTGAAAACAAAAGTTCGTCATAATGGATTTTTTAGAAACATATTATCAAATGTGAAAATAGTTCATATAATTTGAAAAAAGTTCATCGCATTCGAAAAAAGTTCATCGAATTTGAAAAAATTCATCGAATTAGAAAATAGTTCATATAATTTGAAAAAAAGTTCATCGCATCCGAAAAAAGTTCATTGAATTTGAAAAAAATTCATCAAAATTGAAAAACTTTCATCAAAATTGAAAAAAGTTAATGGATTTAAAAAAACTCATCGAAATTCAGAAAAGTTCACCAAGTTTGAAAAAAGTTCATCGAATTTGAAAAAAACATCGAATCTGAAGAAAAAAGTTAATGAATTTGAAGAAAATCATCGAACGACGAAGAAGAAGAAAAAAGAGAAAACAGAAATGAAAAAGAAAAAAAGAGGAATAAGGAATAAGGGAAAAAGAAAAGGAAAACAGAAATAAGTAAAGAGAAAAAGGATGTATGTTGATAGATCAGGTAACATGGTGTGATGGCTAACATAGTGTGGCTTGACGAGGAGATCGCTGGTTCGATCCAGGATTCGCTGCGTGTTTGCTTAGTCTTTTCTTATTTTGACTTTTTATGTTTCTTCATTGGGGGTGCTAAAGATCCGCCGCCTCGCGAGCCGCTTTATTGTGTGACAGAATCGTTCAATCATCTTCTCTAATTTCCTGCAATAGTGCACTTGTTGCAAACGTTTTTTTTTTCTGCAACAAGACTTTTGTTGCGAAACCTTATCTTCTATAATTTTCTGCAACAAAACCCCTATTGCAAAACATCTTCTTCTTTAATTTTTTGCAACAAGACCCTTGCAAAAAATTACAACATCTCCCGCCGCGTCTAATTTTCTGCAACAAGATCCTTTTTGCAAAAAATGCAACAACATTTCCCATCGCATTTAATTTTCTGCAACAAGACCCTTATTGTAAAAATTGTAACATCTCCCGCCGCATCTAATTTTCTACAGCAAGACCCTTGTTGCAAAAATTGCAACATTTTCCGTTGCGTCTAATTTTTTGCAGCAAGACCCTTGTTGCAAAAATTGCAACAAATCTGTTGTTGCGTCTGAGCTCGAGGAGGCGATAGCCATGGAGGCTGACGCCTCCAGTGATTTGCCACGACATCGAACGGGCGAAAGCAACGGCAGATGCAAAGACCATCGGCAAAGATGCCTCGCAGAGGCGGGCGGTGCGGTTCGGCGGCTTCCAACACACGTGCAACAGGCAGTACCATGCTGGCCGGCTTCCAGCATACGCACCAGTTGCGCGGGTGCCTACTCACAGTTTGCTGCAACAACCACCGGCCATGGAGTGCTTCTCGTCAATGACGAGGTCAACACTTCGCTAGAGAGACGTATGGCATGGATGAAGCAAATATGCCCTAGAGGTAATAATAAAATTGTTATTTATATTTGCTTATATCATGATAAATGTTTATTATTCATGCTAGAATTGTATTAACCGAAAATTTAGTACATGTGTGGATACATAGACAAACAGAGTGTCCCTAGTATGCCTCTACTTGACTAGCTCATTAATCAAAGATGGTTAAGTTTCCTAGTCATAGACATGTGTTGTCATTTGATGAACGGGATCACATCATTAGAGAAATATGTGATGGACAAGACCCATCCGTTAGCTTAGCATAATGATCGTTTAGTTTTTCTGCTATTGCTTTCTTCATAACTTATACATGTTCCTCTGACTATGAGATTATGCAACTCCCGAATACCGGAGGAACACCTTGTGTGCTATCAAACGTCACAATGTAACTGGATGATTACAAAGATGCTCTACAGGTGTCTCCGATGGTGTTTGTTGAGTTGGCATAGATCGAGATTAGGATTTGTCACTCCGTGTATCGAAGAGGTATCTTTGGGCCCACTCGGTAATGCTCATCACTATAAGCCTTGCAAGCAATGTGACTAATAATTTAGATACATGATGATGCATTACGGAACGAGTAAAGAGGCTTGCAGGTAACGAGATTAAACTAGGTATGATGATACCGATGATCGAATCTCGGGCAAATAACATACCGATGATGAAGGGAACAACATATGTTGTTATGCAGTTTGACCGTTAAAGATCTTTGTAGAATATGTAGGAGCCAATATGAGCATCTAGGATCCGCTATTGGTTATTGACCGGAGATGTGTCTCGGTCATGTCTACATTGTTCTCAAACCCGTAGGGTCCGCACGCTTAACGTTCGATGACGATTTATATTATGAGTTATGTGATTTGATGACCAAATATTGTTCGGAGTCCCGGATGAGATCACGGGCATGACGGGGAGTCTTGAAATGTTCGAGACATACAGATTGATATATTGGACGATATTATTCGGACACCATAATAAGCCTTGCAAGCAATGCGATCAATGAGTTAGTTGCGGGACGATGCATTACGGAACGAGTAAAGAGACTTGCCGGTAATGAGATTGAACTAGGTATGAAGATACCAACGATCGAATCTCGGCAAGTAACATACCGATGACAAAGGGAATGATGTATGTTGTCATTATGGTTTGACCGATAAAGATCTTTGTAGAATATGTAGGAACCAATATGAGCACCCAGGTTTCGCTATTGGTTATTGACCGGAGAGGTGGCTTGGTCGTATCTACATAGTTGTCGAACCCGTAGGGTCCGCATGCTTATTTTGAATTTTTATGTTTCTTCATTGGGGGTGCTAAAGATCCGCCGCCTCGCGAGCCGCTTTATTGTGTGACAGAATCGTTCAATCATCTTCTCTAATTTCCTGCAATAGTGCACTTGTTGCAAACGTTTTTTTTTTCTGCAACAAGACTTTTGTTGCGAAACCTTATCTTCTATAATTTTCTGCAACAAAACCCCTATTGCAAAACATCTTCTTCTTTAATTTTTTGCAACAAGACCCTTGCAAAAAATTACAACATCTCCCGCCGCGTCTAATTTTCTCGCAACAAGATCCTTTTGCAAAAAATGCAACAACATTTCCCATCGCATTTAATTTTCTGCAACAAGACCCTTATTGTAAAATTGTAACATCTCCCCGCGCATCTAATTTTCTACAAAGAAGACCCTTGTTGCAAAAATTGCAACATTTTCTGTTGCGTCTAATTTTTTGCAGCAAGACCCTTGTTGCAAAAATTGCAACAAATCTGTTGTTGCATCTGAGCTCGAGGAGGCGATAGCCATGGAGGCTGACGCTCCTCCAGGACGGCTACGACATCGAACGGCGAGCAACGGCAGATGCAGCACCACTGGCAGCATGCCTCGCAGAGGCGGGCGGTGCGGTTCGGCGGCTTCCAACACACGTGCAACAGCGATACCATGCTGGCGGCTTCCAAAGATACGCATCTTGGTGCCTACTCACGCTTTCTTTGCAACAACCACCGGCCATGGAGTGCTTCTCGTCAATGACGAGGTCAACACTTCGCTAGAGAGACGTATGGCATGGATGAAGCAAATATGCCCTAGAGGTAATAATAAAATTGTCATTTATATTTGCTTATATCATGATAAATGTTTATTATTCATGCTAGAATTGTATTAACCGAAAATTTAGTACATGTGTGGATACATAGACAAACAGAGTGTCCCTAGTATGCCTCTACTTGACTAGCTCATTAATCAAAGATGGTTAAGTTTCCTAGTCATAGACATGTGTTGTCATTTGATAAACGGGATCACATCATTAGAGAAATATGTGATGGACAAGACCCATCCGTTAGCTTAGCATAATGATCGCTTAGTTTTTTACGCTATTGCTTTCTTCATAACTTATACATGTTCCTCGACTATGAGATTATGCAACTCCGAATGGAGGAACACCTTGTGTGCTATCAAATGTCACAATGTAACTGGGTGATTACAAAGATGCTCTACAGGTGTCTCCGATGGTGTTTGTTGAGTTGTCATAGATCGAGATTAGGATTTGTCACTCCGTGTATCGAAGAGGTATCTTTGGGCCCACTCGGTAATGCTCATCACTATAAGCCTTGCAAGCAATGTGACTAATAATTTAGATACATGATGATGCATTACGGAACGAGTAAAGAGGCTTGCAGGTAACGAGATTAAACTAGGTATGATGATACCGATGATCGAATCTCGGGCAAATAACATACCGATGATGAAGGGAACAACATATGCTGTTATGCAGTTTGACCGTTAAAGATCTTTGTAGAATATGTAGGAGCCAATATGAGCATCTAGGATCCGCTATTGGTTATTGACCGGAGATGTGTCTCGGTCATGTCTACATTGTTCTCAAACCCGTAGGGTCCGCACGCTTAACGTTCGATGACGATTTATATTATGAGTTATGTGATTTGATGACCAAATATTGTTCGGAGTCCCGGATGAGATCACGGGCATGACGGGGAGTCTTGAAATGTTCGAGACATACAGATTGATATATTGGACGATATTATTCGGACACCATAATAAGCCTTGCAAGCAATGCGATCAATGAGTTAGTTGCGGGACGATGCATTACGGAACGAGTAAAGAGACTTGCCGGTAATGAGATTGAACTAGGTATGAAGATACCAACGATCGAATCTCGGGCAAGTAACATACCGATGACAAAGGGAATGACGTATGTTGTCATTATGGTTTGACCGATAAAGATCTTTGTAGAATATGTAGGAACCAATATGAGCACCCAGGTTTCGCTATTGGTTATTGACCGGAGAGGTGGCTTGGTCGTATCTACATAGTTCTCGAACCCGTAGGGTCCACATGCTTAACGTTCGATGACGATTTGTATTATATGAGTTATGTGATTTGGTGACCGAATGTTGTTCGGAGTCGCGGATGAGATCACGGACACGACGAGGAGTCTTGAAATGGTCGAGAGGTAAAGATTGATATATTGGATGATAGTATTCGGACACCGGAAGTGTTTCGGATTGTACCGGGTACATATCGGAGTACCGGTGGGGTTACTGGAACCCCCTGGGGGAAGATATGGGCCATATGGGCCATAGGAGGGAGGCAAGCCAGCCCACAAGGGGTGCCCTCCCCCCCCCCACAAGGGAGGAGTCTGAATTGGACTAGGGAGGGGGCGGCGCCCCCCTTTCCTTCTCCCTCTCTCTCCTTCCCCCTTTCCCCCACCGATAAAAGGAAGGGGGGCGAATCCTACCAGGAGCCCAAGTAGGACTCCTCCTACTTGGGGCACGCCTAGGGCCGGACTCCTCCCTCACCCTCCTTTATATACGAGGGTGGGGGTGCCTCTAACACACATCAATTGGTCCAAGCCGTGTGCGGCGCCCCCCTCCAAAGTTTACCCCTCCAGTCATATTCACGTAGTGTTAAGGCAAAGACCTGCGCAGATCACTTCAGCATCACCGTCACCACGCTGTTGTGCTAACGGAACTCTCTCTCGACACTTTGCTGGATCAAGAATTCGAGGGACATCATCGAGCTGAACGTGTGTGTCGGTGTCAAAACCGGCGGATCTCGGGTAGGTGGTCCCGAATCGTCGTCTAAGGCGGATGGTAACAGGAGGCGGGGGACACGATGTTTACCCAGGTTCGGGCCCTCTCGATGGAGGTAATACCCAACTTCCTGCTTGATTGATCTTGATGATATGAGTATTACATGAGTTGATCTACCACGAGATCATAGAGGCCAAACCCTAGAAGCTAGCCTATGGTATGATTGTTGTTGTCCTACGGACTAAACCCTCCGGTTTATATAGACACCGGAGGGGCTAGGGTTACAGAGTTGGTTACAAGGGAGGATATCTACATATCCAGATTGCCAAGCTTGCCTTCCACGCCAAGGAGAGTCCTATCCGGACACGGGACGAAGTCTTCAATCTTGTATCTTCATAGTCCAACAGTCCGCCAAAGGATATAGTCCGCTATCCGAAGACCCCTAATCCAGGACTCCTCAAGAGTCTCCGAACCAGGCTTCAATGACGATGAGTCCGGCGCGCAGATTGTCTTCGGCATTGCAAGGCGGGTTCTTCTCCAAATTCTGAATACCTGCTGAGTAGTGTCCGACTTCCCATAAAGTTTGCACTTCTTGGCTTCCGCGTCCAATAATGGTTGTCTTCCACGTGTCGAGCGAATGCGAGAAGCCAGGGCATTTTTACATTTGCCACCCTAGCCATGCGAGTAAACTGTCTATTAAATAGACGGGGATCCGCAGATCCAAATCACACCATCCTCCCACGGCGAGTATCCATCGGAGCGCGCTCGAAAAAATCCATTCCAACATGGCCGGCCATCGCAGCTCCTCCTCTCGCTCCCGTAGCCCTAAGCCCGGTGATTGGAAGAAGTGTTCCATCCCGCACAGCCAATTAGTAGAGTTACAGACCCAGGGATTTCTCCCTCCAGCGTATATGCTTCTCGTTCGAGCCGGGCTCGCCACCTATAATGGCGGGGAGCAAGCGGAGAGCTTTCCCAATCCCTCCAAGGGGGAGCGGGTATGCCTTGTCCCTTATTTATTAAGGGACTTGATTTCAATCCATCCGTTTCCTCCGCTGGCTCCTCGGAGTTTTATGGCCTCCGGTTGCATAATTTCACCCCCTTCCATATTACACATCCTGGTTATGTTGCCCTTTGTGAGCTGTTTCAAGCTGCGAAGCTCATTTCGAGTTGTGGAAGAGGCTATTCTGCCTTGTGCCCCGTACACAGAAGGGGCCAATATATCAAGTGGGCAGAGCCGAAATATGGCGCATCGCCGGGACCAGATACCTGTCAGGCACCCTGATGAAGACGTCCGAAGACTGGCCTTCAAAGTGGTTTTATATGAAGAAACGCCGAAGCTGGCGCCCACGGAGCCCTCAGGAGGAAGATAACGGAGAAGTCCTTTACCTGATGGGCCGGATAAAAGTGCTGGCTCAATCAGGACTGACAATAACCGAGGTTATGTCAATATGTATAATGCGGGGAGTACAGCCACTTCAAATATCGAGGGCACCCCATGTGGCACTTTAACGGGGAAGATGATGCCACCCGCTGCGGGCGTAAGGGACCGGACTCGATTCTTTGCTCTAGCAAAAATTCTGTCCGATTTGTACAAGGGAGAGGAAGAGGAGTTCATCCGCATTAAGCCACGGGATGGATTCTCCATGTACAACCCTCCAAGCTGGGTGAGCTGTCACTTTTTACTCCCAGCCTTCCCGCATTCATCGTCATAAGTATTTACCTTGCCGTTTCATGGCAGGAACTGCGAACAGCTGTAAGGGAGGTCAACAACCCATCTCCACAACCGGAGGACCCTGACCGGGCCCTCGATCTCGGACTCGAAGAGGATCCGGACATATTTGTGGAGCTGATCTACAGGACATTCTATCAATTGAGCTGCGATGATGCCATGGTGGCCATCATAGCCGACTATTCGGGCCTACTCCCTGCATCGCATGTAAGAAAAACCGGAGTCCCAACTTCCGAGAAGGATCCCCTTTTATGCACTTCACCTACCGTACACATATGGTGTCTTACAGGGAAGGTCTTCGGGACGCCATGCCAAACCCGCAGCAATTCGCCAACAAGGGGCACCGAAGCCGGGTAGGCTAAAAAGGAAGGCGGTCAGGACTGAGACGCCGGCACAGAGGTATGATACAGAACCTTGCTCCGTGGTTATCGTCTTTTAAAATACAATAACGTCCATGTTCCCTGGTAGGAAAAACGCTCGCCGGACTATATCGAGAGAGGTTGTCGATCACGCCTCCACCAGTCGGGCTCCAAGGCCGGACATAGAGGCAGAAACGAACACGGGGCGAACGTCGGATGCTCCTCCTACAGAGGATGCGGATAGACTATCTGCTACAAATTCCGAAGTGGAGAGCGCCATGAATCACAGGGGTCGCCGGGCCGTACTCCGTGGCGCTTGTTTCTCCCAAGAGGCGTTTGATGCCTTCAACTCAGGAGACGCATACATCCGTGCTGCTCAAAATGGTCTTGCCAGAGCCACGGACCAGTATGTAAAGGATATACGGGTAAGAAAATCTGATGGTTATATATATATATCAGTAGCCCCTGAGACTTGAAACAGTTGACACAACTGATTTAAGGATCATAATTTGTCCAGGTTCTTACAGAGAATAATACCCAATGGTCTCAAGAGCTAGAAGAGTGCAAAGCCCAGCTACGGGCCGCGGTTGCCACGTTGAAGGAGCCCGAGAAGGCCCCCGCTGGTAACACTTGTTTCCATTGCAAAGAATGACAGGTACCTGATAATGTGCAGTATGCATGCAAATCTAACAATAGATGTTGCAGATGACTCCGGAGTGAATCCGGAGGCCATGCCAGGAGATGAGCAACGTGCTAATCGACAGCTAAATGCTGGCGAGCGCGTGCATTCAGGAGAAAAATGATCTCCAAGACGCCAATATTCAGCTGGGCGTGGAACTGAAAGATGTTCGAGCCCAGCTTGTGGACTCCGTGAAGGAGAATAAGCGGCTTCGACGCGGCATTTTCAGTAAGTGCTTGAACGAGATTTTGAAAGAGTTCAGCAAAGAAGCCGGCTAATAGAGTTATGTCTGTAGGTATGCTGACGGGTCGTCCCGTGGAGGAGATGCCCGGGTCTGCGGGTGATCTTCTACCAGAGCTCTCACAACTGCACGAACAAGTCCGGCAGGTGATGCAGAGTATTGCCCAAGCCTTGTGGCCATCCGCCTCCCCGCCAGGAGGCATGGGGGAGCTTATAGAGAAGCTCAAGGGAGCGCGGCGGCGCTTCCGATTATGGAAGATATCAGCCTGCCGACAAGGTGCAAGGGAAGTCTGGGCCATGGTGAAGACGTGATATACCAAAGCTGACCCGAACCACATGGCCGAGGTCGGACCTGTGGGGCCCGATGGGAAAGAGATCCCCGTCAGTTTGGTGTATGACCAAGTAGAATTAGCCGCAAAGTATTCCCAACAGGATTGTAGGCTAGACAGCTTGTTGGATGGTATAGAAGAAGAATTTAGTCAGTCTAAGTGACTGTGTAATTTAAGTGACATATATAATGTCTCTTGCCGGATTGTAAATCATTTGTCATGGCGGACCTTTTAACGACCTCTGGACCCGATAGTCCGGAGTGTATTCAATACCCGCCAGTTATGTAAAACCGGGTATGCGTGGAAACCAGGCGTAGGGGTCATAAATGCTTGAACACACAAGTACCCAACTAGTTATGTTATATTACATGGATAGTAAGAAACATCTTCCAGGGAGAATAGTTCCATTAAGGGTTCCTTTCCCTGGGTACGCATGCCCTAATGTGCATGTCCGAACTGCGAAAAGAGACGCAGGCTATAAACATGTGGGGGCATGTATTAAAATAAATAAAAAGTCATCTTTTGTTCACCAACCGAATATTCCCTTAAGAACGCTAGCTTTTCACACCCGGTCTGAGGTACACATCCTGGTGACCCGCAAGAATAATCACAGAGGTGCTCCCCTTATGCCCTAGCCGAATTAACGAGAACGTAGGGCATAAATACAAGAGCCAGGCAACCCAGTTTGGCCAAAACTTAAGTCATATCGATGCATATAATGGCGAAAAAAGGTAAATGCGGAAGAATAACACATGTGTGGGGCATGAAGCCCAGGAAAATAGTTATATTAAGCTTTTGTATAAGAAGCCCCCAGGTATAATGAGCGCGGTTAACGCGTCAATATTGTGTAGTCAAGAAACTAGTTAGCCTTTTAAGGCCTTGAGGAGAAGGAAAAAGAAGAAAGAAAGAGAGAAAAGACAGATAATGTATATGCAAAAAATGGACGGGGGTAAGGAGACGAACATAGAGTCCGGCACTAGGCGTAGAATCTTTGGAGTCTGGCTGCGTTTCATGGGTTTGGCTCGAGTCGATTGTCCGATGCATCCCGCAGACGGTACGCTCCACCGTCAGAACCTGGTCAATACTGAAGGGACCTTCCCATTTGGGCTTGAGCTTGTTCTTTTTCTTCTCCGTGGGGCATAGAACGAGTTCGCCAACGTTATAAGTTTTGGCCCGTACTTCTCTGCTTTGGTACCTTCGAGCCTGTTGCTGATAGAATGCGGAACGGGCTTTTGCCACGTCATGCTCCTCCTCCAGGGCGTCCAAACTGTCCTGCCGATCGAGCTCGGTCTCTTTTTCTTCATACATGCGCACTCGAGGTGAGTCATGAATTATGTCGCAGGGCAGAACCGCCTCTGCACCGTACACCGTAAAAAGCGGTGTGTATCCGGTAGTTCGATTCGGCGTGGTCCGCAGCCCCCATAGTACAGAGTCGAGCTCCTCTACCCAAAGGCGCAGTTAGACTCCTTTAAGGACCGCACTAATCTGGGTTTGATGCCGCTCATGATAAGACCATTTGCTCGCTTGACTTGACCGTTAGTTTGCGGGTGATAGACAGAAGCATAATCGAGCTTGATGCCCATGTTGCTGCACCATAGTTTTACCTCGTCGGCTGTAAAGTTCATGCCGTTGTCAGTGATGATCTTTGTGGGGGCGCCATAACGGTGTACAACCCCAGATATGAAGTCTATCACCGGTCCGGATTCAACCGTTTTAACGGGTTTGGCTTCTATCCATTTGATGAATTTATCCACCATGACCAGTAAGTATTTTTTCTTATGGGTTCCCCCTTTGAGGGGTCCGACCATATCAAGCCTCCAGACCGTAAAGGGCCAAGTAATGGGGATTGTTTGGAGAGCGGTAGGCGGCATATGGCTTTGGTTTGCAAAAAGCTGGCAACCGACGCAACGTTGGACCAGATCCTGTGCATCTGCCCGGGCCGTCGGCCAATAGAAACTGTCACGGAAGGCCTTGCTTACAAGGGCCCGAGCAAGGCTTGATGGCCGCCGAGTCCAGCATGGATTTCTGCCAAAAGCTTCCGCCCTTCCTCTTCGGAGATGCACCTTTGAAGGACTCCGGTAATGCTTTTCTTATAAAGCTCTCCCTCGTGGACCTTGTAGGCTTTAGATCACCGCACAATGCAGCGTGCCTCATTTTGGTCCTCCGGTAGTTCCTGCCTGGTTAGGTAGGCCAGAATGGATTACATCCCCAGGCGATGACGGCCATTATCACGTGGGTTGAAGGTGTTATTTCGATGGCAGAGCCTCCGATTATGTCAGAGTGTTCGGTATCTGGTGTTGTGGCCGAGTCCGGACTATTGTTACCGGTGTCCCCTTCCCATACCACAGATGGCTCAAACAGCCTTTCCAAGAAGATGTTAGGTGGGACAGTGTCGTGCTTAGCGCTGATACGGGCGAGGATATCCGCCGCCTGACTGTTTTCCTCCGCCGCCTGACTGTTTTCCTGATACGTCTCCAACGTATCTATAATTTTTTATTGCTCCATGCTATATTATCTACTGTTTTGGACAATATTGGGCTTTATTTTCCACTTTTATATTACTTTTGGGACTAACCTATTAACCGGAGGCCCAGCCCAGAATTGCTGTTTTTTGCCTATTTCAGAGTTTCGAAGAAACGGAATATCAAACGGAGTCTAAACGGAATGTGATGAGGACATGACTACCTTGGATACGACCAAAAATATTTCATACATGTATATTTGTGAGGTGATTTCTAATGCAAACTATGCAATAATCCATTTATGTCATCCAGGACAAAAATACTTCACAAATTTTTGTGCCATATCTAATTGCAGGTGTATGGATCATTTGTACAATACACATATGAAGATAAGGGAGAAAGAGATGTTTACTTGCTGTTCAAAAGTTCTCTCACGTCACTTTTGGCCCAAAAGAAGATAGAGTCCAAGTCTCTCACGTTACGGACTCAGATTCGGACTGCCTGCAGACATACCGACTCAAAAGCGTCAATAACTTTTCATCCGGACTTCAAATTGGGTGATTCTTTTTTGTTGGAAAATAGATTTCGTGCACCTTCCAACCCAATTCGATTCACCTTCAAATTCGTCCGGAGTGTTGAGTTATGGACGAAACAATCTGATCTTTGCAGCAGAATCCGAGTCAAACTACAAGTCCAAAGGTGTTACGTCACCTCCACTTGGGCCCATTGGCCTTGTACGACCTAGGGTTAGTTTTAGGCTGCCTTGGGACGTCCTCCCACCTCCTTGGCCGCCACCCCTTGCTCCTATATAAGTAGATCCATCTAGTAGCTTTTTCACGGGATTTGTTTAGTTAAAAGTTAGCCATTGCAACTTCGTATTACTTCGTTTGTGTCCAACGACCAGACCAAGACCGCTTACGGATCCCCACCATTATCAATACTTCATATATATTACAATATTCAGATTGCTTTATCATATTCTTGCTCGTTCTTGATTGCTTGCAGGAATAGACCTTCGTGGTCGGTGATCGTGCTTAGGCATCGTCGGTAACCTCGGGAGATTGGTTTAGCGATTGCTAAAGGCGCAACGTCGTGCACGTTTGTAGTCGGATCGTCAAAGTCGACTCCACCAAATCGATAGTTATCATCTCATCGAAAGATCGGGACACCTCGCCTCTATCAAGTGGTATCGGTTTTCAGGTTGCTCGGTGAGAATTTCCGCTTTTCCTAGATTAGATTTATTTTCTTACCTATTGTCCAAGAAAAAGCCACAAAAAAGTTAGATCTATTCATCCTTTGTCCAAGCCGGTCGAGCCTTTTGCAGTTTTCTTTTCATTGTTTGCATTATTGAATTATCGGTTGCATCGTCGTGTCGAGTTCTTTGGTCTTAGTGTCTAGTTCGTTTAGAGTTTCGAGTTCTGTTCACATTAGTCACGCCGCCGCTGCATCGTTATCCCTTCCGTTGACCACCATCCATCCATCAATTTCCACCACGTGATACCCACCGTTCATTGTCATAATCATAGTTGAGATTGTTCACATCTTCACTTGATCCAATCTGCATCTTATCTAGTTTGTTTGGAAAGAGGAGAGAGGAAAAAAGAAAAAAAGTAAAAAAAGTCAAAGAAGAAAAAAGAGAAGAAAAGAACAAAAAGTGTGAGAAAAAAGAGAGAAGAAAAAAAATTCGGATCTATCTACAATCAATCTCGTACCTGAATTCAGATTGGAATCTGTTTTGCGCACTGTTCAGTAAAACAGGTGTATCTTCCTCATACGAAGTCCGTTTTGGCTCCGTGAGTACTCAAATTAAAGCTAGCGACGAGGCTCATCTAAATAGTTGCAGAAGCTATTTCAATATTTGGCACCTCAAAATCGGCTTCTAAATAGGTCTTTTGCCCTTCGAAGTTCGTGAACACAGCTTATTCTAGTTTTCAAATCAGTTTTAGAATTTTTGACTCCTCATATCAACTCGAATTGAGTGATTCTTTTTGCATTGGAAAGCTTGAGTTAGTAGCATTCGTTGAAAAAAGTTATCAGAAATTTGGCTCAAACTTTTCAAGAGGAAAATTGGAGAGAGAGTTGTTGTATATCCTGCTTGGCAGTTATTTTTCATCATTATCTTTACTGCCGTTGTGATCTTCACTTATATCTTGCTGTCCAGGACTACTTATTATCCTTCATTGATGCTAGTTGTGCTACGCCGTGACCTCATTAGTGTTCTAGGCTCGCGTCTCTAGTCCGTTCTAGCCTAGGACCAGCACAGTACCGTCGTTGAGCGTTCATTCAACATTGCATCTTTGAATTGATTATTGCTAATCTTTTGCTACCATATATAGCCAACCCAGCTCCACATATTTCTACACCGTGTATACGTACGTTCCCCTAGCAATCTCTTTACACAATCTTCGAAGTTATTTGACACTGCTGGTTGCCTGTCACCACCTGCCGCATGGTAAGAACTTGAAAGAAATTGATATTTGCTTTACTGTGAGCACTTTACAACCACATCCTAGTAGTTCATCGGAACATTATTCTCGAATTTTGTTTCTTGTTTCTACTAATCATGACAGGTTCCGGAGATAGAAATTCTTGGACGACGGACACATCATCACCATCACGAGAGTTGGGACAACACACACAAGCACATGGTCAGGTTATCTCTTTACCGTCATTTGAGGGTAGATTTAATCCTGCTATTTATCTAGCTTGGGAGCTTGAAGTAGAACAAGTTTTTAGTCACCATGACTTTTCTGAACTTGAGCGATGCGAGTCGCCACTAGAGCATTTTACTGGTTTTGCTTCTGTTTGGTGGAGTGTGCATTGTAAAAAACATTGATAACCAACCCACAACTTGGAAAGATTTGAAAGATGTAATGAGACAACAATTTTTCCCTCCTTACTATAAATGGTGAATTGCTTCGCAAGTTTGAACAATTTAAACAAGGCAACAACACTGTTCATGCTTACTACCAGGAGTTTAAATCTTATATGCATCACCGTGACATAGAAGAATCGAGGATGATACAATGAATAGATTTTTTGGTGTTTTGATCCATGATATTCAGGAATGATTTCGGTATATTCCTCGTTGCATTAATTGTATGTTTGTTCTTGCTTTTAACTTTGAGAGACGATTCTGAGGAGGATGCTCGGGTGACAACAACAACTACTATTCCAATTCATGCTCACTACCATCGGTTGATTCCTCCACCGTTGCACCTATTAGAGCAGCCACACCTCAGATTATGAGTGCGACATCATCTCAAGTGTATGGTACATTGTCATTGTCCATGCCTACATCAGCTACGTCTTTGCGAAAAGGTAACGATAAAGGTATTGATGATATAACTTCACATGAGAATGATGCACCCCTAATTAACTTAAATACATCATGTGTTGAGTTACTGTTGATTTGAGAACGCCACCTATTTTAGAGAATCATGTTACTATCATGAATGCATCATGTGATCAAACAACTGAAATACCAACAATTTTGAGTCGCCCATTGAATTAACTGTTGATGTCAAAGAACCATGTGAATCAGGAAATAAATCAGATTTGGATCAAATACAGTTTAAAATAATTGTACCAATGTTTAATCATTTTGATGAACATTGTCAGTCTTTTGAAATGAATAAGAGCTTCACTTATATGTGCAAACTTAGTTGCAATATTTTCAAGCCTTCTACTTCTTGTGATAATGTTTTGGCTTTAGATTTTATAAACAATGCAAGCTACTCATATATTCATGTGTCATATGTGCAAAAATCAAGGGAAGTAAAAATGGATGACATATACATATACAACATGTACACCTTGTCTCTTTTGTTAGCCACATTTCAGATTAAGCAACGCCAAGGACGGCTTTATTTTCAAGAAGGGGAGGATGATGAGGACATGACTACCTTGGATACGACCAAAAATATTTCATACATGTATATTTGTGAGGTGATTTCTAATGCAAACTATGCAATAATCCATTTATGTCATCCAGGACAAAAATACTTCACAAATTTTTGTGCCATATCTAATTGCAGGTGTATGGATCATTTGTACAATACACATATGAAGATAAGGGAGAAAGTGATGTTTACTTGCTGTTAAAAAATTTCTCTCACGTCACTTTTGGCCCAAGAGAAGATAGAGTCCAAGTCTCTCACGTTACGGACTCAGATTCGACCTGCAGACATACGACTCAAAAGCGTCAA
Source organism: Aegilops bicornis (assembly GCA_021605145.1). Lineage (NCBI taxonomy): Eukaryota > Viridiplantae > Streptophyta > Magnoliopsida > Poales > Poaceae > Aegilops > Aegilops bicornis. The sequence goes on along the minus strand of CM038673.1, from coordinate 260,217,689 downwards.
TAACTTTTCATCTGGACTCCAAATTGGGTGATTCTTTTTTGTTGGAAAATAGATTTCGTGCACCTTCCAACCCAATTCGATTCACCTTCAAATTCGTCCGGAGTGTTGAGTTATGGACGAAACAATCTGATCTTTTGCAGAATCCGAGTCAAACTACAAGTCCAAAGGTGTTACGTCACCTCCACTTGGGCCCATTGGCCTTGTACGACCTAGGGTTAGTTTTAGGCTGCCTTGGGACGTCCTCCCACCTCCTTGGCCGCCACCCTTGCTCCTATATAAGTAGATCCATCTAGTAGCTTTTTCACGAGGATTTGTTTAGTTAAAGTTAGCCATTGCAACCGTGTACTTCGTTTGTGTGTCCAACGACCAGACCAAGACCGCTTACGGATCCCCACCATTATCAATACTTCATATATATTCGCAATATTCAGATTGCTTTATCATATTCTTGCTCGTTCTTCGATTGCTTGCAGGAATAGTCCTTCGTGGTCGGTGATCGTGCTTCCAGCATCGTCAGTAACCTCAGGAGATTGGTTTAGCGATTGCTAAGGCGCAACGTCGTGCACGTTTGTAGTCGGATCGTCAAAGTCGACTCCACCAAATCGATAGTTATCATCTCATCGAAAGATCGGGACACCCTCGCCTCTATCAGAATGAAACCTTCGGGAACGTGATTTTCTCACTGAACATGATCTAGGAGACTTGGACCCTACGTCAAGCAACCAACAGGGAAGGCACGAGGTAGGGGGGCGTGCCCTCCCCCCCCCCCCAGGCGCACCCTCCACCCTCGTGGGCCCCCTGTTGCTGCACCGACGTACTTCTTCCTCCTATATATATCTACGTACCCCCGAACGATCAGATACGGAGCCAAAAACCTAATTCCACCGCCGCAACTTTCTGTATCCACGAGATCCCATCTTGGGGCCTGTTCCGGAGCTCCGCCGGAAGAGGAATCCACCACGGAGGGCTTCTACATCATCATAGCCTCTCCGATGAAGTGTGAGTAGTTTACCTCAGACCTTCGGGTCCATAGTTAGTAGCTAGATGGCTTCTTCTCTCTTTTTGGATCTCAATACAATGTTCTCCCCTCTCTCATGGAGATCTATTCGATGTAATCTTCTTTTTGCGGTGTGTTTGTTGAGATCGATGAATTGTGGGTTTATGATCAAGATTATCTATGAGCAATATTTGAATCTTCTCTGAATTCTTTTATGTATGATTGGTTATCTTTGCAAGTCTCTTCGAAGTATCCGTTTGGTTTGGCCAACTAGATTGGTAGTTCTTGCAATGGGAGAAGTGCTTAGCTTTGGGTTCAATCTTGCGGTGTCCTTTCCCGATGTGATGAGGGGCAGCAAGGCACCTCTTGTATTGTAGCCATCGAGGATAACAAGATGGGGATTATTATCATATTGCATGAATTTATCCCTCTACATCATGTCATCTTGCTTAAGGCGTTACTCTGTTTTCATTAACTTAATACTCTAGATGCATGCTTTGGATAGTGGTCGATGAGTGGAGTAATAGTAGTAGATGCAGCAGGAGTCGGTCTACTTGTCTCGGACGTGATGCCTATATACATGATCATACCTAGATACTCTCATAACTATGCTCAATTCTCACAATTGCTCAACAGTAATTCGTTCACCCACCGTAAAATACTTATGCTCTTGAGAGAAGCCACTAGTGAAATCTATGGCCCCCGAGTCTATTCTCTATCATATTAATCTTCCATCACTTTATTATTGCTTTGCTTTTTTACTTTGCTTTTTATTTTACTTTGCATCTTTATACCAAAAATACCAAAAATATTAGCTATCATCTCTATCACATCTCACTCTCATAAGTGACCGTGAAGAGATAGACAACCCCTAATCGCGTTGGTTGCGTTGAGCTATTTGTTTTGTGTAGGTACGAGGGACTTGCGCGTGGCCTCCTACTGGATTGATACTTTGGTTCTCAAAAACTGAGGGAAATACTTACGCTACTCTGTTGCATTATCCTCTCCTCTTCGGGGAAATCCAACGCAAGCTCAGGAGGTAGCATTTCCCGAGCCACATGGTGGAATTCAAGCCCCTCGAACCGATCTGACATTTTGAGGACAGCATTGCGATAGGCCGCCATTTTCGGATCCTTGGCGTCGAAGTCTCCATTTATTTGAGATATTGCAAGGTTCGAGTCCCCACGTACCTCCAGGCGTTGAATGCCCATGGAAACTGCCATCCGAAAACCATGTAACAGGGCCTCGTATTCGGCTGCATTATTGGAGTCTGTGTATAGTATTTGGAGTACATATTGGATCAGATCTCCGGTGGGGACGTCGAGACGCCAGCCCCCAGACCAGCCAGCATTTTAGAGCCGTCAAAGTGCATGATCCAATTGGAGTACACGCCGTACTCTTTAGGGAGTTCGGCTTTTGTCCATTCGGCGACAAAATCAGCCAGTACTTGCGACTTAATGGCTCGCCGAGGTCTATATGTTATGTCGAACGGGAGGAGCTCGATGGCCCATTTGGCAATCCAGCCCGTGGCATCGCGGTTGTTTATTATGTCGTTGAGTGGTACTTCCGAGGCCACCGTGATTGAACACTCTTGAAAGTAGCATCGTAGTTTCCGGGATGCCATAAATACAGCGTATGCTATCTTTTGATAATGTGGGTACCGTGATTTGCATGGAGTGAGGACAGTGGATACATAATATACCGGCTTTTGGAGTGGGAATTTATGTCCGTCCGTCTCTCGTTCGACGACGAGCTCTGCGCTTACAACTTGATGAGTTGCCGCTATATATAACAACATTGGTTCACCGGCATTTGGCGCGGCCAATATTGGGTTGGTGGCCAAGATGGCTTTTATTTCTTCCAATCCGGCCGTGGCCGCGTCCGTTCACTCGAAGTGTTCGGTGCACCGAAGAAGACGATAAAGGGGTAATGCCTTTTCTCCTAATCGGGAGATAAAGCGGCTTAAGGCTGCCACGCATCCAGTTAGCTTCTGGATTTGCTTGAGGTCAGTTGGATAGCAAACTGTGACAGAGCTCGGATTTTAGCCGGATTTGCTTCAATTCCTCTACTGGAGACAATGAAGCCCAGGAGCTTTCCGGCGGGCACGCCGAAAAAACATTTTTCCGGATTGAGCTTAATGTCGTATGTTCGAAGATTGTCGAACGTGAGCCTCAAGTCGTCTATTAAGGAGTCGACGTGTCTGGTTTTAACGACCACATCGTCTACGTATGCCTCCACTGTTTTGCCGATCTGCCGTTCCAGACATGTCTGAATCATGCGTTGATACGTAGCGCCGGCGTTTTTGAGCCCGAAGGGCATTGTGTTGAAACAGAAGGGGCCGTATGGAGTAATAAATGTCGTTGCGGCTTGATCATACTCCGCCATCTTGATTTGGTGGTAGCCGGAGTATGCGTTGAGGAAACACAGTGAGTCGTGTCCCGCGGTAGCATCGATGATTTGATCGATTTGAGGGAGGGGGAAGGGATCCTTTGGGCAAGCCTTATTAAGGTCCTTGAAGTCGACGCATAGGCGCCAGGATTTGTCCTTCTTTGGTACCATCACCAGGTCTGCTAGACAGTCCGGATGTTTTATTTCTCTAATGAATCCGGCCTCCAGTAACTTGGCTAGCTCCTCTCCCATGGCTTGTCGCTTAGGTTCAGAGAAACGCCGAAGAGTCTGCTTGACCGGCTTGAATCCCTTTAGAATGTTAAGGCTATGCTCGGCCAGCCTGCGTGGGATTCCTGGCATGTTTGAAGGATGCCAGGCAAATATGTCCCAATTCTCGCGCAGGAACTCCCGTAGTGCGGCATTTACAGCGGGGTTTAACTGTGCCCCGATGGATGCTGTTGAAGGAAATATGCCCTAGAGGCAATAATAAAGTTATTATTTATTTCCTTATATCATGATAAATGTTTATTATTCATGCTCGAATTGTATTAACCGGAACATAATACATGTGTGAATACATAGACAAACAGAGTGTCACTAGTATGCCTCTACTTTACTAGCTCGTTAAATCAAAGATGGTTATGTTTCCTAACCATAGACATGAGTTATCATTTGATTAACGGGATCACATCATTAGGAGAATGATGTGATTGACTTGACCCATTCCATTAGCTTAGCACTTGATGCGTTTAGTATGTTGCTTATGCTTTCTTCATGACTTATACAAAGTTCCTGCAACTATGAGATTATACAACTCCGTTTACGGAGGAACATTTTGTGTGCTACCAAACGTCACAACGTAATCGGGTGATTATAAAGGTGCTCTACAGATGTCTCCAAAAGTATATGTTGAGTTGGCATGAATCAAGATTAGGTTTTGTCACTCCGATTGTCGAGAGGTATCTCTGGCCTTCTCGGTAATACACATCACATAAGCCTTGCAAGCATTGCAACTAATGAGTTAGTTGTGAGATGATGTATTACGGAACGAGTAAAGAGACTTGCTAGTAACGAGATTGAACTAGGTATTGGATACCGACGATCGAATCTCGGGCAAGTAACATACCGATGACAAAGGGAACAACGTATGTTGTTATGCGGTCTGACCGATAAAGATCTTCATAGAAAATGTAGGAACCAATATGGGCATCCAGGTCCCGCTATTGGTTATTGACCCGGAGATGTGTCTCGGTCATGTCTACATTGTTCTCGAACCGTAGGGTCCGCACGCAAGGTTTCGATGGCGGTTATATTATGAGTTTGTGTATTTTGATGTACCGAAGGAGTTCGGAGTCCCGGATGTGATCACGGACATGACGAGGAGTCTCGAAATGATCGAGACATAAAGATTGATATATTGGACGGCTATATTCGGACACGGAAAGGTTCCGAAGTTTCCGGAGAAAGACGGAGTGCCGAGGGGTTACGGAACCCCCGGGGAAGTAATGGGCCTTATTGGGCCAAGAGGGAGAGAGAGGGCTGCACCAGAGGTGGCGCGCCCCCCCATGGGAGTCCGACTGGACAGGAGGAGGGGCGGCCCCTTTCCCTCTCCCTCTCCTCTCTTTCCTTCCCCTTCCTCCTTCCTAGTTGGACTAGGAAAGGGAGTCCTACTCCCACTAGGAGGAGGACTCCCCCCTCCTTGGCGCACCTCCTAGGGCCGGCCGGCCCTCTCCTTGCTCCTTTATATCACGGGGCAGGGGCACCCTAGGACACACAAGTTGATCCTTGAGATCGTTCCTTAGCCGTGTGCGGTGCCCCTCCACCATATTCCACCTCGGTCAAATCGTAGCAGTGCTTAGGCGAAGCCCTCGTTGGTAGAACATCAAGATCGTCACCACGCCGTCGTCTTGTGGAACTCTCTCTCCCGAGCTTTGCTGGATCGGAGCCGAGGAGGCGTCACCGAGCTGTCGTGTGCCAAGAACTCGGAGGTGCTTGAGTAACGGTGCTTGGATCGGTTGGATCGCGAGGAGAACGTCTGACTACTTCCTCTACGTTGTGATTGCTTCCGCTTCGGTCTCACGAGGGTACGTAGACAACACTCTCCCTCTCGTTGCTATGCATCACCATGATCTTGCGTGTGCGTGGAAATTTTTGAAATTACTACGTTCCCCAACAGTGGCATCCGAGCCTAGGTTTTTATGGTTTGATGTTTTGCACGAGTAGAACACAAGTGAGTTGTGGGCGATACAAGTCATCTTGCCTACCGGCATGTCATACTTTGGTTCAGCGGTATTGTGAGATGAAGCGGCCGGACCGACATTACGCGTGCGCTTACAGCGAGACTGGTTTCACTGCTACGAGCACTCGTGCTTAAAGGTGGCTGGCGGGTGTCATGTCTCTCACTTTAGTTGAACTGAGTGCTACGCCTCGGTCCTTGAGAAGGTTAAACGGAGTCTATTTGACGAAGTATCGTTGTGGTCTTGATGCGTAGGTGAGATTGGTTCTTGCTTAAGCCCGTAGCAGCCACGTAAAATTTGCAACAACAAAGTAGAGGACGTCTAACTTGTTTTTGCAGGGCATGTTGTGATGTGATATGGTCAAGACGTGATGCTATATTTTATTGTATGAGATGATCATGTTTTGTAACCGAAGTTATCGGCAACCTGGTGGAGCCATATGGTTGTCGCTTTATTGTATGAAATACAACGCATACTGTAATTGCTTTACTTTATCACTAAGCGGTGGCGATAGTCGAGAAGCAATAGATGGGCGTAACGACAACGATGCTACGATGGAGATCAAGGTGTCGCGCGGTGACAATGGTGATCACGACGGTGCTTGAGATGGAGATCACAAGCACAAGATGATGATGGCCATATCATATCACTTATATTGATTGCATGTGATGTTTATCCTTTATGCATCTTATCTTGCTTTGATTGACGGTAGCATTATAAGATGATCTCTCACTAAAATTATCAAGAAGTGTTCTCCCTGAGTATGCACCATTGCTAAAAGTTCGTAGTACCCCGACACCACGTGATGATCGGGTGTGATAAGTTCTACGTCCATCTACAACGGGTGCAAGCCAGTTTTGCACACGCAGAATACTCAGGTTAAACTTGACGAGCCTAGCATATGCGAGATATGGCCTCGGAACACGGAGACCGAAAAGGTCGAGCGTGAATCATAGTAGATATGATCAACATAGTGATGTTCACCATTGAAAAGCGACTCCATCTCACGTGATGATCGGTTATGGATTAGTTGATTTGGATCACGTAATCACTTAGATGACTAGAGAGATATCTGTCTAAGTGGGAGTTATTTAATATGATTAATTAAAACTTAAATTTATCATGAACTTAGTACCGATAGTATTTTGCTTGTCTATGTTTCTTTGTAGATAGATGGCTCGTCCTGTTGTTCCGTTGAATTTTGATGCGTTCCTTGAGAAAGCAAAGTTGAAAGATGATGGTAGCAATTACACGGACTGGGTCCGTAACTTGAGGATTATCCTCATTGCTGCACAGAAGAATTACGTCCTGGAAGCACCGCTGAGTGGCAAACCCGCTGCAGGAGCAACGCCGAGAAGTTGTGAGCGTCTGGCGAGCAAATCTGATGACTACTCTATAGTTCAGTGTGCCATGCTTTACGGCTTAGAACCGGGTCTTCAACGACGTTTTGAACGTCATGGAGCATATGAGATGTTCCAAGAGTTTAAGTTAATATTTCAAGCAAATGCCCGGATTGAGAGATATGAAGTCTCCAATAAGTTCTATAGCTGCAAGATGGAGGAGAATAGTTACGTCGGTGAGCACATACTCGAGATGTCCGGGTATAATAATCACTTAATTCAGTTGGGAGTTAATCTTCCGGATGATAGTGTCATTGATGTAATTCTCCAATCATCGCCACCAAGCTACAAGAGCTTCGTGATGAACTATAATATGCAAGGGATGACTAAGACAATTCCTGAGCTCTTCGCAATGCTAAAAGCCGCGGAGGTAGAAATCAAGAAAGAGCATCAAGTGTTGATGGTCAACAAGACCACTAGTTTCAAGAAAAAGGACAAAGGGAAGAAGAAGGGAAACTTCAAAAGGAACAGCAAGAAAGTTGCTGCTCAAGAGAAGAAACCCAAGTCTGGACCTAAGCCTGAAATCGAGTGTTTTCTTGCAAGCAAAGCTGGACACTTTGAAGCGGAACTTCCCCAAGTATTTGGCGGATAAGAAGGATGGCAAGTTGAACAAAGGTATATGTGATATACATGTTATTGATGTGTACCATACTAGAGCTCGTAGTAGCACCTGGGTATTTGATACTGGTGCTGTTGCTAATATTTGCAACTCAAAAGCAGGGGACTACGGAATAGACGAGCAGCGCAAAGGACGAGGTGACGATGCAGCGTGGGAAAGCGGTTCCAAAGTCAATGTGATCGCGGTCGGCACGCTACCTCTACATCTACCTTCGGATTAGTTTTAGACCTAAATAATTGTTATTTGGTGCCGCGTTGAGCATGAACATTATATCTGGATCTTGTTTGATGCGAGACGGTTATTCATTTAAATCGAGAGAATAATGGTTGTTCTATTTATATGAGTAATATCTTTTATGGTCATGCACCCTTAAAGAATGGTCTATTCTTGTTGAATCTCGATAGTAGTGATACACATATTCATAATGTCGAAGCCAAAAGATGCAGAGTTGATAATGATAGTGCAACTTATTTGTGGCACTTGCCGTTTAGGTCATATCGGTGTAAAACGCATGAAGAAACTCCATACGAGATGGACTTTTGGAATCACTTGATTATGAATCACTTGGTACTTGCGAACCGTGCCTCATGGGCAAGATGACTAAAACACCGTTCTCCGGTTGTATGGAGAGAGCATCAGATTTATTGGAAATCATACATACGGATGTATGTGGTCCGATGAATGTTGAAGCTCGTGGTGGATATCGTTATTTTCTCACCTTCACGGATGATTTAAGCGAGATACGGGTATATCTACTTGATGAAACATAAATCTGAAACATTTGAAAAGTTCAAAGAATTTCAGAGTGAAGTTGAAAATCATCGTAACAAGAAAATAAAGTTTCTACGATCTGATCGTGGAGGAGAATATTTGAGTTCTGAGTTTGGTCTACATTTGAAGCAATGCGGAATAGTTTAGCAACTCACGCCACCGGGAACACCACAGCGTAATGGTGTGTCCAAACGTCAGAATCGTACTTTACTAGATATGGTGCGATCTATGATGTCTATTTCCAATTTACCGCTATCGCTTTGGGGTTATGCATTAGAGACTACCGCATTCACGTTAAATAGGACACCGTCGAAAATCCGTTGAGGCGACACCTTATGAACTATGGTTTAGCAAGAAACCAAAGTTGTCATTTACGAAAGTTTGGGGTTGCGATGCTTATGTGAAAAAACTTCAACCTGATAAGCTTGAACCCAAATCGAAAAATGTGTCTTCATAGGATACCCAAAGGAGACAATTGGGTATACCTTCTATCACAGATCCGAAGGCAAGACATTCGTTGCTAAGAATGGATCCTTTCTAGAGAAGGAGTTTCTCTCGAAAGAAGTGAGTGGGAGGAAAGTGGAACTTGTTGAGGTAATAGTACCAGCTCCCTTATTGGAAAGTAGTTCATCACGTAAATCGGTTTACGTGACACCTACACCGATTAGCGAGGAAGATAATGATAATGATCATGAATCTTGAGATCAAGTTGTCACCGAACTTCAGAGATCAACCAGAATAAAATCCACACCAGAGTGGTACGGTAATCCTATTCGAAGTCATGATACTAGATCATGGTGAACCTACGAACTATGAAGAAGCGATGGTGAGCCCAGATTCCACAAAATGGCTTGAAGCCATGAAATCTGAGATGGGATCCATGTATGAGAACAAAGTATGGACTTTGGTTGACTTGCCCGATGATCGGCAAGCCATTGAAAATAAATGGATCTTTAAGAAGAAGACCGACGCTGATGGTAATATAACTATCTATAAAGCTCGACTTGTTGCGAAAGGTTTTGACAAGTTCAAGGGGTTGACTACGATGAGACTTTCTCACCCGTAGCGATGCTTAAGTCTGTCCGAATCATGTTAGCAATTGCCGCATTTTATGATTATGAAATTTGGCAAATGGATGTAAAACTGCATTCTTGAATGGATTTCTAGAAGAAGAGTTGTATATGATGCAACCAGAAGGTTTTGTTGATCCAAAAGGCGCTAACAAAGTGTGCAAGCTCCAATGATCAATTTATGGTCAGTGCAAGCCTCTCGGAGTTGGAATAAACGCTTTGATAGTGTGATCAAAGCAAATGGTTTTATCTGACTTTTGGAGAAGCCTGTATTTACAAGAAAGTGAGTGGGAGCTCTGTAGCATTTCTAATATTATATGTGGACGACATATTGTTAATTGGAAATGATATAGAATTTCTGGATAGCATAAAAGGATACTTGAATAAAAAAATTTCAATGAAAGACCTCGGTGAAGCTGCTTACATATTGGGCATCAAGATCTATAGAGATAGATCAAGGCGCTTAATTGGACTTTCACAAAGCACATACCTTGATAAAGTTTTGAAAAAGTTCAAAATGGATCAGGCTAAGAAAGGACTTTTACGTGTTACAAAGTATGAAATTGAGTCGGACTCAATGCCCGACCACAATGCAGAAGATAGAGAGAAAATGAAAATGTTCCCTATGCTTCAGCCATAGGCTCTATCATGTATGCAATGCTGTGTACCAGACCTAACGTATGCTTAGCAATAAGCTTGGCAGGAAGGTACCAAAGTAATCCAGAGTGGATCCTTTCGACAGCGGTCAAGAACATCCCGAAATACACGAAAAGGACTAAGGATATGTTTCTCGTATATGGAGGTGACAAAGAGCTAATCGTAAATGGTTACGTCGATGCAAGCTTTGACACTGATCCGGACGATTCTAAATCGCAAACCGGATACGTATTTTTATTAAGCGGTGGAGCTGTCGGTTGGTGCGATTCTAAACAAAGCGTCGTGGCGGGATCTACATGTGAAGCGGAGTATATAGCTGCTTGAAGCAGCAAATGAAGGAGTCTGGATGAAAGAGTTCATTTCCGATCTAGGTGTCATACCTAGTGCATCGGGACCAATGAAGATCTTCTGTGACAATCTTGGTGCAATTGCCTTGGCAAAGGAATCCAGATTTCACAAGAGGACCAAGCATATCAAGAGACGCTTCAATTCCATTCGGGACCAAGTCCAAGTGGGAGACATAGAGATTTGCAAGATACATACGGATCTGAATGTTGCAGACCCATTGACTAAGCCTCTTCCACGAGCAAAACATGATCAGCACCAAGACTCCATGGGTGTTAGAATCATTCTTGTATAAACTAGATTATTGACTCTAGTGCAAGTGGGAGACTCAAGGAAATATGCCCTAGAGGCAATAATAAAGTTATTATTTATTTCCTTATATCATGATAAATGTTTATTATTCATGCTAGAATTGTATTAACCGGAAACATAATACATGTGTGAATACATAGACAAACAGTGTCACTAGTATGCCTCTACTTTACTAGCTCGTTAAATCAAAGATGGTTATGTTTCCTAACCATAGACATGAGTTATCATTTGATTAACGGGATCACATCATTAGGAGAATGATGTGATTGACTTGACCCATTCCATTAGCTTAGCACTTGATCGTTTAGTATGTTGCTTATGCTTTCTTCATGACTTATACAAAGTTCCTGCAACTATGAGATTATACAACTCCGTTTACCGGAGGAACATTTTGTGTGCTACCAAACGTCACAACGAATCGGGTGATTATAAAGGTGCTCTCTGAGATGTCTCCAAAAGTATATGTTGAGTTGGCATGAATCAAGATTAGGTTTTGTCACTCCGATTGTCGGAGAGGTATCTCTGGGCCTTCTCGGTAATACACATCACATAAGCCTTGCAAGCATTGCAACTAATGAGTTAGTTGTGAGATGATGTATTACGAACGAGTAAAGAGACTTGCCAAGAATGTAGATTGAACTAGGTATTGGATACCGACGATCGAATCTCTGCAAGTAACATACCGATGACAAAGGGAACAACGTATGTTGTTATGCGGTCTGACCGATAAAGATCTTCGTGAAAATGTAGGAACCAATATGGGCATCCGTGTCCCGCTATTGGTTATTGACCGGAGATGTGTCTCGGTCATGTCTACATTGTTCTCGAACCGTAGGGTCCGCACGCTTAAGGTTTCGATGACGGTTATATTATGAGTTTGTGTATTTTGATGTACCGAAGGAGTTCGGAGTCCCGGATGTGATCACAGACATGACGAGGAGTCTCGAAATGATCGAGACATAAAGATTGATATATTGGACGGCTATATTCGGACACCGGAAAGGTTCCGGAAGTTTAGGAGAAAGACGGAGTGCCGAGGGGTTACGGAACCCCGGGAAGTAATGGGCCTTATTGGGCCAAGAGGGAGAGAGAGGGCTGCACCAGAGGTGGCGCGCCCCCATGGGAGTCCGACTGGACAAGGAGGGGGGCGCGCCCCTTCCCTCTCCCTCTCCCTCTCTTTCCTTCCCCTTCCTCCTTCCTAGTTGGACTAGGAAAGGGAGTCCTACTCCCACTAGGAGGAGGACTCCCTCCCTTGGCGCACCTCCTAGGGCCGGCCGGCCCTCCCCTTGCTCCTTTATATACGGGGCAGGGGCACCCTAGGACACACAAGTTGATCCTTGAGATCGTTCCTTAGCCGTGTGCGGTGCCCCTCCACCATATTCCACCTCGGTCAAATCGTAGCAGTGCTTAGGCGAAGCCTGCGTTGGTAGAACATCAAGATCGTCACCACGCCGTCGTCTTGTGGAACTCTCTCTCCCCGGAGCTTTGCTGATCGGAGCCGAGGAGCGCCACCGAGCTGTACGTGTGCCAAGAACTCGGAGGTGCCGGAGTAACGGTGCTTGGATCGGTTGGATCGCGAGGAGAACGCGTCTGACTACTTCCTCTACGTTGTGATTGCTTCCGCTTCGGTCTACGAGGGTACGTAGACAACACTCTCCCCTCTCGTTGCTATGCATCACCATGATCTTGCGTGTGCGTAGGAAATTTTTGAAATTACTACGTGCCCCAACAGCTGTTTTTGTAGGGTCCGTTGGGTGGAGTTGGAATTTGACTATTTCATCCGCTGGTTTGAAAGAGGTGAACTTGGATCTTTTGTCTAGTATCACGTCGTCCCTGTCCACTGTGGAGCGCAACGCAGTTAATTCCTCCACCGCAAGGGCTTCGGATAATGCCTCGAGGGCCAGTGCGGCTGTTTTGTTTTCGGCGTAGTCTTTGTGTCCGGATCACTAGCTAGAGTGATGATTCCATTGGGCCCGGGCATTTTGAGCTTCATGTACCCGTAATGGGGTATGGCTTGGAAGATCGTGAATGCCTCCCGCCCTAGAAGGCGTGGTATCCGCTACTGAACGGGGCCACACAGAATGTAATTTCTTCGGACCTGTAATTCTCCGGAGTGCCGAATACCACGTCTAGTGTGATTTTCCCAGCGCAACGTGCCTCCCGACCGGGGATGATTCCTCTGAAGGTCGTGCTACTTTGCTCAATGCGGTTCCTGTCTATTTCCATTTTTGGAAGAGTCTCCTCATAGATGAGGTTTAATCCGCTGCCGCCGTCCATGAGTACTTTAGTAAGCCGAAAGCCGTCCACAATTGGACTAAGGACCAAGGCAGCTGGTGCTCGGACTGTTCGGAATTTAGGTTCATCACTGGCATTGAAGGTGATGGCCGTGTCGCTCCATGGATTTATTGTTGCCACGTGGCAGACTTCGGCAAGGCTGCGAAGTGCTCTCTTACGCCTATTATTTGAGGCGAAGGTCTCGAAGACTGTCAATACTGTATTGTTATCCACGGGATGGTGCTCTGTGGTGTTTTGAATGAGGAGATCCTCACCGCTCTTGGCCACCTGCCGGAGTACCCAACATGCTCTAAGGCTGTGTGTTGTTATGGTATCCGCTGTACTGTGAATTTTGCAGGTCCCGTTAAGCCATCCCTCCAATACGGTTACACGCCCTGTAGTGGGCTTTTGCTTCTTTGTAATTGAGTCGGGCGACTTATGAGAGTGCACCCTTTTAATTTGGAGTGGGTGTTTAGTCAGAGCCGGATTATCCCAATTTTTTTTGGGTTTTCCAGGCGCTTTCCATCGCACAGTACTTCTGAACTATGGCCGCCAAGTCTGTGAAGCGTGTTATATCATGGCGACTTATGTCGTTGAGGATTCCTTTGTCCGTGCAATTATTGTAAAAGAATGAAATTGCGTCTTCCTTGCGACAGTCCTTGACCTTGTTCATTACAAGGAGGAATATGTCCCAATAGTGATGTACTGTGTCCTGGGGCTCTTGCCTAATGTGGGAAAGATCGTTTGTATCTGGGTGGGTGGGTGGATTTAAGTCCGAACCTTGACCCGATCTGGGACCCAGGGGCGGAGGAGTTTCCGATCTTGGAAGTTCGGGCTCCGAGATGTTGCCCAATAGGTCCGGCCCACTGCTTGATTCTAGGTTCAGGGTTTGGGCGATGTCCTCCCATAGACGGATATCCGGCTCGGAGATCTCGGGAATCGGGACATAGTGTGTCCTCAAGATAGAGGAAGAATCGCCGCATTGCTCCTCCACCACCAATATTTGATGGGTGACTGGTGGAGAGTTAATCTCCCTTTGGTCGAGTTTAAGCCCAATCTGATCATAGTCCGTAGCGACTCCCAAAGCGGCGATGCGATCCAAGAGCTCGTTCAAAGAGGAGAGCTCCATTGGGTTCATCCGCTCGGTAAACTCCGAGCCGATGTGAAGGCTGTTTTCGATGACCCGAGAAGTCGTCATCGGTGCAGCGGCCAAACGGGCGGTCATGACGAAGCCGCCTGGTCGGAGAGTTTGGCCTACAACCAGGGCTCCCCCAGAGGTGATGTTGTCCCTGACAACGAGACGAGCCATCTTTCCTTACGACGACGACACAGTGGAACTCTCGATGAAAGCACCAATGTCGGTGTCAAAACCGGCGGATCTCGGGTAGGGGGTCCCGAACTGTGCGTCTAAGGCAGATGGTAAAAGGAGACGGGGGACACAATGTTTACCCAGTTTCGGAAAGATAATATTCAGAAAAAAATCTGGGCGAAGGTTTCAGGCCAATCGGAGTTACGGATCTCCATATATACGCGAAACGGTGAAACAGAGCCAGAACAGAACGCAGAAACAGAGAGATAGATCCAATCTCGGAGGGGATCTCGCCCCTCCCAAGCCATGGGAGCCAAGGAACAGAGGGTAAACCCTTCTCCCATCTAGGGAGGAGGTCAAGGAAGAAGAAGAAGAAGGGGGCCTCTCTCCCCCTTGCTTTCGGTGGCGCCGGAGCGCTGCCGGGGGGCATCATCATCACCGCGATCTTCACCAACACCACCGTCATCTTCACCAACACCTCCATCACCTTCCCCCTTCTATATTCAGGGTCCACTCTCCCGCAACCCTCTGTACCCTCTACTTGAACATGGTGCTTTATGCTTCATATTATTATTCAATGATGTGTTGCCATCTTATGATGTCTGAGTAGATTTTCGTTGTTCTATTGGTGGTTGATGAATTGCTATGATTGATTTAATTTGCTTGTGGTTATGTTGCTGTCCTTTGGTGCCCATCATATGAGCGCGCGCGTGGATCACACCATAGGGTTAGTTGTATGTTGATAGGACTATGTATTGGAGGCAAGAGTGTGAAGCTTCAACCTAGCATAGAAATTGATGCGTCACGGGATTGAAGGGGACCAATATATCTTAATGCTATGGTTGGGTTTTACCTTAATGAGCGTTAGTAGTTCTTTGATGCTTGCTAATAGTTCCAATCATAAGTGCATAGAATTCCAAGTAAGGGATGACATGCTAGCAGTGGCCTCCCCACATAATACTTGCTATCGGTCTAGTAAGGTAGTCAATTGCTTAAGGGACAATTTCGCCACACCTACCATCACTTTTCCACACTCGCTATATTTACTTTAGTTGTGTCTTTACCTTAGCAGCCCCTAGTTTTATTTTCGTGCTCTTTACTTTCTTGCTAGCTTACCCAAAAACACATGCGAAGTACTTATAGTTTAATACTTGTTCTAGGTAAATCGAACATCAAGCGTGCGTAGAGTTGTATCGGTGGTCGACAGAACTTTAGGGAAGATTTGTTCTACCTTTAGCTCCTCGTTGGGTTTGACACCCTTACTTATCGAAAACTGTTGCGATCCCCTATACTTGTGGGTTATCAAGATTGTTCGGAGTCCTGGTTCAAATCACGGACATGACGATGAGTCTTGAAATGGTCAAGAGGTACAGATTGATATATTAGATGATAGTATTCGGACACCGGAAGTGTTTCAGATTGTATCGGGTACATATCGGAGTACCGGGTGGGGGGTTACCGAAACCCCCCGGGGGAAGATATGGGCCATAGGAGGGAGGCAAGCCAGCCCAAAAGGGGTGGCGCCCCCCCCCCCCACAAGGGAGGAGTCCGAATTGGACTAGGGGGGCACCCCCCTTTCCTTCACCCTCTCTCTCTCCTTCCTCCTTCCCCCCTCCGATAAAAGGAAGGGGGGCGAATCCTACTAGGAGCCCAAGTAGGACTCCTCCTACTTGGGGCATGCCTAGGGCCGGCCTCCTCCCCTCTCCCTCCTTTATATACGGGGGTGGGGGCGCCTCTAACACACATCAATTGTTCCAAGCCGGGTGCGGCGCCCCCCTCCACAGTTTATGCCTCCAGTCATATGCACGTAGTGTTAAGGCGAAGCCCTGCGCGGATCACTTCACCATCACCTTCACCATGCCGTCGTGATGACGGAACTCTCCCTCGGCACTTTGCTGGATCAAGAGTTCGAGGGACATCATCGAGCTGAACATGTGCAGAACTCGGAGGTGCCGTACGTTCGGTGCTTGATCGGTTGGATCGAGAAGACATTCGACTACATCAACCACGTTAAGCTAACGCTTCCGCTTTCGATCTATGAGGGTACGTGGACACACTCCCCCTCTCGTTGCTATGCATCTCCTAGATAGATCTTGCGTGAGCGTAGAATTTTTTTTGAAATTGCATGCTACTTTTCCCAACATAGTATAGTTGTTGTTTTTCGAAGGTCCGAGGTACACGAGTTTTCGAGGTTTTCTTGGTTATGTGTTGACGAATGTGATACATTTGGAGCATAGAATTCTACTAGGAGTTGTGTGATCATTTTTGCTCCTTGTATACGTTGGACCAAATTGCATAACCAGAAAATTGCAGAAGTTACTAGGTGGGAATTCAAGTAGTTATAGAATTATCCTTCCAACAAATGCACGATGGGGTTATGTATTTGTTTCCGGCTTATTCGGCATGCCAAATCTTTTGTTTTGTTTCGGTTGTGGTATTCGAGTTGCTCTGATGTCAAGTGTTGATTCCATACCTTTTTCCTAAGCAGTGTTCTCATATTTCTATGCGAGTGCTAATCCTTCTTGTTTATCGAGATTGTCGTGACAATTCTTTTCTAACCGGCGTGCTTCTCTTCAAGTTAATTGGAACCTTTCAATAATTGAAAGATCAATTCTTAGTTTTCTCAACGGTGTGCATTCCATCCGTCCCAAGTTGCCTTCGTTTTTCCACCCTCCCACCCTTTTTCTTCAAGGGGTCTAAAATCTCAAATCATGTATCCATTTTATTCATTGAAGTTTCTTCGTTCTTTCCTTCAATGTTCTTAGCCGGTGATTTCTCGTGAAGATGCGCAGGAGCTACAAGTTCATCATTCTTCGTACTCCTTTTCTTCTTTGGTGGTTTCACGTGTTTTCCCCATGTTGGAATTTCTTATCCAAGCCTCTCTTGTGTATTCAACTCTCTCTATCTCTTCTCCGGAGTGTTGAAGATATCTTAGAAGATTTGCGTTCCCATTCTTAATCCATTCAAGCTATTTCGAGGTCGTTACCTTATTCAAGCCATTTAAATCAGCTGGTGCAATCTCTCTTTCAAGTAATCATTTCCAACGGTGTTTCATTTGAGTGGGCCCTAACCCACATGTCTTTCCTTGATCTTGCCTGACTCTTCTAATTTTTCCAGAGTTATTCTCAAATTCTTTTCAAAGTTTGACGTAAGAATGAATTTTCATCAGTCATATGCCTTCTCCAAGACCGCTTTGAAATTATTTTCATTTTTGTCTCAACCTTTATATTCTTCACTCTTCTGGAGTATCTCAAAATTCTTTAAGGTATTTCTCGTCGTCATTCTAAGCTTTGAAGACCAGAGAAGAATTTCTCCTAAATCATGGTCCGTCATGCATGCCATCCTCATAAATTATTTTCGATTGAGAGAATTTTTTCATAACCATCCGAAGCATTTTAGGAGTTGTTTTTGTTTCTAGATCATCTGAAGGCCATCATTTCAGAAGATGTCTTCGTTTCGAAGTTGATGCCTCTTCTTTTGTCTCCGAATCATTTTGGTGCATCCTTCAAGTATTTCGTTAGTCAACTCGTGATCTCTTCATTCTCTTGCATATAAGTTCCCTCAAGTATCTTCGTTTTTTTTCTAATTTCTTCTAGGCGATTCGTTCCCTTGTCTTTGTTCGTTTCAGATGCTTACGGTGGTTGGTCCAAGATTCCTCTTCCTTTGTTATCGTATTAATTAATTCGTTCTTCCCAAAATCCTACCAAGGAGTCGTTCAAGATTTTCCCAAGTTTGCACTATATCTCTCCTCGATCCTTGCAAGAAGAATATAGCATGCCTATCTGTTGCTTGTCACCAATTTAAGTTGATGAAGGGTAAGCATGACATAATTCTTATTCCGTTTTCCTCGAGATGATTTAATTCTTTCTACCAAAGTTCGTTCGTGATATCAATTTCAAGTCATTGCAAGGCTTCATCTTGTTCTTATCAACTTTCCTTTCATTCGATCATTCTTTTATTACAGGAGTTCTCACGAAGGCTCAACATGGTGGTTTGTTAAGGATATAATTCATTCTTCAAGTGTTCTTTAAGATTCTTGTTGGAGGAGCTCAAGTATTCTTCTTCTTGTTTTTTGAAGTGCAATTAGTTCTCCATTGTCCTTTTAGGTGGCGGTATGTTGTGTTTCATGATTCACAAGTTGTCAAGAATGAGATATTTTAAACTCATCATTTTTCTCTTCGTTCAGGAGATTCTTTCAACCCATCAATCTCTTCCTTGCTATTGTGGTGCTTGTCAATGATCCAATTTTCTCTTTCTCATCTCTGTGGAAGAAGTTTGGCACATTTTTGTTGCTCTCAAGCAATCAATTGTTCCATGAGTGGCAGCTGTTCACCTCAAAATTTTGGGATGTTTTCCATCAGACCATTTGAAGCATATCATTTTATTGTTGATTTTTGGGTGAAACTGATGATTATTGCTTGAGCCACGTGGCCATATATATAGCAATACATGATCTTTTTGGAGTACAAGACAAGCTAAAATAAATCTTAGTCTATCTAATGTTTTCTAAATAATCACGATACTCAACACGAATCTTGCTCCTTCAAACACAACACCTTCGCATGTATGGCTTTTACTGAGTCTAATGTTGTAGTCGTTTTGTTTTGTATGCGAGGCTTCACATATTTAGAATTAGTATCTTGCTCTAGAGCCAGATCAAAAAACCTTCACTAAGAGCTTCCAACTCTAGCTAATGAGATCAGTGCGCACGCCACAAAACGGTCCGGCTATCAGTGTGTGTGTGACGTGACTAGCTACATGCATGAATGGATAACAACATACACAAGTGAACTTTTCCTACATTGACACATAGCGACGGTTCTAGAAATAATAGTGCCCCCACTAGTACTGTGTGAATCCCACAATTTTAAGCCATTCGATGGACCCTAGGAACAGCTCATATTGTTTTTGACCTTGAAATTTAAAAGTATAAAACTTGTACACTATATAGTAATATAGATATGATTAACATTTCTGATCATCATTTTTTAAAATTTATGTTTTAATGCTAAAAAAACCAATACACGTTCTACTTTTTTTATAAACATCAGGAAATTTTTTATACATATTTAACATTTCTCAATAAATGATTAAATTTTTTACGAATTCTTGATTAAATTTTTTTAAATAAATTATCAACTTCTTCCATACACGTTGTATTTTTTATACAGTTTTAGTATAAATGAGAAACATTATTTTATACACATGTAATATTTTGCAAATGCAATATTAATATTTTTTAAATGTTCTGTGTAGTGTTTTTAATACATATATTTAGAATACATTTGGAAGTATAAAAAAATTAAAAAAGGAAACAACATGGAAATTTTGGAAAGGAGATGAGGTTGTGGCCTCCAGCGAGTTGGGCCGGCTCATTCTCGTGCTAGGCTGCCCTACGTCTAGCTTCAAGCGACACATAGGCGCGCCCCTATGTACTCGTCCCGATTTCTAATAAAAATCGCCTACACGGGAGAGTGGCGCGCGTAGGTTTGCTTACTTCCGACGTGCAGCGGTCGCTGTAGGGTTCGCTCGCATCAGTTTTCTTTGGGATTTTATTTTCAATTTTTACTATTTTGCTTTTTTTGTTTTTTTCACTGGTTTTCTTCAGGGTTTTTTCTCTGCATTTTACTTTGATTTCATTTTTTCCTCATTTGTTTTTTTCGTGTTTCTTTCTTTCTTCGTTATAATTTTGTTTTTTCTTTTATTTTTGGTTTTCTTTGCTTTTCCTTTAGTTTCTTTGACAGGTTTTTTCCCAACACATGTCTTACTTTTTCTTAGTACACAACAGGCATTTTTAGCACATATGTGAAACATTATTTCATACACTTTGGATATTTTCTAATACTTAATGTACATTTAAAAAACACATGTTTTGAACAGTTTTTTTAAAATAAATGGTAACATTTTTGCAAATACACGTTGTACATTTTGTAAATGGCAATAAACATTTTTTGGCTACTCGAACATTTTTCTACATTGTATAAACAAGTTTTGAAATTTCACAGACATTTTTTGAAACCCATAAATATTTATTTAAAATGTCAAGATACATTTTTAAACGTAATAAGCATTTTTTAACCTATGCGAACATGTCTTTACCTTGTATATAACTTTTTCCCGAAATGCGGGAATACTTCCATCAAACATTACATATATTTATTTAATGGCTCAGAACCTTTTTCTACATTACACAAGCATTTTTTACACTGTATATGATTTTTTAAAGGTGCATACATTTTTTTTAAACACGGGAGTGATTTTTCATAGTCACGAACATTTCTTTTTAAAAGTTATGAACATTTTTTAAAATGGCTATAGCAAATATTTTATACTATGTTGCCATTTTTTAAATTCATGTTTTTAAATTTCCTAAGTAAATTTAAGTTTTGGAAATATATGTATTTAATTTAATATAAAAATGGGGAGAAAAGATATCTTGACGACATCAGCCTAGCAGGATGCACGTCCTACTGCGTCGACCCACTACTGGCGCGTGTAGGCGAGGCCGCCATGCACCTCGCAGTAAGCTGCACTTAGCTACACCCTACCCCTATTAGCACCTTTGAGATACTGAGCCGACACAACATCTTGAGATTAACAAAGTCATCAGAGGTGTCTTTTAGTCGATGGCAAAGTCTCCTTCGCCTGAACAAACATCGCCGAAAAGATTGAAATATATACAAGAAAGTGCGAATACCAGTGCCAAGTATATGACTTGAACATTGGTGGGCTGGTTCGCCCGTTTAAGCTCTATATAGTCTTATTTTTCAATTGAGATATACTAGTTAATTAGTCACCGACACTATTTTCACGAGCCTTTAGAAAAGACATTATTTTCACGGCACATTCTAAGTGATACACTAGGGTTTTTTGTTACTGTGGCGGCAATTCCGGCGAGGTTGCATTTATCTTCCCAGTACTTTTAGCCTCAATAGGGTTGATGCAGGAGATGTTGAAGTCGAAAAATATTGTGTAGTTTTCTATTACATCGGTTGGTTGGTGTAGGCTCGACTACTCAGGAACAAGGCATTCAATCAGAATTCCCTAGAAACCATCAAGAATTTTGTGTGTGCACCGACTAGAGAGGTGCACTTTAGGGCAGTGGAGGATAATTATTCCGTAGTGCAAGTTAGAACATAATTCTGGAAGAGGGCCAAGGGTTTTTAGTGATGGCATAACCAATATCTCTTAGGTATCTCTTGATCAGGTGCATGCATGGATGGAAATTCTCGATACTTATGACTTAAACAATGAGCTTAATCTGGTAAAAGGCATGTCAGGCAAGATTGGGAAGATGATACAGGTGGATATGAATCCTGGTAGCAAGTTTGTACATGTCGGGTGATGCTTGATGTGACAAATCAACTGGCTCGTTTTGTCAGGATACAACCAAAAGGGGAAGACCAATTGGTCTTTTGGGTTAAATATAAGGAAGTGTCGTGATGATGTGAGGTCTACGGTTTTATGGGGCATACCTACACATAACATGAACACACGACGAACGTTTTCCGTTTTGGAGATGGATGTTGGATGATACAACTTGAAACAGGTCGCAGCCGTGGAAAGATGACAACCGCCAGGGTCCTAGGCATGGAGATTGACGAGGTGGGCGTGCCAATGCAAAGGGAAGAGGCAGAGGGACTGGTCATGGCCGCGACTACGTCCCTCACAAGCAGGGAAAGATGCAGCTCTGAAGAGAACCCGGTGATGCAACCCTGGATAATCCTAGCAATTTTTTTTGTGGAAGGAAAATACAAGATAAGTAGCCCATCTAAGTTGCTTTGAGTGAAACAATGATGGGATTGTGTGGAATTTGAATATGGTCAAGAGCTTGGACATGACTGGCATTTTAGCGTCCAAGGAGACTCCTCCCCTGGCCCGCCGCTACCACAACCCGCAAAGCGACTAGGACCCTGACCTTGGTGTCCCCCGTGTCTGCGTGGGGTGCCGACACTAGGAGCCCATCCTTGCCATAATCCATGGGACTTCCCACCCCTGGCAGCATCAGCACCTCCCATGCAGAGCAATTTTTGATGCGCGCTAGGAGGTCCTCTGCGTATATCGTTGACACACTCCTAGCATCGTGATGTGTCCAGAAGTGAAGGGCACATTCTGTTTCTAAGTTGGTTGCGACATAGCAGGAGGAGGTGTGGGTATGGTATAGCAATAATGATGTGCCTACAGATGATTTGATACATGTACGTGGCGTGAAGTTGTGGCTCGGTGAAGGAATTTGAGGACCAATCGTTTCAACCTATACAGACCTCGTGGTGCCATGATGGCATCTGTAAGTGCAGTGCATAGAAACTATCCCTAATTGTATCATTATTGGTGGTATAGCAAGAGGAAAAGAAAAGGGAAGAAGAAGTCAAGTTGTTCATGGGGGAGACGTCTGGCTGAGCCCGGGAGAAGCATTAGGGCCGTTGTGTCTGCGCCTTGGCTTTCAAGTTTTTGCTACACAAATCGAGTCTCTCCACCTCAGCTTTCCATTTTTTTTATGACACGAAGGGTGAGCAAGACAGGTAGCTTCATTTCCTTCGCATGCTCTATTGGTTACACTACTATTGCGTGGAAGGATGTACGATTGACTTTTGTCTACTCATATTTGCTAGAAAAGCTATTCACATTTTTATGTTTATTTGAATATTAGATATTGAGATCCTGAAAACAAACACACGGCGCGCGCACACACACAATTATAACTTAAATGTATTTTTGCATGACGGTAGTGCGTCAACGAGATATGTTGGTTGTCCTACTTAATTTATAATTCATCACATTGCTCTTGATTTTTATTCGTGCTTGGAGCTTTGGTCTGCAGCTACACGATATCAGAAAGCATGTCTTAGGCTAAAGATAAAGTTGGAACTTGGAGGTGATCAAATCACATGATTTGGGTTGTAAGAGTGTAAACTTATTATTAGACTAGATTTTGTGTTTTGTATTTGTAGCTTTCACGAGACGCAGCTTGAAATATATTTTTCCTTTGGCTTTGGGACCAGTGTATGAAGGTTGAGAGGGTTATTTTTCAGAAAAAATATAATTTTGTTCTTCTGTTTCGCCATAGTTCATGCTTACTTAGTTTTGAGAGGCACTTAGCTTACATTTCCTTTCAACCGACTGATCATCAATAAAGGAGATCAAAAGAATCATTTTTACCAAGAGGGTGTCAAGAATGAAAATTGTGGGGAATGAATGAAGAGAAAGATGTCGCTTTAGGTGATGGCGTTTAAGGAGAAACAACGATTGCATGAGAATCAGTTTGTGGCTATATGAATGAAGACCACAATGCCATAATGTTCGACATATAATTCTTAATTAGAACATTTTTTTGATCACCTTGTTTTGTTTTCATTTCGTGGCACACAATTTTCCAGTACGGGCATTCATCTAGTTTTTTAGTAAAAAGGCACACAAATTTTCAGCACGGATACGGATTGCAGACATACATCAAGAACAGAATCAGCAGGATTATCACCATGAGTTTCTTCAACAGAACAACACAAAATTTTAGACACTAGCCCCCCCAAAGCTATGCGTATTGTAACACACACTCCAGTTACAAAAGCCCTACATGCAATTAGGGTGCTCTAAGGTCTCTACAAAATTCTCTTGGGATCTTTCTCACCTTGATAGCCACTTCAACTGGCACCCCAGCCAACAAAGAAGCAACCAACCTATCTAAATCCGGAAAAGGTACAGTCAACCATAAGCGTGGGAAACCTTCCATTCCCTCTTTGTATACATCAACATCTACCACATGCCTTTTCAACTGTGCAAAAGGGACTTCTCAACACAGAAGGGTTTGGTATCAACAGTGTTAGGTTTCTGAGTAGAGAGGGTAGTATGGACTGTCAGGAGGATAAACGGAGTGCTATCTCGTGGAGGAGCAATCTCTTCTGAGCAGCGTCAATAACACCATTGCACTCAGCGTTCACGAGGACGTCACTCATGACTGCCGCAGCATGCCCCGTGGGCTCTTCAGATGGCCTCCTCAACATGAACATCTGCGCAGCAGCAAGGTAACGTCAGAAACGATTTCACTATGTATTTGCACTTGTTATATAATAAACTTCTATCTGAATGCCAGATGAGTGTGTTGAAATAGTTATGAAGTTTGTCAGTCAGCTGTGTGGCCTGTGTTTTATTATTTGACTGATGGACATAACATGACTTAATTTAAGATTCCACCACACAATTTTAATTCAGAAACATACTAATTTAATTCACAACTCACAATTTCTACAAGTCTGTAGGGAAAGCTCACATTATTTCACAAACTACAGTTAGATTAAACTTCGGGCCTGTTCTGATCTCATCTAGCTTCTAACTCCACATAAATCTGCAGTACAAAATGCCCCGAGCAGTTTGGGCTCCGAGAAGCTGACTTCTCGGAGCTGAGCCAGAGCGTAGTGCAAAAAACTGAAGCTCGGTTGGCCCAGCTCCACCAAAACCAAAATCTGGAGTTCGCTCAAATTACACCTGCAGTGCCACCGCCAAGTATAACGTTTCGTTCATGACCATCAAACGTAACGATTCGCTCGTTCCCGACCACCGAACATAACAATTCGCTCCCTGTTTCAACGAGCTGGTTCCAGCTGGCCCATTATGGTGCTAAGACAAGCCACCCAGGTTTTTTTTTTTGAAAAGGAGGTTAAACCCCCGGCCTCTGCATCAATCGATGCATGCAGCCATCTTTATTACCCCCTTGAAGAAATATAAGAGCATTTAGATCACTAAAGTATTGATCTAAACGCGCTCATATTTGTTTACAGAGGGAGTAATTCGAAGCTAGCGAAGCTGGAGAACGGAATCCCTTCGCTGTGTGGAGTTCGAAGCTGCCCCGAGAAGCTGAATTCGGCGAGTTTGGAGAGTTGGGAGGAGATTAGAACAGGCCCTTCATGTGGAAAAAAGTATATCTCAAGGCATATGTATGTGTGTGTGTGAATTCTATCATACATATCTAATGCACATAACGAAGTAAAGTACCTGTCCACGGTGAGATATCTCAAGGCACCCAGGTGGCTGAATCCATGGTTCACCATCAACCTGAACAGGGAATGAACTGTGCAGGTGAAATCTTATGACTCTTCCTTGGGCTAGTCGGTGTGCTCTTGATAGTCCTACCTATCAACCACAAGAAAACAATTATATATGAGTTAACGCTAACATTATTGTTAAAAGGCTGATAGCATTATATAGAAGCGATAACAAGAGATGTTCTGGAAAATGGAAATACAGAATAAGTTAACAACATGTTCAATATACATAGTATGTTTACCTGCAGTTTGCCTAGATGCCATGTCCCAGATATACAGACCACCTCAAGCATTTTGTCATGCATTGATTGTGAACTGAAATCATCATCATAATCATTGTCGTTTTGCCAAAGATCAACACCACCCATGTAGCTAGCGATATTCAGAATGATCACACCTTCTGCATCCTGATAAGCATAGCAGATAAGAAGATCCACCAAAGATAAATCAGAAAGTGAAGATATAGAGAAGTTTACCTCTGGAATTTCAATGTTCTTTCCATCAACTTCAAGGCTAACATGCCATGGTAAATCGGAACATGACCTATCCATCATATCCTTAGCGCCTTCTCTAGCATATATCAGCTTGTTCACAAACTGCAGCATGGAAATAGTTCCATTAACACTTTTTCTGACATAAAGAATACTAGAACACATAGCATATCAAATGTTTAGCATTGTCTGAAATGGAGAAATTATTCAGGAATTTCACAAGAAACTGTTCTCATGTGGGAATATGATATATTCATGTGTCCAAATGGGGGGATAAATTCTGCAGTAAGATTTAAGCTGCGAAAGGAGAAAAAAAAGGAATATCCCTACCTGACTGCTAAATTTATCTGGCCTTTCCTCCCTAGTTGTGTGGAAATCATATGCAACCTTGGCATCACATCCAATACCTACAAGTCAACAGAAACTAAATCAATTCAGAAACATCTAGATGAGTGAGATATGCAATACATCAAATGTTGACTAAGATGGTGGAAGTTGAAGGATAGTCTACCTAGATAATTAGTCATAAATTTCACTTGCTTGGTGCATTGACCTTGTGGCCCATTCTTCTCTTTGATGGTTACATTCCAGCGATCAAGAACCATAACTGCTGCGTGATCAATGTCATTTAAAAGTGCCCATATTCCCCCTTGTCCTTCAACAGAAGACAAACCTCCACCCCAGCGGGTAACACGCGATAGGTCATTTCCTGTTCCTAGCGGAAGAATGGCAACAGGGGGAGGGGATTCATAGTTCTGTTTCTCTATGGCATCAAGAACCCATGCCACAGTTCCATCCCCACCACAAACAAGAATTCTGAAGTGTTTTACATTCTGGAATAGTTGCAATCCAACTTCAGGACCCTGAGAAGCGCTTAGCTCAAATATCTGAAATAAGAATTCAACTGTCAGATCAAGGTTAGAGCATCAAATCTGTTACTCCCTCCATTGCAAAATATAAGGTGTAGTCCATTTGGGACTGAAAGAACAAGGTCACATTACCTGTATGGGATTCAGCAGCATGTTCAGTCTTCTTCTAAGAGAAGGCCCGTTACGGCCACCACTCTTGCCGTTGATGAAAACAAGCAGCGGCCTCGAATCTTGTGGCAAATCTACAAGCTCATACTTCTTTTCCTCTCCATTAGTAATGTCAGATCCACATGTTTGCTTGAGAGTGTTTCCAGAGAACTTGGGGTTTGCCAGAGTATACTTTCCATTCAGGTTCTGCAGTCTAGCAAATCCTTCAAGAAAGGAGTCGAGAATTGAACTGTCTGCGGAAATCGCAGTTGTCTTAATGCCAGACTGATTGTTCATGCGTTTCTTGCTGCGTGGCCTTCTAATCCGACCCCTAACTGAAGAAGTGACAAACCCTTCTTTGATTGAGTTGAACACTCCACTGGTTGCCGGACCTTGACCAACTTGTTTCACCGATAGAGGTGGAACAATAAGTCTACTGAGCAGGCCAAGATCACAAGTGTTCCCCGTCTCCTTCAACAGCTTTGCATGACAATCCACATGGATCTGCCTCTGGCACCAAAGACAGCGCCATATAGGAGAGACGCCAAGGAATGGCACACCACAGGGCTCATCGCAGTAATAACAGAAGGTTGTTATCTCCGGGTTATCGTCCATCTCCACCCACCTCTCCGACCAGTGATGCAGCAAAGTGGAAGCACCAGCCTGCGTGACACACTTGCAGTCCTTGTCAGCGCCCTGCGAGCAGTACCAATGAGCCGCCACTCCGCACACAGAGCACCGGTAAACAACATCAGCGTCAAGGGCCCTCGAGCCTACACCCTGAGGCAAGGCCAGCGACGACAGGCACACACAGCACGTCGAAGGTTGGCCACCACGGAAGCGGTCCTCGGTCCAGGTATGGCTTGAGCAGGGGCACCGTAGCACCTTCGACGCGGCCTTCTTCTCCCTGGCGGCCGCCTTGAGCCAGTACAGCGACGCCTCCCTCTGCAGCCTGAGGAGACCGTAGATGAGCGCCGCCAGGCCAAAGGAACCGGCAGTGATGAGCCACCCGAAGAATTCAATCCCAGAAGGGTCAACCCAGCGGGTCATGTTTATCAGCAGTGATCCCACCAGGTCCATGACAGTTGGCCAGGTTTGATGGCCTCAAAAGGCAGAACCTGCAGCAGAAAGAAGCGAATCACCAACAAAATCTGCTCCTAATGCAAGAATCTTGCTGGAATACACAAAAAGATAACCATCTTAGGGTTGAAATGTGGCGCTACTGTATCTTATCTTACACAATAATTTTTGGACATCAGTATATGATTTCACAATAAAGATTCTGATGGTTTTTGGGGGGCACGAGATATTTTGAACGAAAAGTGAAGTCGCTTCTTAGTATAATATATAAGGGGAGAAAAATCACAGCATATAGGAAAATTCTCGTTCGAATTGTGGTCTCCTCTCTGGCGCGCTCGCTAATTGATCACCTTGGATTCACCACTAATTTCTCACGTGTTGGGCGGACGGCAAGGAACCAAATCGGGGCCAGAAGGTAACCGGATCAAAACGAGACAAGGAAACCGGAGCACAGCACAAAGTGGATCGGAGCCGCCAGATCCCGCATTCGGCGTCCCGGAACTCCAAACCCGGCGAATCGTGCACTAGAGCACAACAGTAACGCGGCCCCAGGAAGAACTCGGTAGGATCACGGGGCACCAGCAGGAGCACGCACCTGGTGGTGGGTGGGTGGGGGTTTGGATCGAGCAAACCCTAGCTCGCTCGCTTCGGACCGCCTGGCTCGCGGCTCCCGTAGGTCTCGTCTCGTCTCGTCTCGTCGTCGTGTGCTGGCTGGCCGAGGGGGAGGGGGTACGAGAATCGAGAGACGAGGACGACTGGGCGTGGTCGCGGTGGCGTGCCGGCTCCTTTAAAAAGGAGTAGAGGCAGGGGCCGGGGGAATCGGCGGAACCCTGCGAATGCGATGATCGGTCGGGGGTGGGTGCCCCCCTGTCCTGGGGAACTGGAGCTCACGCCGTACGCCACTTTTTATTACTACTCATAAATTTGTTGTGTTTTTCTTTCACCCAAAATACCATGAAAGTCATACCTTCGCTGAAACTTTTTATGCGAGTACAGCAGAAGGTCAAGTTTGTTTCCAAAACAAATTCAAACTTTTTTCTCCTTTTACTTTTCTGCAGTTACTTAATTATTTGGTCATATCAGATGCATATGTCTATATTTATACCTATATATATATATATTCCAATTTCGTCCGTCTGCACATGATTATTTTTGGTCCGACAAGCCGCTAACGAGGTGATACGAAAATAACGTATATGTCCAATTTTTAATCCACAACAGAAAATTAAGTCTCCTGGGTCAGAAGTCGGAGTGGGCCGGCGAGCCAGCGGCTTCGTAGAGAACATTTGCGCATGAGGCGATTCGATCTCACGACCTATACTGCCACTCTTCCGCCTGCAACCAACTCACCTAGCGAGGCAAAAAACTCACCGACGAACAGACTCGAACCCAAAACCTGTCGACTAGTACACCTACTCGAGCTGGCTTGTGTTGTTGGTTAAAATAAGATTAATTAAGATAATACATAGTCTCATCTCGCTCTCTCACATCTAATCTACTCAATTTATATACGTTTTTGTGTTTCTTGAGTGTCAGGAAGGCATCCAGGAGATCATCACAGAAAACAAAGGAGAAAAGGGAGGCTAATTAACTGGAAAAGCGAGGCAATTAATCTTCTATATAGGATGTGGGCTATACTAAACGGGACATGAGTGACAGGAAAAGGAAATAAGAAAAGAAATTGGAATCCTGGGAGATATTCTCTAATCTAATTTGAGAAGGATCGGAAATATGCCCTAAAGGCAATAATAAAGTGGTTATTATTATATTCTTGTTCATGATAATCATTTATTATCCATGTTATGCTTGTATTGACTGGAAACTTAAATACATGTGTGGATACATAGACAACAACATGTCCCTAGTGAGCCTCTACCGGGCTAGCTCGTTGATCAAAGATGGCTATGGTTTCCTAGCCATAGATATAAGTTGTCATTTGATAACGGGATCACATCATTAAGAGAATGATGTGATGGACAAGACCCAAACTATAAGCGTAGCATATGATCGTATCAAGTTTATTATTATCGTTTTCTGCATGTCAAGTATCTGTTCCTATGACCATGAGATCATGCAACTCACTGACATCAGAAGAGTACCTTGTGTGTATCAAACATCGTAACGTAACTGAGTGACTATAAAGATGCTCTATAGGTATCTTTGATGGTGTCTGTTGAGTTGGCATGGATCAAGACTGGAATTTGTCACTCCGTATGACGGAGAGATATCTCAGGGCCCACTCGGTAATACATCATCACAATGAGCTTGCAATCAACGTGACTAAGGAGTTACCACGGGATCTTGTATTATGGAACAAGTAAAGAGACTTGCCGGTAACGAGATTGTATAAAAATATCGACGATCGAATCCCAGGCAAGTAATATACCAATAGACAAAGGGAACTGCATACGGGATTAGCTGAATCCTTGGCATCGAGGTTCAACCGATAAATTTATATACACATGGGGCGATTGGATCTCACGACCTGTACTGTCACTCTTCCGCCTGCAACCAGTTCATGTAGCTTATGCGCGAGGCAAAAAATACTCATTAGCGAACAGACTCGAACCCAAAACTTGTCGGCTAGTACATAACGAAGCGGCCAACCAAGTTGGCCTGCGTTGTTGGTTAAAAATAAGATTGATTAAGATAATACATAGTCTTACTTCGCTCTCTCACATCCAATCTACTTAATTTATATACATTTTTTGTGTTTCTTGAGTGTCAGGAAGGCATCTAGGAGATCATTACAGAAAATAGAGGAGGAAAATGAGGCTAATTTTTTTTGACATGGAAACATCTTTATTCCATTAACCAACGAACACAGCATAATCGCTGGCCACCAAATCCTGTACAAAGTTAGGAACGCCACCCGGCCATACGGCTTGGGGATTAGCATCCATCTTTGCACCGAACGCCGTGAGGGCGTCAGCTACCTTATTTCAAAGTCTTGGGCAGTACACAATAGAAAAGGAAGAAAAATTCAGTCTAGCAAAAGCTTTAATCTCACGGAATAGCACTTCATTAGGGGACAGATCGGTTAATTAACTGGAAAGCGAGGCAATTAATCTTCTATATATGATGTGGGCTATACTAAAAGGGACACGACGTGGCAGAAAAAGGAAATAAGGAAAGAAATTGGAATCCTGAGAGATATTCTCTAATCTAATTTGAGAAGGACATGAGGTGACATGGAAGAATTAAGGAAGGAAATCGGGATCCTAAGACATAGGGGCTTATTCCATGTGTGCCCCTAATTCCTTAGTTGTGCTCAGTTTTTCCCACGCTCCAAAGTTTTGCTCACTTTTCCCACTCTCTTAGCTGAAACTCTCACAAATGTTCATAGCAAACGTTTGCCGTCTTGGCCGTTAACTGACTTGTGGGGCCGCGTTGGACTCTGTTGACTGTGATTGTGGCTTCGCTGGTTGGGCTGTGTTTGTGTTCATAGGACGGGCCCGTTAGTTTGTTGGTAATAAATTAAAAAGGGAGCCCAATTAAAAAAGCGTGCTATCGATGGATGCAGCCTGCTATGCATGCCCGGCTTTGGCATCGATGTGGCCTGCTATGCATGCGAACGCCGCCACGCACGCATCTAGTGACCTAGACCTAATCGCATGCATGCACGCCGACACGCACGCATCGATCTGTGCCGCACGGTTGCCGACATGACATGCACACTGCACGCACACATCGTGTTGCACGGTCGCTCCGCAGCGTCGTTTCACACGCCGCAGCATACGTCTTTGGTGGCGAAGGGAAGGCTGCACGCCGCGTCCATATGTCGGGCATCGGTTCGGGCCAGGGAGGCAGTAGCCGCAGACGCAAACATGTAGGGGAGGCAGTACCGCCAACGCAGAGCACGCAGAAGGGGAGGCCCAGTCGCCAACGCAGAGCACGCCAAGATCGATTCACGTTCACACATTGGTTCACGCACACTCGCATCAATTCACGATCGCATCGGTTCACGCACACACTGAGTCATGATCGACGCCGTTTCCGCGTGTACCCTCTTCGTCTTCCCTGGCTATTTAAACCGCCCTTCATTGCCTCTTCTTCTACAGATCCATCTGCGCCTCCCCCTTCTCTTCTTCCCCCAAAAGCCAAAGCAAACACTCGTGAGCGAAGCAAGATCTTGATACAATGGGCCAACGTTCCAAGAGCCGCCGTCGTGCGAACGGCGGTACCGCCAACGCCGTCGTGGAGGCATCGCTTCGTGTGTGGGCGTTCTCACGCTGGAGGGGTAGCACCGAGCTTGCACGGGGTTCCTGCTGCGGGCTTCCACCACCTCCCGGGCTCGCCGCCCATGTTCAACCTCGTGGAGCAGCGTCCCCACGCCAACGCTCTAGTGGTAGGGCTCGTCGTCCACTTCACCAACAGGTTCGATGCCTACTACCTGCTCGGCAAGGTGTATTGGTGTGGGTGCGAGTTCATCGCATTCACCACCTATAACATCTTCACCGACTTTGAGAGCGTCTTCCCCACTCGCAACCGCATGCACAGCCTCCCGTACTACCTCGGCGAGAACGACCTTGAAGAGGAGCAGTACTGAAGCCGGCGGCGAAGAAGACGGTGAAGCCGGCGGTTAAGGTGAAGACGACGGTGAAGACATGGCGGTGTTGCCCTAGCTACCCTATCTACTATGTAGTGTGAGTTTGGTGTGTGTGTTGCCCGAGCTAGCTACCCTATCCCATCTATGTAAGGTTAATTATCTATCGGTATCATGTTATATGTAAGAACTTGTGTTGCCCTAGCAACCCTATCTAAGTTAAGTTATGTGTGTTATATTCATGCTTTGTTATGTTTGTATTTTGTTTGTCCCAAGTTTAGACACGGCTAATTGATGTGGGCAAAATTAAGCAAACTAACTAAAAATGATGTGTTTATAGATGCCTTCTAAAAATAAGAACATATTGTACACGGCTTTGGTTTGGGAGCTTTGTATTTTTTAGGTATTCCGAGAATACTTTGGTTTCCAGAAATATTGAAGTATCAAATACTTTGAGATGGTTGGCTTTAGTCAAAAGTGTAGTTTTATATACTTTAATATGTAGAAAACTACACTATTTTTGAAGTATATAAAAAAGAGGGTTGGACCACTTTTTCCAATACCGAAGTATTGGTTCGCTAGGCATAATAATACTGCGGTTTGCAAATACTTTGATTCTAAAATTACTTCACCGCCAAACTAAGCCAGGTTGTGAGCAAGCAAAACAAAAGCACATACGATCAAGAGAAATCAAATCACAAAAAAATGAAGGGACCCATAAAGGAAAGCCAAACAAATTCCTTAATGAAATAGAAGAGATTGGGCAATCAAATTAATGAAAAAATCAATCAGAAACAAAAAAGAACAAAGCAATCGTTCCTAAACAAAAAAAGAAACATCGCTTGTTTCTAGGCCTCATTTATCCTTTGT
The DNA here is from genome assembly GCA_021605145.1 of Aegilops bicornis. Classification (NCBI taxonomy): domain Eukaryota; kingdom Viridiplantae; phylum Streptophyta; class Magnoliopsida; order Poales; family Poaceae; genus Aegilops; species Aegilops bicornis. The sequence continues at coordinate 260,184,268 of CM038673.1, read as the reverse complement.
GGGCCTATTGCAGCTTGATTCTCTTTGGGCCCGTGAAGTAGTTTTTTTTCTAGCGTAACCATTTAACTCGAGGACAAAAGTTTGGCAAGTGCGAGAGAAGAGATGAACTTGATGTATATCCCTTGTGTTGCTCAAGTACTGCTTATTGTCATCTCGACGAGCTAGGGTATTATCCAACACTCGAGGTTATTAGCTAACAAAATAATCCTATCAAATCGGTAGTTGTCTTCTGCCAAACTGAAAGTGTCGAAACATAACAAAGAACTGCATACATTCAGAGATCGACAGTTGCACTAAAAAGAGTTGCATTTGAGATAAACAGACTTAGATTGCTAAATGGCAACAACATTAGACAAACATCTCTAACGAGAGATGGCCATCAAGTAAAAAATTCCTAGAGCAAGTATTCCTAAAGCTATCAGTTGGATTGCTTCTTCAACTCAATCACCGCTTGAAGTTCTTGTTCAATTCGTCTTCGATTCGAGATCTACCACGGTCGGGTATTCGGACGTCTTTGCTTCTTCTTGAGCGGCACTATCATGGGGCGAATTGAACTCGCGGATTGCATTCCCCTCGAATCCAAAGAAGCCCAACCCTTGAAGCCTCTGGATGTAATCATCCATCCACTCGAAATGGTGGCATTTCTTCACGATCTGAAAACAAAATCACGTAACCTAAATCCCAAATCTAACAGATTTTTTTGAGAAATTAGAGATAAAGGATGCGAGGAAACTCAGATCTAACCTGCCCCTCCGGCTTGCTCTCGCATTTGACAAACTCGCGCCCAAAGTTCCCATTCTTCTCTTCCTTCGAAGTCAACCGCTTTAGTGGCGCGGTCAAGTAGGCGATCGGTGCTTGAGTCATCGCACCGGACCATACACCGCCACGTGGAGCGGGGTCGACGAGGAGGTCGACATATCGCCGGAGAGGAAGAAACAGAGGAATTGCTCGAGAGGAAGAAGAACGAAAAGATGGGGAAAGAAACAGAGGAACTGGTCGAGATCTGCTCGATGTCTTTGTCTGTCAGATGGAGAAGAGGAGAAGGGGAAGCTATATTGACGATTTGCCACATTGTATTTTGTAGTTTGAATATTTGAACCAACTCATAACACTGACATGTGGTGGTGTGCGAAAAATACAATTTCATATGTAAAGTGGGGCAGATTGTAAAAACGGAGTGCAGTAGCCAATCAGGATGCGTCACGCGGATCATGCATGCCTGCCCCCACATCTGACGGGTGGTGTTTGGCGCTTGGTAGGATCCGACAACGGACGTTCAACGCTAGGGTTTGGAGCATTTCTACGGGGTTATGAGCCAGTCAACGGGGTTATTATGGTTTGACCAGATTTCAAATGGCCATAACTAAATTAGAAAAAATCGCAAAAATATAAAAAAGCATAGTTCGTCCGTTTATGAGACCTAGTTACCATAAAAAATATAAACTCAGTATAGGGCGTCTTTTGAAAAATCATTTTTTAAAGTGATCTTGAAATGAAGTTCAAATGTTTTAAAAAATTCAAAAAATCAAAATGTTGTAATTCTTGCGCACATAGCCGTCATATGTGACAAGGTTATGAGAAAAAAAATATAAACTTGGTGTAGGTCATTTTCATGAAAAAAGGCTTCACACATATGAGCTATCACCTATGAACATGTTCAGAGTTTGTAGAATAGGGAGAGAGGGTTTAGGGTTTGAAAAAAATCAAAATAATTCAAAAAAAAAATCAGAAAAATCTCCATAGCTTCATTTTGGAGTGAATAAGAAGGATCTGAACTTACCTTTTCATTTTCATATCTAAAACATGTTATTTGACGGTTTTGAGTTAAAAGCATATTTTTTTTAAATGTAGTAATATGAATATTAATCAATAAATAGTGAGACTTCATTTTTACCCTATTTATATGGAACAAGTGTTAATAAAAATATATATGCCTCATTTAGACAAGGTCAAAAAAACTTGATTTCAAATAGGGCTGTTTACCCTAGCTTTCGAGCTTGTTTCTAGCACATTTCTCATTCGAACTGTTCACCTACGAATATTGGACTTTAAATGCTCGATCAAATACACCGCACAGAGCAATGAACCTCCAATGTTCAACTTCAACTTTGGCTCGAATCCAAATTTTGGCCCAAATTCAAATTTTGATTTAAATTCAAATTTTGATGGAAATTTGAATTCTGACTCAAATAAGAAACCAAAGTAGAAGCAACATTATTACAACTGAAAAGTTTTCACAGTAGCTCAAATCTACCAAGTTTGAAGATGCCAACATCTTAATACAAATCTACCAAGTTTTAAGCGATCGACTAAGCCCTCAAATTGACAACACAAACATTTCCCAACAACTCAATTCAATTTTTTGACTTGCTCCTTGTGTTTGCAATGGCTTCACCGTCTTGCTCCTGGTTTCCCTAGTTGAGATGCTCTTTTCTTTCGGACTCTTGTTCCTTTTGATCTTTACTTGGGATTTTAAATGCATTGGAGGTCTTGATGGAGTAGTTCCACTCGCCGAGCACTTGACGACCATTTGACGGTCATCTATTGGTTCAGTAATCTTTAAAGGCACAATTGGAAAAATTACCCCCTCCTCTTCCTCTCTTATAGCTTCATAACCATCAAAGGCCATGGTTTCAAAATCTTCTGGTTCTTCATCTCTTGGCCTTTTCTCCCTGGAGCTGGTAAATAAAATTATAAGCCATAGGCAAAAAAGAGAACAAATGCAAACAAAAGGGTAGCTGCATTCTACAAATGCAAACACATACCAATATGCTTCATTTGTCTTGCATTCTCCATCGCTTCAATTGCTCTTGCATTCTCCACTTGCATCTTCGGTCTCCATTGCTTTGCATTCTCCTCTGCATCTTCGTTTCCATTGTTGTTGCATTCTCCTCGGCATTGGCTGTCGTCCATCTTTCCTCCTCTCCAAATGATGCATCCACCGCATTGGTACAAAGCCTAGCAATATGCCCCGAACTCCACATTTTTGCAAGCACGCTTCGTTGGTAGACGACCCTCCTCACCTGCTCTAATCCTCTGGTTCCTTGGTCTTCCTGGTGGTCTAGTAATGACAGGAGCGTGGAGTTTGAACCCTGGATCTACTATGTTCCATTGATCTTTCCCCAAGAGTGCAGGCACATTGTCAGCATAAGCAGCCATAAATTTGGCAACAGAGAAATACTCAGAGCAATATTGATCAACTTCACCATCTGCACCCCCGATAACGGTCATCGATGTAGGGCATGTATGCATGGCTTCCCACGGATCTGCCATTGCCTACAAGTACATTCTCTAGTACTTAGGTTCACAGGATACCTCCATACCCTATTTTTAGTGTCGATAGGTAACCTCTCCCTCATATGTACCAGATCGAATACATTTCATCTTCAGTCCTCTTGCCTTCAAGTGCAATGCCCTAATCAGTGATGGGAACATTTGATGACCAACATATTGTGTTTCTGCAATTCTTTTGCGAAGAGCCATCTTTATCATGATCATCTGTCTCATCTTGTCAAATGCTTGCCACAACAAGAGCCCTTTCACTGACTTGAACTTTGAATTGAAGCATTCTGCAAGCTTACTGGTCACATAATCTACTTTGCTGATTTCGTTGAATTTGCTTCTTGACCACACCTTGCCATGATGTGCATCCATGTACTCCTTCACAAGAGGATTTTGAGCATACAACACTCTCAAATGGTGTTCATGCTTCCTTTTGCAGCATGTGTATGATGTCGCCATAAGTTCTCATCATAAACTTTACCTTTGAACTTCTTTTTGAAATTATGCGCTAGGTGTCGCATACATTCCCTATGCTCCACTCCAGGGAATACAATTTCTACTGCACTCTCTAAACCCTTGCAAGCATCTGTGTGTATAGCTAAACCTGGGGGTGTGAACTGCTGCAGAAACCAAACCCAACTTTTCTCAGACTCTGCCTCCACCACACCAAATGCAACTGGAAATAGCCAGTTGTGTCCATCAACTGCAAAAGCTGCTACTAGGTATCCTCTCCATCTTCCAGTCAAATGTGTAGCATCTACAGCCAAATAGGGCATGCAACCATCTAGAAACCCCTGCCAGCAAGCCTTGAAACAAACAAAAGCCCTTCTGAAGCACTCCTTCTCAAATGACTTTCCTTTTATTTTGAATGGAACTGTATGCTTGTCAATCTCTACAACACTCCCTGGACTTGCCATCTCCACTTCAGCTTTGAAAGTGTAAAGCAGCTGAAAACTGTCATTCCATTGACCATTAATTACACAAGAGCCTTTTCCCTATCATTGAAAATTCTCATGTAAGGGATTTCTATCTTGTACTTCTCAAAAAGCTTCCCATGGAGTGCTATTGGACCAAGTCCAGGTTCTTCTCTCAGCCAATCCAATATAGCATATGCCACCCACCTAGTTTTTGCTAGCTTGGTTTTGGCCTTCCCCCCTCCCCCTCCAGGTGGACATGTGTGCTTGTGTGGGTTTTTCTTTATCTGAAACAAAATAAAAGGGTAAAAAATAGTTAAGAAACCTTACTCAATGATCTGAAACTAAATTACTAACTGAACTTGGATTACCTGAATATATTTGCTCTTTCTCATACGAGATGCATGCAACTTCCACCTACACCTAGGATATGGACAAAAGACTGTAAACCTTGCTGGCTCACTCCTTTTAATCTTATAGGTGTTTTCATATATAATGCACCATGTTGTCCTTTGCATTCGACAGTCCACCATTGATTGGAAAATGGTACCTACACTAAGCTCGTGTTTTCCCTGTTCCACTCAATTGTTGGCATGTCATCACCATCGTATTCATCCTCGATTAAGCTGTCCATGTTCTCCACCTTCTCTTCATCGTCAGTGTCATCAAACCTAGCTTGGCTGATGGGCTCCTCCATATATTCATCATCCACTGCTTGCCGACTGGCTACATCGACCAGTTCAGGAAACATCATCTCGTCTTCATCATCATTTGTAGGCACTGCCTCGTCAGGTTCTGCATCTTCTTCTACACCAACTGCAGAAGGTACACGAGAAGCAGCAGCTAAATTTGAACCAGAATTGAGTAGCAGGCATGTTGTGGCTCCATGAACCACTTGCTTTACTTGGTGTCGACCTACAAGGAGTGCCGAGGTGCTGGCTATTAGCACAGACAGATGATGTCTGAACTCCCTTCCCCTTCGCCTGCTTCACAAGTGGTCAAGCACATCGATTTGGAGTTTACCGAATCGGCAGCCCGACAATCCCAAAGAAAAGCAACGGCATATGATCATTGCAAGTTAGTGGGAGAAATCTTTGCTCGTCACTGCTGAAGTAATTCAGTTCAACAACATCGACATCACTCCAGGGATAGGTGTTCTGGAGCTCAGCTCGCAAATCTTTGAAAGATATGCTGGTTTCTACCACTTTGGGATAGAAAAATGATGAAATCAAATGCGGTTTAGTACCACGCAGCACACTAGTTTCCATTCTAATCGCCCGGTAGGAAAAGCGGTAGCGGGATCAATCCTATTTTGTTGAAACAAAGGCTTCAGTTAGGCGGGTAAAATAAAGCACAAATTCGAACGATTCAAGCAAATAGAAGTCAAATACGGCCTACATTACGACTTAGAACGTCAATTCAAGAGGAAACAATGCTTACCCAGGTTTAATCCATCAATTATCTGCCGCGGATTCGACCCAATCCTCTCCACGGTTGACTGCATTCCGGGCGTCCTCACTCAACATCGCTATGTAACCCCAGATGGGGAGGTGGGCTATATCTGGCGGAGACGCTACCGTCACGATTTAACGGAATAGGGGCATAGGGTGGAGGAAACAAATGCGGTGGACGCAGCACGACGCCGGCGGAGGGGGCAGGGCGGCGCAGTGCGGTGCGGCGTGTCTAGATCTGTTTCAGATTCAGACAAGCTGCCCAATACGTGTCTCTTTGCGGTCCCACCCGTCAGCAAGAAACAGTCAGACGAAGACTCGGCCCCACTCGTCGACAATTAACAATGGATGGGCCAAGACGGCAAACGCCCGTTATGAGCATTTGTGAGAGTTTCAGCTAAGGAAGAGGGGAAAAGTGAGCAAAAGTTTGGAGCGTGGGGAAAAGTGAGCACAACTAAGGAACCAGGGGCACTAATTTAAATTCCCTATTTTTTATACTAGTACAAATACTCGTGCGTTGCACCAGGCGAAATATTAAATATAACTTGCTCCACGTGCCATTATGCAACACTTTTTTAATCCAACTTTTACAAACGTCAGAAATAGGGTTACACTGAGTATTTCTTTTTGGATCATGAAATTTGAACGTACCCTAACAATGTTCGACATGACCTATTTCACCTCTCCGATGAAACAGTAGTTGTGTATGGAATAGTCTTTCAATCAATTTTATTTATTGTTGTACAGAAAAACGTGAATATTTTTTATTTTGATAATGTTTTTTAGAATGGAATCATTTTTATGGTGACAAACCTTTTTTGGAATATTATATTTCATTTGTAATTTATTTTGCACTGTTTTTTGTGCTTGGCCCATTGAAATACTTTTATTCACACACACACACACACACACACACAACACATGAACTCAATCTTTCTTCCCGTTCCCCATTCTCCTTCCCCATTGCTGGACAGTGCCGCCGCCGCCTCCCTTGTCCCCGTCGTTCTCGGAGGACAAGGGTAGGAAGAATAGTGCTTCCGATGGCCGCACCGTCATGTCTTCTGCCTGCGCCGTCGTATGAGCGGGACCTTGGGCGGCTCCTTGCTTCCTCCCTGTTACCTCGCACCCCTCCTCCCGCAGGCTCCAACCATGGTGGTTGGTGGACGAGCAGCCGCTGTCTGGAAGCTTGTCCTTCGCGTTCAACTTGGCAACCCCTCCTTTCTCATGCTCCAACCTTGGTTAGTTGTGGCAGTAGTAGTATAGTTAGCATATTCAGATTTGCTTTGGTAGCTAGACTTTGACACTTTTTGATTAGTTACTAAACAATGTGTATGACCCAAATGGTAGCATGTAGTCAGCATGAGAAAGATCTCTATTGCTCGATAGTGTACTGCTTACATGTTCAAGCATCTTAATCCTAACAAAACAGAGCATCACAATTCTTCAGGAATATGCAACGCTATACTCCGAGGTCAGAAGATCCTGCAGCATGTCGAGTCTGTTAGGTTGATCTCTCTCCCGTTCGAGCCCAACGGGTCGAACGGGCCCTTGCATCACGCCCTGATCGGGGGCGCCCAACCAAACCATGGTTGGTGGGCCCCTGTGACCTGCGCTATATAAACAGAGGTGGGAGGGGGGGGGGGAGGGCGAGGCACGAGACACGAAGTTCATCGCTGCCACAATCCCCACCGACAATCCCTACTGATCTAGGGTTAGCGTGGTGCTCACGCGAAGTTCCATCATCGTCGTCACCACAGCACCACCATGGCCTCTGGCTCCAGCTCTGTGACGCCCGGATAATTAAGCTATAGTAACCCTCTACTAATGATGCCACGTCACCTCGATTTCTGTTAATAAACTCGCGTTAGTTCGAAATGATTCAAATTCAAATTTTGAATTTAAGTCAAACAATAAAAGTTTTCAAACATTAAAATAAAAATGTTCGGTTTGTACTAAATATTACATAGATAATTATGGTGTAGAGGACACAGTTTTGTAAAATGCATAAATATTTTAACTTGAATTAAGACAGAAGAGAAGATAAATAAAAGAAAGAAAATACAAAAGAGAAAAACAAAAAAAAGGAAAAGAAATCCCCCGGGGCTCCGGCCCAGCAGGCCACCGGCCCAACTAGGCCACGATCTGCCAGGCCGGCCCATTCCCTCCCCTGGCCTATACTGTTGGGGAACGTAGTAATTTCAAAAAATTTCCTACGCACACGCAAGGATCATGGTGATGCATAGCAACGAGAGGGGAGAGTATTGTCCACGTACCCTCGTAGACCGTAAGCGGGCGTTATGACAACGCGGTTGATGTAGTCGTGACGTCTTCACGATCCGACTGATCCAAGTACCGAACGTACGGCACCTCCGAGTTCAACACACGTTCAGCTCGATGACGATCGCCGGACTCCGATCCAGCAAAGTGTTGGGGATGAGTTCCGTCAGCACGACGGCGTGGTGATGATGATGATGTTCTACCGGTGCAGGGCTTCGCCTAAACTCATGACGATATGACCGAGGTGGAATATGGTGGGCGGGGCACCGCACACGGCTAAGGAACGATCCGTAGATCAACTTGTGTGTCCATGGGTGCCCCTGCCACCGTATATAAAGGAGTGGAGGAGGGAGGGCCGGCCCTCTCTATGGCGGCGCCCTAGAGTCCTACTCCCACCGGGAGTAGGATTCCCCTTTCCTAGTCCAACTAGGAACCCTTCCATGTAGTAGGAGTAGGAGAGAAGGAAAGGCAAGAGAGAAGGAGAAGGAAGGAAGGGTGCGCCCCCCTTCCCTAGTCCAATTCGGACTAGTCCAAGAGGAGGGGTGCGGCCACTCTTTTGGCCCTTTCTCTCCTTTCCCGTATGGCCCAAAGAGGCCCAATACGAATTCCCGTAACTCTCCGGTACTCCCAAAAATACCCGAATCACTCGGAACCTTTCCGAACTCCGAATATAGTCGTCCAATATATCGATCTTTACGTCTCGACCATTTCGAGACTCCTCGTCATGTCCCCGATCTCATCCGGGACTCCGAACTCCTTCGGTACATCAAAACACATAAACTCATAATAAAACTGTCATCGTAACGTTAAGCGTGCGAACCCTACGGGTTCGAGAACTACGTAGACATGACCTAGAACTATTCTCGGTCAATAACCAATAGCGGAACCTGGATGCCCATATTGGCTCCTACATATTCTACGAAGATCTTTATCGGTCAAACCGCATAACAACATCGTTGTTCCCTTTGTCATTGGTATGTTACTTGCAGAGATTTGATTGTCGGTATCCAATACCTAGTTCAATCTCGTTCTTGGCAAGTCTCTTTACTCGTTACGTAATGCATCATTCCGTAACTAACTCATTAGCTACATTGCTTGCAAGGCTTATAGTGATGTGCATTACCGAGAGGGCCCGTAGATACCTCTCCGAGCAATCAAAGTGACAAAACCTAATCTCGAAATACGCCAACCCAACATGTACCTTTGGAGACACCTGTAGTACTCCTTTATAATCACCCGATTCGTTGTGACGTTTGGTAGCATCCAAAGTGTTCCTCCGTAAACGGGAGTTGCATAATCTCATAGTTACGGGAACATGTATAAGTCATGAAGAAAGCAATAGCAATATACTAAGCGATCAAGTGCTAGGCTAACGGAATGGGTCATGTCAATCACATCATTCTCCTAATGATGTGATCCCATTAATCAAATAACAACACATGTCTATGGTTAGGAAACATAACCATCTTTGATTAATGAGCTAGTCAAGTAGAGGCATACTAGTGACTATATGTTTGTCTATGTATTCACACATGTATCATGTTTCCGCTTAATACAATTCTAGCATGAATAATAAACATTTATCATGAAATAAGGAAATAAATAATAAATTTATTACTGCCTCTAGGGCATATTTCCTTCAGTCTCCCACTTGCACTAGAGTCAATAATCTAGTACACATCATCATGTGATTCAACACTAATATTCACATCTGTATGTGATTAACACCCATAGTTCACATCGTCATGTGACCAACACCCAAAGGGTTTACTAGAGTCAATAATCTAGTTCACATCGCTCTGTGATTAACACCCAAAGTGTACTAAGGTATGATCATGTTTTGCTCGTGAGAGAAGCTTAGTCAACGGGTCTGTCACATTCAGTGCCGTATTTATTTTGCAAATATTCTATGTCTACAATGCTCGCACTTGAGCTACTCTAGCTAATTGCTCCCACTTTCAATATGTATCCAGATTGAGACTTAGAGTCATCTGGATCAGTGTAAAAAGCTTGCATCGATGTAACTCTTTCTGACGAGGCTCTATTATCACCTCCATAATCAAGAAATATTTCCTTAGTCCTCACTAAGGATGTTCTTGACCAATGTCCAAAGGATCTACTCCTAGATCACTATTGTACTCCTTGCCAAATTGAGCAAGGTATATAATAGGTCTGGTACATAGCATAGCATACTTTATAGAACCTATGATCGAGGCATAGGGAATGACTTTCATTCACTTTTCTATTTTCTCTTTGTGGTCGGGATTTGAGTCTTACTCAATTTCACACATTTGCAACACAGGCAAGAACTTTTCTTTGACTGTTCCATTTTGAACTACTTCAAAATCTTTACAAGGTATGTACTTATTGAAAAACTTATCAAGCGTCTTGATCTATCTCAATAGATCTTGATGCTCAATATGTAAGTAGCTTTACTGAGGTCTTTCTTTTAAAGAACTCCTTTCAAATACTCCTTTATGCTTTCCAGAAAAATTCTACATCATTTCTAATCAACAATATGTTACTCACATATATTTATCAGAAAGACGGTAGTGCTCCCACTCACTTTATTGTAAATACAGGCTTCACCGCAAGTCTATAAAACTATATGCTATGATCAACTTATCAAAGCATGTATTCCAACTCTGAGATGCTTGCACCAGTCCATAGATGGATCGCTGGAGCTTGCACATTTTGTTAGCATCTTTTAGGATTGACAAAACCTTATGGTTGCATCATATGCAACTCTTCTTTAATAAATCCATTAAGGAATGCAATTTTTGACATCCATTTGCCAGATTTCATAAAACGTGGTAATTGCTAACATGATTCGTACAGACTTAAGCATCGTTACGAGTGAGAAAATCTCATCGTATTCAACACATTGAACTTGTCGAAAACCTTTTGCAACAAGTCGAGCTTTGTAGATAGTAACACTACTATCAGTGTCCGTCTTCCTCTTGAAGATCCATTTATTTAACATGGCTTGCTGATCTCAATCAAAGTCCATACTTTGTTCTCATACATGGATCCTATCTCAGATTTCATGGCCTCAAGCCATTTCGCGGAATCTAGGCTCATCATCGCTTCCTCATAGTTCGTAGGTTCGTCATGGTCTAGTAACATGACTTCCGAACATGATTACCGTACCACTCACAGTGCGGATCTTACTCTGGAAGACCCACGAGGTTCGGTAGTAACTTGATCTCAAGCTTCATGATCATCATCATTAGCTTCCTCACCGATTGGTGTAGGAATCACGAGGAACTGTTTTCTGTGATGAACTACTTTCCAATTCGGGAGAAGGTACAATTACCTTATCAAGCTCTACTTTCCTCCCACTCACTTCTTTTGAGAGAAACTTCTTCTCTAGAAAGGATCCATCTTAGCAACGAAAAACTTGCCTTCGGATCTGTGATAGAAGGTGTACCCAATAGTTACCTTTGGGTATTCTATGAAGACGCACTTCTCGAATTGGGTTCGAGCTTATCGGTGAAAACTTTTTCACATAATCATCACAACTCCAAACTTTTAAGAAACGACGGCTTAGGTTTCTTCAGAAACCACAGTTCATATGGTGTCGTCTCAACGGATTTAGATGGTGCCCTATTAAACGTGAATGCAATGTCTCTAATGCATAACCCCAAAACGATAGTGGTAAACCGATAAGAGACATCATAGATCGCACCATATCCAATAAAGTGCGGTTCTGACGTTCGGACACACCATAACATTGTGGTGTTGCGGTGGCGTGAGCTGTGAAACTATTCCACTTTTGTTTTAATTGAAGACCAAACTCAGAACTCAAGTATTCATCTCCATGATCGGATCGCGAAACTTTATTTTCTTGTTACGATGATTTTCCACTTCACTCTGAAATTCTTTGAACTTTTCAACTATTTCGGACTTATGTTTCATCAAGAAGATATACGCATATCTGCTCAAATCATCTGTGAAGGTCGAAAATAATGATACTTGCCACGGGCATCAACACTCATTGGATCGCATACATTGGTATGTATTATTTCCAACAAGTCAAGAGCTTCGTTCCATTGTTCGAACAACGGAGTTTCACTCATCTTGCCAAAAGGCACGGTTCGCAAGCATCAAATGATTCATAATCAAGTGATTCCAAAACCCATCAAAGACGGAGTTTCTTCATGCGCTTTACACCGATATGACCCAAACGGCGATTACACAAATAAGTTGCACTATCATTATTAACTTTGCATCTTTTGGCATCAATATTATGAATATGTGTATCACTACGATCGAGATCCAACAAACTATTTTCATTGGGTGTATGACCATTGAAGGTTTTATTCATTTAAATGTAACAACAATTATTCTCTCGATTTTAAATGAATAACTGTATTGCAATAAACATGATCAAATCATATTCATGCTCAACGCATAAACGCCAAATAACATTTATTTAGGTTTAACACTAATCCCGAAAGTATAGGGAGTGTGCGATGATGATCATATCAATCTTGGAACTACTTCCAACACTCATCGTCACTTCCCTTCAACTAGTCTTTGTTTATTCTCAGAACTCCTGGTTCGAGTTACTAATCTTAGCAACCGAACAAGTATCAAATACTCGAGGGCTACTATAAACACTAGTAAAGCACACATCAATAACCTGTATATCAAATATACCCTTGTTCACTTTGCCATCCTTCTTATCCACCAAATATTTGGAGTAGTTCCACTTCCGGTGACCATTTCCTTTGCAAGAGAAGCACTCGGTTTGTGCTTAGGTCCAGACTTGGGCTTCTTCACTTGAGCAGCAACTTGCTTGCCGTTCTTATTGAAGTTCCCCTTCTTCCCTTTGCCCTTTTCTTGAAACTAATGGTCTTGTTAACTATCAACACTTGATGTTTTTCTTGATTTCTACCTTCGTTGATTTCAGCATCACGAAGAGCTTAGGAATCACTTTCGTCATCCCTTGCATATTATAGTTCATCACGAAGTTCTACTAACTTGGTGATGGTGACTAGAGAATTCTGTCAATCACTATTTTATCTCGGAAGATTAACTCCCACTTGATTCAAGCGATTGTAGTACCCGGACAATCTGAGCACATGCTCACTAGTTGAGCGATTCTCCTCCATCTTTTAGCTATAGAACTTGTTGGAGACTTCATATCTCTCAACTCGGGTATTTGCTTGAAATATTAACTTCAATTCCTGGATCATCTCATATGGTCCATGACGTTCAAAAACGTCTTTGAAGTCCCGATTCTAAGCCGTTAAGCATGGTGCACTAAACTATCAAGTAGTCATCATATTGAGCTAGCCAAACGTTCATAACGCGTCGCATACGCTCCTGCAATAGGTCTGTCACCTAGCGGTGCATTAAGGACATAATTCTTACAGGCAGCAATGAGGATAAACCTCGGATCACGGATCCAATCCGCATCATTGCTACTAACATCTTTCAACACAGTTTTCTCTAGGAACATATTAAAATAAACATATGAAAGCAACAACGCGAGCTATTGATCTACAACATAATTTGCAAAATACTACCGGGACTAAGTTCATGATAAATTAAAGTTCAATTAATCATATTACTTAAGAACTCCCACTTAGATAGACATCCCTCTAATCCTCTAAGTGATTACGTGATCCATATCAACTACACCATGTCCGATCGTCACGTGAGATGGAGTAGTTTCAACGGTGAACATCAATATGTTGATCATATCTACTATATGATTCACGCTCGACCTTTCGGTCTCCGTGTTCGGAGGCCATATCTGTTATATGCTAGGCTCGTCAAGTTTAACTCGAGTATTCCGCGTGTGCAACTGTTTTGCACCCGTTGTATTTGAACGTAGAGCCTATCACACCCGATCATCACGTGGTGTCTCAAAGACGAAGAACTTTCGCAACGGTGCATACTCAGGGAGAACACTTCTTGATAATTTTTAGTGAGAGATCATCTTAAAATGCTACCGTCAACCAAAGCAAGATAAGAAACATAAAGGATAAACATCACATGCAATCAATATAAGTGATATGATATGGCCATCATCATCTTGTGCTTGTGATCTCCATCTCCAAAGTACTGTCATGATCTCTATCGTTACCGGCACGACACCATGATCTTCATCATCTTGATCTATATCAATGTGTCGTCACATGGTCGCCTCGCCAACCATTGCTCTTGCAACTATTGCTATCGTATAGCGATAAAGTAAAAGCAATTATTTGGCACTTGCATCTTATGCAACAAAGAGACAACCATAGGGCTTACGCCATTGTCGATAACTTCAACAAAACATGATCATCGCATACAACAACTTATATCTCATCACGTCTTGACCATATCACATCACAACATGCCCTGCAAAAACAAGTTAGACGTCCTCTACTTTGTTGTTGCAAATTTTACGTGGCTGCTACGGGCTGAGCAAGAACCGTTCTTACCTACGCATCAAAACCACAACGATAGTTTGGCAAGTTGGTGCTGTTTTAACCTTCGCAAGGACCGGGCGTAGCCACACTCGGTTCAACTAAAGTGAGAGAGACATACACCCGCCGGTCACCTTTAAGCAACGAGTGCTCGGAGCGGTGAAACCAGTCTCGCGTAAGCGTCTGGCGTAATGTCGGTCCGGGCCGCTTCATCTCACAATACCGCCGAACCAAAGTATGACATGCTCGTAAGCAGTATGACTTGTATCGCCCACAACTCACTTGTGTTCTACTCGTGCATATAACATCAACGCATAAAACCGGGCTCTGATACCACTGTTGGGGAACGTAGTAATTTGAAAAAAATTCCTACGCACACGCAAGGATCATGGTGATGCATAGCAACGAGAGGGGAGAGTATTGTCCACGCACTCGTGAGACCGTAAGCGGAAGCGTTATGACAACGCGGTTGATGTAGTCGTACGTCTTCACGATCCGACCGATCCAAGTACCGAACGTACGGCACCTCCGAGTTCAGCACACGTTCAGCTCGATGATGATCCCCGGACTCCGATCCAGCAAAATGTCAGGGATGAGTTCCGTCAGCACGACGGCGTGGTGACGATGATGATGTTCTACCGGCGCAGGGCTTCGCCTAAACTCCGCGACGATATGACCGAGGTGGAATATGGTGGAGGGGGGCACCGCACACGGCTAAGGAACGATCCGTAGATCAACTTGTGTGTCCATGGGGTGCCCCCTGCCCCCGTATATAAAGGAGTGGAGGAGGAGGGCGGCCCTCTATGGCGGCGCCCTAGGGGAGTCCTACTCCCATCGGGAGTAGGATTCCCTTCCTAGTCCAACTAGGAACCCTTCCATGTAGTAGGAGTAGGAGAGAAGGAAAGGGAAGAGAGAAGGAGAAGGAAGGAAGGTGCGCCCCTTCCCTAGTCCAATTCGGACTAGTCCAAGGGAGGGTGCGGCCACTCTTTGGCCCTTTCTCTCCTTTCCCGTATGGCCCAAAGAGGCCCAATACGAATTCCCGTAACTCTCCGGTACTTCCAAAAATACCCGAACCACTCGGAACCTTTCCGAACTCCGAATATAGTCGTCCAATATATCGATCTTTACGTCTCGACCATTTCGAGACTCCTCGTCATGTCCCCGATCTCATCCGGGACTCCGAACTCCTTCAGTACATCAAAACACATAAACTCATAATAAAACTGTCATCGTAACGTTAAGCGTGCGGACCCTACGGGTTCGAGAACTACGTAGACATGACCTAGAACTATTCTCGGTCAATAACCAATAGCGGAACCTGGATGCTCATATTGGCTCCTACATATTCTACAAAGATCTTTATCGGTCAAACCGCATAACAACATAATGCGTTGTTCCCTTTGTCATCGGTATGTTACTTGCCCGAGATTTGATTGTCGGTATCCAATACCTAGTTCAATCTCGTTCTTGGCAAGTCTCTTTACTCGTTACGTAATGCATCATTCCGTAACTAACTCATTAGCTACATTGCTTGCAAGGCTTATAGTGATGTGCATTACCGAGAGGGCCCAGAGATACCTCTCGACAATCAGAGTGACAAAACCTAATCTCGAAATCGCCAACCCAACATGTACCTTTGGAGACACCTGTAGTACTCCTTTATAATCACCCGATTACGTTGTGATGTTTGGTAGCATCCAAAGTGTTCCTCCGTAAACGGAGTTGCATAATCTCATAGTTACGAGGAACATGTATAAGTCATGAAGAAAGCAATATCAATATACTAAACGATCAAGTGCTAGGCTAACGGAATGGGTCATGTCAATCACATCATTCTCCTAATGATGTGATCCCATTAATCAAATAACAACACATGTCTATGGTTAGGAAACATAACCATCTTTGATTAATGAGCTAGTCAAGTAGAGGCATACTAGTGACTATATGTTTGTCTATGTATTCACACATGTATCATGTTTCCGCTTAATACAATTCTAGCATGAATAATAAACATTTATCATGAAATAAGGAAATAAATAATAACTTTATTCTTGCCTCTAGGGCATATTTCCTTCATATACACCCCCTCGGGGCACCGAACCCTAACCCGAACCCCATCCCCCCTCGCACTCCTCCCTCTCCCTCCTTTGCCCGATCTGGATCGGGGCAAACCCCGATCCCATCGCCTCGATGCCGTCGTGCGCCGCCGCCTCGCCCTCGTTCTGCCTGGACCCCACCGGCGCCGAGCACCGCCATCCCCGACCTCCCGCCGCCTCACTGCCTCGCCTCCTCCTCGACGCGCCCCGACGTTGCTCGCCGTCCCCGGCTCCACCTCGTCGGCCTTGCCATCGCCATCCTCCTGGAGGGCGACCTCACGGACCTCCCCGCCGGCCTGCCTCCTCCTCCCCACCGGCCTGCTTCCTTCTTCACCGTCGTCTCCGACTTCCTCCTCACGCACCGTTGCCCCGTTCCCTACGACACCCAGTGAGGCCCCCCTCCTTTCTCTCCCTCACCCCGTGCTCGTCCCCTCCCTTGCTCGCCGGGACCCGCGCCCCGCCCAATCCTGCATCACTGCGTCCCGCTTTGGCGTGCCCAGCAGACGTGCGAAACCTTGTCACGCTCTGCCGCTCCACTCGCCAGCGGCCTTGTTCCGCCGCCCGTGCCACGTCCCTCGCCCGCCACTCCGGCGCCCTGCGACGCCTTTGCCCCCCCATGACCGTTCGCCTCGGCCTTGCGCCTTGCCCGGTTAGCTGCGCCCGTCGCCGCCTTGGCGTGCGCCCACATGGTGGCGCCCGTCGCCTCTCACGCCCACCCGCATAGGTCCCCTTGGGTCAAAGACAGGAGGGCCCCGCCTCCAGAAACGGTTAAAAAAAGAAATTTCTTAAAAATAAATAAATAAATAAAATATATAAAAATAATACTAATATAATAATTAATTAATTAATTAATCAGTGCATTAATTACATTAATTAATCCTATTTAATTAATCTGATTAACTTTTTAGTTTAATTAAACAGTAATTAGTTTAACTAAACCCTAGATAACCTAAATGCAGTATGACAGTGGGTCCCAATGGACCCACATCGTCATTGACGATCAACACCTCTGTTGACTGCTGACGTCATGCCGACGTCATGATGATGTCAGCATGCACTATTCTGGATAATGTTGAATTAAAATAATTGAATAAATTCTAAAAATGATTAAATCTTTTAAAATTAATATAAAATAAACCGTAACTCGGATGAAAATACTTTGTACATGAAAGTTGCTCAGAACGACGAGACGAATTCGGATACGCAGCCCGTTAAATGCCGCCACGCATCCTCGCATAGCAAACACACAACTTTCCCCTCGGGTTCCTCTCGTCTAAAAGCGAAACACCGGAATACTTTCCGGATGTTTCCTTCACCGGTATCACCTCATACCGTTAGGGCACGCCTAGCATCACACATTGCTTTGTCATGCACCGTTATGCATCTGTTTGCATTGTATTCATTGTTTCTTCCCCTCTTCTTCGCTAGACACCGAGACCGACGCCATTGCTACTGCAGTGCGACTACGGTGTTGACGACCCTCTCTCTTGCCGTGAGCAACCAGCAACCCCCTTGATCACCAGATATCGCCTATTCTTCTCTATACTGCTTGCATTAGAGTAGTGTAGCATGTTACCGCTTTCCGTTATTCCTATCCTGATGCATAGCCTGTCCTTGTTACTATTGTTTTTACCTTTACCTGCAATCCTACATGCTTAGTATAGGATGCTAGTATTTCATCAGTGGCCCTATATTCTTGTCCGTCTGCCATGCTATACTATCGGGCCGTGATCACTAGGGAGGTGATCACGGGTATATACTATATACTTTATACATGATACATGTGGTGACCAAGTCGGGTCGGCTTGTGGAGCGTACCATGAGTGATTCACGGATTGGGGGCTGAAAGGACCTTTGTCCCAACGGCCCTCTGTGTGGATCTTTGTGGCGGAGCGACACGGCGGGTTGAGACCGCCTGGGTGAGAGGTGGGTCTGGCCCTGTTCGGCGTTCGCGGATACTTAACACGCTTAACGAGATCTTGGTATTTGATCTGAGTCTGGCTACTGGCCTATACGCACTAATCAACTACGTGGGAAAGATATGGGCACTATGCGTCGTGGTATCAGTAGAAGCCTTCGTGACGTCGGCGGCGGCGTAGAATTGGAACATAAGCACTGCTCTTGTATTAAGGGGGCTAGTTACGCTTCCGGCCGCCTCGCATAGCGTCTTGGTGCGCTAAGGGCGATGGGCCCGGACCCCTGTGCGCTTAGGTTAAGACCGGCGTGCTGATCTCTCTGTTGGCCTAGGTGGGGCTGCGACGTGTTGATCTTCCGCGGCCGGGCATGACCCAGGAAAGTGTGTCCGGCCAAATGGGATCAAGCGTGTTGGGCTATGTGGTGCACCCCTGCAGGAAAGTTAATCTATTCGAATAGCCGTGATCTTCGATAACATGACGACTTGGAGTTGTACCTTGACCTTATGACAACTAGAACCGGATACTTAATAAAACACACCCTTCCAAGTGCCAGATACAACCCGGTGATCGCTCTCTAACAGGGATACGAGGAGGGGATCGCCGGGTTGTTGTTGAACCGGCTGCGCCGCATTACCTACGCTGGTCAGAGCAACCTATCGTGTGGAGCAGAGAAGACCATCCTCCCCGGGTTTACAATCCGGGTCAGTTAGCCCTGGTGGTGGCGCCTCAGGTAGGAGGATACAAGTTTACCAAGGTGCTTATGGATGGAGGGAGCAGCATCAACATCACAGACTCTGAGACCTTCCGCGTATGGGGTTAACGGATAGGCATCTTAGGCCGTCCAGCCACGATGTTTCACGGCGTGGTGCACGGCAAGTCGGCATACCCGATCGGTAAGATAGCTCGAAGTGGCCTTCGGGACGAACATGACTCAGATCGGAAGCGTTGGCGTTTGAGGTGGTGAAAATTCAAAGCCCTTACCACGCCCTCTTCGGGCGGCCGGCTTATGCTAAGTTTATGGCGCGGCCTGTTATGTTTATTTGCAGCTGAAAATGCGGGTCACAAAGGGACGATAACGGTTCACGGGAGCCGCCGGATCGGTTTGGAGTGCGAGGAAGGTGATGCGGCTTATGCAGAGTCGGTTTGTGCCACTGAAGAGCTAAAGTATTATAAGGACAATGTTGACCCGACGGATATGACCCCTTTAAAGAAGCCAACTACAGAGCACAATCCGGATTTGAAGTTCAAATCGGTAATTTGAGACGAAACTTGTTGATTTTGTGCCCGGCTATTCGTCCAAGCAGTTCACCGTCGGTGCCAACTTGGATCCTAAATAGGAAAGCGCGCTCATCGAAGTTCATCCGTGAGAATCGGGACATTTTTGCATGGAAGCCTTCCGACATGCCGGTGTACCGAGGAACTCATTGAGCACACTCTTAATGTTGACCCCAAAATGCAGACCGGTGGCAGTTTCTTCGCGGTTTAATGAGGAAAGGCGCAAGGCCATTGGAGAGGACGTTGCTAGGCTCTTAGCGGCAGGGTTTATCGTTGAAGTCTTTCATCCAGAGTGGCTTGCTAATCCGATGTTGGTCCTTAAGAAGAATGGCACTTGGCGCATGTGTGTGGATTATACAGATCTTAACAAAGCTTGTCCAGCAGATCCTTTCGCCCTCCCCCGCATTGACCAGATTATTGATGCTACGGCGGGTTGTGAGCGTTTGAGCTTTTTGGATGCGTATTCTGGTTATCACCAGATTAAGATGGCGGTCAAGGACCAGGAAAAGACGGCGTTTATCACCCCTTTTGGAGCCTTTTGCTATGTATCTATGCCTTCCGGGCTCAAGAGCGCCCAAGCAACTTATCAGCGTTGCGTACAGAATTGCTTGCACGAACAGATCGGTCGTAACGTGCACGCTTATGTGGATGACATCGTGGTGAAGTCAAGGCAGAAGGAAAGCGTTGATTGAGGATTTAAAGGAAACTTTTGACAACTTGCGGGTGTACAAGATGATGCTCAACCCGACCAAGTGCGTCTTTGGTGTTCGGCGAGCAAGTTATTGGGCTTTCTCGTGTCCAACAGGGGATCGAAGCTAATCCGGACAAAATTACGGCTATCACCTCCTTGGCTAAGCCAAGGTGCATCAATGATGTCCGCGCTTGGCAGGCGGATTGCTGCGCTAAGCGGTTTATCGGCCGCCTAGGCGAGAAGGCCATTCCCTTGTACCGAATCTTTGAAGAAGACGGATCGGTTTATGTCCGAGTTCAAATTACCGATGAAGCTCGAGGATTTGAAGCGACGATTGGCCAACCCGCGGTTCTCGCCGCTCCCATTGACAAAGAGCCGCTGTTGTTATATGTTGTCGCTAATGCCGAGGCGATTAAGCGTGGCCATTGTGGTGGAGCGGAAGGAAGCGAGGAAGGAGTTTCCGGTTCAACGGCGGTTTATTACATCAGCGAGGTCCTCATTGAGTCTAAGCGAGAGATATCCACATTGGCGTAAGCTGGTATATGGGGTCTTTATGGCAAGCCGGAAGCTAAAGCAA
Source organism: Aegilops bicornis (assembly GCA_021605145.1). NCBI lineage: Eukaryota > Viridiplantae > Streptophyta > Magnoliopsida > Poales > Poaceae > Aegilops > Aegilops bicornis. The sequence goes on along the minus strand of CM038673.1, from coordinate 260,163,367 downwards.
TATTTCCGAGGCACCCCATCACGGTGGTCGATTCAGCTCCTTGGGTGACATCATACAGAACCGGAGGCGATCGGCGGATTGCTAAGTGGGCTATAGAGTCAATGGGGCCGCGGTTTAAGGTATGTGCCTCGGACGGCATCAAATCTCGAGCACTTGTGGATTTCATCAATGATTGGACGGAGTTGCAAGCGCTGAAGAAAAGCCGGATCATACCTATTGGACCATCCACTTTGATGGGTCCAGCAATTGAGGGCTCGGGGTCGAGTCGTATTAACTTCCCGAGGTGACAAGTTACATTACGTTCTCCGCTTAATGTTCCCTTGTACTAACAATGCAATGAGTATGAAGCTCTACTCCATGGTCTCCGGATGGCTAAGGAAATGAATCTCAGCCGGTTAAATGCTTTGGTGACTCGGACTTGGTGGCCCAAAGCAAGTATCAGTGCTTGGGATTCCAAAGATCCACTCATGGCTGCATACCGTCGGGAGGTGGATGTTGTCGCAGGTACTTTAAAGGATATCAGGTGGACCATGTGGATCGTCGGAAGAACGGCGGTGATGCTTTAAGCCGGCTGGGCTCTCAACGTAAACCAGTCCCGCCCAACGTCTTCCTTGATGTCTTTGCACAATCCGTCGGTTAAGCTTCTGATGAAGTTGATTTGGCTATTCCTGATCCGGAGGCTCGATTGGTGGCGGCCTTGCATGTCATTCCGGATTGGACGCTCCCTTATTTGTCATACATGAACCGGGGCGAGTTGCCAGTAGATGAGACGTTGGCCCGGCAGATATTTCGGCGGTCTAAGTCTATGACCATTGTTAATGGTGAGTTGCATCATTGCCGGTGTCGTATGCGTTTCAGCGTTGTGTGTCCCCGAGGAGGGTTGTGAGATATTGCGAGAGATCCATGAAGGGGACTGTGGTCACCACGCCGGTTCAAAGTCCTTAGTGGCCAAAGCGTTCCCGCCACGGTTTCTATTGGTTGATCGCCCATGCCGATGCGTAAGATCCGGATTCGATGATGTGATGGTTGCCAAAAGTTTTCCAGACGTGCTCATGTACCGCCCAAGAATTGAGGATGATTCCAATTACTTGGCCGTTATGCGATTTGGGGTCGGATATGGTCGGACCTTTCAAAAGGTCCAAGGACAAGAAGACCCACTGTTGGTGGCGGTCGGCAAATTTACAAAGTGGGTGGAGGCGAACTGTTAGCAAGTGTGATGCGGCCACGGCGGTTCAGTTCATCAAAAGGTGATTTTCGGTTTGGGTTTCCACACAAGATCATCACGGACAATGGCACCAATTTGTCCAAGGGAGTCATGAAGGCGTTTTGCGAACGAGAGCATATCCGGCTTGACGTTTCTTCAGTGGCCCACCCGCAGTCCAATGGTCAAGCGGAACGAGCTAATCAAGAAATCTTGAAAGGTATCAAACCCCGGCTTATGGTCCCTTTAGAGAGGACGCCGGGTTGTTGGGTGGAAGAGCTTCCATCGGTGATATGGAGCATCAACACTACCCCTAACAGATCTACTGGATACACGCCGTTCTTTATGGTCTATGGAGCGGAGGCGGTCCTGCCCAGCGATATCCGCCACGACTCACCTCGGGTGGCAGCTTATGTTGAGGCGGAATAGCGAGGCTGCACGGCAGACGCGTTGGATCGACCGGATGAAGAGCGAGATATGGCAGCTGCTCGTTCGACGGTTTACCAGCCAGGATCTTCGTCGGTATCACGATTGGAGTTAAAACCGTAACCTTTCGTGAAGGAGACTTGGTGCTTCGCTCATTCAAGACCGTAAAGATATGCACAAGCTATCCCCACCTTGGGAAGGGCCTTTTGTGGTCAGCAAGAATCTGCACAACGGGTCATACTATCTGATTGATGTTCGAGAGCGAAAGGACTCACGCACGTCAGAGGAGGAGACCAACATGCCGTGGAACATAGCTCATCTTCGGCCTTATTATACCTGAGCCATCGGCTCCACTTATGTACATATTAAGACAATGTATATATTATGAATAAAGGCAATAAACCGGATCCTCGGCTAAAGCTGGGTATCTGTTTCATAACAAGTCCGGTTTGGGTACATGGAGATGTTGTCGTAAAGCAGCCTCCGGTTTAACCCTTGGTCTTGCTTTTCATAAAGTTTTTGTCACTTGGGGCTTGGTCGTGTCCGAACCAATGCAACACCTTTTGACGCGAAAGCCACCAGATCACTTGGGGACATGGTCACGTCTGAACCAACACGCCTCTTGGTCGGCCTAAGGCCATAGAATCACTTGGGGCTTGGTCGAACCGAACCATTGCAATGCCACTTGATCGGCATAATGCCACGATTTCGCTTGGGGACTGGCTGACTTGAACCATCGCTACACCTTATAGGAGCTTGGTCCTGTCCGACCATGGTAACGCCATCTGATCAGGCTCAATAAAGCCTCTTCTTGCAAACGGTTTTTATCATTGCCTTTGCTTCCATATGGTTTGCATACCAGTTATTTGACTTTTGTTTGCCTTCTTAATCCGGCGATTTTTTTCGGTTTGATTTTTTCTGTTAACATCCCATTATGGAGTAACAGGGGGCTTGTCATGACCCGACACGGTTTACACGGTAAACCGGTATTATACACACGGTAATGGTTTATACAACCTCCGCCTAAGTTTGGCGAGCCACATGCATGCCCAACGCTGGCGGTATTTTTGGTATCACAAGGTTTCGATCATATACCTCAATACTTTCTTATGTAAATATATAGGCGCCCTAAGCCGGCTAGAGATGCAAGTCGCCGTGGCGGTTTAAGAATTTGTGATTGCAGGCAAAATACATTCAAGGGTTCAAATACTTCAAACCAAAGTATCAAGACCGCCGACAAAAGTTACTGCACGGAGGGTATAAAAACATGTTCAAGAACAAAGTGCTAAGCTATTCTATTACAAAGCCGCCCAAGGCCCAAAGTGGTTCGCATGAAGCGTTATGGCCAAGAGCTTCGATGCATCACCCGGCTCGACGGATTAAGCTTCTTCACGGGTTGACGTGAGGAAGAGGGGGCGTTTGGCGTCGGTTCAACTTCTTCTTCTTCATCACCCAAAGCCCGGAAGTCGTTGGTAGACCAGTCAATCCGGGTTAAGGTCTGAAAGACAGCCTCGTCACTTATAAGCTCAGCCGGATCAACATCAGGGGCATAAGTGTGCTTACGGATTGGAGGAACAAGGCTCAGACTTACGGAATGACAAACTCCACCCGCTTGTTGTTTGCGTCATAAAAAGCGGTAAACCGCCGAGGTTAACCTGCTTTGCCCGATTGACTTCGCCCGGTGAACGCATCTCCTTTGTTACTCGTTCAGAGCGTCATTATCAAAGGCTTCACCGTTCTCTTGAGCGCTGGGAAACCCTTGGCTATATCGGTAGGATCAAGGTCTACTATCCACGCCTTGGCGCGAGTCAAAGCCATGAGAGTGCCAGCCGGCCGCGGACCGTTTCAACTCTTCAAGTTGCCGGAATCATGGACAGCCGGTCCAGTGTCTTTGATCAAGGACGGCGCTGTGTTGTCGACGATGTATGGCGCATATGACTCATTTGGCGCCGGTATACACCGCTTTCGATCAGGTGTAAGTGGCCTTGAGCTTCTTACGCACGTTAGAGCCCAAATGAGCAATACGCTTGCTCGCACGGTTCGCATAGCTCAATATAACCGCGGCAACATCAAAGGTGTGTATTCAAGGCAAATTTTCTTACCAAAGATGGCAGAGGTCATGGCATGAACTTGGCGCTTCAAAGGTGGTAAGCTCTTCGGTCACCGGTTTAAGAGCTGATTCAAGATCTTCGCCCGTTTTGTTAAACCGCTTTCTCGGTGTCCCATTTGGCCCACTCGGACGTATATCCCTCCTTCAGCTGTTCCAGAGTGGCCAAGGCAGTTCTCAATTCGTCCTTGGCCTTGGTGGTCTCTGCTTGTTGAGTTTCCAAGTTGGCACGAAGGTCCTTGAGTTGCACGGTTTCTTTGGGTATATCTCATTCTGATAACAAAGGGAGCACGTTAGTTGTGTTATTATGAAGTCCCAAGCTCAATACAAGTATTCAACTTGGCACTTGGGGGCTAATGGCTAGTTGATCACAGTTCGGTATGGGATACAGAAATTAAGTCCCGGTTTAACTATGCTAAAGTTGAACCGACCTTTGGGGCTACTACGTAGCAAAGGTACAAGACGAGCATAAATCCTTACCTCATAGCGGTCCTTCATACGATTTACTGCACCGGCTTCAAGGTCACGGCCGGTGTAGAGACGGTTCGTAAAGCCGGAGTGAAGTTCTTGGGCGAAGAAATTGTCATAAGTCGACAGATCAATTTTCCCTTATCTTTGCTCATAGTGGCGCACTCTCCCTTGGCTGTGTTTGGCTAAAGCGACCGGTTGGCTAGGGGTGGTGTAGCCGCGTCTGCCACAATAACATCATCATTTTTGGCCGGGCTGGCGGATCGGCGCCTTCTTTGGACTTGGTGCTTTCACGCTCTGGCTCGGCGGTTCAATAATTACGACCCGCTCTGTGGTCGGACTCGGTGGAGCAGGATGCGAGGTTTCCACTTGGGCCTCCGGTTCGGTTTCTGGCGGATCAGCAATATCGTCTCGGTACAACTCGCCAGAGCTATTCTTACCGACTTCAGGATTTTCGCTCTGTTGCTCTGGGGTCTTTTCCGGAACAGCATCTGCAGTAGGCTCAAGAGTTTTTGCTTTTTACTCAAAGCGAGCCTTGGTGCTGCAGTGTTCGAGTTAGAGTAAGATAAATCGACCAACGCAACTATACACCGAATTGGCGGGACATGAGGTATGATACTTACCTGCGGCAACTTTAAGCGGAGGCAATTGCGTGGTTGATGAACCGCCAGAGGAGTTGGAAGAGGCCTGATAATTGGTCGACGGATTGAGAGGATATCGGAAGAAACCCTTTAAGGGATAACGTTTTTCAGAGAACAAGTCACCTCTCGACGACGCTTAGGGGTGGTGTATCCGTAAACCGGAGGAGAGAATCTGTTGACCATCGTGTCGGGTTGTACGGCGCTCTTTAGCCTCTTGTGTCTTCAAATAAGCATAGGAATGAGATTTTTTCACTTTCCGAGCAGCGCGATGAATTCTTTTAACCCAAGACGAGGTCGGGGTCGGAAGAAAGAAGGATTACCTCAAAATGGTCGGCATGGCTGGCTTCAGCGTCATCCTGGGAATTAAATTTGTCAGTAAAGGGAAGAATAAAAAGGGACAAACTATAAGAAGAAACACAGGTGGAGAGCCGGTTTACGGCGGCTCCCTCGTAAGGATATCAAGTTTTACCTCAGCGTCGGATTCTTCATCTTCCGTGGATCGAGAAGACCCGGCGGTTTTCTTGCCAAATTTTTGGTAGCCTTGGACTTTATCGCGGAGCTCGGGCCGGTTTGGTCCGCCTCCAGAAGGAGCTGTTAGCCTGCGAGGTAACAAGGATTAATGAACATCAACAAAGTATTAAAGGCCCGAAAAGCGGTGAGCAGAGCCTTACAGCAGGCGGTTGGTTGGCAGCACAGAACGGAGCCAACCCGTTAGGGTCAGCAGACGGAGATTGGTTCATCAAGCATCCTCTTTACGCCTCTGTGACCTCAAGTTCGATTATTGATAATTCGTGACGTCTTTGAGGGTCTTTGAGGCTGCCAAGATACTCTGCAGCATCAATCCGGGCCGGCGGCTTAAGGGCAAGATGCCCCAAGAAACCCAAAGATCGCACAAGGTCCACACCAGTTAGTCCATTGGCCATTAGAGCCCGGAGTTTAATGATCTCGAGGTGCAAAGTTCTTCCGTTCCTGCGGTTAAGCGTGAAGGCAGCGGATGATTGTTGCTGAGCCGGTGAGGACGGTAACCCAGCAAAGGATTCTCGTTGGCAGGAGCAGTGTTCCGGCAGTAGAACCAGGTTTGGTTCCAATCTTTTGGATGGTTGTGGTGTTTGGCGTGGGGAAAGTCCGCTTCCTTCCTCTTCTGGATTGAAACGCCGCCAATCTCTGTGTTGGGACCATCCGAAAATTCCGTACGACGGTTCAAGTGAAAGAAGTCCCGGAACAGCTCCACAGAGGGTTCTTCTTGAAGATAGACTTCACAGAACACTTGAAAATTGCATATGTTTGACACGGAGTTGGGACCAATGTCCTGTGGATGGAGTTGAAAATCGGCAAGGACATCCCGGAAGAATTTTGATCCGGTGGGCAGAATCCCGATCTAAGTGCCGCACAAATACAATTACTTCTCCTTCTTGCGGAGTGGGAGGGCATTCGCCATCCGGAACCCGCCATGGAGGACGTTTTAGCAGCCAAAGCGCCGGTGGTGACGTATCCGCTGAGTTGCGTCTCGGTGGCCTTAGACCGACCCAATTGCACGCCATAATCATGGAGCCATTCCGGAAGATCAAGACTGCGAAAGGGAAAAATGGTTCACCGTTAAACGGTTCAGGCGCGTTATACAATGTTAAACCGGCAATCCGGCAGCCAGTTTCTGATTCCGGTTTAACTGAGGACTAATGGAGTGACGAGTTGGTTATCAAAAAGTTAAACCGCCAAAAGAGACAGACCTGAAAAATTTACTAAGTATGGATGTAAACAGGGTTCACACGCGAATGGAAGTGATCTAGATCTACCAAGGTTCAAGAAGAAAATCTTTGCGACCTAGCAAGCCTCAGAAGCGGCAGGAATGTTCGTAAGGCCCCTAAACAAGAAGATCTGGGCAAAATAAAAGATGAACAAGGAGTAAAACTGATGGCGGGCGGCCGCCAAGACAGATGTGTACCACGGCGAATCATACGGCTCTGACGGGGCGGTATAAGGACACTACGATGAACACATATGAACTATGTATGAACAGGGACCTTCAGATGCGGATCTAGGGTTCAAGAGGAGCCTTACAGTGCGCCGAAAGTGAGGAGCGCTTAAAGAGCTTCGTCCGGGCCAGTATGATGCAGCGGCCGGGCTGACGCGGCAATCGAAGGTCGGCAGCGGCGGAGCTTCGGAGCCGAACGTCGCGAGGAAGAAGAAGAGCGGAAGAAGAAGAGAAAGGGCCTGCCGGTCTATTTATAAGGGACCGGGCAAGTAACAAAGCGCGAGAATCGAGGAGTCAAAAGCGGCGGATGGCGCAGCAGTCGCCTCGATTTCCGGGATAGCATTAAATGAAAAAGGAATCTTGCTGTTTGGATTTCTTTATTAAAGCTGACGTCAAGGCGCCCTATTACGGTGGTCGGAGGATGACGTCACGGCGGTTCAAGCAAATGGCGGTTTACGGAGATGTTGAAGATTCACATGAACCGGTTCAAGTGAAATCTGGGGCCTAATGTTGGGGATATCAAGATCGAGTGTAAACCGCCTCAAGGGGCCGGGTTACCCTCATCCATGATCAGGGCCCACGGAGGAGGCCCAAAGCCCAGAGGCGGATTAGGATCCATTCATGTAAACCGCCTTAGTCTTGTAACTTGAGCTGTAAGATAAGAGAGAAGAGACCGAGCCGGAGACTTGGATGAGCCGGATCGGGACTCTGTAGACCGGCTGGGCGTCAACCCGTGTATATAAGGGGACGACCCGACGGCGAGTTAAGGACAGATAATTCGAGGCTGAGGCGAGGCTATTGCTCCCTAGGCGCCGAATCACATCAATCCCATCACAACTAGACGTAGGCTTTTACCTTCATCGAAGGGGCCGAACTAGTATAACTCCCGTGTCTTTGTGTCCGCTTTAACCCCTCTAGGTTAACCCGTACGATGGCCCCGCGACTAAGTCCTTTCACGAGGACATCTGCCGTGACGATTCCACGACAATTATGCTATGCGATGCTACTTGGAGGACTTCAGTCTACTCTCTTCTACATGCTGCAAGACGGAGGCTGCCAGAAGCGTAGTCTTCGATAAGACTAGCTATCCCCCCTTATTCTGGCATTCTGCAAAGACACCACCGATATTGCCTCTTTACACATATACCCATGCATATGTAGTGTAGCTCCTTGCTTGCGAGTACTTTGGATGAGTACTCACGGTTGCTTTTCTCCCCCTTTCCCCCCTTCCCTTCTACCTGGTTGTCACAACCAGATGTCGGAGCCCAGGAGCCAGACGCCACCGTCGACGACGACTCATACTACGTTGGAGGTGCCTACTGCTACGTGCAGCCCGCTGACGACGACCAGGAGTAGTTAGGAGGATCCCAGGCAGGAGGCATGCGCCTTTTTCGATCTGTATCCCAGTTTGTGCTAGCCTTCTTCAGGCAAACTTGTTTAACTTATGTCTGTACTCAGATATTGTTGCTTCCTCGAGCATACATCATTATACCATTTGATCTGACGAATGTTATCTCCTTGTTCACATAATTGTGGAAATCCATCTTTGTTAATCTCGATAAATTGCCGCTGATTCCATCAGCCACCCCCTCATCCTCTCCTTGGGTTAATGATGATGAGTCCCTTGTGTTCCCAAGGTCCAACCTTTACCTGATGACCATGTCAATGCTATCCAAAAGTATGACTGTGTTACTCCGAACATCATTAAGAACATTGAAGGCGCAATGCTAAATGTTTCTTAGTCAATTATCCAAACACCGATGTATGGGTAAACATCATGATTCTCCTTGCCGCATTAACTAAATTGATAAGTACTTGATGTCCTGTCATGTATATCATGTTCTGTTTGTTCTTGGGAAGCATATACTCTAATACTTTTGTATAAGCACCTTTTCCTTTCCACTGGTCTGGTTAAACTAATAACCACTTATTTCCTTTCCATTGGTTTGTTTAACCTTCTTGTGATCTATATGATATAAGCAGGAATAATTCTCGCTTATAAAACACCCGATGTACAACCTTGTCAGTGAGACCATGTTACTATTGTTGGTGACATTCCGGTAGCCACCGATGGATGAGAACTTTGCCTATTGGTCTGCCTCGTCTTAACGAGCAGGAAAATGGTTCTCTTCGTCCCTCGCCCTTGGTACCTGTAACACCCCCAGTGTCATGCTACAGTAATCCTCTATTAAAGGTGCCATGTCATCACATTACTGTTGCTAATCTTCACTTGATCCAAATCACAATTCAAATTCAAATCCAATCTAAAACTCAAAATTTCATTATAGCCAAACATGAAAAATAAAATGTTCAAGGTGTGGCAAATAATCCCTAGATATTTGTCATGTTGGAACCAACCTCTTTTGTATTCCGAAAGTGCTCTCGAAATTATTTAGTGGTCTAGCACCATTTAAACTTAGCCTTTTCAATTTATAAAAATGGTTAGGCAACTCCTTTTGGCCTCAAACTTTTGTGTCTCCTAGGAATAAGGTGCTTGATTTATGTGACAAGTCTCATCTCTAGCAAAACTCATTTAGTTTTACAAATTAAATAGAAAACAGTAAAGAATATAAGGAACATAAAAGGAATGTGTTAAAAGGCTAACCTAGTGCTACAATGGCCCAGCCACCCAACCCACAAGTGGCCCAACCCACCTCTTCTCATCTCCCTCCTCTCGCTCTGAGGAAAACGGAGAGGGCGTGGCGGCCATCCCAGCGGTCGTGGCCGTCCCCCACCACGTGCGGCCATCCCCACCCCCACCTCTTGGTTAAAGAGCACCTCCCCGAAACCCTAGATCGAAACCCTATCTTAATTCCCTCGCTCCCTTCCTCACCATCATCGCTTTTGACGCTCGAGCTCGTGGTCGCCATGGCCGACCTCGACGCCGCCCACCGTCAACCCAGCGCCTTGAGGTCGCGTCCAGAGTCTCCGACGAGTTCATCTACGTCCTCTACGGCCACCCATTCGAGCTCGACGCCTCAGATCGCACGGATCGAGCTTCATCTTCCTTGGTCGCCGACGCTCTTCTTCTTCAAATTAAATGCGATCCTGCGCTCCTAAGCTCCCACCGGGCCTACTTGTGCCTCCACGTGAGCTCCTCCTCTGAAAACCCCGATCAAGCGCTCTCGATCCGTCACAGAAGTTGCCTCTACGAAGTCGGCAGCCGCCATGGCCAAGCTTCACAGACGCAGACGCTGCTTCTACTTCACAAGCAGTTGCCGCCACGACTTGCTTGCCGCCCCTCCCGCTCGCTAATCTGCGCCCGGCCATGCGCCCGTGTCCGTCGCGCCGCCCTTTCTTTGCTCACTTTATTTGCTACCCCCGCCACAGCCACCAGCAGCTGCAGCACCTTCCCTGGTGCGCTGCTCGCCTCATGACTTGCCGTGCTCGCCACAGGCGTGGGCATGGCCACCACACAGCGTGCGTGCATGCCCGACCACGGTGGCCGGCTATGCCTGGCCGGTCTGTGTAGTCTAATTAGCGTGCGTGTGTGTTAGGTTAGTAGTGGCCCAAAGGTTAGATTAGTCTAATTACTACTTAGTCAAATGTGCAATTGACATGTGGCCCCCACTACTAAATTAACTAGATAAATAAATCAGTTAAAATAAAGAGTCCATGACACGCCGGGCCCATTTGGCCATGTTGACTAGTCAACGTTGACTAAGTCAACCGCTGACCGTGCTCTATTGACTTTGACCCTGGCCCCACTTGTCATTGACTACGGCTGGCTATCTCTGCGTATTAAAAATAATTGCACTGTTTAATTTTCGATTTAATATATTCTAGAAAATATAGAAAATATTTTAGAACTTCGAAAAATCATAGTAAATAATCCGTAACTCGGATGAAAAAGTTCTGTACATGAAAGTTGCTCAGAACGACGAGGCGAATCCGAATACGCAGTCCGTTCGTCTGCCACACATCGCTAGCATAGCAAACATGCAACCTTTCCCTTCCGTTTCGTCTGTCCGGAAATGTCAATCTTCGGGAAAACATTCTCGGATGTTTCCTCCCTTCACGGTATCATGTAGGCTTTGCGTTAGTTCACCCTAAGCGCTGTTTGTTGTCTTGTCATGCATATTATTACATTTGTTTTCTCTCAGTATTTATCGCTTTCTTCCCTCTTCTCTGGTAGACCCCGAGACCAATGATGCCCTGTGATTGACTACGTCACCGACGACCCTCCTTCTTGTCTGAGCAACCAGGCAAGCCCCCCCTTTGATCATCCCGATATCTCCAATTCCATTTTCTCATGCTTGCATTAGATTTTGCTACTGTTATTGATTGCTCCTGTTCTGATGCATAGCCTGCTTTTGTATCTGCTGTTCCTTACCGCTTATCCTAAACCGCTTAGTATAGGTTGGTTAGTGACCCATCGGTGACCCCCACCTTGTCCTTGTTGCCCTGCTTCATCATTGAAGACCCGATCAACGGGATCAAGACCAGGCCCCGACACCGCACATCACTTTCCCTTAGTTGTTCGACACTCATTGGGTTACTATCGAGTACCGAGGGTGAGACCTCTTCAAAGACTTCTCGTGTTAACCCTATATTGTAGTCATTCGTCGTGGTCATCGAGGGTGATTTCCTCTTTAACCACTTGATACGACTGTCGTGCAACCCTCAAGTGTGGACCTCGAGGGTGAATCCTCTTCACGTACACCTTGATGATTACATCGAGTGGAATTCACCGGTGATTCCTCGGGCTTTCCCTTGATGTTTAGACACACGATTACTATGATTACTATGACTTTACACCGAGCCATGTTACTAAAGACGGAATTCGACCACGAAGGGTGCCTGCCGAGCTTAATTGGCAGTGATGTGGAGTCGGGTTGACTGGAGGGTGCCCGAGATAATTACGAGGCGTGGTCGGGCATTCCTAGCCCTTGCCGCTAGTCCTCGAGACGGGACAACGGGGTCACATCTTTCGTGAGTCTCTGCTTGTTACCGCGCGTTCCTAATCCACTACGATTTGGATATTTGATCCGAGGGGCCTCTGGCCTGATAGCACTAACCATCACGTGGGCATAGTATGGGCGCTGCGTCGTATGCATCACCGAAGCTTAATAGACGTCGGCCGATCGAGTGGCGCCGCCGGGTTGGACTGCGTGGCCGCCTTGTTGAAGGAGGTAGCTAGGTCTGCTCACCGCCGCGACGCATACGTGCAGGAGTACCGGGGAGATGGCCCATGACCCTCGGGGCATAGGTTTAGTCCGGCGTGCTGGCCTCTCTATTAAGCCTAGGTCGGGTTGCGGCGTATTGTTTGGTCGAGGTCGGGCATGACCCAGGAAAGTGTGTTCGGCCGGAGTTAATCGAGCGTGGTGGGTAAGTTGGTGCACCCCTGCAGGGAAGAAAACAACTATCGATAGCCTGTCCTACGGTAACGGACAATTGGAGTTGTATCCCGATCGATACAACTAGAACTGGATACTTGTGATGAGAATTGGATGGTGATGAGAAATGGATTGTGATGATAACTGGATAGTATGGCTCTGGGACTTCTTTCTCGCAGGGAGTCGAGAAAGGATCTCTGGCCGAGGTTGATAACACTTCTACTACTTTACTTTATGCTACTCTACTCCCTCCTGTTGCTGCAAGATGGTGGGTTCGAGAAGATGCTAGTCTTCGATAGGACTAGGCCTTCTCTCTATTCTCGCATTTCGCAGCCGGTCCACATATACAGCCTTCCTTTGATAATGTTGCATATGTAGTGTAGATCCTTGCTTGCGAGTACTTTGGATGAGTACTCACGGTTGCTTTGCTCCCCCTTTTCCCCCTTTCTTCTTCTTTCCGGTTGATGCAACCAGATGTTGGAGCCCAGAAGTCAGATGCCACCGCCGATGTCTACTACTACGTGGAGACCGTCGACGACCAGGAGTAGTTAGGAGGCTCCCAGGCAGGAGGCCTTGCCTTTTCGATCGTTGTTGCTTTTGTGCTAGCCTTCTTAAGGCAAACTTGTCTAACTTATGTCCGTACTCGGATATTGTTTCTTCCATCGACTCTTGTGTATTCGAGCTTATGTATTCGAGCCCTCGAGGCCCTCGGCTTGTAACATAAAGCTTTTATTATTTTAATTTGTGTCTAGAGTTGTGTTGTGATATCTTCCGTGAGTCCTTGATCTTGATCGCATACATGTGCGTGTATGATTAGTGTACGATTGAATCAAGGGCGTCACAAGTTGGTATCAGAGCCGACTGCCTGTAGGTAGCCCCCTTCTTACTCCTTGGCCGAAGTCGAGTCTAGTCACTACAAAACTTTTACTAACATGGCTGTGTGTCTTACGGGCCCACGTCGCCATTGGGTGGTATTAGGATCTTTTACTCCTCGACCTTTACTGCAGGATTCTGATCTCTTTTCTATTCGGGTTAAACATTTTTACTAACTCTGACATTAGGTTCTCGTACCCGCTTCCTCCCGGAGAGCCCCGACATTACCGATGATCGCTTGCTTCACCAGAAGATTCTGCAGATACTCCTCGATGTTTCTTGAGACCGTGCCCATTGCCTTGCAGTTCTTGACCACAGATAATCCCCGTGAATAACATCCTTGCCACTTGTACCTTCATCCCCAGTTGTTCATATACTTTCCTAAATACTTGGAAATACTATCTGATCTTCCAAAAATCCTCTGCAGCCTATTACTCTTGATTCTCCTTGCCTGCTTACATTATGGATAATCCCATAAGTCTAGTAATCTTATTGGCATCCTTTGTCACTATCCTTTTGAGCCCGTTGATTCAATATGTTGTGGATGCTCGCAATCCTCAGCCGGATCATAGAATTCATCCTTCCGGCTTGGACGTCATTTGACTAAGAGTTGTTTCTTGACCAATCAAATTGCCGTCAATTGTATCCCTAGTGCTATTCAACTTACTTATCTTTTGATCAGAGCGTCTGCTTTTGATCTTCTATTTTTGAAATCATGTTTTGTTTGCATTTAAGCATCGAATTATTCAGATGTTTCTATAATCCAAAGCCTTTGCACTCTTTCTTCTTCTGGTTGGGTACCGATACTCACATCAGATCCTATGTGGATCGCCAGATCCTTTTTGGATTTTATCTGACAACGTCCTTCATATTCAATAACTTTTTGGAGCCTTTCCTCAGATACATAATGCTTTTGGTAAATTGTTTCCTCTTCCTTCTCAACCATGCTTTGCCTTCGAGCTTGTGTTATTTTACTCGTGGAGTTTGTGGTATATGTTCCCAAGATGCCCCTATGGGTTGAACCTATGCCTTCCCTAATTCGTGTGAACCCGAGAGTTTTCACGAGTCATACTCTTCGGTGTTTTGCCGATAAAATTTCAACACTACAAATTCTTCGAAATCGAGAGGTGAATGAAAAGTCGTGTATTGGAGAAGTGGGAGTCGACCTTGAACCTTGCGTTCATTCCCATGGACACGATGCCGATCTTATCATGGAAGCTTCTCGTAAAAATAATTACCCCCTTGGTATAAGTTCATCTTATATCCGAGATCCGGTTTTCAGTAATCGTGGTTCCGACCATATTGATATTCTTTGATTCCTTTTCTCGGACAAGTTAAAGCACTTGTCTTATGTAGACCAATGCATCTCCGCAACCTCTATTTTGATCTACCTCGAGTATTGCCCCCTGTTATTTCAAGGATATTGTGTCATTGCACTACCTCTTATGAATTCTCATTGGAATGATACTCCATCACATCATTCATAGCCTGATCGGCTATATCATTATCGAGCTATTTTTAACTGTGCTACCTGGACCTTCTTCCCCGAGCACAATTTTCAACGATGAGCTAAGCCTACATCGATTTTCCTCGTCATATCATCTTGTCTTGAATAGCAAGCTTAATTTCGAGTTTGTTTCATACCCGTGGTTCCAATAACCTTTCACTTCATCATTCCTTTGACTTGATGTCATCGCCGGTCGATTACATCTCCATGAAATCTCTCGACAAATGTGTCGTGATCATCATCAACATTCTGAGCTCTTCTAGGATATGAATCGAATTCATGATGAGAAATACAATCCTTGCCCCTCGATGATTTATGTTATCATTGACAACATTCTTGCCTTCCCCAACACAAACTTGTTCATATAATTTTGGTAATACATCCTTTTTGACATGTCGATGGATTGTTGCTGAGCCCGTCGGCCACACCCTCATCTTTTCCTTGCTGAAATTGTATGACTTATTTTCTAAGTTGTTTCCGATGGATCCTTTGTGTATCCGAAGTCTGACATTTCCCTGATGACCATGTCAACACTATCCCGAAGCATGTGTGTGGGTATGACCATGCTGAAACACTGATCATCAACAAGAACACTGGGAGCGCAATGCTAATTGTTCTTGATCAATTGTCCAAACACCGTTGTACGGGTAAACCTCATATATTCCTTGCCCCTTTGTCTAAATGGTTTAATACTTGGAGCCCTATCATGCTCTGCTTTTCTTTGGGAAAGTTATACTCTAATACTTGGGTATAAACACCTTTCCTTTCCATTGGTCTGATTATCATAATAATCACATTTTTCTTTCCATTGTTTTGTTTAACATTTCTTGTGTTCTATATGATACAAGCAGTAATATTTCTCTGCTTATATAAACACCTCGGTGTACAACTCTATCAGTAAGACCCCGTTACTATTGTTGTTAACATTCCGGTAACCGCCGGTGGACGAGAACTTTGCCTATTGGTCCGCCTCGTTGCAAGAAGCAGGAAAGTGGTTCCCTTCGTTCCCCGCCCTTGGTACCGACGTCGTTGCCAACATAATCGATGTGTTGTCATATGACATGCCTTGCTATCAAGCTGTGCTGCATTGTCACGCCTTTCCTACTCTTTAACCCATGGTGGGCCCATAACCCACAGTTCCACAGATCGAAACCCCGACTCTCTTGTACACCCTTATTCCTCACCCTGGCTCGCATGTAATTCACGAGCCACCTTCCTAGAGATGATCTACTCGTATCAAATGCAACACTTATTCCGATTGCTTTGAACCCCTTTCACCTTCCTCTTCGTGCAACAAACTATTGCCTACCCGTTTGAAGCTTCTTATTGCACCTCCTTACCTTGCTCTCAACGTCTTTCTTGAATTTCAACTCGAGAGATGCCTCTTTGCCACGTTCACTGAGATAGTCCCCAGGTAACTATCTTGTGTTGAGCTCCGTCCTTCCTGAGTTTCCCCCCTTTATCTTTTCCGTAAGTACGATGAAGATCCAGGAAGAACGACAACTTCATCATGATGCCCTGATGCAGCGACATGAAGACATCAACGTAAGGGGTCAACTTCTTCAAAAAGAGCAACCAAGAACGAGAAGATCCGTTAGAATTCCGTAACCAGAACTTTCCCCTTACATCACCTCTTAAATCTCGGACGAGATTTCTTGTAGTGGAGGAGATTTGTAACACCCCAAAGTGTCATGCTACATGTAGTCCTCTATTAAAGGTGCCATGTCATCACATTATCAATTGCTAATCTTCACTTGATCCAAATCACAATTCAAATTCAAATCCAATCTAAAAGTCAAAATTTCATTATTGCCAAACCGAAAACTAAAATGTTCAAGGTGTGGCAAATAATCCCTAGATATTTGTCATGTTGGAACCAACCTCTTTGTATTCGAAAGTGCTCACTGAAATTATTTAGTGGTCCAAGACCATTTAAACTTAGCCTTTTCAATTTATAAAAATGGTTAGGCAACTCCTTTTGGCCTCAAACTTTTTGTGTCTCCTAGGAATAAGGTGCTTGATTTATGTGACAAGTCTCATCTCTAGCAAAACTCATTTAGTTTTACAAATTAAATAGAAAACAATAAAGAATATAAGGAACATAAAAGGAATGTGTTAAAAGGCTAACCTAGTGCTACAATGGCCCAGCCCACCCAACCTACAAGGGCTCAAATTTCACCTATTCTCATCTCCCTCCTCTCGCTACAAGAAAACGGAGAGGGCGTGGCGGCCATATACCGCTGTGGCGTGGCCCCCAGCCACGTCGGCCATCCCCGACCCCCCACCTCTTGGTTAAAGAGAACCTCCCCTGAAACCCTAGATCGAAACCCTAGCTTAATTCCCCTTGCTCCCTTCCTCACCATCATCGTTTTGGACGCGCTCGAGCTCGTGGTCGCCATGGCCGACCTCATCGACGCTTCACCGTCAACCCAGCTACTTGAGGTCGCGTCCGAGAGCTCCGACGAGTTCGCTTCACGTCCTCTACGGCCACCTGCTCGAGCTCGACGCCTCTGCATCGTCGGATCGAGCTTCATCTTCCTCGGTCGCCGCCGACGTTCTTCTTCAAATTAAATGCGATCCTGCAAGGCTCCTAAGCTCCCACCGGCCTACTTGTGCCTCCACCGGTGAGCTCCTCCTCCGAAAACCCCGACCGCGCTCTCGATCCGTCAGCCGTGGTTGCCTCTCTGGTGGCGGCCGCCATGGCGGCTTCGATGTATGCGTCGCGCCCCGCCAGCGTTGCGGTGCCGCACGCCCGCCCGGCTTCGCCTCGGCGCCCCCTCCATTGCCTCTGACTCCGCCCGGCGCTTCCGCGCCCTGGCCTCGCCAACTTGCTTGCCGCCCCTCGCTTCGCTAATCTGGCCCGGTCGGCTCGCCCGTGTCCGTCGCGCCGCCCCTCTTGCTGCTCACTGTTGCTACTGCCGCGCCACGACCACCAGCGCTGCGGCACCTTCCTGATGCGTTGCTACTTTGGCGGTACCGTGCTTTCGCCCACAGGCGTGGCGTAGTAACACGCACTGGCGTGCGTGCGTGCCCGACCACGGTGGCGGCTATGCCTGGCGGTCCTGTGTAGTCTAATTAGCGTGCATGTGTGTTAGGTTAGTAGTGGCCCAGTGGTTAGATTAGTCTAATTACTACTTAGTCAAATGTGCAATTGACATGTGGCCCCCCACTACTAAATTAACTAGATAAATAAATCAGTTAAAACAGTAGTCCATGACACGCGGGCCCATTTGGCCATGTTGACTAGTCAATGTTGACTAAGTCAACCGCTGACCGTGCTCTATTGACTTTGACCCTGACCCCACTTGTCATTGACTACGGCTGGCTATCTCTGTGTATTAAAAATAATTGCACTGTTTAATTTTCGATTTAATATGTTCTAGAAAATGTAGAAAATATTTTAGAACTTCGAAAAATCATAGTAAATAATCCGTAACTCGGATGAAAAAGTTCTGTACATGAAAGTTGCTCAGAACGACGAGGAGAATCCGAATACGCAGTCCGTTCGTATGCCACACATCGCTAGCATAGCAAACATGCAACCTTTCCCTTCCGCTTAAATGCGTCTCGAAATGTCAATCTTCGGGAAAACATTCTCGGATGTTTCCTCCCTTCGCCTGTATCGTGTAGCCTTGCGTTAGTTCACCCCTAGCGCTGCTTGTTGTCTTGTCATGCATAGTATTTCATTTGTTTTCTCTGTATTTACTGTTTCTTCCCCCTCTTCTCTCTGGTAGACCCCGAGACCGATGATGCCCCTGTGATTGACTACGTCACCAACGACCCTCCTTCTTGTCTGAGCAACTGTGCAAGCCCCCTTTGATCATCCCGATATCTCCAATTCCATTTTCTCATGCTGGCAATAGATTTTGCTCTTTGTTATTGATTGCTCCTGTTACGATGCATAGCCTGCTTTTGTATCTCTGTTGTTCCTTACCGCTTATCCTAAACTGCTTAGTATAGGTTGGTTAGTGACCCATCGGTGACCCCCACCTTGTCCTTGTCATTTCGCTTCATCATTGAAGACCCGATCAACGGGATCAAGACCAGGCCCCGCACCGCACATCACTTTCCCTTAGTTGTTCGACACTCTTTGGGTTACTATCGAGTACCGAGGGTGAGACCTCTTCGACTTCCGGTGTTAACCCTATATCAGAAGTCATTCGGTCGTGGTCATCGAGGGTGATTTCCTCTTTAACCACTTACGATACGACTGCGTCAGTACAACCCCTCAAGTGTGGACCTCGAGGGTGAATCCTCTTACGTACACCTTGATGATTACATCGAGTGGAATTCACCGGTGATTCCTCGGGCTTTCCCCTTGATGTTTAGACACACAGTTACTATGATTACTATGACTTTACACTGAGCCATGTTACTAAAGACGGGTCGACCCTGAAGGGTGCCCGCGCGAGCTTAATTGCGAGTGATGTGGAGTCGGGTTGACCTGGAGGGTGCCCGCGAGATAATTACGAGGCGTGGCCGGGCATTCCTAGCCCTTGCCGCTAGTCCTCGAGACGGGACAACGGGGTCACATCTTTCGTGAGTCTCTGCTTGTTACCGCACGTTCCTAATCCACTACGATTTGGATATTTGATCCGAGGGCCTCGCCCGATAGCACTAACCATCACGTGGGCATAGTATGGGTGTTCTGCGTCATATGCATCGGTAGAAGCTTAATAGGACGTCGGCCGACCGAGTGGCGCTGCTGGGTTGGACTGCGTGCTACCGCCTTGTTGAAGGAGGTAGCTAGGTCTGCTCACCGGCCGCGTCGCAACGTCAAGGAGTTCCCGGGAGATGGCCCATGACCCCTGAGGGCATAGGTTTAGTCCGGCGTCGGCCTCTCTATTAAGCCTAGGTCGGGTTGCGGCGTATTGTTTGGCCGAGGCCGGCATGACCCAGGAAAGTGTGTTCGGCCGAGTTAATCGGCGTGGTGGGTAAGTTGGTGCACCCTGCAGGGAAGAAAACAACTATCGATAGCCTGTCCTACGATAGCGGACAATTGGAGTTGTATCCCGATCGATACAACTAGAATCGGATACTTGTGATGAGAATTGGATGGTGATGAGAAATGGATTGTGATGATAACTGGATAGTATGGCTCTGGGACTTCTTTCTCGCAGGGAGTCGAGAAAGGATCTCTGGCCGAGGTTGATAACACTTCTACTACTTTACTTTATGCTATTCTACTCCCTCCTGTTGCTGCAAGATGGTGGGTTCGAGAAGATGCTAGTCTTCGATAGGACTAGGCCTTCTCTCTATTCTTACATTTCTGCAGCCCAGTCCACATATACAAACCTTCCTTTGATAATGTTGCATATGTAGTGTAGATCCTTGCTTGCAAGTACTTTGGATGAGTACTCACGGTTGCTTTGCTCCCCCTTTTCCCCTTTCTTCTTCTTTCCGGTTGATGCAACCAGATGTTGGAGCCCAGAAGTCAGATGCCACCGCCGATGTCTACTACTACGTGGAGACCGTCGACGACCAGGAGTAGTTAGGAGGCTCCCAGAAGTCAGATGCCACCGCCTTGCCTTTTCGATCGTTGTTGCTTTTGTGCTAGCCTTCTTAAGGCAAACTTGTCTAACTTATGTCTGTACTCAGATATTGTTGCTTCCGCTGACTCTTGTGTATTCGAGCTTATGTATTTGAGCCCTCGAGGCCCCTGGCTTGTAACATAAAGCTTGTATTATTTTAATTTGTGTCTAGAGTTGTGTTGTGATATCTTCCCGTGAGTCCTTGATCTTGATTGTACACATTTGCGTGTATGATTAGTGTACGATTGAATCGAGGGCGTCACAGTACCAAACTTTGTTGCCATCATAACTGACAGGCTAACCTCTGACACGCCTTACTATCGTGACCGTGCAAGATGTCGGCCCCTTCCTACTTTCAACCACATGGTGGGCCCATAACCTACAGTGCCACATGATCGAAACCTGACTCCCATGTACACCCCTGTTCCCAAGGTTGTTCCTCGCGCGTGACCTCGTATGTAATTCACGAGCCTCCTTCAGGTCTGCTATCGGACACAATACTTATTCCCGTTGTTTTGACCCTTTCACGCCCTATTACAGGCATCGAACGATTGCACGCTCGAAACTTTCCGGTTACCTCCTTACTTTGCTCTCGATAATTTCTTAAGATTCGATTCGAGAGTTACTTTCCACCACCTTCCTCGATGTTGTCGACCCGATAGTCAACCTTACCGACGTCCAGTTCTCTCGGAATAACCCGCCTTG
This sequence comes from Aegilops bicornis, assembly GCA_021605145.1. Taxonomy (NCBI): domain Eukaryota; kingdom Viridiplantae; phylum Streptophyta; class Magnoliopsida; order Poales; family Poaceae; genus Aegilops; species Aegilops bicornis. The sequence goes on along the minus strand of CM038673.1, from coordinate 260,142,600 downwards.
TTCTATCGTAAATGCGATGGAGATCCCGAAGAAAGGATGCGACTTCTTCATGATGACCAAGCAGAGAAATGATGACATCAACGTATTGGATCGACCTCTTCGAGGAGAGTATCTAAGACCAAGAAGATTCGTTAGAATTTCGTAACCAGGCCTTTCCCCCTTAGTCCCCCTCTTAAATCTCGGGACGAGATTTCTTGTAGTGGAGGAGAATTGTGACGCCCGGATAATCAAGCTACAGTAAACCCTTGCTAATGATGTCACGTCACCTCGACTGCTGTTGCTAATCTCCCGTTAGTTTGAAACCGGTTCGAATTCAAGTTCAAAATCAAGCAAACAATTAAAAAATTCAAATGTTAAAACTAAAATGTTCGGAGTGAGCCAAATAATGCATAGGTAATTATGGTGGAGAAACCCACCATATTTAGAGGTGTTTGAATGTCCTAACATAAATAAACAGTAACCGGAACAACTAATTAAATGCCCTTTTCAATTAATAAAATATTAGGCTAATTTATTTAGATGCCCTGAGTTACGTGGCAATAGTATATTGTTTAGGCTGATTTAGGAACCAGTTAGGTATTTATTTCTAACTAAAATAAAAACTATAAACTATTAAGAAATAAAAGAAAATAGAAAAGAACAAGTAAAATAACATAATAAATAAAAGGCCAAAAGGCCTCCCCCTCCCACCGGGCCTCGACCCACCAGCCCATTGGCACAGGCCGGCCCCCACTCCCCCATAACCCCACTCAAAACCCTAACCCCACTCGCTCCACTCCTCCCCAGATTCCCTGGATCGGGATCGATCCCCACTCTCCCTCACCTCGCTCCTCTCGCTCCCCGAACTAGATCGGGCGCCAGTGCCCCTTGCAGACCTCGCCGCCCTGGCGCCCGCCGCCACCACCGCTCCGCCATCGCTAAGCCGCCTCCTTCTTGGGAGGGGCCGAATCCGGCGGCCTGTCGCTGATCCGGCCTCCTCGCCACCCGTCCACGACCACGATGGCCTGGACCCGCCCGAGCTACCTCGCCCCGTCGCATGAGGACGCGTCGCCGGGACTGCCTCCTCGGCCCGTCGTCTCCGCCCTCCTCCTCAACCCCCCTTCAAGAACGCCAGAGCCGCCCGCTTCCTCCTCTTTCCCGCGTACACGCGTCGCTCGCCATTACCCTACACCGCCTGACGAATAGCCACCGCCACGCCACGGCCCATTCTTTGCTGCTGTGCGACCACCGTGCTCACTCGCGTGTCCGCCTTTCGGCTCCCTTGCCTGCTTCACCCGGCCGTCGTGGCCACGTCCCCGGTGTGCCCTGCCGCCCCACCACCTCCCCTCGTCGGCGTCGCTTCCTCGCCTGCGCCCTGCCAGCCGCCCGACGACGCCCTACTCCCCGGCTCGCGCGGCTCGTCGCCGCACCATCCACGGCCTCCTGCCGCCCGCTCTCCTCCACGGTTGCCCGCGGCCTCCGGTGGCCTCGTCCCACTCGGGCGGGCTACGCCCACTCCCCGTGGGCTCCCACCCGTTAACACCACACCCGTTAAGGCCCCTGTCCCTATGACAAAGGGGTCCCACCCCCAAAACGTCTAAAAAAAGATATTAAAAAAAGAATAAAAAATAAAAATATTAATTAATTAATTAATTAACTAAATTAATTAATTTAGTTTAATTAACCTAATCGGTTAACTAAACTAATTAAACCTGCTTAGTTAGTCTTGGATAATGACAGTGGGACCCACATGTCAGTTTGACTAGGTCAACTGACTAGTTGACTACTGACATCACCCTGACACCATGCTGACCTCATAATTGCATTTTCTAATTAAATTAATTCTGTTAATTCTAAAAATAAATTAAATCTTTAAAAATTAATATAAAATAATCTGTAGCTCGGATGAAAAAACTTTCTACATGAAAGTTGCTCAGAACGACGAGACGAATCCGGATACGCAGCCCGTTCATCCGCCACGCGTCCCTAGCATAGTGAACCTGCAACATTTCACCTCTGGTTCATTTGCCCGAAAACACGGAACACCGGGGATGCTTCCCGGATGTTTCCCCCTTCACCGGTATCACCTCATACCGCGTTAGAACACGTCTAGCTCTGCTTGTTGTCCTGTTATGCACTTGCTCGCTATGTATTATTGTTTCTTCCCCCTCTTCTTCCGCTAGACACCGAGACCGACGCCGCTGCTACCCAGTACGACTACGGTGTTGACGACCCCTCTCTCTTGCCAGAGCAACCAGGCAAGCCCCTCCTTTGATCACCAGATATCGCCTACTCTTCTCTATACTGCTTGCACTAGAGTAGTGTAGCATGTTACTGCTTTCAGTTAATTCTATACTGCTTGCACTAGAGTAGTGTAGCATGTTACTGCTTTCAGTTAATCCTATACTGCTGCATAGCCTATCCTTGCTACTATTGTTGTTACCTTTACCTGCTATCCTACTGCTTAGTATAGGATGCTAGGGTTTCATCAGTGACCCTACACTCTTGTCCGTCTGCCATGCTATACTACTGGGCTGTGATCACTTCGGGAGGTGATCACGGGCATATACTATATACTTTACACTGTTACATTACCTGTGATCTTTGTTAGGAGATGGGGTGAAAGGACGGTGGCTCCATCCCGGTAGAGGTGGGCCCGGGTTCCCGATGGCCCCGATCGTTACTTTGTGGCGGGCAGCAGGCGGAGTTGAGACCGCCTAGGAGAGAGGTGGGCTCGCCTGTCGGCGTTCGCGGATACTTAACACGCTTAACGAGATCTTGGTATTTGATCTGAGGCTGGCCATTTGGTCTATACGCACTAACCAACTACGCGGGAATAATTATGGGCACTCGACGTCGTGGTATCAGCCGAAGCACTTCGTGACGTCAGCGATTGAGCGGCGCGCGCCGGATTGGACTGGAACGCCTGCTAGGCTAGATCTGCTTCTGGCCGCGTTCGCAACATGCAGGTGTGCTAAAGGCGATGGGCCCAGACCCCTGTGCGCTTAGGTTTAGACCGGCGTGCTGACCTCTCTGTTGTGCCTAGGTGGGGCTGCGACGTGTTGATCTTCCGCGACCGGGCATGACCCAGAAAAGTGTGTCCGGCCAAATGGGATCAAGCGTGTTGGGTTATGTGGTGCGCCCCTGCAGGGAAGTTAATCTATCCGAATAGCCGTGATCTTCGGTAACAGGACGACTTGGAGTTGTACCTTGACCTTATGACAACTAGAACCGGATACTTAATAAAACACACCCTTCCAAGTGCCAGATACAACCCGGTGGTCGCTCTCTCTCAGGGCGACGAGGAGGGGATCGCCGGGTAGGATTATGCTATACGATGCTACTTGGAGGACTTCTACTACTCTCTGCTACATCTTTTAGGCGGAGGTCGCCAGCGTAGTCTTCGACATGATTAGCTATCCCCTCTTATTCTCGCATTCTGCAGCTCAATCCATCGATATGGCCCTTTACACATATATCCATGCATATGTAGTGTAGCTCCTTGCTTGCAGTACTTTGGATGAGTACTCACGGTTGCCTTGTTCCCCTTTCCCTATCTCTATCTCGATTGTCAGACCGGATGTCGGAGCCCGTGAGCCAGACGCCACCGTCGATGGCGACTACTACCGGAGGTGCCTACTACTACGCAGCGGCCGACGACGACTGTGAGTAGTTAGGAGGATCCTGCGGGAGGCCCTGCGCCTCTTCGATCTGTATCCCGGTTTGTGCTAGCCATCTTATGGCAACTTGTTTAACTTATGTCGTACTCGAGATATTGTTGCTTTACCGACTTCGTTTATGATCGAGCATTTGTATTCGAGCCCTCGAGGCCCCTGGCTTGTATTATGATGCTTGTATGACTTATTTATGTTTTAGAGTTGTGTTGTGATATCTTCCCGTGAGTCCCTGATCTTGATCGTACACATTTACGTGCATGATTAGTGTACGATTGAATCGGGGGCGTAACATCCTCCCACCTCACACTGAGCCACCACAAACCGAAAAAACCTCATACCGAGGCCCCCACCCGCCCCCTCGCACTCCAGAGCCTAACCTCCCATCGCACCCAAGACAAGTGAAGCAAAAAATATCTACGAAAATTAACCAGCGAAAAAAAAACCTATGAAAATTAACCAGCGAAAAAAACCTAAACCAATCGCCCACATACGAGCGAGGTCTCCTGCCCTCGAGCGAGAACCTCTCATCCCTTCGCCCTTCATCCTTTCGCCACCGCCCTTCATCCCTTCGCCGGCGCCGAGGGATCCTCGGGAACCGGCGCCGAGGTCCTAGAGGATGCGTCGGCGCGTTGCGGACCCTCCGATCGCCGTCGGTTCACCGTTGCTGAGGTCCACATTCGCCTTCGTTGTGGATCCCTTTCCACGGTACGTACACATAAAGGGCGCTGATGATCTGGTCCAACCTTGCTCCGGCTCGGCGCAGATCTCCTCCTGTCCCGGACGAGATCCAAGCCGCTACTCCTCGTCTCTGGACGAGACGCAGCCGCAGACGATGCCTCGACGCCGGAGACCGCTGCCGCCATCGCAGATCACCAGGCCACTGGCGCCATCGGTGCCTCAGATACGTCACGGAACACCAGGACGCGTACGTCGCGGATCACCAGGATGCCGTCTCCTTCCCCTCCCTCCACCACATGCCGCCTGTCGAATCTCGCCGTGCGTTGACAGCCATCGACGACCCACTCCACCCTACCTGCCCCAGCCCGGATGCTGCCACGTACGAAGCCTCGCCACAACTGCTTCGATCTAAGGTGCGACGCGTCCCATCACCACAACAACAATCTATGATTGTGGTTCAAGACAGGTCTGCGGCACCGGCACAGAGAGGAGCCACCTGGTTGAGAAGCTCATCCGTGACGCTTGCGTCGGCCCGTGGATGTCCGGCGTGTCAGTCGTCGATCAGGACTTCCAGGTCCATACTCTCTGCAGGTACACATATCTTTTGACTGCATTCTCATCATAGTAGTAGTTCGATCTGTTCTGTCGATGAACAGGCACTCGAGGCTGCAAGGTTGGTTGTGAGTTAAGGAAACATTGTCTCCCTTACACCTTAAATTAACTACTAATAGCTTTTCCTTTTTGGATTTTTAAGTAATCGCTTACTCAATTTCAATTGTTGATCATTTTTGTTTGACCTTTTCATTAGGGTGCTTGTAGAATGGTGTGGCAGAATTGAGCAACATCACCACGCTTCTTATCATACCCACTCGCGGTGGAGCCGCCAGCCTGGCCGAGTCGCCGTTGATCAGCGCCAACTCCATGAGGGAAAAATATGGTACTGATTTCTTAGGTTGTTAGGTTCTGTGTTCTCCTAGGATTTAAGATGGTGAAGTTACTGTGACTGTAATCGAATATCCATTTCAATAAGAACTTCAGTGCTTGAGTTTTTCTATTTCTTTGCTTGTTTCTATAAGAACTTCAGTGCTTGAGTTTGGACCTCATGTCCACTTTGCTCGAATTATTCAATCAGAACTTGTGGTATTCTACATTTTATTGGCTCTCAATCTTCCTTCAAGCGGCATCCGATTCTTCACAAGCTGATGAAATATATATTTCTCAAGGGTATTCATTGGCCAATTTCTCAGATTAGGAATTGAGATAAACATCAGTTTGGCTCAAGGTAATACACCCTACTTTGCATAAATCATATTTGGCTATTTTGAATGCAGTCGGGATGCTGAAAAGTTTGTTGAAGTTCTTCTAGCTTGCTCTCAAATATTAGTCTCTTCGTATGCGGCGTGCTGATGTAGAACCATCAAATGTCTCACTTAGATATCTTCTGAAAGATCTTGTGTTGATAATCTTTGAGCAAAGAAGTGTGTAACTGCATGAAACTGCTATTTTGATGCAATACTATGTCTAATAATAGCTTATTTTCTAGCATTCCCTGTAAATCTTGTGCTGACCAATATTTTACTAAACTAATTTGTACAATTCAATACAGACTTGCTACAGGTCCTCTAGCTTGGGGAGGCTAATATCCCATTTTGTCAAGATTGTTAGACTTCTTGTATTAAATTTTATGTTACTTTTTGTACTGAGATTTCCAGCAAGTGCTAGCAGAAGCGTGGTTTTGCCACAGCCTGGGGATGCAAGGAGAAGGGCCATTCTATACTCCGCCTCGATGCGCAGGTTCCGCCATGGCACCTTCGCTGTCGACTGCTGCATGCTGACCCTGTCCATCCTGCAGTGCTGGTGTTGGAGCAGGCGGAGGTTGTCCTTGTGGTTGTCAGCGATGAGGATGTGCACCAGCTCCCGTCGATCCGTGACCCACAGCCGGGCGAGGTCAACTGGCTCCAGCGGACGAACGTCGTTGACATTCCCATTGGTATGCAGGGAGCAAGATGCGGGCCTGTTCACGGCAGCAGCCGATGGTCGCACATCTAGCTCATCATAGGGTGAGCTGTGACGGCGCCTGGGTAGGCAAGCTATGGTGGCGAGCAGGCGAGACAAGCTCTGTCGGTGAGCAGGCGTGAGCCAGCTGGCAACAGTGAGCTTCAGTGGCACACGCAGGCGTTGCCGAAGATTCCGTACTCCTATAACCATGGTCATGGTCACACTCTTTTAACAACTGAAATTAACTGCCAATTGTTGGATTATCTGAGTCAAAACTAGATTATGGAAACTGAAAGCTATTAAATATTTTGGATTGTGAATTCCATGGTACTACAAGTTCAAACAAGAAGTTCATGTCCTAATATTTCTGTATCCTGTATTATTAACAAGTTAAAGTATGAATTCAGGTAATAGGTCCATCTCATACAGAAAGCTAGAAACTTTGTATTGGTATTGTAGGTTCATGATTTAGTGAGTGCAACAATGCCAGTTTAGAATTTCAGGCTGAGTCGTTTATGTGATATTTTAGTCCACTGTTATGATCACATATGCAATCATTTTTGGTTTTAATGATGAAGTTTTATAGCGCCACAAGCTATGAATGATGTTATGGCTAATGAACTTCCATAAATTGCAGTTGAGGCTGCAAAGGTACAAAGTGAATGGAAAATATATTCTCCTTGACCATCCTACCATATCCACTGAATGGATCTAACTTCTACTCTATTGTTTTTATGTATCCCAACACTACAGTATCCTTCGGAAGGCAGATTTATAGTTGATGGTATGGCTAGCATCCAAGGTGAGTGATGACCCACAAGTATAGGGGATCTATCGTAGTCCTTTCGATAAGTAAGAGTGTCGAACCCAACAAGGAGCAGAAAGAAATGATAAGAAGTTTTCAGCAAGGTATTCTCTGCAAGCACTGAAATTATCGGTAACAGATAGTTTTGTGATAAGGTAATTTGTAACGGGCAACAAGTAGCAAGTGTAAATAAAGTGCAGCAAGATGGCCCAATCCCTTTTGTAGCAAAGGACAAGGCTGGACAAACTCTTATACAGAGAAAAGCGCTCCCGAGGACACATGGGAATTATCGTCAAGCTAGTTTTCATCATGCTCATATGATTCGCGTTCGTTACTTTGATAATTTGATATGTGGGTGGACCGGTACTTGAGTGCTGCCCTTTCTTAGACAAGCATCCCACTTATGATTAACTCCTATTGCAAGCATCCGCAACTACAAAAGAAGTATTAAGGTAAACCTAACCATAGCATGAAACATATGGATCCAAATCAGCCCCTTACGAAGCAACTCATAAACTAGGGTTTAAGCTTACATCACTCTAGCAACCCAGCATCTACTTATTACTTCCCAATGCCTTCCTCTAGGCCCAAATAATGGTGAAGTGTCATGTAGTCGACGTTCACATAACACCATTAGAGGAAAGACAACATACATCTCATCAAAATATTGAACGAATACCAAATTCACAAGACTACTTATAGCAAGACTTCTTCCATGTCCTCAGGAACAAACGTAACTACTCACAAATCATATTCATGTTCATAATCATAGGGGTATTAATATGCATAATGGATCTAAACATATGATCTTCCACCAAATAAACTAACTAGCATCAACTACAAGGAGTAATCAACACTACTAGCAACCCACAAGTACCAATCTGAGGCTTTGGGATAAAGATTGGATACAAGAAATGAACTAGGGTTTGAGAGGAGATGGTGCTGGTGAAGATGTTGATGAAGATTTGGCCCCTCCCGATGAGAGGATCGTTGGTGATGACGATGGCGATGATTTCCCCCTTCCAGAGGGAAGTTTCCCCGGCAGAACAGCTCTGCCGGAGCCCTAGATTGGTTCCTCCAAGGTTCCGCCTTGTGGTGGCGGAGTTTCTTCCTGAAAGCTTGCTTATGATTTTTCCACGGACGAAAGACTTCATATAGCAGAAGATGGGCACCGGGGGCCTGCCAGGGGGGCCACGAGGCAGGGGGGCGCGCCTCCCACCCTCGTGGCCAGGGTGTGGCCCCCCTCTGGTATTTTCTTCGCTCAGTATTTTTTATTAATTCAAAAAATGACTTTCGTGAAGTTTCAGGACTTTTGGAGCTGTGCAGAATAGGTCTCTAATATTTGCTCCTTTTCCATCCCAGAATTCCAGCTGCCGGCATTCTCCCTCTTCACGTAAACCTTGTAAAATAAGAGAGAATAGACATAAGTATTGTGACATAACGTGTAATACCAGCCCATAATGTAATAAATATCAATATAAAATTGTGATGCAAAATGGACGTATCAGTGAGACACCAACCTCAATGCTCTAATTTTGTGTGAACTACCAGCTTCCTATGTTATGTGGTTACTCTAGAATGTTTTGTTCATGACTAGCAAATCCTTGCAGCCAGTAGTCTAGGAAAGTAGCCAGATCGATGTTACTATATATGGTTTGACATGTGTCTATGTAATAATCTAGCTGCTAGCATACCCACTTGATTATTTCATTCACACACACACGGTAGGTTCATTCATTATGTTGCGTCAATGGTAGGCAGTTTGGGTTTAATAGCCATGACTAAACAAACATGTTCATCCAACCAGACTACCTTGGATCTTCAATCAAATTCGAGGCTTCCAGGAAGGTAACGAATTATGTAAGCCAATTAAAATCGTGTATAGCTTGAGTGAAACAAAATCAAGGATTTCCTCTTAACTTGTTTTTTGTATATCATTGGGATCTCATAGAGGTTGATGAAACATACAATCAACTCTTGCTTTCAGATTTGTTAGTAAAGGACTGCTGATCCTATTTATTTCTACCGAGAACAACGAACAAGTTACATCACGTGACCATTCTTTATTATATTTTTTGTAAATTGATCTGGTTCTTTCTATATGTGTGTACAATGTTCTCCTTGAGGAGCGAGTAAACGAAGCACATCAGCGGTGCGATACTCCAAACTCCCACTAAATTGCACTTTCAACTATTTTTATTCGTATATGGTGATCTGTTGTAATGTACAGAAGATATTTCATATATATCATGACTACTTTTTAATGTTTGCTTACCATTTTTGTAGGGCACCAGTTTCTGCTATCACTTGCAATAATTTCTTAGGTAATTCTCTGGACCAGATTTTCGGGATTAATAACACCAGTCAGTTAATATGTTATTGAAACCGTTGGTACCTCATCTTCTTTTGTGGGGGCTTAGTCTTGTTCTAAAAAAATACCAATACCCACATCAAAAAATATTCAAATGTTCTGGGGTGTATAATAAATGTGTCATGTTTTAGAACTGTATTGCAGCCATACTTGAAAAGCCATTTCTGCATGTCAATACAACCTGCTTTTCAGACATACTTGAAAAAACACCACACATACATGTCAATATCAGGGCCTCAATTAGGAAACTGGTACATACGGTTAAAATTCTTTGTCCATACAGTTCAAATTATTTGCCGTCTCTGTCTTCTAGAAAAGCACAAGGGTTCACAATGCATAAATCAGCTTACTTTCAGTGATGATCAAGACTCCCAAAATGCATTTCTTTTCATGGTGAAAAGATGCTCAGGCACACATCATTGTTAGTTTTTCTCATGCCATGCTTGGTATGTAACTAAATCTGGAAATTCATTGGATGTTCCGCAAGTGTGCAACCGAACTTGTATGACTCACATACAAACAAATTATTCATAATGAAAATAAAATCATTGTATGTGTTTTAGGAATTATGTCATACTTATGTAGAAAGGATGGCTTCTTCTACCATATAAAGAAGTCATGATGGTAAAAAAATACTAGGCAGTCTCCATGTCTAAAAGGTTGGAATGTTGAGATATTAGGAAGCGTGTACAAAAGATTATTAGAAACTAGCGGTGGCTCAAATGTGCTCCCCACGGAATAGCGACATGGACTCCAGATTTCTATGATCTGTTTGTATTTGAATTAAGAAAAAAAGTAATATAATAAAAATTGTTATAAGTCTTGATAAAAGTTTAAAGAAATATGGACAACAATGCAGGCACATCACCACCACCACCACATACATAGATGGCTAACACAACCCTTCTAACCATTCAACTACCAGTTGAGTTCAATAACATTTTTTTAGTTGTCTATTGTGTTCGATGGTCTGATTATCAATTAAAAAGATGTGTGTTAGCTGAGACGTGCATAGTTCTTGGTTATTTTAACTCCGTGAGAAGCATCTTGATTTTTTCTTAAAGCCCGTAGCAACGCACTGGCGTTCTACTAGTATTTTTAAATTCAAACTGAAAGCGTAAATTCACGGGAAGAAACGTATTATGACGGTGAACCCACGAGAAGAAGCACTTTGTGACGGTGAACCCACGGAGTCAATCCGTGCTTTATTATTACTAGCACACATGCCCGTGCGTTGCAACGGGGAGAAAAATGATGTGTCCACCAAAACACCCAACGGCGCAGCACGAAGGGACAAGGAGGCGCATGTCAAGGTATAGAAGAAATACATATCATACTTTGATGTCTATTAGTGCAGTCCATGAATGCGTAGCCATTGAATAAGTAGGAATGCTTACCTGTATTGGTCACTTTCTTTTTAACCAAGACGCGTGTGGTGGGGAGTTAATCAATCTCAAGACCCACCAATTCAGTCTCTCGCAGGTGCTCATAATAATTGTGACATGTGAGCGCCTACATCTATTTTGTGTTTCTAATTTTTTTACCTTTGCATACATCAATTTAATGTGTTTATTTATATGTTGCAACAAAAGGAAAAAAATAATCATACATTTATAATTCCTTTATGTTGTCACTTTTAATGTTCGTCATTGTCGTAGATGATGGTACGATTTTTGGCGCCCACAACTAAAAAAAAGTGAAACGCCTACTTGAGCTTCGCGCTATCATCGAACCAAGTGACATTTTTCTTTTTCAATATCCGAATCATTTTTTAGAGATATTTAAGCAACTATTTGGTTTAGAAATATTTAAGCATATCTGTGAAGGTGTTTTAGGGAGCTTGAAGTGGGGTACAAGATGTGTGTCTTTTTTTAGAGCATACCTTCTACGCAAAATGCTTTTGTTTGAGCCAAGTCCAAATAATGGAAAAAAAATGGATACTGGTATTTGCTTAGATTACGTGGTACACTTCTAGAAAGCAATATTTCCTAGAAGCAGCAAATGACTCAAACCTTTCACCTGCAGACCAGGAACACACGTACATGAGTGTGCTCAAACATATCTGCACATGTTGGTATTCAACCAAGTAATTAAGTAAAATAATTTTGTTTTTCGAAAAAAGTAAGATAAGCTTGCTCGTCTATGTTAAATAGTTAACAGGATCAAACCTGTCCAAGAACGACCAAATTTCAACAAAACGAAAACCTTAAAAAAGACACACCTGCATATTATGGAGAAGACTAACTAATAGCACGTAGACAGGTTATCTGGAAGTTAGATAGGTTATCTATGCTGGTAGTTCATAGGGTTATACCGAGGTCGGTGAAGAGCCTGGTGACCAACAGCTAGAGGATTGAGCACGACTATGGAGATGAGCAGGTGAGAGGCATTGCCAGCCCCTGGAGAATCACTGGCCCGTGCTGTCCGCTGACACAATGGTCCCTGGATCACTGTAGAAATTGTATTGAGGTACTGAACGTGAAGAGTTGCTCCACATGAACCAACTGATCACCTTCTTCTCCACTGGATGTTCCATCGTGTATTGGTTTGCTGTGATCTGGCATGCAAGCTAAGGAGATTGAAAGAAGAAGAGCCAATTATTCAGCAACTTCTTATGCAATAAGAAGGAACCAAAAAATAATCAAGCAGTTATAGACGAACTCACATGCCCGTGTATTACAACGGAAGATAAAAACTGAACTCAACGGAAGATAAAAATTGAACTCCCTAGCTTAATAATATAAGCATGGGCCATGATTTTATATGGTTTATATTATGCTCAGAGAGAAAAAAAAAACATTTCCATGTCCCTAACCCAATAAATTTATGATGCCCATAAAGAGTGTTGTCAACCATCCGAGCAGTATTACAATAAAAACTAACAAAGACTAACTCCAAGATATGATCGTAGAATCAAAGGTCTGAATTAAGACAAAGCATTTGAAACAAAACACTGGTCAGATAATAACGTAAGAGCTTGCAAGCTGAACTTTGAGTTTGAATGATATAACATCGACGTCGGATAACTAAAAGGCAGACTATGTTGAGACATGGGAGAATGATACACCATCAGTGATGTGAAGGATGCGTTGTGGCTGGGTTCGCTAGTGGAGATGAGGTGATTTTTAACGTTAACGTCGGGCTCAGACAACCCACTTAGACCTGCACGACATTCGTCATCCACATAAATTTCGCAACCAGGTAAAAAAGATCACCCAAACAATAATTAAACACACAAGAGATAGAAAAACAGCCTGAAATTAAGGGATTTTTTTGCCAAACAGAGATTCCTTAACCGGGGAATAAAAACCTCCTTCTTACTCTACCTAGGCTAGGGAAGACCAAACACATTAAAAGCGCAAGAGTCCAGAGTCCATATTCACTCCTACCATTGTCATTAAAAATTGATACCATAGTCTAATTAGGCCAAAAGAGACTATACTTATGTCAAAAATAATAAACATCCAGTAAAATATCAAAGAGGAAAATATATCACTGAATGATTATGTCAAAAAAGAGAGGAAACATATCAGACAACTCTTTGCATCAAATAGCAAGATCTCACTTGATGCACGAGATTACACCGCTAGGTGCTTCCTGAATAAATAATGGCACGAGCAAAGATTTGTGTATGCCTTTGTGTCTAGCAACCAATACCACACTGCAAAAAGCAAGAGAGTATACAAATAAACAGCTGAGGTCTATTGATTCCACGAGGACCAACAATGCAAATAACCCTCTCGACCACTATTGTTGTACTTCCTCCGTTCGGAATTACTTGTCTCGGAAATAGATGTATCTAGAACTAAAATACGTCTAGATACATCCATTTCTGTAACAAGTAATTCCGAACAGAGGAAGTACATGCAGTGTACTGTACCGTTCAGGAAAAAAGAAGACACTACTTCCAAGTACATATAAACTCATTGTATTATGCACAAATCACTTACTTAAGAAGATATATACCGTGGTGCTACAGTTCAGCGCCTTGCACATGCATCTCATCAACAATTCGTTGGTCCTAAGCAGGAATTGATGACTGAGAATCTTACCGTACAGGGATAGATTGGATTGAAGCCTGCATTTTCCTCTCTCTCTCTGTGCACCATGGGAAGTACGCCATGGATGGCTGAGCTCCGAGCCCGAGCTATGTCCACCACCGCCGTTGCCCGGAACCGATGCCGGACGACTGGATCCGCCCCGTTTCGGCCGATTCCCGCGGCCCCCCTCACCAGAACCTCTTGTGTTGCCGTCTTGTACATCGCCATGAACCTGCCGCTGCCTCTGTTCTTCAGTAACGAGTAGAGCAGTTCGCTCGCCTCGTGTTGACCACGCCTGGGCCAGCGTGCCTCCAGCTCTCCCCACCTGCAGGCCGCTGCCCGCGCCGTCTCCGTCTTCTTCTCGCCCTCGAGCTCCCGCACATCTCTCCCTTCTCTGGCTGCTCATGCCGCCATGGACACCGCTGCTAGCTGTTGCCTCTTGTTCCGCGGCCACTCTCCGGCGACTCGGGCCGTCGTTGCCGGCGGGCCCTTCACAGGGCCGGCCCTGAGGGGGGGCAGGGGGGGCGACCGCCCCGGGCCCCACGGTCAAGGGGCCCCCTCCCCAAGGAACGCGCGTAGCCGGCCCAGCAAGGCAGGGATCACACAGCCCGTAGACGAAGATTTCCTTCAATCGCAGACGCAAGTAACGCACGCAGACGAAGCTTTCCTTTAATCTCGCAGACACAAGTCACGCACGCAGACGCAGCTTCCCTTCTTTTATCATGGCTATTCCATATCTCAACTAGTGGATCTGCAGGTGTATGTCGATATGTACAGAGATGTTCTCTAGTCCGTCTCTTCAAAATTGAGATCCTTATTCAAGGCTGATGCGATCTAGCATTTTCTGTTTCTATAGGCCGCAACGATCGCTGAATCGATTGGTTTACTCAACGCTGATGTGATGCCCCAATCGCTGGACGCCACTGCACATGTCCGTTCGCCTCCCGCCAGGGCCATGCACCAGTCTACTTTGCGTCATCGTCGAGCACTGTCGTCCGATTACCGACGACGATGTCTGATCCAATCGATCTCAGGTATACCATATTAGCGTTTCTCACAATCTCAATTATATTTACTTACGCATACACAATGCATATCTTGTGTCATTCAACCTTTAAAATATATTTTTGGTTTTATCTAAGTGTCTTTCCGTATCATTTTGTATTTGTGTATATTAATTAGAATTGAAATACAACGCGAGCCCGAGGGCTGTGCTACATGTACCGCAAAATTCCTCCGTTTGAATTTATTATGCCCCCATGAATGTTGAGCCTAAAGTTCGTTGGGAGATTGGACAATTTGCCTCAATTTACTTGGACATTAGATGATTTGCCCCAGTTTACATAGGATTAGATCATTTGCCCCACTTTTTATTTTTCTTTTGATGATTTGCCCTTTTCAATTACTATAATCATTTTTGAATTTCTATCCCTTTTTCTCCCATGCGAAAAGACACAATTGCCCCTGTGGCTAATTTACAATTCTTCCCATCGTCTTCTCTGCTTTTGGACCGGTCAACGAGCTCACTATTCTCTAGTTCAACGCCTTTACTCTGTTCTTCATTCCCCAATAACCATACCACAAGAAGCTAATGGAGGAGGCCGACGACGGCACCTTGACCCCATCTTGGCGGCCAGCGCGGCTCCCGTAGATCGTCGGCCCGTGGCGGCCTCCTGCAGATCGTCGGCCCGTGGCGCTCAGCTGCAGCTCCTCGGCCCTGAAGCGGCTCGTTGCGGCTCGGCGGTCCATCGCGGTGAATCCCAGCTATGACTCGGCGGACCGTAGTGCAGGGGCTCCAGCTGCAACTTCGGAGCTGCAGAAGGTGCGCTCGTTCTTGGTAAAAACTAAGTTCTTCTAGTGATTCATGGGTTTACAATTTTTTGTGAGTGAGCTCATTGCGTTGCCGGTAATAGCCATGGTTGGACGACGGTGTTGATAGTACTAATTACCCTAGCAGCTGGTACTACTTTAGTCACAGGTGAGAGATCTATATATATGCTGTGCATCCTGGCATATGCACTTTGTTGGAAATTGGCAGCATATAACAGCTTCATAGATAAAAAAATAGACTGACAACATACATTCACTTAGCACATGGAATTGAGAGAATAGATCACACCGAATTCACAAACTGATGCCACAAAAAGGTTGCTCGGTTCAAATGACATGATAAATTAATCCAAGTTTACATCAAGCAAAAATATATTTTTTCCAGTAAATATCTTTGAAATTTGTCTGAAATTGGCAAATTTCAACACGTCTCAATTTAAAATAGCAATTCAATGCATTAAGATTAATTAGAGCTTCTTCCTCTTTGGGGTCAATTTTTTCTTGCATGTTGTAGAGCGTGAAGGTAAGTGAGAAGTAGGTGATGCTACAGAATCAATAGTTGTCTCAGATGGCTGTGATGCATCATCTCCAGCTATGGCCATAACAAGCCTCCTGCATGTTTACACGGGAGTTTACACACCAATGTTATAAAAGTAAGATTTTTCTTTTGCATGAATCAAATGTTCATATGATGTATATAATAGTTACCTCCTTGTGATAGGCCCAGGGCTGTTATGAAGGCTGGGAGGCGGTGTTATTGTTGTTGTGCGTGTAGGTGTCGTAATAACAACTGGAGCGAAGCTCATCTTGTGAACCACGTCACTAGAAAGTTCAATCACACCGGATGTTACAAATGGTATAATATTTCTAATTTGGTACAAATATAGACAAGATACTAGTGCATGGGTTACCTCTCTTTAGCTTCATTTTGTTTGCAAGTTGCTTTCCTGTGCCCCAATATCCCACATCCTTTGCACCTATTTTTACTGCCAAATCTCTTCTTTTCTTTTTCCTTCTCTTTCTCACCTCCTTCTTGGTTATTTGTTTTGGCATTATCATCTTTTTTCTTCCGTTTGCTGCCACCACCACCACCTTCTTCAAGGCAACTTTTGATTCTCTGCTTCCTCCGTCTCCCAACAGAGCTCTTTAAAACCGGTGGCACCATTTCGAAATCTATATTAACATGAGGCCATTGAGACTTGTCTGTGATTGGTTCAATCTCTCCAAAGATAGGCAGCCCGGAACCTACTCACGGAGTAGTACTCATGTACATATGGATGAAAATTTACATCTGCCGTTTCTATAAGGAATGCAAGTGCATGCTCACAGGCTTTTCCAGGTGTTGCCATTCTAGGCAAGTGCACTCACGGCTGCCTATCTTCACAACATGCTTAAGATTATTTTTGCTAGTGTCCTTCACCTCACAACTTTCTCCCGTTGATCTTCCAACAACCAAATGGTCAAGTTGCCTAGTTCTATTATTTATTTGTTGAATGATGGCAGGCAATATCTCTCCTCAAGCATTTCCCCAATCCTTCTCCTTCTATAAACAAGTATCATAATTTTCTCTCTTATTGCATCAGCTAGCTCATCCATGGGCAACTCTTTTGTTCCTTTGATCCAGCTATTGAAGCACTCGGCTAGATTATTGTGAATGTAATCACATTTTATTTCTGTGTTGAAGTCGCATCTCATCCACTTTAAGTTATGATAGGTACACAAGTAGACACTCACTGCAGGTTCAGCTTCAAATATCTTGGCCATATGATAGTTAAATGTTTCCAGACGATAAGCCTTAGCTGCTGGCCACATGCAACCAAAAACATCTCCATGAAACTTTTTTTTGAAGTTTGCCATTAGATGCCTAAAGCATTCCCTTTGCTCAGCTTGAGGAAACACAATTTTAACTGCATTCTCTAACCCTTTGCATGCATCAAGACAAATAGCTAGAGTTTGAAGATGTCCTATTGCCCTATGCAGTTGTTGCATAAACCAAATCCAGCTTATCCTCGGTCTCCGTAGCAAAGAAACCAAATGCTAAAGGAAACATCCAATTTTGTCCATCTAGTGTCAGTACATGCCGCTAATTGGCCATTCCACTTTCCGGTCGAAAAAAGTGGAGTCTACACCGACATATGGTCTACAACCGCCAAGAAGCCATCAATGCACGGCTTAAGTGCCATAAAAATCATGAAATGCACTTCACCTCTTTCCCTCTTGACATCAACCTCGACAATGCTACCGGAGATCTTTTATCAATCTCAGCTTTGAAGTTCAATAACGATTGAAAGCTTTTTCCCCATGTCCCATATAAACTATTCTTGGCCCTTTCTTTTCCCTTGTTAACGATATGATACCCAATAGTACATTTGTACTCGGCTTGTAGCTTTTTTCGAGCTCGGCACCAATGTTTGGTTCAATGAAGATACCCCATTGCCTTTTCTCGCCACCCATGCTTGATCTGCCATGCTTGTTGTCACTGCAGCGGTTGATGAACACTTATGAGGCTTTACTATCTTGTTAACCTGCAGAAAACACAATACAAACCATCAGTTGCAAGTAATTTATAAAAAATATTTTCAACATAAAAATTATTCATGTTAGATAAGTTTGTACCCAGACTGTTTTTCCATCTTCTATTGTCCTAGCAGTTATTCTCCAAGGACATGCATTTCCTTTACAAAGGACCCAAAAATCTAGTAGTGTCACTATCCTTGATCTTGATGTCAAACTTGCCTCTAATAGCAAATGTTACGATGAGCATCCTAAACTCATTCATTGAACGAAACAAAGATCCTTCCTCTATCACAGGATGTTCCTTATCATACCAAAAGTGATCCTCTTCGAGCATATGGTCGTGCACAGGAAGAGCCGCATCGACAAGTAAATCCTCATCAATATCAGCCACACATGCATCAACATCTGCAATGGAGGCTTTCATGGCTGCTTCAGATACAATTTTCCGATGCTCAGGTTCGTCATTGATGCCAAGCACCGAGCACATGTTCTCTTCTGTTATAGGAACATCAATTTCGTCATCATTCATTGGTGCTATCTCAATGGGACCAATCAACACTTCCTACCATAGTTGATACATATGTATCATTACTAGCCACCGGCCGAGACCTACTTGGAAAACAAATAAAGGTTTTTAGTTACGGAGGGGACACAAGGGCATCATCTAATTAGTTACCAACTATTAAAAGTATGCTACATGTATGCAACTGCAGGAAGCTAAGGATAAGGAAGCCTATCAAAGTCTGCAATCAAGAAAAAAGGTCACGACATCCCGACTTCCATTCTGATATGTTAGGAAACAAGTAAGAAATGGTTTAATTTCATTTTCCAGTAGAACTAAGTGTATACCCATGTCATTAATTCATGATCCTCCTAGAGGTATTCATCCACATGGTTTAAAGTTTTGGATAATTTTAGAAGTGCATACTCCTGAATCCTGATAATCATATGTCCATCATTGTCTTGCAGTTGCAGGGGTTGCTACAAGTGTAGCAGCGTTAGGGGCTGCCTAGCGAGGACGCATGCCAAGAGGTTCGAACCCTGCTTGTGGCCCTGTGTGTGTTTGGGGTGGGGTGGGAGGGAAGGGAAATCATGTAATCGACCAATCTGGAGTAGATCGTGGTGATCCATGGACGCAAGAGTCGCCTCCCTGTTCGGCAAGATGTGGAATCGCCTCGGCCATCTGTGTGAAGCATCGCTGTCCGTGGGTCGTCGGAGTTGATGGCTTGGTGGCCGCGGTGGATCCGCCTCTCCACTAGCCATGAACATGACGTCACAAGCAACAAAATCAATCTACGATTTGTGAGTAGCTGGTTCCGTTGGGTAAAGCCATGTAAAGAAAGTAGACACGATTTGTTCCTGTTAATTAGTTGCTTCGGTTGACGCGGCCTTGTAAAGAGAAAAGAATTGTACAGTATTAAATTGTAAATTAGCCACAGGGGCAATTGTGTCTTTTCGCAAGGGAAAAAAGGGATAGAAATTCGAAAATGATTTCAGTAATTGAAAAGGGCAAATCATCAAAAGAAAAATGAAAAGTGGGGCAAATGATCTAATCCCATGTAAACTGGGGCAAATCATCTAATGTCCAAGTAAAGTGGGGCAAATTGTCCAATCTCCCAAAGTTCGTTAGAATTTAACTTATAAAAAGTTATGAGTTATATGCCAAAAAACTATCATTGGGTTAGTATTCGAAGGATGTTTTGAATGATCTACATTTTGTGATACATATAACACATAGTTTATTAGTCAAATGTTAGATCAAAAGTAGGCTTAAAACCAAATTAGGACTAATAAATCCAAACAGAAAAAGTACCGTACTGAGCACACAATACCGAAATAACACAACTAGTCATGGGGCAACACTTGTGGATCTCACAAAAAAGAATCATCCAAACGCGATGTCGTAGATGCAGTTACGACAATAGCTATAGGAGCGAAGGCGAGGTTCTTATAAATCTCGAATCCATTGTTATTATTATAATTCTCATATAATATAAGGGGCCCCGAGTTCTAGTTTCGCCCCGGGCCCCCAAAATCTCAAGACCGGCCCTGGCCCTTCATCTCCCTCTTGCCCGACGCCTACCTTGTCGCAACAGGCTGTGGGTCGGAGCCGGCAGAGACGAAGCATATCTTGGGCGTCTCCAACTCTGGGATGGGGATCTTGGACCCACATCTCCACGCCTGAGATAGGTCGCTTGAATCGTTTTGCACTTTATTCATGGATTGCGGGTTGAATACATAAAACCATGAACAGTGTACATCTCGAATGTAGAAAATAATATAGGTGAAAAAACTGAAAGCGTAAATTAATGGGAAAAAGTGTATTATGACGGTGAACCCACGAAGTCAATCCGTGCTTTATTATTAAAAAATTAGGGATAGAGGGATAGACTAGCACACATGCCCATGCGTTGCAACGGGGAAGAAAATTGATTTATCCACCAGACCATCCATCAGCGCAGTACGGTGGGGCAGGGAGGCGCATGTCGAGGTATAAGAGAAATATACATATCATGCTTTAAAGTCTATTACTGCTGTACATGCATGTGTGATCATTGAATAAGTACGAACGGTTACTTGTATTGGTCACTTTCTCTTTCAAATTGAGAAGCAACCTCCGGTTGAATGGTTAGAGGGGAGTGGTACCTTAATCTCACAAGGGATTAAACCCCAGGTTTGACACATTGGTGTCGCATAAAGACATAATACTTTTTCAGTGGGAGACGACATTCGCATCAATAGTGAGGTGTTGTGGTGACTTAATCATTCTCAAGACTTGTCGGCTCGGTCTCTCGAAGGTGTTCATAAGGGCATGATATGTGTGTGTGCATCCATAGAGGTAAGTGTATGTACATGCTTGTTATTATGAACGTCTATGTCAGTACCGTGTTTGTAAAAAAATAGTTTCCTTTTAATATTTGCATACATCAACTTAATGTGTTTGTGCGTTGCACTGAATGAAAAAAAATCATGGCACATTCTAGTAATTCATTTATGTTACCACTTTCAATGTTCATCCCTGCCGTCAATGACCGTAGAATTTACCCATAATTAAAAAAATTGAGACGCCGCATTCATGTCCTTTGATGGCCTCCTTTAGCTTTGTGCTATCATTAGACGGAGTGAGAATTTTTAATTCCTCTTTTAATTCCTTTAGCTTTGCACGGCCGTGTCCGCAGACGTATAGGAGGTCGAATTTGCCAAGTTCGTAGATGCTCTAAGTACCCCCCCCCCCCACATGATATGACACATCTCATTTGCCTCTCTAAGATTACGACTCCATGTCATCACCCCGGTCTGTGGAGGCATGATTCCTGGATTGGGTGTACAAAGAGCTTGACGTTTAGGTCATCTTCAACGCTATACCACAAATCCAGATACACTAAACCTTCAGGAGACGGATATGAAAACCGGTCATTCAATCGTATGTAGCAAACATCCGCCATATTTCAAAAGTAAATTGAACAAAAGAAACAAAATTTAGAAAAAGTTTGATATATTACATGCAAACCGGACGAAAATGGACAAGTTCAAAGTTAAATAAAAAATAAACTAAACTACGCGAGGTACAAGGAAGGTCGAGTTTGTTTCCAAAATAAATTCAGATTTTTTGAATTTTTTGCAATTACTAAATTATTTGTTCATATCAGGTGCATATACCCAAGAACTAAATTATTTGTTCATATCAGGTGCATATACACCCAAGAGCCAAATGGCTGCTTTCGTGTGGTTTGTACATACTCTCACCCATAGGAAATGACCTGTCTCGCTTGCCTCTGTAGAGTTACGACTCCGCGTCGTCTCCCCATTTGTGGAGGCAGGATTCCTGCATTGGGTGTACAAAGAGCTTGACGCTTAGGGCGTCTTCAACACTATATCATAAATCAGACATACTAACGTCCATGAACGTGTCTGGACGTGTCCGCAAACCCGGATATGGAAGCAGGACATCCATCCGCATGTAGCAAACGACTGCCACATTTCAAAAGTAAATTGAAGAAAATAGACAAATTTTAGGAAGTTTGATATATTACATGCAAATCAGACGAAATTGGACAAATTCAAACTAAATTTAAAGGAAAGTGAACTAAACTACACGAGGTACTGGATGGTGACATTGCACGATGGCCTCCCTGGCCGGCAACGCCACCGTCGTCGTCGCCATTGCCATTGGAGTCATCATCGCGGTCCTTTCAGCGGCAGAAGGGCGCGTAGGGGTGATGTAGGGTGGAACCCTAGGGGCCGGTCTTTCACAATTGGAGTGGATCCTATGAAGAACATGAGGGGAAACACGAGGAGAAAACGAGAGGTCACTCAAACCAACAAGATCCGATTACACATGTGCTAGATCCTCAAAACACAAAGAGATACACGATCCACGATCAACAAGGGACGATACAAGTAGCAAGTTCTTCTCCGTGAGGAGGTCTTGAGGGTCTTCCTGTTAGGGGTCTTGAATCCGCTTGGGGGATCTTCATTAACTCCGATGGAGAAGTAACCAAGTGGATGAGCAAAGCTCTATCTCTCAAATGAGATAATCCTGTGCTAACCCTAGAAAGAGGGAGGAGGAGGGGTATATATAGTCTAAGGGGGCGAAGGGGTACATGGGCCTCATCCCAACACACTGTGCACAAACACGCGTCGGTTGTCTGGACGATGTCACGTCGGGTGGCTCGAGAGGGTCCGGACATCCGGAAGAGGTCGGACGTCCGACATTTTGGCTCGGGTCAGGTGGCGTTGGATTTCCAGAGACGGTGGGTCGTTCGGTCATCGGTCGTCCGGAGGCTTCGGACTTTTGATAATTTCCCTTCTATTGGGTGACACCGGATGTCCGGAGGGGCTTAGTCGTTCCGGTCGCTGGGGTGTGTCGGACGTCTGGTCCGCGTCTGTCGCCCGGCTGTTGTAGCATGCGCAGGCTGGGACTTGGTTGGCTGGCTGGCGCTTACAAGCGTCAGACGTCCGGTGGCTGTAGACTTCTGACAGCTCTTCTTCTTGTTCCTTGTACTTGGTGTCCTCGCCGTCTCGTCCGTTGGGCTTCGCTGATCTATGGCCTTCCTCCAAGCACCTGATCACACATAGGGTTTTCGCTTGAGGTAGTAGCCATGTCTCACATGTAAGAAGTGGTAGTTCGGAGAGGAGCGACTTCACCTTATCTTCGATAGCCTTTGCTCGAGCTCTTCTCATTGGTCCAAGTGGTGTCATGGGAGACGTAGGTAGGTCCATGGGGATGACCTTGGGATGCTCCACATCACCCCCCCCTTGGGAAAGATCCGACCTCGGATCGAAAGCCTCATCACCATGGTAGGGAGGGAGATTGTTGACATCGAAGATGTCGCTCACGGAGTACTTGTCACGTGGTAAGTGATAACCCACAAGTATAGGAGATCAGTTGTAGCCTCTTTCAATAAGTAAGAGTGTCGAATCCAACGAGGAGCTAAAGGTAGAACAAATATTCCCTCAAGTTCTATCGACCACCGATACAACTCTACGCACGCTTAACGTTCGCTTTACCTAGAACAAGTATGAAACTAGAAGTACTTTGTAGGTGTTGTTGGACAAGTTTGCAAGAATATAAAGAGCACGTAAATAAAAGCTAGGGGCTGTTTAGATAAATACACAACTAAATTAGTTTTAGTAAAGAGCTTTTTGTTACGAGAAAGTTATTTGTCCCTAGGCAATCGATAACTAGACCGGTAATCATTATTGCAATTTTATTTGAGGGAGAGGCATAAGCTAAGATACTTTCTCTACTTGGATCATATGCACTTATGATTGGAACTCTAGCAAGCATCCGCAACTACTAAAGATCATTAAGGTAAAACCCAACCATAGCATTAAAGTATCAAGTCCTCTTTATTCCCATACGCAAACAACCTACTTACTCGGGTCGGTGCTTCTGTCACTCACGCCACCCACCATAAGCAAATTATAAACATATTGCAAACCCTACAACGGGAATCCCTCATGCTTGCGCGCCACGGAGAGCACCATAGGACAGCACCAATAATAAAACATGCAACTCAAACCAATCTTGATCATCAAATAACCCATAGGACAAAACGGATCTACTCAAACATCATAGGATAGCCATACATCATTGGGAAATAATATATAGCGTTGAGCACCATGTTTCAGTAGAGATTACAGTGGGTAAGAGAGAGGTTACACCGCTGCATAGAGGGGGGAAGAGTTGTTGATGATGACGATGAAGTTGTTGGTGAAGATGGCGGTGATGATGATGGCCACGGCGGCGTTCCGGCGCCACCGGAAGAGAAGGGGAGAGGGGGCCCCTTCATCTTCTTCTTCCTTGACCTCCTCCCTAGATGGGAGAAGGGTTTCCCCTCTGGTCCTTGGCCTCCATGGCGTGGGAGGGGCGAGAGCCCCTCCGAGATTGGATCTGTCTCTCTGTCTCTCTATTTCTGCGTTCCCGTATTCTGCCCTGGCACCGTTTCTTTTATGTCTGGAGATCCGTAACTTCGATTGGATTGAAACCTTTGCCCAGATCTTTTTCCAAAAGTTAGCTTTCTTGCTGCCAAAGTAGAGCATCAACCGCCTTATGAGGGGCCCACGAGGGTGGGGGGCGCGCCCACCTGGAGTGGGTGTGGGCCCCACCCTCGTTGCCACCTTGGGCACCGTCTCGCGTTGATTTTACTTCCCAAAAATCACAAATATTCCAAAATAATTCTCCGTCCGTTTTTATCCCGTTTGGACTCCGTTTGATATGGGTTTCTGCGAAACGTAAAACATGCAACAAAGCGAGGCGGCACTGAGCCTTTGGATCAATATGTTAGTCCCAAAAATAGTATAAAAAGTTGCCAATAGTATATGAAAGTTGAATAATATTGGCATGGAACAATCAAAAATTATAGATACGATGGAAACGTATCAGTAAGTCGATCTTGTACGCATTGTTGTTGTAGCGCTCGAGCACCTTGAAAGGTCCGTCGGCTCGTGGTCGTAGCTTGGACTTGCGTTTGTTGGGGAAGCATTCCTTGCGAAGGTGTAGCCATACAGGATCTCCAATGTTGAATACCATGGGTTGCTTGTCGATGTTGAGCTTGGCCGCGAGTCGTTGTACTTGGCGCTCGATGACGTGCCTTGTATCTTCATGCATCTTCTTGAGATAGTTCACTCGTGCATTTGCGTCCATATTGACGCGCTCTTGTAGTGGTAGAGGGAGAATGTCCAATGGGGACAACGGGTTGAAGCCGTAGATGACCTCGAAGGGGGACTTGCCAGTAGTAGAGTGTCTTGCGCGGTTGTAGGCGTACTCGGCTATGGGTAGGCACTCCTCCGACTCCTTGATGTTCTTGTTGATGAGCACGCGTAGTACAGTGGAGAGTGTCTGGTTCGTGACCTCCGTTTTGTTGGGGAACGTAGTAATTTCAAAAAAATTCCTACACACACGCAAGATCATGGTGATGCATAGCAACAAGAGAGGAGAGTGTGTCCATGTACCCTTGTAGACTGAAAGCGGAAGCGTTAGCACAACACGGTTGATGTAGTCGTACGTCTTCACGATCCGACCGATCAAGTACCGAACGCACGACACCTCCGAGTTCAGCACACGTTCAACTCGATGATATCCCTCGAACTCCGATCCAGCCGAGCTTTGAGGGAGAGTTCCATCAGCACGACGACGTGGTGACGATGATGATGTTCTACCAACGCAGGGCTTCGCCTAAGCACCGCTAGGATATTATTGAGGTGGATTATGGTGGAGGGGGCACCACACACGGCTAAGAGATCCAAAGGATCAATTGTTGTGTCTCCAAGGGGTGCCTTGTCACGCCCAAGATGCGACCCTATCCTAAAGGAACTCGAAGGTCCCACCAAGGATAGAAGCGCATCTTCAAGACGCTTTTGCAAGGTGGATATCATTACATCAACATTACATAATAGTGGGGATACATCCAATATATACAATGTCACATGAATACAACAATACATCATATGCAAGATCAACATCCGACTACGGATGAGACATAAACAGAAACTCAAACAATATCCACCCTGCTAGCCCAGGCTGCCGACCTCGAACCTATCCCCTAATCGAAGAAGAAGCAGAAGAAGAACTCCAAAACAAGCAACATCGCTCTTACATCATGATCATCGCAAACCTGTACCTGCAACTGTTGGTGTAGTAATCTGTGAGCCACGAGGACTCAGCAATCCCATTACCATGGGTACCAAGACTAGCAAAGCTTAATGGGAAAGGAAGGGGTAAAGTGGTGAGGTTGCAGCAGCGACTAAGCATGTATGGTGGCTAACATACGCAAATAAGAGCGAGGAGGGAAGCAAAGCAAGCGGTCGCCAACTAGTAATGATCAAGAAGTGATCCTGAACTCCTACTTACGTCAGAAATAACCCAA
Organism: Aegilops bicornis; assembly: GCA_021605145.1. NCBI lineage: Eukaryota > Viridiplantae > Streptophyta > Magnoliopsida > Poales > Poaceae > Aegilops > Aegilops bicornis. Next base: position 260,116,333 of record CM038673.1, on the reverse strand, counting down.
AACCGTGTTCACTTCCCGGACTCCGCCGAGAAGAGACCATCACAGCTACACACGCGGTTGATGTGTTTTAATTCGGATCTGGTGTCAAGTTATCTACAACCGGACATTAACAAATTCCCATCTGCCACATAACCGCGGGGACGGCTTTCGAAAGTTTATACCCTGCAGGGGTGTCCCAACTTAGCCCATGATAAGCTCTCGCGATCAACGAAGGATATTCCTTCTCCCGGGAAGACCCGATCGGTCTCGGAATCCCGGCTACAAGACATTTCGACAAAGAATAAAACAAGACCAGCAAAGCCTCCCGATGTGCCGACATATCCCGATAGGAGCTGCACATATCTCGTTCTCAGGGCAACATCGGATGAGACTAGCTACGAGTAAAACCAAGCCTCAAGTTTCCCCGAGGTGGCCCCTTGAAGCTGTTCGGTTGAATAACACTCGAAGGAGCACCGCCCGGGCGGCTAAAATAAAGATGACCCTCGGGCTCCGGAAACCCAAGGGAAAAAGGTCTAGGTGAGGCAAATGGTAAAACCAAGGTTGGGCCTTCTTTGGAGGAGTTTTATTCAAAGCAAACTGTCAAGGGGTCCCATAAACCACCCAACCGCGTTAGGGACGCAAAATCCGGGAACATAATACCGATATGACGGAAACTAGGACGGCAAGAGTGGAACAAAACACCGGGCATAAGGCCGAGCCTTCCACCCTTTACCAAGTATATAGATGCATTAATAATATAAGAGATATTGTGATATCCCAACATAAACATAATCCAACATGGAGCAATCTTCATCTTCACCTGCAACTAGCAACACTAAGAGGGGCTGAGCAAAAGCGGTAACATAGCCAAACAACGGTTTGCTAGGAAGGGTGACAACGATTAGGGGCTAACATGCAATTTGGGAGGCTTGAGCAGCAAGTGGTAGGTAACACAGCATAGCGATAGAATGAAGCAACTAGCATAGCAATGATAGTAGTGAGATCCAGGGTGACGGTCATCTTGCCTGAAATCCCGCTAGGAAGAAGAACGAGTCCATGAAGAAGATGAAGCCACGAAGATGAACCAAGCGTAGACGAACGAATCCTCACGATCGCAATGAAACGTGAACTATCAAGAGAAGCACACAACATGGTAAACACTCCACATGTGAACAAGGAATGATGCACAACCAAGTATGATGCATGACAAGGCTACATGAATCTACCCATGGCAAGAGATGATGCATACAAGAGCAACACATCAAAGCAAGTTTAAATGAGGCCGGAAACAACATATAACAATTCCGGTAAGTCCTCATATGCAAATTTCAAAATTGGTCCAGATCTGAATAAACCTTATGTTCAAGTTGTTAAACAGCAAGTTAAGATGCACCACGATGATCTACACGAAATTCTAGTCAAGTTACATATAAAGTTCATTAAATTCGAGACTCTGACCTAGAAGATATGAGCAAAACAAGATAAGCATGTCATTTATACAAAATGCATCCAAACATCACGCAAAAACCTCAAAACAAGGAAGCAATATGATAATATGAAACTACATGCAAAATCAAGCAAGTTTCATATAGAGCACACTCAAAACGGAGCAACGGTTCAACACATACACTATACAAGTTATAGCAACAATCTGCCCAAAACAGCAACTAGGCATATTGCAAACACCAAAACAACATGCTACAGCACATCAATATAAAAAAAGGCATGGACGTGCTATCCATGTAAAGCATGACAAAACATGAACACTGAGCTATCTCCAGAAATCACTAGAACATGCTCAAAATGACATGGCAAGATTGCAAATACTAACAGTTTCAGACTTGGCAGAAATAACATCAGGTTGCAATGTTTAGAGCTATCAAACAACATGCTACAGGAACTTATCATGGCAAAAAAATGCATGGAATGAATCTACTAATTGCAAAGAACAAAAGTCCCTTACTGACCATGAGCCAAAAGGTCACAGAAAATATGATGGCACCCATGTAAACATGGCAAAAGATATGATAGATTCATACATGGCAGGAACAACAATAAGTAGGCATGTTGGTGAGCTTGAAACACTCACCGCAGAGCAATACATGGCATGGCAAGGCAACCAACAGCAATAATACATGTTTATGAAGCTAAGCATGGCAAGAGAAAGTTCATAGGGTACATGGATCACTAACAACAATCATGGCAACATTGAACTTAATGTTAACAGGCTGACAGCAACATTATTTAGCAATTTGAGAGCAAGATTACAACAGACTATAATTGCAACAAAGGGTATGGACGGATAGAGAAAGACATGTATAACAAAACATCCTTAGTGAACATCTCCAGATTATGCATATAATGACTTGTAGAAGCAGGTTAACATAGCATCATGATATAGCAGATTCAGACATGCAAAACAGCAACAGCAAGTACCCTACTTAACAAGCTTTATGCACTCAGCACAAGACTCAAAAAAATACATGGATAGCACCCCTGTGAATATGGCATGACATAGCACAAAACACATGTAGAGCTCATGCTCATAAGATGCACACATCAATTGCAACAAAAATGACAAATCATCAAGTTATAACAGTTTCAGCAGATTAACATCATATAGCTCTCTTGCAACGAAGATTCAGGCATCAAGATGCACTCAAATGGACATGGCACAATGGAACAAAATGAAGTACTCGTTGAGACAAACAATTTTACATACCATATGCATGAAACCGGGCAATATGCACAGAGTTATGATGCGATGAACATGGCATGATTATGTAAAATATTCGGGGACTTAGAAGAATAACAGAGGGGGGAAGTCAACCTCAGATCTAGGGTTCTTGGCACATGGATCGAGGCAGGCGGCGGCTCGCCGGAGCAGGGCGCCGGAGTTGGAGAGGAGGGGCGGAGGAGGCCGGGGGCGGCACTGGTGGACGACGGCGGCGAGGGGCGCGGGGCCAGGCGACGCCGACGGGCGGTGGGGGAGGCGAAGGCCACGAGGGCGCCCCGGGGAGCACTGTATGGCGGCGGGCGGGAGCAGGCAGCGAAAGGAGCCGGGCGCTGGCGGCTGGGTGCTATGCCCGGGAGTGGCCTCCCATGGCTCAAGGGCGGCTGGCGGGCATGGGCGCTGGAGGCGACGCGAGGACAGGTGGCGGCGGCTGGACATGTCCGGCCCCAAGTGACGTGTCCCGTGGTGGAGGAAGAAGAAGACTAGGGTTAGGGTGGATTTGATCCGAAATTTCGGGGAAGGGGATGTTTATATAGGTAGAGGGAGCTAGGAGAGTCCAAATGAGGAACGGTTTTCGGCCACGCGATCGTGATCGAATGACCGACAGCATGGAGGGGTTTTGGATGGGTTTTGGGTCACTTTGGAAGGGGTGTTGGGCTGCAAGCAAAAGAGGCCTTTGCGGTTACCCGGTTAACCGTTGGAGTATCAAACGACCTCCAAATGGCACGAAACTTGACAGGCGGTCTACCGGTGCTATACCAAGGCCGCTTGACAAACCTCGGTCCATTCCGAGACCATTTAACACCCGCACACGAAAAGAGACAAGAGGGGGCGCCGGGTGACATAGGAGTGCCGGATTGGAAAATGGACAACGGGGAAAATGCTCGGATGCATGAGACGAACATGTATGCCAAATGAAATGCACATGATGACATGATAAAATGCAACACGCAAGCAAATGACATGGCAACGACGTCGAATAACTGGCGGACACCTAGCGCATCGAATCCGGCGCGTTACATGCCTCCCTCCCCGTATATAAAGGAGTGGAGGAGGGGGAGGGGTCCGACCACCCTAGGCGCGCCCCATGAGGAGTCCTAGTAGGACTCCCCCTTTCCATGTGGGAGTAGGAGAGGAGAGGGAAGGAGAGAGGGGGGAAAGGAAAGGGGGGCGCCGCCCCCCTCCTTGTCCAATTCGGACTGGGGGGGGGGGGTGAGGGAGCACGTAGCTGCCCCTTGGCCGCCCCTCCTCTTCTCCACTAGGGCCCAATAGGCCCATTAGTTTCCCCAGGGGGTTCCGGTAACCCCCTGGTACTCCGGTATATGCACGATACTCCCCGAAACCATTCCGGTGTCCGAACATAGTCGTCCAGTATATCAATCTTTATGACTCGACCATTTTGAAACTCCTCGTCATGTATGTGATCACATCCGGGACTCCGAACTACCTTCGGTATATCAAAACACATAAACTCATAATATAATCGTCATTGAACTTTAAGCGTGCGGACCCTACGGGTTCGATAACTATGTAGACATGACCGAGACACGTCTCCGGTCAATAACCAATAGCGGAACCTGGATGCTCATATTGGCTCCCACATATTACACGAAGATCTTTATCGGTCAAACCGCATAACAACATACGTTGTTCCCTTTGTCATCGGTATGTTACTTGCCCGAGATTCGATCATCGATATCTCAATACCTAGTTCAATCTCGTTACCGGCAAGTCTCTTTACTCGTTTCATAATACATCATCCCACAACTAACTCATTAGTTGCAATGCTTGCAAGGCTTAAGTGATGTGCATTACCGAGTGGGCGCAGACATACCTCTCCGACAATCGGAGTGAAAAATCCTAATCTCGAAATACGCCAACCCAACAAGTACCTTCAGAGACACCTGTAGAGCACCTTTATAATCACCGTTACATTGTGACGTTTGGTAGCACACAAAGTGTTCCTCCGGTAAACGGGAGTTGCATAATCTCATAGTCATAGGAACATGTATAAGTCATGAAGAAAGCAATAGCAACATACTAAACGATCAAGTGCTAAGCTAACGGAATGGGTCAAGTCAATCACATCATTCTCCTAATGATGTGATCTCGTTAATCAAATGACAACTCTTTGTCTATGGCTAGGAAACATAACCATCTTTGATCAATGAGCTAGTCAAGTAGAGGCATACTAGTGACATTCTGTATGTCTATGTATTCACACATGTATCATGTTTCCGGTTAATACAATTCTAGCATGAATAATAAACATTTATCATGATATAAGGAAATAAATACTAACTTTATTATTGCCTCTAGGACATATTTCCTTCATGTTTGGCCATCGGTTTGTGGGTGGTATGCTGAAGAGAACAAGAGCTTGATTCCGAGCTTGGCACATAAGGTCTTCCAAAAGTAGCTCAAGAACTTGACGTTGCGGTCCAAGACAATCGACTTTGGCACTCCATGTAGGCGCAAGATTTCCCTACAAAAAAGATTTGCAACATGTGAATCATCGTCTATCTTTTTGCATGGTATGAAATGTGCCATCTTAGAGAATCGGTCCACAACAACAGACACATAATCTTTGCCATTCCTAGTTCTAGGCAAACCAAGCACAAAGTCCATACTAATATCTTCCCACGGGTGATATGGAATAGGAAGTGGCATATAGAGACCATGGGATTGAGCTTTAGACTTAGCTTTGCGACATGTAGAGCATCGGTTGGTGAAACGTGAGACGTCGTGGAACATCTTGGGTCAAAAATAGTTCTTGGAGAGCGTAGCGAATGTCTTGTTGCGTCCAAAGTGTTCCATTAGTCCTCCTCCATGAGATTCTTGCAAAAGTAACAAACGAAGAGAAGACCCGGGAATACATAGTTTGTTAGCTCTCATAAGATAATCATCTTTGATGTAATAGCGTTCCCAAGATGTATGCGTCAAACATTTGGCATAAGGAATAGCAAAAGTAGGATCATGTGCATATAAGTCTTTGATGTGCTCAAAACCAATGACATTCAATTCAAGTTGGGTAACAAGCATGCATCTACAGGAAAGCGCATCCGCCACAACATTCTCTTTGCCTTTAATGTACTTGATGACATAAGGAAATGACTCAATGAATTCACTCCACTTAGCATGATGCTTATTCAACTTGGTTTGACCCTTAAGATACTTAAGTGTTTCATAATCCGTGTGAAGAATGAACTCATGAGGGCCGAGATAATGCTCCCAAACATGCAAGACTCTCACTAAAGCATATAGCTCTTTGTCATAGATGGGGTAGTTAATGTTGGGGAACGTAGCATGCAATTTCAAAATTATTCCTACGCTTACGCAAGATCTATATAGGAGATGCATAGCAACGAGAGGGGGATAGTATGTCCACGTACCCTCATAGACCGAAAGAGGAAGTGTTTGACAACGCGGTTGATGTAGTCGAACTTCTTCTTGTTCAGGCCGATCAAGCACCCAATGTACGACACCTCCGAGTTCTGCATGCGTTCAGCTCGATGACATCCCTCGAACTCTTGATCCAGCAAAGTGTCGAGGGAGAGTTTCGTCAGCATGACGACGTGGTGACGGTGATGGTGAAGTGATCCGCGCAGGGCTTCACCTAAGCACTACGACAATATGAACGGAGGCGTAAACTGTGGAGGGGGGTGCCCACACCGCTAGGAATCTATGTTGTGTGTTCTAGCGGTGCCCCCCCTCATATATATAGGTTGGAGGGGAGGGGAGGCAGCCAAGGGGGCGCCCCAAGTAGGAGGAATCCTACTTGGGCGCCTCCCAATTCGGCCTTCCCCCTTCCATATTTATCCGGAGGGGGAAGGAAGGAGGAGTGAGGAGAGAAGGAAGGGGGAGGACGAATCCCTCCCCTTCCTTTCCCTCTTCTCCTCTTTCCTTCCCCCTTATTTCGGCTTACATGGGGCGCAACAGCCCTAGGGGCTGGTCTGTCCCCTTCTTGGCCCATTAGGCCCATGTAGTTGCCGGGGGGATGCCCGGAACCCCTTCCGGTGACCCGATATGTACCCGGTACCCCCAGAACACTTCCGGTGTCCGAATATCATCGTCCTATATATGAATCTTTACCTCTCGACCATTTCGAGACTCCTCGTCATGTCCGCGATCTTATCCAGAACTCCGAACAACATTCATTCACCAAATCACATGACTCATATAATACAAAATCGTCAACGAACGTTAAGCGTGCGGACCCTACGGGTTCGAGAACTATGTAGACATGACCGAGACACCTCTCCGGTCAATAACCAACAACGGAACCCGGATGCTCATATTGGTTCCCACATATTCTACGAAGATCTTTATCGGCCGTATCGTAATGACAACATTCATTATTCCCTTTGTCATTGTACGTCTCCAACGTATCTATAATTTTTGATTGTTCCATGCTATTATATTATCTGTTTTGGATGCTTATGGGCCTTATTAAGCACTTTTATATTAATTTTGGGACTAAACTATTGACCCAGAGCCCAGTGCCAGTTCCTGGTTTTTCCCTTGTTTCAGTGTTTCGAAGAAAAAGAATATCAAACGGAGTCGAAACGGAATGAAATCTTCTGGAGAAGTTATTTTTGGAAGGAAAGCAACCCGGGAGACTTGGAGTTCACGTCAAGAAAGCAACGAGGAAGGCACGAGGCAGGGGGCGCGCTCTCCACCCTCGTGGGCCCCTCGTGGCTCCCCTGACGTACTTCTTTCACCTATATATACCCATATACCCTAAAACGACCGGGGAGCAGAATAGATCTGGAGTTCCGCCGCCGCAAGCCTCTGTAGCCACCAAAAACCAATCGGGACCCTGTTCTGGCACCCTGCCGGAGGGGGGAACCCTCACCGGTGGCCATCTTCATCATCCCGGCGCTCTCCATGACGAGGAGGGAGTAGTTCACCCTCGGGGCTGAGGGTATGTATCAGTAGCTATGTGTTTGATCTCTCTCTCTCTCTCTCTCTCGTGTTCTTGAGGTGATTCGATCTTGATGTATCGCGAGCTTTGCTATTATAGTTGGATATTATGTTGCTTCTCCCCCTCTACTCTCTTGTAATGGATTGAGTTTTCCTTTGAAGTAATCTTATCGGATTGAGTCTTTAATGATTTGAGAACACTTGATGTATGTCTTGCCGTGCGTATCTATGGTGACAATGGGATATCACGTGATTCACTTGATGTATGTTTTGGTGATCAACTTGCGGGTTCCGCCCATGAACCTATGCATAGGGGTTGGCTTTGCGTTTTCGTCTTGATTCTTCGGTAGAAATTTTGGGGCACTCTTTGAGGTTCTATGTGTTGGTTGAATAGATTAATCTGAGATTGTGTGATGCATATCGTATAATCATACCCACGGATATTTGAGGTGACACTGGAGTATCTAGGTGACATTAGTGTTTTGGTTGATTTGTGTCTTAAGGTGTTATTCGAGTACGAACTCTAGGGCTGTTTGTGACACTTATAGGAATAGCCCAATGGATTGATTGGAAAGAATAACTTTGAGGTGGTTTCGTACCCTACCATAATCTCTTCGTTTGTTCTCCGCTATTAGTGACTTTGGAGTGACTCTTTGTTGCATGTTGAGGGATAGTTATATGATCGAATGATGTTATTATTGTTGAGAGAACTTGAACTACTGAAAGTATGAACCCTAGGCCTTGTTTCCTAGCATTGCAATACCGTTTACACTCACTTTTATCTTTAGTTACCTTGTTGTTTTTATATTTTCAAATTACAAAAACCTATATCTACCATCCATATTGCACTTGTATCACCATCTCTTCGCCGAACTAGTGCACCTATACAATTTACCATTGTATTGGGTGTGTTGGGGACACAAGAGACTCTTTATTATTTGGTTACTGGGTTGTTTGAGAGAGACCATCTTCATCCCTCGCCTCCCACGGATTGATAAACCTTAGGTCATCCACTTGAGGGAAATTTGCTACTGTCCTACAAACCTCTGCACTTGGAGGCCCAACAACGTCTACAAGAAGAAGGTTGCATAGTAGACATCAATCATTGGTATGTTAATTGCCCGAGAATCGATCGTCGGTATCTTCATACATAGTTCAATCTTGTTACCGGCAAGTCTCTTTACTCGTTCCGTAATGCATCATCCCGCAACTAACTCATTAGTCACATTTCTTGCAAGGCTTATTATGATGTGCATTACCGAGAGGGCCCAGATATACCTCTCCGATACTCGGAGTGATAAATCCTAATCTCGATCTATGCCAACCCAACAAACACCTTTGGAGATACCTGTAGAGCATCTTTATAATCACCTAGTTACATTGTGACGTTTGATAGCACACAAGGTATACCTCTGGTATTCGGGAGTTGCATAATCTCATAGTCAAAGGAATATGTATATGACATGAAGAAAACAATAGCAATAAAACTGAACGATCATTATGCTAAGCTAACGGATGGGTCTGGTCCATCACATCATTCTCCTAATGATGTGATCTCGTTCACCAAATGACAACTCATGTCTATGGTTAGGAAACTTAACCATCTTTGATTAACGAGCTAGTCTAGTAGAGGCTTACTAGGGACACTGTGTTTTGTCTATGTATCCATACATGTATCAAGTTTCCGGTTAATACAATTCTAGCATGAATAATAAACATTTATCATGATATAAGGAAATATAAAATAACAACTTTATTATTGCCTCTAGGGAATATTTCCTTCAGGTAAGTTGCACTCCAGAAAGTTTTTCACTAAAGTACGCTATGGGGCGCTTCTCTTGCATTAACGCACCTCCTATGCCATAACCTCTAGCATCGTAATGCACCTCAAATGGTTTATCAAAGTTGGGTAAAGCAAGCAAAAGAGCATGTGTAAGAAAATTCTTAAGCTCATTGAATGCGGTATCTTGAGATGGTCCCCAAACAAATGGTGCATTTTTCTTACTCAAAGCATGCAAAGGTAAAGCAATGGTGCTAAAATCCTTCACAAATATATGATAAAATCTGGCTAAGCCAAGGAAACTACGCACTTGTTGCAAATTTGTTGGTGGGGGCCAAGTTCTAATAGCATTGATCTTAGATTCATCCACATGAACACCCTTAGAGGACACAACAAAACCCAAGAAAACAAGCTTATCAACACCGAAAAGGCATTTGTCCATATCTATTATATATAAAAAGTATTTGACAGTTTAACCAAAATAAATATAATTAACTTAAAAAATTCCACAATAATTAGAAACATCCGACCTTTAATTCGGTGTGCCTATTTCCAGTCAACGAGGTACAACCATTAGATCTTCGTAATATTGATGGTCCCATAAGGTGAGATCACAACAGTCCAACTCAGACGCTCAATCTCACGATCCCAACAGGTTTGACCATCCCTCAAGCTATTAAACCATCCCACAATAACAATCTCATGATCCCACCCTCACAAAAAAAAAACTCATGCTCCCAATTGTTTTTTTAGAAACAACGATCCCATCAGGAAGGCTATCCCACGAGCGACCAGACCATGAAAAAACAGGGGCGTACAAGGTACAGTCTGTGTTTGACCAAACTCATACCATCCTCCCACAAAAAAACACGTCCTGTACAAAGAAATAGCCTCTCCAAAAAAATCCAAACTATCAGAACAATGTACAGAGTCCAGAGAGAACCAAAATCTCATGTTCACATACATATATACAAAACCTCTCAACATCTAGACAAGCTCTCTTACCATCCTGCAAACATCGTAAGCTAACCATCCCTATAATACCTTCCCCACGCAATGCTTCGACCAACTCAAAGGTTCATTATCCTCTAGATTTTAGAGTACAACTTCTAAATCATCTTCCTCGACGAATAACACTTCGAGGTAAACTACCTCCAACGAGTGGCACTTCGGTATTGTCTATCTCCAATGGGCATCACCGCTCCGGTGAGCAATTCGATCACCTCCGAGAAGTACCATCTGCAAGAAATTATAGATCAAACCTACTAATGGATACATAATACTTCAATTATGTTCTAGGAAGTGCTCATATAAAAAGATTTGACATGTTATCTCAGAAGGTTGATTATGTAGAAATAGAAAAAACTATCATGTGAATTCTAGATTAAGTAATGGAATTCTAGGTGTCAGTTCCTATCTTAATGGTGGCACGTTCATACTTTTACTCACTTAAAGAAGGTTGATGCCATGGATGTTGGTTCAAGTGTATTCATGTTAACATACTATGCTCTGGAAGACTAGAACCATACGGCAGCTATAAGAATATGATGGAAACAAATGGGATTACTTGCTGCGATATAGAGAAACATATATGATGCATCAGACGGTTTTCATATTATTGGTCAGATAGTTTTAAGACTATGGATGCAATTAACTTATCGACTAATGAACACATCATCACTGGTATGATTTTACTAGATAAAAAGGAGCAAGTGCTACATATATAATATCTCTTTAGTTTCCTTTTGCACAGTTTGCTAATGTTTGCTAATATTGGGAACAAGCTGGTCAATAAGTTTAAAGCAGAAATTAAAGAGGACTACATCTACATAATTTAGACCTTCAAAGTTTGGGAGTTTGAAAAATACCGACCATTGAAGAACAATCTCAAAATCCATTTTCTTTTTGATACAACAGTGAAGGAAGTGGATGAAGGAGAATCCAAGATTTTGGACTACCACTTTTAATTTGCTGATAGTGATGCCTTGGTGAGTAGTTTGAATATTGATAAACAGTGCTCAAGTATGAACAAAATCCATATCAAAGAACAAGCATCGGCGAATTAGATTTATAAATATGATGATGTGCATATGTCATTGGATTGCTCACTACAATGACACCAGTAGAGCACGTATAAAAAAAATAAAGGGAGTATTATGGCGCAAACTTCAAACATCCGTGAGATTGAAGTCCCTTCACTAGAGCAAGTTTTTTAGATTACTATAGCTATTTTTATTACATAGATGATCTTTGTATCACCTTTTCATGATTAAATTCGTCCAATGGTGAGAAGATCTAGATCACACTATGGGAGTATGAGGGGGATATTTTAGCAAATATGGTGAATGAAAATCTTTTGCACAAACAAACGATAGTGATTGTCACTTCAAATTTGGTCAAAAAATTCAACGGTGTGAACTTTAATCTCTACATGTAAACCCAAATCCAACTTTACCGACCATTTATTACTAGGGCTATCACTACACACAACAAATGTCACCAACGAGAATACTTTGAAGAAAGAGCAATATTATGTGCAAGAAATGGAACAATTTGCGATATAAATGAGTATATAATGGATCAGCTAAAAGGTTAAGTGAAAACTTACCTAAGTTACGACACAGTATGCAAAGCAACTACCTTAAATATAGAAATAGAAGTGTTATATCCAATGGAATTCTTGAACACCTTACCATTTCCTGGAATCCCAAATCACGAGTTGAAATTAAAAGTTGGCATATATGTGATGCTCCTACGTAATATCAACTGAAGTGATGGGTTATGTAATGGTAAAAGGATGATGATTATTCAACTTGGAAGAAGATTCACCATAGCACAAATAATAACCGGAACACAAGTGGGATAAAAGGTATTATATTCAAACAATAGTCATGTCACCAACTGAATCAGCGTGGCCATTTGTTCTAAAAAGGAGACACTATCCTATATCAGTCAACAAAAGTCAGGGGCAATCTCTAAACAAGGTAGGCCTATATCTACATAAACAAGTTTTCACAATGGACAGCTATACGTAGCCTTCTCAAGAGTCACGAAAGAGGACTGGCTTCGGGTAATGGTAAACGATGAAGATAGCAATGAGGATGATGTGGTCAAGAACATAGTCTATAAAGAAATGTTCTAAATGTATGAATAAATAACACAATTTTAGCATGATGCTTCTTTCACTAGATGAGGCCACTGGCCTATTACATACGAATTACACACATATAAATTTGGTACACTGCTATCCTGAAAATAAAATCTGACTTAACTATGCTAGCATGATATGGCAGGTCGAATATGGTCTGCAACCATGTCAAAGTATTGCAAACATGCATCTACAGGTGGAAGTAGTTCATTGCTAACAAACATCGACAATCTATATTATGTGATACTTGATTCGACAAGCTTATTATTTAATGCAAACCAATAGTCAGAGCTTTGGGGCATTGTTATATTTCATATGTACAATGCAATCAGACCTGTTTTCATATATATGAACAAAAACAAAACTTTAATATACCCAAAACAAAACTATATTTGCAAAAGTCTAATATTTTAAAATGTTTAGCAAATTTGGTTTAGTTTTTTTTACCAAATTAAATAATTTACTCTCGCCATTTAACTTTATAAAATCCTAGACCGCGCATCGAGCGGGCCACTTTGCTAGTTAGCATAAAGGCCCTCTTTCCTAAGGGTTTGCAACACGGTTCTAAGATGGGTGACATGATCTTTGAGGGATTTGCTAACGACAAGAATATCATCAAAGTAGACCACAACAAATACACCAATGTATGGGCAAAGAACAAAATGCATCACCCGTATGAATGTACCGGGTGCTTCGAATAAACCCATTGGCATAACAAGCCATTCATATAAGCCAAAATTTGTCTTATATGTGGTTTTCCATTCATCACCTTCTTGGATGCGTATTTGGTAGTAGCCACTTTTAAGATCAATTTTAGAAAATTGTGGCTCCGCTAAGCTCATCTAGCATGTCGTCTAAGCGAGGAATAGGATATCTATATCGAACGGTGATAGCATTGATAGGACGGCAATCGGAACACATACTATAAGTACCATCTTTCTTGGGAACAAGGATTACGGGACGACACAAGGGCTCAAGCTTTCTTGTACATGGCCATTGTTGATAAGTTGTTGTACCTGCCGTTGGATCTCCTTGGTTTCCTCGGGGTTGACGCGGTAGAGAGCCTTGTTAGGAAGAGGTGCTCCGGGGATGAGGTCGATGCGGTGTTCGATGCCTCTTAGTGGAGGGAGACCCGGAGGTAGCTCGTCGGGGAATACATCTTGGAATTCCTGCAATAGAGAAGATTGCTGGGGAACGTAGTAATTTCAAAAAATTTCCTACGCACACGCAAGATCATGGTGATGCATAGCAACGAGAGGGGAGAGTGTTGTCCACGTACCCTCGTAGACCGAAAGCGGAAGCGTTAGCACAACGCGGTTGATGTAGTCGTACGTCATCACGACACAGCTCTCAAACTCACCCTCCGGGTGATAGGTAGAAGCATTAGTACCTAACGGAGCGGTATCTAACCAAAAAGGGAGGTGATGATCCAACCGATCCAAGTACCGAACGTACGGCACCTCCGAGTTCAGCACACGTTCAGCTCGAGGACGTCCTGCGAACTCCGATCCAGCAGAGCTTCACGAGAGAGTTCCATCAACACGACGGCGTGATGACGGTGATGATGTTGCTACTAACGCAGGGCTTCGCCTAAGCACCGCTACGATGTGATCGAGGTGGAATATGGTGGAGGGGGGCACCGCACACGGCTGGAATAGATCAACAGATCAACTTGTTGTGTCTAGAGGTGCCCCCTGCCCCCGTATATAAAGGAGCAAGGGGGGAGGCCGGCCGGCCCTTGTTGGCGCGCCAGGAGGAGGAGTCCTCCTCCTAGTAGGAGTAGGACTCCCCTCTTTCCTACTCCTACTAGGAGGGGGAAGGAAGGGGGAGAGGGAGAAGGGGGGCGCCGCCCCCCTCTCCTACTCCAATTCGGACCAGAGGGGGAGGGGCGCGCGGCCTGCCCTAGGTCAGCCCTCTCTCTCTCTCTCCATTAAGGCCCATAAGGCCCATTATTTCTCCCGGGGGGGGGGGTCCGGTAACCCTCCGGCACTCCGTTTTCTCCGGAATCACTCGGAACACTTCCGGTGTCCGAATATAGTCGTCCAATATATCGATCTTTATGTCTCGACCATTTCGAGACTCCTCGTCATGTCCGTGATCATATCCGGGACTCCGAACTACCTTTGGTTCATCAAAACACAAAAACTCATAATACCGATCGTCACCGAACTTTAAGCGTGCGGACCCTACGGGTTCGAGAACTATGTAGACATGATCGAGACACGTCTCCGGTCAATAACCAATAGTGGAACCTGGATGCTCATAATGGCTCCTACATATTCTACGAAGATCTTTATCGGTCAAACCACATAACAACATACGTTGTTCCCTTTGTCATCGGTATGTTACTTGCCCGAGATTCGATCGTCGGCATCTCAATACCTAGTTCAATCTCGTTACCGTCAAGTCTCTTTACCCGTTCCGTAATACATCATACCGCAACCAACTCATTAGTTAAAATGATTGCAAGGCTTATAGTGATGCGTATTACCGAGTGGGCCCAGAGATACCTCTCCGACAATCTGAGTGACAAATCCTAATCTCGAAATACGCCAACTCAACAAGTACCTTCGGAGACACCTGTAGAGCACCTTTATGATCACCCAATTATGTTGTGACATTTGGTAGCACACAAAGTGTTCCTCCGGTAAACGGGAGTTGCATAATCTCTTAGTCATAGGAACATGTATAAGTCATGAAGAAAGCAATAGCAACATACTAAACGATCAAGTGCTAAGCTAACCGAATGGGTCTAGTTAATCACATCATTCTCCTAATGATGTGATCCCGTTAATCAAATGACAACTCATGTCTATGGCTAGGAAACATAACCATCTTTGGTCAACGAGCTAGTCAAGTAGAGGCATACTAGTGACACTCTGTTTGTCTATGTATTCATAGATGTATCATGTTTCCGGTTAATACAATTCTAGCATTAATAATAAACATTTATCATGATATAAGGAAATAAATAATAACTTTATTATTGCCTCTAGGGCATATTTCCTTGAGTCTCCCACTTGCACTAGAGTCAATAATCTAGTTCATATCACCATGTGATTTAACACGAATAGTTCACATCACCATGTGATTAACACCCATAGTTCACTTCGTCATGTGACCAAAACCCAACGGGTTTACTAGAGTCAATAATCTAGTTTACATCGCTATGTGATTAACACCCAAAGAGTATTAAGGTGTGATCATGTTTTGCTTGTGAGAGAATTTTAGTCAACCGGTCTGTCACATTCAGATCCGTATGTATTTTGCAAATTTCTATGTCAACAATGCTCTGCACGGAGCTACTCTAGTTAATTGCTCCCACTTTCAATATGTATCCAAATTGAGACTTCGAGTTATTTGGATCAGTGTCAAAACTTGCATCGACGTAACCCTTTACCATGAACCTTTTGTCACCTCCATAATCGAGAAACATATCCTTATTCCCCTAAGGATAATTTTGACTGTTGTCCAATGATCTACTCCTTGATTACTATTGTACTCCCTTGCTAAACTCAGTGTAGGGTATACAATAGATCTGGTACACAGCATGGCATACTTTATACTCCCTCCGTTCCTTGATATAAGGTGTATAGATTTTTGAGAAAAAGTCCGAAATATAAGGTGTATTGCATTGCACCACTCATTTGGATAATTTTTTTAGGGATTTCTTTACATTTCCTTATATCGGGCAAGCTTCTCTATTTCCTCATGTCAATTAGTCAGGTGTAATCTCGTCCAAAACTTGTGAAATTTTCCCTCCACGTGCGTTCTTTAATTTCCGTGCCAAAAACTATACACCCTATATCTAGGAACGGAGGGAGTAGAACCTATGGCTGAGGCATAGGGAATGACTTTCATTCTTTTTCTATCTTCTACCGTGGTCGGGCTTTGAGTCTTACTCAATTTCACACCTTGTAACACAGGAAAGAACTCTTTCTTTGACTGTTCCATTTTGAACTACTTCAAAATCTTGTCAAGGTATGTACTTGTTGAAAAAAAGGCAAGCGTCTTGGTCTATCTCTATAGATCTTGATGCTCAATATGTAAGCAGCTTCGCCGAGGTCTTTCTTTGAAAAACTCCTTTCAAATACTCCTTTTATGCTTTCCAGAAAATTCTACATCATTTCCGATCAACAATATGCCATTCACATATACTTATCAGAAAGGTTGTAGTGCTCCCACTCACTTTCTTGTAAATACAGACTTCACCGTAAGTCTGTATAAAACTATATGCTTTGATCAACTCATCAAAGCGTATATTCCAACTCCGAGATGCTTGCACCAGTCCATAGATGGATCACTGGAGCTTGCACATTTTGTTAGCACCTTTAGGATTGACAAAACCTTCTGGTTGCATCATATACAACTCTTCTTTCATAAATCCATTAAGGATTACAGTGTTGTTATCCATTTGCCAGATTTCATAAAATGCAGCAATTGCTAACATGATTTGGATAGACTTTAAGCATCGATACGAGTGAGAAAAACTCATCGTAGTCAACACCTTGAACTTTGTCAAAACCTTTTTCGACAAGTCTAGCTTTGTAGATTGTAACACTACTATCAGCGTCCATCTTCCTCTTGAAGATCCATTTATTTTCTATGGCTTACCGATCATCGGGCAAGTCAACCAAAGTCCACACTTTGTTCTCACACATGGATCCCATCTTAGATTTCATGGCCTCAAGCCATTTCGTGGAATCTGGGCTCATCATCACTTCCTCATAGTTCGTAGGTTCGCCTTGGTCAACTAACACGACCTCCAGAATAGGATTACCGTACCACTCTGGTGCTGATCTTACTCCGGTTGACCTACGAGGTTCAGTAGTAAGTTGATCTGAAGTTTCATGATCAATATCATTAGCTTCCTCACTAATTGGTGTAGGTATCATAGGAACCGGTTTCTGTGATGAACTACTTTCCAATAAGGGAGCAGGTACAATTACCTCATCAAGTTCTACTTTCTCCCACTCACTTCTTTCGAGAGAAACTCCTTCTCTAGAAAGGATCCATTCTTAGCAACGAATGTCTTGCCTTCGGATCTGTGATAAAAGGTGTACCCAACAGTTTCCTTTGGGTATCCTATGAAGACACATTTCTCCGATTTGGGTTCGAGCTTATCAGGTTGAAGCTTTTTCACATAAGCATCGCAGCCCCAAATTTTAAGAAATGACAACTTTGGTTTCTTGCCAAACCACAGTTCATAAGGCGTCGTCTCAATGGATTTCGATGGTGCCCTATTTAACGTGAATGCAGCTGTCTCTAATGCATAAACCCAAAATGATAGTGGTAAATCGGTAAGAGACATCATATATTGCACCATATCTAATAAAGTACGGTTACGATGTTCGGACACACCATTACGTTGTGGTGTTCCAGGTAGCGTGAGTTGCGAAACTATTCCGCATTGTTTCAAATGAAGACCAAACTCATAACTCAAATATTCTCCTCCACGATCAGATCGTAGAAACTTTATTTTCTTGTTATGATGATTTTCCACTTCACTCTGAAATTAGATGAACTTTTCAAATGTTTCAGACTTATGTTTCATCAAGTAGATATACCCATATCTGCTCAAATCATCTGCGAAGTTCAGAAAATAACGATACCCGCCGCGAGCTCAACACTCATCGGATCACATACATCAATATGTATTATTTCCAATAAGTTAGTAGCTCGCTCCATTGTTCCCGAGAACGGAGTCTTAGTCATCTTGCCCATAAGGCATGCTTCGCAAGCATCAAGTGATTCATAATCAAGTGATTCCAAAATCCCATCAGCATGGAGTTTCTTCATGCGCTTTACACCAATATGACCTAAACGGCAATGCCACAAATAAGTTGCACTATCATTATTAACTTTGCATCTTTTGGCTTCAATATTATGAATATGTGTATCACTACGATCGAGATCCAACAAACCATTTTCATTGGGTGTATGACCACAGAAGGTTTTATTCATGTAAATGTAACAACAATTATTCTCTAACTTAAATGAATAACCGTATTGCAATAAACATGATCAAATCATATTCATGCTCAACGCAAACACCAAATAACACTTATTTAGGTTCAATACTAATCCCGGAAGTATAGGGAGTGTGCGATGATGATCATATCAATCTTGGAACTACTTCCAACACACATCGTCACCTCACCCTCAACTAATCTCCGTTTATTCTGTAACTCCTGTTTCGAGTTACTATTTTTTAGCAACCGAACAAGTATCAAATACTCAGGGGCTACTATAAACACTAGTAAGGTACACATCAATAACCTGTATATCAAATATACCCTTGTTCACTTTGCCATCCTTCTTGTCCGCCAAATATTCAGGGCATTTCCGCTTCGAGTGACCATTTCCTTTGTAGTAGAAGCACTCAGTTTCAGGCTTTAGTCTAGCTTTGGGTTTCTTCACGGAAGTGACAACTTGCTTGCCATTCTACATGAAGTTCCCTTTCTTTCCCTTTGCCCTTTTCTTGAAACTAGTGGTCTTGCTAATCATCAACACTTGATGCTCTTTCTTGATTTCTACCTTCATCGATTTCATCATCATGAAAAGCTCGGAATCATTTTCGTCATCCCTTGCATACTATAATTCATCACGAAGTTCTACGAACTTGGTGATGGTGACTAGAGAATTCTGTCAATCACTATCTTATCTGGAAGATTAACTCCCACTTGATTCAAGCGATTGTAGTACCTGCATAATCTGAGCACATGCTCACTGCTTGAGCTATTCTCCTCCATCTTTTAGCTATAGAACTTGTTGGAGACTTCATATCTCTCAACTCGGGTATTTGCTTGAAATATTAGCTTCAACTCCTAGAACATCTCATATGGTCCATGACGTTCAAAATGTCTTTGAAGTCCCGATTCTAAGCCGTTAAGCATGGTGCACTTAACTATCAAGTAGTCATCATATTGAGCTAGCCAAACGTTCATAACATCTGCATCTGCTCCTGCAATAGGTCTGTCACCTAGCGGTGCATCAAAGACATAATTCTTCTGTGCAGCAATGAGGATAAACCTCAGATCACAAACCCAGTCTGCATCATTGCTACTATCATCTTTCAAGTTAGTTTTCTCTAGGAACACATATAAAACATAGGGAAGCAACAACGCAAGCTATTGATCTACAACATTATTTGCAAAATACTATTAGGACTAAGTTCATGATAAATTAAAGTTCAGTTAATCATATTACTTAAGAACTCCCACTTAGATAGACATCCCTCTAGTCATCTAAATGATCACGTGATCCAAATCAACTAAACCATGTCCGATCATCACGTGAGATGGAGTAGTTTTCAATGGTGAACATCACTATGTTGATCATATCTACTATAGGATTCATGCTCGACCTTTAGGTCTCCAATGTTTCAAGGCCATATCTGCATATGCTAGGCTCGTCAAGTTTAACCCGAGTATTTTGCGTGTGCAAAACTGGCTTGCACCCATTGTAGATGAACGTAGAGCTTATCACACCCGATCATCACGTGGTGTATCGGCACGACGAACTTTGGCAACGGTGCATACTCAGGGAGAACACTTTTATCTTGAAATTTAGTGAGAGATCATCTTATAAAGCTACCGCCGAACTAAGCAAAATAATATGTATAAAAGATAAACATCACATGCAATCAAAATATGTTCCATGATATGGCCGTCATCATCTTGTGCTTTTGATCTCCATCTCCAAAGTACTGTCATGATCTTCATTGTTACCGGCATGACACCATGATCTCCATCATCTTGATCTTTTATCAACGTGTCGTCACATGGTCGTCTTACCAGCTATTGCTTTTGCAACTATTGCTATCGCATAGCGATAAAGTAAAGCAAATGCATGGCACTTGCATCTTATGCAATAAAGAGACAACCATAAGGCTCCTGCCAGTTGCCGATAACTTTAACAAAACATGATCATCTCATACAACAATTTATATCTCATCATGTCTTGACCATATCACATCACAACATGCCCTGCAAAAACAAGTTAGACGTCCTCTACTTCGTTGTTGCAAGTTTTATGTGGCTACTATGGGCTGAGCAAGAACCGCTCTTACCTTCGCATCAAAACCACAACGATAGTTCGTCAAGTTAGTGCTGTTTTAACCTTCTCAAGGACCGGGCGTAGCCACACTCGGTTCAACTAAAGTTGGAGAAACTGACACCCGCTAGCCACCTGTGTGCAAAGCACGTCGGTAGAACCAGTCTCGCGTAAGCGTACGCGTAATGTCGGTCTGGGCCGCTTCATCCAACAATACCGCCAAACCAAAGTATGACATGCTGGTAAGCAGTATGACTTGTACCACCCACAACTCACTTGTGTTCTACTCGTGTAACATCTACGCATAAAACCTGGCTCGGATGCCACTGTTGGGGAACGTAGTAATTTCAAAAAAATTCCTACGCACACGCAAGATCATGGTGATGCATAGCAATGAGAGGGGAGAGTGTTGTCCACGCACTCGTGAGACCGAAGCGGAAGCGTTTGCACAACACGGTTGATGTAGTCGACGCCTTCACGATCCGACCGATCCAAGTACCGAACGCATAACACCTTCGAAGTTCGGCACATGTTCAGCTCGATGACGCCCCGCGAACTCTGATCTAGCAGAGCTTCACGGGAGAGATCCGTCAGCACAATGGCGTGATGACGGTGATGATGTTGCTACCGATGCAGGGCTTCGCCTAAGCACCGCTATGATATGACCGAGGTGGAATATGGTGGAGGGGGGCACCTCACACGGCTGGAATAGATCAACAGATCATCTTGTTGTGTCTAGAGGTGCCCCCTGCCCCGTATATAAAGGAGCAAGGGGGGAGGTCGGCCGGCCCTTGTTGGCGCGCCAGGAGGAGCAGTCCTCCTCCTAGTAGGAGTAGGACTCCCCTCTTTCCTACTCCTACTAGGAGGGGGAAAGGAAGGGGGATAGGGAGAAGGGGGGGGGGGGGGCGCCGTCCCCCTCTCCTAGTCCAATTCGGATCAGAGGGGGAGGGGCGCGCAGCCTGCCCTAGGCCAGCCCTCTCTCTCCACTAAGGCCCATAAGGCCCATTGTTTCTCCTGGGGGTTCCGGTGACTCTCCGGCACTCCGGTTTTCTCTGAAATCACTCGGAATACTTCCGGTGTCCGAATATAGTCGTCCCATATATCGATCTTTACGTATTGACCATTTCGAGACTCCTCGTCATGTCTGTGATCATATCCGGGACTCCAAACTACCTTCGGTTCATCAAAACACAAAAACTCATAGTACCGATCGTCACCAAACTTTAAGCGTGCGGGCCCTACGGGTTCGAGAACTATGTAGACATGACCGAGACACGTCTCCGGTCAATAACCAATAGCGGAACCTGGATGCTCATATTGGCTCCTACATATTCTACGAAGGTCTTTATCGGGTAAACCGCATAACAACATACGTTGTTCCCTTTGTCATCGGTATGTTACTTGCCCGAGATTCGATCGTCGGTATCTCAATACCTAGTTCAATCTCGTTACCGACATGTCTTTTTACTCGTTCCGTAATACATCAATCCACAACCAACTCATTAGTTACAATGCTTGCAAGGCTTATAGTGATGCGTATTACCGAGTGGGTCCAGAGATACCTCTCCGACAATCGGAGTGACAGATCCTAATCTTGAAATACGCCAACTCAACAAGTACCTTCGGAGACACCTGTAGAGCACCTTTATGATCACCCAGTTTTTTTGTGAAGTTTGGTAGCACACAAAGTGTTCCTTCGGTAAACGGGAGTTGCATAATCTCATAGTCATAGGTACATGTATAAGTCATGAAGAAAGCAATAGCAACATACTAAACGATCAAGTGCTAAGCTAACGGAATGGGTCAAGTCAATCACATCATTCTCCTAATGATGTGATCCCGTTAATCAAATGACAACTCATGTCTATGGCTAGGAAACATGACCATCTTTGATCAACGAGCTAGTCAAGTAGAGGCATACTAGTGACACTCTGTTTGTCTATGTATTCACACATGTATCATGTTTCCGGTTAATACAATTCTAGCATGAATAATAAACATTTATCATGATATAAGGAAATAAATAATAACTTTATTATTGCCTCTAGGGCATATGTCCTTCAAAGATAACACTAAAGGTAGATTGTGAGAGGTGTTAGTTTTTGGTGCCTCGTCCTTGCACAAAAGGACATAGTGCATGACACTTGATGGGTTCTCACACACTTCTCTCATCTCACTTTTGGTGGCAAATAGTACTAAGTTTTTCTTGTCGCTCATCGTGGAGGCACTTAATTTGGGCTTGTGGCGCTCACTCTCTTTTGGGTGGTTCGCTCTCTCACTAGTCCCTCCATGATGGGTGGCTTGCTTGTCGGCGATCACTTGGCTTGGAGACATAGGTCATAGCACATACTCCTTCCCTTTCATCTTGAAGCTATAGTGATTGGTCCGCCCATTATGGATGACGCCTCGGTCAAATTGCCATGGTCGTCCAAGAAGGAGGTGGCAAACTGATGCGGAGCATCCCACGTTCATCCCCATGTACACTCCGACTACTCTCCAAGCCCCAAGAGGACATATGAAGAGACCTCGACCATACGCCATTGGACACAAAGTGAACTCACTCCTCTTTGAACCGTCACTTTCCTCATGTGATACATGGCTACTACCTCATGCATGGACCTTGCATATACTCAGGTACAACCGAGACGACCATGGAGGATCCAAGGACCAAGGCCAAGCATGGAAGAGGAGAAGGAAGAAGAAGCAGGGACAAGCTTCTGGAAAGCCCGGAACTTCCGGCCTCTGCCCGGAACTTCTGGCCTGCCCGGAACCTCCGGCCCCGGAGTCCAGACCAGCCCCGAGCGCGTCAACACTTTGGATAGCCCGGAACCCGGCCGGAAACTGCCCGGAACTTCCGGAGCCCGGAACTTCTGGCCCTGCCCGGAACTTCCTACCGCTCAAGGCAAAGACTCGAGCCAAGCCCATGTATCCCTTTCCACTTACCCCTTCGTGGCTTAGACTATAAATAGACCACCCTCCTCCTAGTTAGGGTAAGCAATGTGATAGCTCATTAGAGATAGAGCTTTGCTCATCCATATCGGATCTACTCCACGAGAGAGACCGCGGCCCCTCTACAGAGATGATCCTCTTGGATTCAAGACCTCCTTTACGGAGAAGACCCCATCAAGAGCTCCTCACGGAGAAGAACCCGGTTACCTCTTGTATCGTTCTTTATTGACTTTGGATCATGGATCTCTCTTTGTGTTCATCGATCTAGCGCATGTGTAATCGAATCTTGTTGGTTGAGTGTTCTTCGTGTTTTCCCCCATGATTTACCTCGTGTTCTTCCACTCGTTCTTCGTGTTCCTCGCAGGGATCCTCTCCAAACGTGAAAGATCGGCCGTACGGAGTTCCACTCCACATCACAAACGGATATAAGAACAACATCACACTCCAAAGTGTCTTCGTATGCTCCGATTTTGAAGGAGACTTGGAGCATGTGTTCCATTTGAATAGTGCCGAAGTCGCTTAGCCATCGGACTTTGTAAGGATGCGGGTGCTTCATCTTGACCAATTGGAGCTTGGAGCATAGTTCTTCACTTGCCAAGTTATGGCAACTTCCTCCGTCGATGATGACCTTCACGGACCTTCCATTGATGCCGGTCTTGGTGTGGAAGATATGGCATCTTTGGTCTTCGTCTTGTTGATGTTTAAGTGTGAAGACCTTGGAGACAACAAGAGCGGGGGTTGAATCTTCGTCACAAAAGACTTGATCATCTTAAGCTTTGTTCACTTGCCGGTGCATGGCCACTTGCTCAAGGGCTTCCATTTCCTCTTCACTCATGGAGTCATAGGTTCCGTCGTCGTTGAGGATCATTATGCGCTTGTTGGTACATTCAAAGGACTTGTGGCCTCGGCCGCCGCATGTGAAGCACTTGATTGAACTTGTCATGATGGTCTCATCCGGTGGAGTTGTAGATGATGAAGCTATCGGCTTGAAGTTGCTTGTAGCAGGAGGACGAATTGGGGTTGTCAAAGTTTTCTTGTAACTTGACTTGTCGCTGATACGTCTCCAACGTATCTATAATTTATGAAGTATTCATGCTGTTATATTATCATTCTTGGATGTTTTACAATCATTTTATAGAAACTTTATATCATTTTTTGGGACTAACCTATTGACCCAGTGCCCAGTGCTAGTTGTTGTTTTTTGCTTTTTTTACATCGCAGGAAATCAATATCAAACGGAGTCCAAACACCGCGAAACTTTTTGGAGATTTTTTATGGACCAGAACACCCAGGTGAAGGAAATATGCCCTAGAGGCAATAATAAAGTTGTTATTTATATTTCCTTATATCATGATAAATGTTTATTATTCATGGTAGAATTGTATTAACCGGAACCTTAGTACTTGTGTGAATACATAGACAAACAGAGTGTCCCTAGTATGCCTCTACTGGACTAGCTCGTTAATCAAAGATGGTTAAGTTTCCTAACCATAGACATGTGTTGTCATTTGATGAACGAGATCACATCATTAGAGAATGATGTGATGGACAAGACCCATCCGTTAGCTTAGCATAATGATCACTACTGCAGGATGCTGCTAACGCGACACTACGATCAGAGACCCTTCGAGAAACTGTGTGCGATGCAATAATCGCAAACGGTGCTGTATGAAAACCGTAAAAAATGTGTAAAACGTTTGCGATGACGGATGCATCAAACACGGTTCAGGTTTTAGTTGCGTGTGCGATGAAGGGCATACGGTTCAGCTCAATTAACTGTTTGCGATGAGGAGGAACAAAAGAAACGGGCAGCCAGATGAAGGCGTGTGCGATACACATCATACGGTTCACTCGGATGAACTGTTTGTGATTAGGCAACACAAAAGAAACGGTCAGCCATATCAAGGTGTGTGCGATAAACGGCATGCGGTTCACTCGGATGAACTATTTGCGTTGAGACATGAGAACATAAACGGTTCAACTTAACAGGATGTGTGTGATACGCGGCAAACAGGTCTGTAATCAGAAATGTCTGTGAAGACCGATAATAACACAGACGGTTGCTGCTAATAAGACGTGTGTGTTGTGCGATGGGATTGCATACAGAACAACAACAACAACAACAACACACACACACACACACACACACACACACACACTTATAAGGACATGCTTGCATAACCAATTAAACATCCACTTACATAGGTGGCTACTACAACCATGGCATTTGCACACACCAAACACTGGTGCACGTCGGTCCTAAGCAAACGGTTTTTAACCCCTTTCCGCGACGGCATCCGGAGCCGTCACCAAGTGAGTGTGGGCGATAGGGGGGGGGGTCCTTCCCACACGACCCAGAAACCGTCGGGGATATGCCCTCCTGGCACACACGTTCGGCAAAATGAGGTCGTGTGCGACCGGTGAGCGCGCAAATACGGAAATACATACAGTATAGCTAAAAAAAATACAAATATAGGGCAAACTTGTTTCCGGTCGCAAGTACATCCTACACAGTCAGTCCCCGCTAAACGTTTCCGTTCGTATGTACATCCCACACAGTCGCTCCAAGGAAAATGTTTGCGCAAGGTGGTGTAACGCAAATAGTTTTGAAGAGAATGTTGTGTGTGATTGTTCATTGATCCAACACGATTTATTCCTAGAAACTGTGTGCGTTGCCTGAGGTCATCACCCATGGTGGTTTCTCATTAACCGTTTGCAACAGGAAAACCCAATTAGCAAGCTAATTGGCCAATTAGCAGGCTAATTGCCCTATTATTAATAGTCCATTTACTAATCTAATTGACATTCATATTAAGCACATAATATATTCCATTTCCATATTAAGGAAGCAGGATTTCATAATTGAAATACATCATAGTACAACATGATATAGCTTCATCACTCAGCTACCCCATTACACAACTGCACCAGCAGCAAGTTTCACATGCAACATCTAGAACCTTTCAAAATTAGCATCTTAGACGATACATAGAGAGATGCATCTCATCTGGAAAACTGCTGAAGCGGAAGGCGAATATTGAGCCTTCATTCATGTTGAAGGTCTTTGCAACTTTAGGCCATTGCCTGTGGATGATTGACTGTCCATCCTTCAAACTCTTCAGGAACACTTCAATATTGAACCGTGGGTGTTGTATGAAAACTTTCCTCGCCTCCTGACCACAGAGGTGGTTTGAGAGGTAATCATCAGTGAAGCCTGAAAACAAGGATGTGCATAATATCTTCTCTATATTGGAAATGGGGCAAAGGAATACAAAAAGGCAAGGTATAATAGTTAGTACCATCTTGTAAATCTCAGTGCTTCCCATTGTTTCCCTGCAACACATATAATGTAGTTAGTCATCAGGTTAAGTAAGGGTTCGCATGCTATTAGTAAAATATGTCGATGATAAATAAGCACATTGCAGATTCATCAGATTAATTCAAGCCACATGGAAAACCCATTTATCCAAACCAAGCATGATTAAGAACTAGGAAATATAGCACTTGTATATGTTTATCATGTATTAAGTGCAGCCAAATTCAATTTATTCCTCACATGGTATACAATAATAGAATGCAGCCACAACAGTTGAACATCGCATTACAGAATTGAACCAAGCAGTTAACTAAACACCATAACAAATGAACCAAACGTTAACTGAGCACCACATTGCATAATATAACATACTCCTAATAGAAGATCAGACAGTTAACCAAACCAAGCATGCTTAACAACTTGGAAATATTACACCCTGAAGAATTGAACATCACATTTGCAGAATTGAACCAAGCAGTTAATTGAACACCACATTGCACGACATATAGAACATATACACTATAGCAGAAGATTGCATGTTAAAATTAGATAACACAATTCACTAGAATTTGTTAAGGAAAGGCAGTAGCTAGCAAACTGAACGTGGGTCCTTATAGTGAGCTAATAAGACAAGCTACTTCTCATTGTCGGAGATATCAATGACGATTGGTTCCTTGGACATGGAAGAGGGCGAGGCCTCCGCATCGTGGGTGCCCTCGTTGTAGTGGTGAGTTGCCTGAGCCGCTCCGGGCACCAACCTGCTGGCTTTGGAGATGAGGTAAGCACGTGCATGCTGAGAAAACACCTTTTAGTCTTTGTCGAAGGCACCGACGGTGGCCTCGAGAAAACGCCACGAACTGTCGTTTAAAGCAGCCAACCGCGTCACGGCGTCGGCTCGCGAGGCGTCAACGATGGCCTCGATGGCGAGGTGCTCCTCCAAGATCTAGGGGTCGGCACGAATGGCAGCCATAGCGACCTCATCCGTGCATGCGGCCGCGATTTGCTTCTCCGCTGCCAAATGCTCATTGAGGTCCTGGCTATACTGCGTGCACCATGACTTAGGCTGGCGCTTATTTGGTGGAGGGGTCGGTGATTTGGGTGGAAGGTGTCGCGCTCGCGCCGGTGGTCGGGCCATGTGGGATGTGGAAGGAGGAGGAGGATGGGGGTCGGGTGTGGATTACCTGCCTGGATAGGCAAGGCTGAGCAGAGTGAAGGAGGGTCGCCGACGAGGAGGCGGCGACGCTGTAAGCAAGTGAAGGTTTCAACTTGGAAAGGAAGGCGAAAAGAGGGGAAATGTGGCTTTTGGTAAGGGGCAGGGGTGGGGAGGTAGATATATCCGCGGAAGCCAAAAATTCGGAATCGCTTCAGCCAAAGAACTGGCGCGCAAAGTGTCATCAGACACGGTCCCTTATTCAGACACGGTCCAAAGATATTTTGTGCTGCATCTCACACGGTTGGTTATAATAAACTATGTGGGATCTACTTGATTTTTGGTCTTGATTTGAATTACATAATGGGGTCACGGCGGCCATGGACGGTGTTTGAATTGCTAGACCTTTTATCTGCAGTGATCATAAAAGAATTGGAATTATTTAGGGTTCGTTTGGACATTTTAATGCATTAAGTGAGTTTTCAATGCATTTATGTGCATAATTCAAATTTGAACTACATGCACATGCTCCAGTGCATATAAATTCGTTGAAATATCAAATCTTTGTCGTTGGGTGCATGCTTAGGTCCCATGCAAGAAATGGGTATGAATTTCAAACACCATGACACCGTTGATTGCTGTCAAAACAGTGAGATGCCTGGTTTTTTAATTCTAGTAAATCCAAAACTCATCTGAAATTCATGAAACTTGGCATGCTACCATGGAGCGGCATCAACATGCCGGCAAATCCATGATAGCATGAATCCATGATAGCATGCCAAGTTTCATGAATTTCAGACGAGTTTTGCATTTACTAGAATCTAAAAACCAGGCATCTCAATGTTTTGTCGGCAATCAATAGTGCCCTGGTGTTTGAAGTTCATTCCCATTTCTTGCATGGGACCTAAGCATGTACCCAAGGACACAGATTTGATTTTTCAACCAATTTATATGCACTGGAGCATGCACATGTAGTTCAAATTTGAATTATGCACATAAATGCATTGAAAACTCAGTTAATGCATAAAAATGTCCAAACGAACCCCAAAAAATCACAAAAATTCACACAACACTCCTGTTGTTCTATGTTGACACAAGAAAAAAAATTGAAAGCAATAAGAGGCAATGGATATCATTTTGTCCCCAAAGGTGGGACGTTCCCTACCGAAAACCATCATGCTTGTTGTGAGAAGCTCCGGTTTGTGAGAAGCATATACCCAAACCTGCCCCAAATAGGACAAAATTTGTACCATGACATGTTGATGCCGCTCCATGATAACATGCCAAGTTTCATGAATTTCAGACGATTTTTGGATTTACTAGAATTTAAAAACCAGGCATCTTAATGTTTTGCCGGCAATCAACGGTGCCCTTGTGTTTGAAATTCATTCCCATTTCTTGCATGGGACCTAAGCATGCACCCAAGGACACAAATTTTATTGTTCAACCAATTTATATGCACTGGAGCATGCACATGTAGTTCAAATTTGTATTATGCACATAAAGGCATTGAAAACTCAGTTAATGCATAAAAATGTCCAAACGAACCCCGAAAAATTACAAAAATTCACACAACAGTCCTGCTGTTCTATGTTGACACAAAGAAAAAAATTGAAAGCAATAAGAGGAAATGGATATCGTTTCGTCCCCAAAGGTGGGACGTTCCCTATCGAAAACCATCATGCTTGTTGTGGGAAGCTCCGGTTTGTGAGAAGCATATACCCAAATCTGCCCAAATGGGACAAAATTTATACCACGACATGTTGATGCCGCTCCATGATAGCATGCCAAGTTTCATGAATTTCAGACGAGTTTTGGATTTACTAGAATTTAAAACCAGGCATCTCAATGTTTTGCCGGCAATCAACGGCGCCCTGGTGTTTGAAATTCATTCCCATTTCTTGCATGGGACCTAAGCATGCACCCAAGGACACATATTTGATTTTTCAACCAATTTATATGCAGTGGAGCATGCACATTGATACGTCCATTTTGCATCATGCTTTTATATCGATATTTATTGCATTATGGGTTGTTATTACACGTTATGTCACAATACTTATGCCTTTTCTCTCTTATTTTACAAGGTTTGCTTGAAGAGGGAGAATGCCGCAGAAATTTGGAATTCTGGAAAAGGAGCAAATATTAGAGACCTATTCTGCACAACTCCAAAAGTCCTGAAACTTCACGGAGACACATTTTGGGATATATAAAAACTACTGGAGAAAGAATCAACCAGAGGAGGCCCACACCCTGGCCACGAGGGTGGGGGGCGCGCCCTACCCCCTGGGCGCCCCCTGCCTCGTGGGCCCCCTGGCAGGCCTCCGGTGCCCATCTTCTGCTATATGAAGTCTTCTACCCTGGAAAAAATCATAAGCAAGCTTTCGGGAAGAAACACCGCCGCCATGAGGCGGAACCTTGACGAAACCAATCTAGGGCTCCGGTGGAGCTGTTCTGCCGGGGAAACTTCCCTCCGGAAGGGGGAAATCATCGCCATCGTCATCACCAACAATCCTCTCATCGGGAGGGGGTCAATCTCCATCAACATCTTCACCAGCACCATCTCCTCTAAAACCCTAGTTCATCTCTTGTATCCAATCTTTGTCTCAAAACCTCAGATTGGTACCTGTGGGTTGCTAGTAGTGTTGATTACTCCTTGTAGTTGATGCTAGTTTGTTTATTTGGTGGAAGATCATATGTTCAGATCCTTTATGCATATTAATAACCCTTTGATTATGAACATGAATATTATTTGTGAGTAGTTACGTTTGTTCCTGAGGACATGGGAGAAGTCTTGCTATAAGTAGTCTTGTGAATTTGGTATTCGTTCGATATTTTGATGAGATGTATGTTGTCTCTCCTCTAGTGGTGTTATGTTAACGTCGACTACATGCCACTTCACCATTGTTTGGGCCTAGAGGAAGACATTGGGAAGTCATAAGTAGATGATGGGTTGGTAGAGTGACAGAAGCTTAAACCCTAGTTTACGAGTTGCTTCGTAAGGGGCTGATTTGGATCCATATGTTTCATGCTATGGTTAGGTTTACCTTAATACTTCTTTTGTAGTTGCGGATGCTTGCAATAGGGGTTAATCATAAGTGGGATGCTTGTCCAAGAAAGGGCAGTACCCAAGCACCGGTCCACCCACATACCAAATTATCAAAGTAACGAACGCGAATCATATGAGTGTGATGAAAAGTAGCTTGACGATAATTCCCATGTGTCCTCTGGAGCGCTTTTCTCTATATAAGAGTTCGCCCAGGCTTGTCCTTTGCTACAAAAAGGTTTGGGCCATATTGCTGCACCTTATTTACTTTCATTACTTGTTACCCATTACAAATGACCTTATCACAAAACTATCTGTTACCGATAATTTCAGTGCTTGCAGAGAATACCTTACTGAAAACCGCTTGTGATTTCCTTCTGCTCCTCGTTGAGTTCGACACTCTTACTTATCGAAAGGACTATGATAGATCCCCTATACCTGTGGGTCATCAAGACTCTTTTCTAGTGCCGTTGCCGGGGAGTGAAGCACCTTTGGTAGGTGGAATTTGGTAAGGAAAAATTTATATAGTGTGCTGAAATTTACTGTCACTTGTTACTATGGAACATAATCCTTTGAGGGCTTGTTCGGGGTATCTTCACCCCAACCAGTAGAGCAAAGAGTTGCTACTGAACCTACTGAACCTACTGAAAATGTTTACTTTGAAATTCCTTCGGGTATGATAGAGAAACTGCTAGCTAATCCTTTTACAGGAGATGGAACATTACATCCCGATTTGCACCTAATCTATGTGGATTAATTTTGTGGATCATTTAAGCTTGCAGGTATGCCCGAGGATGTTATCAAGAAGAATTTCTTCCCTTTATCTTTGAAGGGAAAGGCATTGACATGGTTCAGGCTATGTGATGATATGGGATCATGAAACTACAACCAATTGAAATTGGAATTTCATCAGAAGTTTTATCCTATGCATCTTGTTCATCGTGATCGCAATTATATATATAATTTTTGGCCTCGCGAAGGAGAAAGCATCGCTCAAGCTCTGGGGAGGCTTAATTCAATGTTATATTCATGCCCCAATCATGAGCTCTCAAGAGAAATTATTATTCAAAAATTTTATGCTCGGCTTTCTCTCAATAATCGCTCCATGCTCGATACTTCTTGTACTGGTTCTTTTATGATCAAGACTATTGAATTCAAATGGGATTTATTGGAAAGAATTAAACGCAACTCTGAAGATTGGGATCTCGACGAAGGTAAGGAGTCAGGTATAACACCTAAATTTGATTGTGTTAAATCTTTTATGGATACCGATGTTTTCCATGAATTTAACACTAAATATGGACTTGATTCTGAGATAGTAGCTTCTTTCTGTGAGTCCTTTACTACTCATGTTGATCTCCCTAAGGAGAAGTGGTTTAAATATAATCCTCCCATTGAAGTAAAAGTAGTTGCACCTATTAAAGTTGAAGAAAATACTATCACTTATAATGTTGATCCTATTGTTCCTACTGCTTATATTGAGAAACCACCTTTCCCTGTTAGAATAAAGGATCATGCTAAAGCTTCAACTGTGGTTCGTAAGAGTAACACTAGAACACCTACACCCTAAGCAAATTTAAGTTGAACCTAGTGTTGCTATGGTTAAAGATCTCTTGGCTGCTAATATTGATGGGCATGTTATTTACTTCTGTGATGAAGCTGCTAGAATTGCTAGACCTGGTACTAAAAATAAACATATACCTGTTGTAGGCATGCCTGTTATTTCTGTTAAAATAGGAGATAATTGTTATAACGGCTTATGTGATATGGGTGCTAGTGCAAGTGCAATACCTCATTCCTTATACAAAGAAATTATGCATGATGTTGCACCTGCTGAGATAGAAGAAATTGATGTTACAATTAAGCTTGCCAATAGAGATACTATTTCACCATTTGGTATTTATAGAGATGTTGAAGCCTTGTGTGGGAAAGTTAAATATCCTGCTGATTTTCTTGCTCTTGGTTCTCCACAAGATGACTTTTGTCCCATTACATTTGGTAGACCCTTCTTGAACACTGTTAATGCTAGGATAGACTGCAAAAAGGATGTTTTTACTATTGGTTTGGGGGATATGTCTCATGAGTTTAATTTTGCTAAATTTCGTAGACAACCCCATGATAAAGAATTGCCTAGTAAAGATGAAATTATTGGTCTTGCTTCTATTGCCGTGCCTCCTAATGATCATTTAGAACAATATTTGCTCGACCATGAAAATGATATGTTTATGAATGAAAGAAGGGAAATAGATGAAGTATTCTTTAAACAGGGACCTATTTTGAAACACAACTTGCCTGTTGAAATCCTAGGGGATCCTCCTCCACCCAAGGGTGATCCCGTGTTTGAGCTTAAACCATTACCTGATACTCTTAAATACACTTATCTTGATGAAAAGAAGATATATCCTGTTATTATTAGTGCTAACCTTTCAGAGCATGAAGAAAAGAAATTATTGAAAACACTGAAGAATCACCGTGCTGCTATTGGATATACTCTTGATGATCTTAAGGGCATTAGTCCCACTTTATGCCAGCACAAAATAAAATTGGAGAAAAACGCTAAACCAGTTGTTGATCACCAATGACGATTAAATCCTAAGATGAAAGAAGTGGTAAGAAAAGAAATACTAAAGCTTCTGGAGGCAGGTATAATTTATCCCGTTGCTGATAGTCAGTGGGTAAGTCATGTCCATTGTGTCCCTAAGAAGGGAGGTATTACTATTGTTCCTAATGATAAAGATGAATTGATCCCACAAAGAATTATTACAGGTCATAGAATGGTAATTGATTTTCGCAAATTAAATAAAGCTAGTAAAAAAGATCATTGCCCTTTACCTTTTATTGATCAAATGCTAGGAAGATTATCCAAACATACACATTTTTGCTTTCTAGATGGTTACTCTGGTTTCTCTCAAATACCTGTGTCAAAGGAGGATAAAAAAAAGACCAGTTTTACTTGCCCTTTCGGTACCTTTGCTTATAGACGTATGCCTTTTGGTTTATGCAATGCACCTGCTACCTTTCAAAGATGCATGATGGCTATATTCTCTGATTTTTGTGAAAAGATTGTTGAGGTTTTCATGGATGATTTCTCCGTATATGGAACTTCTTTGGATGATTGCTTAAGCAACCTTGATCGAGTTCTGCAGAGATGTGAAGAAACCAATCTTGTCTTGAATTGGGAAAAGTGCCACTTTATGGTTAATGAAGGTATTGTCTTGGGTCATAAAATTTCTGAAAGAGGTATTGAAGTTGATAAAGCTAAAGTTGATGCTATTTAAAAGTTGCCGTGTCCTAAGGACATCAAAGGTATAAGAAGTTTCCTTGGTCATGCCGGTTTTTATAGGAGGTTCATTAAGGACTTCTCAAAAATTTCTAGGCCTCTGACTAACCTCTTACAAAAAGATGTTCCTTTTATCTTTGATGATGACTGTGTAGAAGCATTTGAAATACTTAAGAAAGCTTTGATTTCTGCACCCATTGTTCAACCACCTGATAGAATTTACCCTTTGAATTATGTGTGATGCTAGTGATTATGCTGTAGGTTCTGTTCTAGGACAAAGAGTTGATAAAAAATTAAATGTTATCCAATATGCTAGTAAAACTCTAGACAGTGCCCAGAGAAATTATGCTACTACTGAAAAAGAATTTTTAGCAGTTGTATTCGCTTGTGATAAGTTCGGACCTTATATTGTTGATTCT
Source organism: Aegilops bicornis (assembly GCA_021605145.1). NCBI lineage: Eukaryota > Viridiplantae > Streptophyta > Magnoliopsida > Poales > Poaceae > Aegilops > Aegilops bicornis. The sequence goes on along the minus strand of CM038673.1, from coordinate 260,081,554 downwards.
AAAGTAACTGTTCACACTAATCATGCTGCTATTAAATATCTTATGGAAAATAAAGATGCTAAACCTAGACTTATTAGATGGGTTCTCTTGCTACAAGAATTTGATTTGCATATTATTGATAGAAAGGGATCTGAGAACCCCGTTGCAGACAACTTGTCTAGGTTAGAGAATGTTCTTGATGACCCACTATCTATTGATGATAGCTTCCCTGATGAACAATTAGCTGTCATAAATGCTTCTCGTACTGCTCCATGGTATGCTGATTATGCCAATTACATTGTAGCTAAATTTATACCACCTAGTTTCACATACCAGCAAAAAAAGTTTTTCTATGATTGAAGACATTACTTCTGGGATGACCCACACCTTTATAAAGGAGTAGATGGTGTTATTATACGTTGTATACCTGTAACGCCCCGGATTCGATGCGCCAGGTGTCCGCCAGTTATTCGCCGTTGTTGCCATGCCATGTCTTGCTCTATCCATCCATGCCCCTGGTTGCATTTATAGCCTGCTGTAATTTGTTGTTATCTTGCTCCAAAGTTGCTAAATAATGTTGCTGTCATCCTGTTAACATTAAGTTCAATGTTGCCATGATTGTTGTTAGTGATCCATGCACCCTATGAACTTGCTCTTGCCATGCTTAGCTTCATAAACATGTCTTCTTGCTGTGAGTTGCCTTGCCATGCCATGTATTGCTCTGTGGTGAGTGGTTCAAGCTCACCAACATGCCTACTTATTGTTCCTGCCATGTTTGAATCTGTAATATAACTTGCTATGTTTACATGGGTGCCATCATATTTTCTGATCCTTTTTGGCTCATGGTCACTAAAGGACTTTTGTTCTATGCAATTATTATATTCATTCCATGCCTTTGTTTGCCATGATAAGTTCCTGTAGCATGTTGTTTGATAGCTCTAAACATTGCAACCTGATGTTATTTTCTGTAAAGTCTGAAACTGTTATTATTTGCAATCTTGCCATGTCCTTTTGAGCATGTTCTAGTGATTTCTGGAGATAACTCAGTGTTCATGTTTTGTCATGCTTTACCTGTACTTCATGCCCATGCCTTTTGTTATTACGTTGGGATGCTGTAGCTTGTTGTTTTGATGCTTGCAATATGCCTAGTTGCTGTTTTGGACAGATTGTTGTCATATCTTGTATAGAGTATGTGTTGAACCGTTGCTCCGTTTTGAGTGTGCTCTATATGAAACTTGCTTGATTTTGCATGTAGTTTCATATTACCATGTTGCATCCTTGTTTTGAGGTGTTTGCTTGATGTTTGTATGCATTTTGCATCAATGCCATGCTTAACTTGTTTTGCTCATATCTTCTAGGCCGTACCTCCGAATTAAATGAACTTTATATGTAACTTGACTAGAATTTCGTGTAGATCACCGTGGTGCATCTTAACTTTCTGTTTAACAACTAGAACATAAAGTTATTCAGATCTGGACCAATTTCGAAATATGCATATGAGGACCTACCGGAATTGTTATATGTTGTTCCCGGCCTCATTTAAACTTGCTTTGATGTGTTGCTCTTGTTTGCATCATCTCTTGCCATGAGTAGCTTCAGGTAGCTTTGTCATGCATCATGCTTGTTGTGCATCATGCCTTGTTCATGTGTGGTGTGTTTACTATGTTGTGTGCTTCTTCTCGATAGTTCCCGCTTTCGTTGCGATCGTGAGGATTCGTTCGCTCACGCTTGGTCTGCCTTCGTGGCTTCATCTTCTTCATGGACTCGTTCTTCTTCCTAGCGGGATTTCACGCAAGATGACCGCTATCCTGGATCTCATTACTATCATTGCTATGCTAGTTGCTTCGTTCTATCGCTTTGCCGCGCTACCTATCTCTTGCTGCTCAAGCCTCCCAAATTGCCATGAACCTCTAACCTTTGTCACCCTTCCTAGCAAACCGTTGTGTGGCTATGTTACCGCTTTGCTCAGCCCCTCTTATAGCGTTGCTAGTTGCAGGTGAAGTTGAAGATTGCTCCATGGTGGACATGATTTTTGGTTGGGATATCACAATATCTCTTATCTAATTAATGCATCTATATACTTGGTAAAGGGTGGAAGGCTCGGCCTTATGCCTAGTGTTTTGTTCCACTCTTGCCGCCCTAGTTTCCGTCATATTGGTATTATGTTCCCGGATTTTGCGTCCCTAACGCGGTTGGGTGATTTATGGGACCCCCTTGACAGTTCGCTTTGAATAAGACTCCTCCAGCAAGGCCCAACCTTGGTTTTACCATTTGCCTCACCACCACCTATACCCTTTCCCTTGGGTCGGCCAACCCGAGGGTCATCTTTATTTTAGCCCCCCCCGGGCCAGTGCTTCTCTAAGTGCAGGTTCGAACCGGGCAGATCAAGGGCCACCACGGGCAACTCGAGGGCTGGTTTTACTCAGAGGCTGACCTATCCGGTGTTGCCACGAGAACGAGATATGTGCAGCTCCTATCGGGATTGTCGGCGCATCGGGCGGCTTTGCTGGTCTTGTTTTATTACTGTCGAAATGTCTTGTAGCCGGGATTCCGAGACTGATCGGGTCTTCCCGGGGAGAAGGAATATCCTTCGTTGATCGCGATTGCTTATCATGGGCTAAGTTGGGACACGCCTGCAGGGTATAAACTTTCGAGAGCCGTGCCCGCGGTTATGTGGCAGATGGGAATTTGTTAATATCCGGTTGTAGCAAACTTGAAGCAAACTCTTCTAAAATACACCAACCGTGTGCGTAATCGTGAGTGTCTCTTTTCGGGTTGATCGAGAGGAGAACACAGTTTCGGGTTATGTCTCGACGTAAGTAGGAGTTCAGGATCACTTCTTGATCATTACTAGTTGACGACTGCCCGCTTGCTCTCTTCTCGCTCTTATTTGCGTTGGTTAGCCACCATATATGCTTAGTCGCTGCTGCAACCTCACCACCTTACCCCTTCTTGTCCCATTAAGCTTTGCTAGTCTTGATACCCATGGTAATGGGATTGCTGAGTCCTCGTGGCTCACAAATTACTACACCACCAGTTGCAGGTACAGGTTTGCGATGATCATGACGTGAGAGCGATGTTTGCTTGTATTGGAGTTCTTCTTCTGCTTCTTCTTCGATCAGGATAGGTTCCGTGCTCGGCAGCCGGGCTAGCGGTGGTGGATGTCGTTTGAGCTTCTGTTTATGTTTCATCCGTAGTGGGATGTTGATCTTGTATGTTGTATTGTTGTATTCATGTGACATTGTATGTCTTGGTTGTATCCCTATGTATTATGTAATGTTGATGTAATGATATCCACCTTTTAAAAGCATTTCAATATGCGGGTCTATCCTTGGTGGGACCTTCGAGTTCCTTTTGGATAGGGTCGCATCTTGGGCGTGACAATACCTGAGCATGAACAGGAACATATCCTATGCAAGTTTCACTCCGAGGCTTACGGAGGCATCACGCTGGAGATAGAACTGCACATAAGGTATTGCAATCCGGTTTTTATTGGCCTACTCTCTTCGAAGTTGCCCATAAGTTTGTCTTGTCTTGTGATGAATGTCAAAGAATTGGTAATATTAGTAGACGTTAAGAAATGCCTATGAATTATTCACTTGTTATTGAACCATTCGATGTTTGGGGCTTTGATTATATGGGACCGTTTCCTTCCTCTAATGGGTATACACATATTTTAGTTTCTGTTGATTACGTTACTAAGTGGGTAGAAGCTATTCCAACTAGTAGTGCTGATCATAACACCTCTATTAAGATGCTTAAAGAAGTTTTTTCCCGAGGTTTGGAGTCCCTAGATATTTAATGACTGATGGTGGTTCACATTTTATTCATGGTGATTTTTGTAAAATGCTTGCTAAGTATGACGTTAATCATAGAATTGCATCTCCATATCACCCGCAGTCTAGTGGTCAAGTAGAACTCAGTAATAGGGAGCTCAAATTAATTTTGCAAGAGACTGTTAATATATCTAGAAAGAATTGGTCCAAGAAACTTGATGATGCATTATGGGCCTATAGAACTGCATATAAAAATCCTACGGGTATGTCTCCGTATAAAATGGTTTATGGAAAAGCATGTCACTTACCTCTCGAACTAGAACATAAGGCATATTGGGCCATTAAAAAGCTCAATTATGATTTCAAACTTGCCGGTGAGAAGAGGCTATTTAACATTAGCTCACTTGATGAATGGAGAACCCATGCCTATGAGAATGCCAAACTGTTTAAAGAAAAGGTTAAAAGATGGCATGACAAAAGGATACAAAAGCGTGATTTAATGTAGGTGATTATGTGTTGCTATTCAACTCTCGTTTAAGATTTTTTGCAGGAAAACTTCTCTCTAAATGGGAAGGTCCTTACGTTATCGAGGAGGTCTATCGCTCCAAAGGTCATAAAAATCAACAACTTCGAAGGCACAAATCCAAAGGTGGTGAATGGTCAAAGAATCAAACATTATATCTCAGGTAATCCTATAAATGTTGAAACTAATGTTATTGAAACCATAACCCAAGAGGAATACATAAGGGACACTTTCCAGAACGTTTCAGACTCCGAAAAGGAATAGGTATGTGGTACGGTAAGTAAACCGACTCCAAAACAGTTCTAGTGGTAATTTTTCTCCGTTTTGGAATATTTAAGAAAATAGGAAAATAAGAAGTAGTCCGGGAAGGACACGAGGCGTCCACGAGGGTGGAGGGCGCGCCCCTGCCTCGTGGGCACCTCGTGTGCTCTCCGGACTCCGTTTTCTCGCACGATACTTCTTTCGATCGGTAAAAATTCATTATATAATCTCCCGAAGGTTTTCACCACCGTACCACGCAAATATCCTCTATTTTTGTTTTGAGCAGTTTTTCGGACAGAACTAGATCACCATGACGTCTCCAAGTGCCCCCAAGGATAAGTTCTTCGAGAAGGTCATCAATCCCTACCTCGCGGAACTGCTGCAAAATCCTCAAACCATTGAGATGTGTGAGGGGTTGCTGCACATCCGTGATGTTGAGGGACCAAGGAGGACCGGAAGCGTGGAGACAAGGCTCGAGGCAATGGAGCAACAAGTTTTCAAGTGCCACGAGATGGTGGAACATGGACTCGATGCCAACCACAAAATAATCACGGAGTTCACCAGCAACCACAAGCTAGATGCCAAGAACATTGGGGAGACCATCTTCAAGCTTCACGAGAAAATCGAGCATCTCCAAGCCCAGATCTATGACCTGCAAAACCAAAACCGTGAGTATGAATATAGATTGAAGAGGATGAGTTTGGATGCAGATTTGAGGATTCTGGAGACTCGATCATCCTTCTATGATGGTGAGCCTATGCCTTGGAAGATGGACGACAAGCCTACATCATCAACAACTCCATCATCACCCCCCGAGGAAAGAGATATAATCACATGGGTATGGGCACTCCCCTTGGCAACTTCCAAGCTTGGGAGAGGTGCCCCGGTATCGTATCACCATCACACTCCTATCTTTACCATTTTTCTTACTTCGATCCTTTTAGTAATATCTTGATCTACTAGAATAAAGTTTTACTATGATCTAGTTTTGAGTTTTGCTTTATGATCCTTCTATGCAATCGAGTCCGTGAGGTATATATAATAAAGATTAGTGTTGAGTCAAGGGCTTAATTATCTTGCTATGATCTTGAGGAAACAAAAATAAAAGAAAAGAGAAAGAATAAAAAGAAATAAAGAGATCATATTGATCTTATGGAGAGTAATGACTTCACATATAAAGAGTATGATGTATAAAAGTTGTTGAGAGTTGACAAACATAGTTTTGATAATCGTTGCAATTAATAGGAAGTGATAAAGAAAGAGAGGTTTTCACATATAGATATACTATCTTGGACATCTTTTATGATTGTGAGCACTCATTAAAATATGACATGCTAAAGAGCTGATGTTGGACAAGGAAGACAACGTAATGGGTTATGTTTTCTTATATCCGAAATAAAGTATATTGTCATGGATCATCCAACATGTTGAGCTTGCCTTTCTCCCTCATGCTAGCCAAATTATTTGCACCAAGTAGAGATACTACTTGTGCTTCCAAATATCCTTAAACCCGGTTTTGCCATGAGAGTCCACTATACCTACCTATGGATTGAGTAAGATCCTTCAAGTAAGTTGTAGGTGTTGTATGTGAAGGAAATATGCCCTAGATGCAATAATAAAGTTATTATTTATTTCCTCATATCATGATAAATGTTTATTATTCATGCTAGAATTGTATTAACCGGAAACATAATACATGTGTGAATACATAGACAAACATAGTGTCACTAGTATGCCTCTACTTGACTACCTCATTAATCGAAGATGGTTGAGTTTCCTAGCCATGGACATGAGTTGTCATTTGATTAACGTGATCACATCATTAGGAGAATGATGAGATTGACTTGACCCATTCCGTTAGCTTAGTACTTGATCATTTAGTATGATGCTATTGCTTTCTTCATGACTTATACATGTTCCTATGACTATGAGATTATGCAACTCCCGTTTACCGGAGGAACACTTTGTGTGCTACCAAACGTCACAACGTAACTGGGTGATTATAAAGGTGCTCTACAGGTGTCTCCGAATGTACTTGTTGAGTTGGCGTATTTTGAGATTATGATTTGTCACTCCGATTGTCAGAGAGGTATCTCTGGGCCCTCTCGGTAATGCACATCACTATAAGCCTTGCAAGCAATGTGACTAATGAGTTAGTTGCGGGATGATGCATTACGGAACGAGTAAAGAGACTTGCCGATAATGAGATTGAACTAGGTATTGAGATACCGACGATCGAATCTCGGGCAAGTAACATACCAATGACAAAGGGAACAACGTATGCTGTTATGTGTTTTGACCGATAAAGATCTTCGTAGAATATGTGGGAGCCAATATGAGCATCCAGGTTCCGCTATTGGTTATTGACCGGAGACGTGTCTCAGTCATTTCTACATAGTTCTCGAACCCGTAGGGTCCGCACGCTTAAAGTTTGGTGACGATCGGTATAATGAGTTTTTGTGTTTTGATGTACCGAAGGTAGTTCGGAGTCCCGGATGTGATCACGGACATGACGAGGTCTCGAAATGGTAGAGACGTAAAGATCGATATATTGGACGACTATGTTCGGACACCGGAAAGGTTCCGGGAGGTTTCAGAAATATACCGGAGTACCGGGGGTTACCGGAACCCCCCTAGGAAGCTATTGGGCCTTATGGGCCTTAGCGGAGAAGAGAGAGGGCAGGCAGGAGGTGGCGCGCGGCCCCCCTTGCCCCAATCCGAATTGGACAAGGGGAAGGGGCGGCGGCCCCCCTCTCATTCCTTCTCTCCACCTCCTCCTTCCCCCTTCTCCTTCTTGGAATAAGAAAGGTGGGGGCCAAACCTACTTGGAGTAGGATTGCCCCCGCTTGGGCGCGCCTCTCCCCTGGCCGGCCCTCTCCTCCTCCCCTCCTTTATATACGGGGGCAGGGGGGCACCCCAAACACACAAGTTGATCTATTGATTTATTCCAGCCGTGTGCGGTGCCCCCTCCACCATATTCCACCTCGGTCATATCGTAGTGGTGCTTAGACGAAGCCCTGCGTCGGTAGCAACATCATCACCGTCATCACACCGTCGTGCTGACGGAACTCTCTCGGGAAGCTCTGCTGGATCGGAGTTCGCTGGACGTCATCGAGCTGAACGTGTGCTGAACTCGGAGGTGCCGTACGTTCAGTACTTGGATCGGTTGGATCGTGAAGACGTATGACTACATCAACCGCGTTGTGTTAACGCTTCCGCTTTCGGTCTACGAGGGTACGTGTGTAACACCCCAATTTTCCTAAATTTGGATGTTAATAGATCATTCATATGCATATCATATTTTTATTGCATTATTTGCTTTTTCAGAATATTTGAATCATTATGCAACAAAAGGCAATTTATTTGGAGTGGAGATAACATGACTTCTCCACTGTTTTAAGTATGTTCATAATGTGCAGAATATTATTTCAGTTCATCCGATATGTTCGTAATTTTGCAATCTTCAAAATATTTTATTTGATTGTTTTATTGCTGTTTGAGTGGCCTATTGCATCAAAATTATTTTTTACAAAATTGCATTAGTGTTGGAACTAGTGTTCATGTAGTTTATAGCTGTAGGGATATTTTGACTGTGTGTCTAGGTATTTTTATTTAGATTTTATATTGTGTATTTTATTTTATTTATTTTGTTCTACTGCTGTCTTTATAAAAAAAGAAAAAAACTGCAGCGCAACGCACCACGCTGCCCAAAGAATCATGGCAGCCATCCGCCAGCCCTGCAGCCCACTCGCCGCATGATCGTTGTCGGCGACGCCCAAGATTGACCCGCATCGCTCGCCGCGATGCCCGAACCCGACCCGCACATGACCCGTCCCCTACCCCGAGCCGGACACTGCAGCCGCCGCACGCACGCACACCGCGGCCGAGCCCGAGTCAAGCTCGAGCGCCCTGGCTGACCCCGTGCATGCCCGAGACACCAGGCGCGGGCCACAGCCCTCGGGAACCCTAGCGCACGCCCTCCCCTTTCCTTTCCTCGCCTGCACATAGCTGCAGCGTGAAACGGATCTTGCCGCGGAGCTTGACCCGCCGCCGCCGTCGCCGGAGGTTTTCGTCACCGTAAGAACGCGCCAAGCCTCACCGCCTGCTCCGTTCGATTCCCCCTTCGATTCTGCATCTTCTTGACGGGCCTGTTTTGGCCACAGAGCACGGGAGCGAGGTAGCCGAGTCGCCGGAGTTCGTTTGACTTTGGGGCAGCTGTCGTCCATCCCCACCGCCGCTGACGCCCCGCCGCCGTTGAACACCAGCACCACCTCCGCCACTCTACGCCCGACCCGTCCGTCCCTTCGTCTTCGCCGGAGAACCGCCGGAGAAGCGCCGTCGCCGACGCCCGAGGCAGCCTCCGCCGTCCTCTGCTTCTGGTGAGCATGCACGCGCATAGGGGCCTTTGGCCAATCACAAACTGCCACGTGGCGGATCACATGAGCGCAACTACAAGGCCGCACGTGATCCGGTGACATTTCTGTTTCTTTTGTTTTCACAGATTTTTCATCCAAAATTCAACTAGCTATATCTTTTATTATATAAGTTTAGGTAGTTCTTTTTCCTATGCACTCACAAAAATCAACACTTTATCACAATACCAACTTTGCACATGTTTGCACTTTTCAAATTTGAATTCGTTTGAATTTGAATTAAATCTTCCGGAGGCCGTAATTTTCAAACCGCTTATCGGAATCGAGTGATTCTTTTTGCATTGTGACCATAGTGCAATTTAGGTGCTGTTAAGCTTCTGTTGTTGATTTTTAAATGGTTTTTTTCTGTTGGTTTTATTTTGGTTCTATTCGTGTTCCGACGATTGATTTGTTGAATTGTGTGAAACGTGTAGATTGTCCGGAGTGCGACGCGAGCTATTGTCAGGAGTGTGACTTTCTGAACCAGAACCAAGGCAAGTTACATGTTGATCATCCTTTACCTATTATTTTCTATGCATGTAGTTATATCACACTATGAATATATGCATGTATAGGAGTATTATATATGTTGGCTATCTTTGTTGAGCTATCTTCCGCCTTTTGCAAATCGTGGTAGTTGTAGGTTGCTATGCTTTGTAGACGGGGTGGTTCGTGTATTCATTGAGTTTATGTGAGGATTATATATATAACTAAAATGAGTAGTAATTAAGGATTTAATTCACCTCTGGCGGAAGTGGTATTGCTTGGTGTTGAGGGAAGGCATCATGGGGTCTTGCACCTTTTCTAAGGCCATGCGCTCATGAGAGTGCACCCTAAGTGGAATGCCGCCCTGTGTTCAAAAAAAGATCGAACAGACTTAGTGACTAGTAGCTTCCATGTGCGGCCACCGGCTATATGGGCTCGCTTAGTTGATCGGGCTTGTTGGAACCCCTGTCCCGCATAAAGGTTTATGATGTAGCATATGTAGGTGGGATGTGGCCGTCGGTGGTTAAGGGAACCTCTTCAAAGACTTTGTCTCAATCTTCGGATTGGGTCCAGTGGGTAAAGCGTACAAAACTCTGCAGAGTATTAAAACTAATCATGATTAGCCGTGCCCCCGATTATGGGTAAATTTGAGCGACTACGCCGTTACAGTCGTTGGATGATCTTGACAGATGTGACACTTAATAAATTTGTTGGGCAACTTAATAAAAGGGTAGGTTGGAGTTGATTTTGCCAACTCAACCTTGCGTATTTAATTGTAGTAATAAAAGAACTAAATAAAAATTTGACTACTAGGTAGATATTAGGATAAAATCAGCTTTCTGCAAAATAAACCCTCGAGCCTTCCTTTGTTGTACTATGCATATACATGTAGGTCTGCTATATTATTACTCCTGTGTAACTTGCCAATACATTCCAAGTATTGACCTATGTGGCTGCAACGTCTCATGTTGCAGGATATTCGCATTTAAGAGTAAGGTACCGTTAGGGTCATGAAGTCTGCACTCAAAGATCGCCGATGGGCTATGATGGGACTCATCGTTATTTTCTCGCTACTTTCCGCTGTTTGATTGAATAAATCTAGCGAAGTGCTATGCGCATTGTTTTATTTTATACATTCTGGATCATACGTTGTAATAAATGATGCACTTGCTATTCTCGGGTATTCATCTATGCCGTGTGTGCTAGCGAGTTCGATCCAGGACTAGCACGGTAAGCACAGAGACTCAAATCCTTCGAGGTTTGGTCGTTCTGAGATGGCATCGAGCAAGCGATGTGTTGATCAGTAGGACGTGACCCTAGAAAATGGATTAGAAAAGCCATAGGACTAAAAATTATTTTATAAACTAGCTATACTTCTTCTGCTTATTAGCTAACCCCTCAAGTATCTTGAGCAGTTAAGTAGGAACTAGTGCTTTGAGACCACCATTCATGTTTGTTTTATATTGCAACGTTATCGTGTTAGCGTATCTGATTATGCCCACTTTCGTGGTATGAAGATACTAGATTGTTTGCTTGATTGGTAGTTGTTTGTTAAATTGCTTAGTGTCGAAATTATTTGACTATATATATAATATTATCATATTGTTTGTTGTTTGTTGTTTGTTTGTCGGTGTTATTCGTTGTTGTGTTTTGTTGGCTTGATCATATTATGCATATGGGTAGAATATATTTACATATATATAGTGTTTGGCCCTATTATATCTATAACTCTTCTATGCTTGCCCACCAGATGCCGCCGAGGCGTGATAATAGGCGTAATGCTGCAGGAGGAGACAACAATGGCAATGATGTACCGCCATACATGCAACAGCTTGCTTCAATGACAAGCTCGATTGATCCAGTTGCTTGTCCAGAACCAGAACAACAACAATAACAACAACAATCCACCGCTACCACCACCTGTGGATATGCTTACCAGGTTCTTGAGGTTGAATCCTCAGAGGTTCTCCAGTTCCCCTGAACCTGTTGTGGCTGATGATTGGCTCCGTGCAGTCAATAGGAACCTGTAGACGGTTGGATGCACAGATGCAGAGAGGGTGAGGTTTGCCTCACATTTGTTGGAGGGTCCTGCTGCAGCTTGGTAGGACAATTACTTGGTCACTTATCCCATTGCTACTATCACATGGCCTCAGTTTCACGATGCTTTTCGTGCTGCACATGTGTTCTGGCGCTTATGAGTCCTAAAAAGAAGGAATTTCGCAGCTTTGCGCCAGGAGGTCGCCGCAGTTAATGCGTATGTGGAGGAATTTAATAATCTTGCACGTTATGCTCCTAATGATGTTAATACTGATGCAGCTAGGCAGGAGAAATTCTTGGAGGGCCTTAATGATGAGTTGAGCCTTCAGATAACAGTGGCCACTTTTAGGAATTGTCAGGACCTGATTGATAAGGCTATTGTCTTTGGAGGGAAAGCAACAGCCATAGAGAATCGCAAGAGGAAGTACAACAACAATAATGTGTATAATTCAGGACCACGTGAAGCCACGGACTTCATATCATCATGGAGGTAATGGGCATAATCATCATGGAGGTAATGATCGTAATCATCATGGAGGGAATGGCCACAACCATAATGGCCACCATCATCATAATGGGCACAAGAGTAAAAATGGCAATGGCAAAGGTAATGGTAATGGTAATGGCAATGGAGGGAACAATAACCGTAACCACCGTGTTACACGTCGTCAAGGGATTTGAGTCGGTGCAAGCTTCAGATGTAAGGCTATAGGGCACTATGCCACAGATTGCCCGGGGGCGAAGAACTCGGGATCCAACAAGCCAAACCCCTTCCAAAAGGGTCATGTCAACCATGTTAGTGTGGAGGAGATTTACAATGAACCTGATGTAGTGATTGGTAAGTTCTTGATTAACTTAGTACCCGCGCTTGTTCTTTTTGATACTGGTGCATCACATTCATTCATTTCGAGGGTATTTGTTGATAAACATGGATTGCCAACCAAAACACTTAGCATGCCTATTAGAGTGAGTTCCCCAGGAGCCGAGATGATAGCAGGTGTTGGTTGCCATCAGTTGACTTTGTCTATTGAAAGCATGATTTTCCTCTGGATTTGATTATATTAAAGTCACAAGGTCTGGATATTATTTTGGGTATGTATTGGTTGCGGTTATATAAAGGTCGTATTGATTGTGCCAATGATCTATTACTCTCAAAGGCACCAGAGGGAAGAGAATCAAATATCCGTGTAAGTATAAGCGTAATCAAAAGTGTGAACTCTCTTAAGGGGGTAGCCTGAAGAGGTGCTAGTTGTGAGGATTATCCAGATGTGTTTCGGAGGAGTTGCGTGTATGCCACCGATAGAGATATTGAGTTTCTCATTGATTTAATACCGTGCATCGGACCTATTGCAAAGAGACCATATAGAATGCCTCCTCAAGAGTTGGAGGAATTGAAGAAGCGAGATAAGAGAATTGCGAGCACAAGGATTTATTCGCCCAAGTTCATCACCTTGGGGAGCTCCAGCTTTGTTTGTGGAGAAGAAGGATGGAACCTTGAGGATGTGTGTTGATTATCGTTCTCCTAATGAGGTAACCATTAAGAATAAGTATCCTTTGCCTATGATAAATGATCTGTTTGACCAGTTGGAAGGAGCTCTTGTGTTTTCTAAGATTGATCTTCGCTCTGGTTATCATCAATTAAAGATTCGTGAGCAAGATATTCCAAAGACTGCTTTTACTACGAGGTATGGGTTGTATGAATATACTGTTATGTCATTTGGATTGACTAATGCTCCTGCATATTTCATGAATATGATGAACAAGGTGTTTATGGAGTTCTTGGATAAATTTGTGGTTGTTTTCATTGATGATATATTGGTATTCTCCAAGAATAAGCAAGAGCATGAGGTGCACCTGCGTTTGGTATTGGAGAAATTGAGGGAACATCAGTTGTATGCCAAGTTCAGCAGATGTGAGTTTTGGCTGGAAGAGGTAGCTTTCTTTGGACATGTTGTGTCAGGTAATGGAGTTGCAGTTGATCCATCTAAGGTTGCTACAGTTACAGAGTGGGAGACACCCACGACAATTGGGGAGATTCGCAGCTTTTTGGGCCTTGCAGGTTATTACAGGAGGTTTATTGAGAACTTTTCAAAAATTGCAAAGCCTATGACTGAATTGTTGAAGAAGGAGAAGAAGTTTGTTTGGGTGATGAATGTGAAGCCAGCTTTCAGAATTGAAGCAGCGTTTGGTTACAAAGACCGATCTTAACTCTGCCGGATATACATAAGGACTTCCAGGTATATTGTGATGCTTCTCGTCAAGGACTTGGGAGTGTTTTGATGCAGGAAGGTAAAGTTGTTTCATATGCTTCACGTCAGCTTAAGAATCATGAGCATAATTATCCCACACATGATTTGGAGTTAGCCTCAATTGTGCATGCATTGAAAACTTGGAGGCCATATCTTATTGGTAATCATTGTGATATATTTACTGATCATAAAAGCTTGAAGTATATTTTTACTCGTATGATTTGAACCTCGGGCAGGAGATGGTTGGAGCTTATTAAGGATTATGATTTAAATGTGCAGTATCATCCCTGGTAAGGCTAATGTTGTTCTTGATGCATTGAGTCGTAGGAGCCATGCTAATGCAATTAATGTTGATAATATGCCACCCGAGTTATGTGAACAGTTCAGAATCTCAGATTGGAGATGGTTCCTAAGGGATATTTAGCAACACCGGAGGTAAAGCCTACTTTGCTTGACAGGATCGGAGAAGCTCAAAAGGATGATAAGGAGATTGCTGAGATAAAAGAGAATATGGTTAAAGGTAAGGCGTAGGTTTCCATGAGGATGAACATGGAGCCATATGGTTTGAGAAGCGTGTTGTGTACCTCAAGATGCGAGATATCAGAAGTTGATTCTTCAGAGGCGCATGATTCACCTTATTCTATTCACCTGTAATACTAAGATGTATTTGGATTTGAGGGAAAGATTTTGGTGGCCTAGCCTCAAGAGGGAAATTGTGGGTATATTGCAACATGTGATGTGTGCGTAGAGTTAAAGCGTAACATCGTGAGACCAAAGCACGTTTGTTACAGCCATTGCCTATCCTTGATTGGAAGTGGGATGATATTGGTATGGACTTCATTACAGGTCTTCCCAGGACTCGGTCAGGTTATGATTCTATTTGGGTAGTTGTTGATCGTTTGACTAAAGTTGCCCACTTCATCCCGGTAAAGACTACTTATACCAAAGGCTCACTAGCAAAGATTTATATGTCTAAAATTGTTTGTCTGCATGGAGTTCCAAGGAAGGTAGTGTCCGATAGAGGTACTCGGACACATCTAAGTTTTGGCGCCAGCTTGCATGAATCCTTGGGCACCAGTGTCGAGTTCAAGATCAGCTTTCCATCCACGCATGTATGGGCGCATGTAGAGGGTAAATCAGATTTTGGAGGATATGTTGAGAGCTTGTGCTTTGGACTATGGGTCCAGTTGGGATGATAATTTACCTTATGCAGAGTTTTCATATAATAACAGTTATCAGGCTAGTCTGAAGATGGCACCATTTGAGGTATTGTATGGTAAGAAGTGCAGGACACCGTTGATGTGGGATGAGGTTGGAGAGCGTCAGTTCTTTGGACCAGACTTGATCGAGAGATGCCGAGGAGAAGGTCAAATTGATTCATGACAGTGAAGATAGCACAAGATAAAAGTGTAAGAGTTATGCAGATGCAAAACGTAAGGAGGTGACATATGAGGTAGGAGACCGTGCATACCTTCGAGTTTCACCACTTCGTGGAATTAAGAGGTTTGGAGTCAAAGGTAAGTTAGCACCACATTTTGTGGGGCCTTACAAGATCTTGGAGCGTAGAGGAGAGGTAGCTTATCAGCTGGAGTTGCCAGAATCCTTGTCAGGAGTTCATAATGTGTTTCATGTATCTCAGTTGAAGAAGTGCCATGCAGAGATGATGGATGTTCCATTGAGGGACACGGTGCCGCTTGAGGCAATTCAGTTGGAGAGTGATTTGACATATGAGGAGAAGCCTATTAAGATTCTGGAGACAAGCAGAGAGAGTTACTCGCACCAAGACAATCAAGTTATGCAAGGTTCAAGGATCATCATACGGAGGAGGAAGCTACCGGGAACGAGAGGAAGATCTCAGGCAGGATCACCCACACCTATTTGCTAGCCAACCCGAATCTCAAGGGCGAGATTCATCTTAAGGGGGGTAGGTTTGTAACATCCCAATTTTCCTAAATTAGGATGTTAACAGATCATTCATATGCATATCATATTCTTATTGCATTATTTGCTTTTTCAGAATATTTGAATCATTATGCAACAAAAGGCAATTTATTTGGAGTGGAGATAACATGACTTCTCCCTGTTTTAAGAATGTTCATAATGTGCAGAATATTATTTCCAGTTCATCCGATATGTTCGTAATTTTGCAATCTTCAAAATATTTTATTTGATTGTTTTATTGCTGTTTGAGTGGCCTATTGCATCAAAATTATTTTTACAAAATTGCATTAGTGTTGGAACTAGTGTTCCTGTAGTTTATAGCTGTAGGGATATTTTGACTGTGTGTCTAGGTATTTTTATTTAGATTTTATATTGTGTATTTTATTTTATTAATTTTGTTCTATCGCTGTCTTTATAAAAAGAAAAACTGCAGCGTTAACGCATCACAGTGGCTCAAAGAATCATGGGCAGCCATCCGCCAGCCCCCGCAGCCCACTCGCCGCAGCCCTTGCCGAAGCGGGTACGCCTCAAGATTCGACCAGATCGCTGGCCGCGACGCCTTAACCCGACTCCGCACCTGACCTGGCCCCTACCCCGAAAGCCGGACATCGCAGCCGCCAGACGACGCACACCGCGGCCGAGCCCGAGTCGAGATCGAGCGCCCTGGCCGACCCCGTGCACACCCGAGACACCAGGCGCGGGCCACAGCCCTCGGGAACCCTAGCGCACGCCCTCCCCTTTCCTTTCCTCGTCTGCACATAGCTGCAACGTGAAACGGATCTTGCCACGGAGCTTGACCCGCCGCCGCCGTCGCCGAAGGTTTTCGTCACCGTAAGAACGCGCAGCCTCACCGCCTGCTCCGTTCGATTCCCCCTTCGATTCTGCATCTTCTTGACGGGCCTGTTTTGGCCACAGAGCACGGGAGCGAGGTAGCCGAGTCGCCGGAGTTCGTTTGAATTTGGGGCAGCTGTCGTCCATCCCCACCGCCGACGCCTTGGCCGTTGAACACCGGCACCACCTCCGCCACTTCTACGCCTCGACCGTCTGGCCCCCTTCGTCTTCGCCGGAGAAGCGCCGGAGAAGCGCCGTCGCCGACGCCCGAGGCAGCCGCCGCCCTCCTCTGCTTCTGGTGAGCACGCACGAGCACAGGGGCCTTTGGCCAATCACAAACTGCCACGTGGCAGACTGCTATAGGTGCAGCTACAAAGGCCGCATGGAACCAGTGAGATTTCTGCTTTTGGTTTTCACATATTTTTCATCCAAAATTCAACTAGCTATATCTTTTATTATATAAGTCCAATTTAGGTAGTTCTTTTTCCTATGCACTCACAAAAATCAACACTTTATCACAGTACCAACTTTGCACATGTTTGCACTTTTCAAATTTGAATTCGTTTGAATTTGAATTAAAGCTTCCGGAGGCCGTAATTATCAAACCGCTTATCGGAATCGAGTGATTCTTTTTGCGTTGTGACCATAGTGCAATTTAGGTGCTGTTAAGCTTCTGTTGTTGATTTTTAAATGGTTTTTTGCTGTTGGTTTTATTTTGGTTCTATTCGTGTTCCGGCGATTGATTTGTTGAATTGTGTGAAACGTGTAGATTGTCCGGAGTGCGACGCGAGCTATTGTCAGGAGTGTGACTTTCTGAACCAGAACCAAGGCAAGTTACATGTTGATCATCCTTTACCTATTATTTTCTATGCATGTAGTTATATCACACTATGAATATATGCATGTATAGGAGTATTATATATGTTGGCTATGCTGTTGAGCTATCTTCCCGTCTTTTGCAAATCGTGGTAGTTGTAGGTTGCTATGCTTTGTAGACGGGGGTGGTTAGTGTATTCATTGAGTTTATGTGAGGATTATATATATAACTCAAATGAGTAGTAATTAAGAATTTAATTCACCTCTGGGCAGAAGTGGTATTGCTTGGTGTTGAGGGAAGGCATCATGGGGTCTTGCACCTTTTCTAAGGCCATGCGCTCATGAGAGTGCACCCTAAGTGGAATGCCGCCCAGGTTCAAAAAGATCAGACAGACTTAGTGACTAGTAGCTTCCATGTGCGGCCACCGCTATATGGGCTCGCTTAGTTGATCGCTTGTTGGAACCCCGCCTGCATAAAGGTCGACAGATGTAGCATATGTAGGTGGGATGTGGTGTCAGGTGGTTAAGGGAACCTCTTCTGAAAGACTTTGTCTCAATCTTCGGATTGGGTCCAGTGGGTAAAGCGTACAAAACTCTGCAGAGTATTAAAACTAATCATGATTAGCCGTGCCCCTGGTTATGGGTAAATTTGAGCGACTACGCCGTTACAGTTGTTGGATGATCTTGACAGATGTGACACTTAATAAATTTGTTGGGCAACTTAATAAAAGGGTAGGTTGGATTTGATTTTGCCAACTCAACCTTGCGTATTTAATTGTAGTAATAAAAGAACTAAATAAAAATTTGACTACTAGGTAGTTATTAGGATAAAATCAGCTTTCTGCAAAATAAACCCTCGAGCCTTCCTTTGTTGTACTATGCATATACATGTAGGTCTGCTATATTATTACTCCTGTGTAACTTGCCAATACATTCCAAGTATTGACCTATATGGCTGCAACGTCTCATGTTGCAGGATATTCGCACGAAGAGTAAGGTACCGTTAGGGTCGCGAAGTCTGCACTCAAAGATCGCCGATGGGCTATGATGGGACTCATCGTTATTTTCTGCTACTTTCCACTGTTTGATTGAATAAAGCTAGCCAAGTGCTATGCAGATTGTTTTATTTTATACATTCTGGATCATACGTTGTAATAAATGATGCACTTGCTATTCTGGTATTCATCTATACTGTGTGTGCTAGCGAGTTCGATCCAGGGACTAGCACGGTAAGCACAGAGACTCAAATCCTTCGAGGTTTGGTCGTTACAACGTGGACAACACTCTTCCCTCTCGTTGCTATGCATCACCATGATCATGTGTGTGCGTAGGAAATTTTTTGTAATTACTACGTTCCCCAACAGTGGCATCCGAGCCAGGTTTTATGCGTAGATGTTATATGCACGAGTAGAACACAATCGAATTGTGGGCGATACAAGTCATACTGCTTACCTGCATGTCATACTTTGGTTCGGCGGTATTTTTGGATGAAGCGGCCCGGACCAACATTACGCGTACGCTTACGCGAGACTGGTTCTACCGATGTGCTTTGCACACATGTGGCTGGCGGGTGTCAGTTTCTCCAACTTTAGTTGAACCGAGTGTGGCTACGCCCGGTCCTTGAGAAGGTCAAAACAACACTAAGTTGACGAACTATCGTTGTGGTTTTGATGCGTAGGTAAGAATGGTTCTTGCTCAGCCCGTTGCAGCCACGTAAAACTTGTAACAACAAAGTAGAGGACGTCTAACTTGTTTTTGCAGGGCATGTTGTGATGTGATATGGTCAAGGCATGATGCTATATTTTATTATATGAGATGATCATGTTTTGTAACCGAGTTATCGGCAACTGGCAGGAGCCATATAGTTGTCGCTTTATTGTATGCAATGCAATCGCCCTGTAATTGCTTTACTTTATCATTAAGCGGTAGTGGTAGTCGTAGAAGCAATAGTTGGCGAGACGACAACGATGCTACGATGGAGATCAAGGTGTCGCGCCGGTGGCGATGGTGATCATGACGGTGCTTCGGAGATGGAAATCACAAGCACAAGATGATGATGGCCATATCATATCACTTATATTGATTGCATGTGATGTTTATCTTTTATGCATCTTATTTTGCTTTGATTGACGGTAGCATTATAAGATGATCTCTCACTGAATTTCAAGATAAAAGTGTTCTCCCTGAGTATGCACCGTTGCCAAAGTTCGTGGTGCCGAGACACCACGTGATTATCGGGTGTGATAAGCTCTACGTTCATCTACAATGGGTGCAAGCCAGTTTTGCACACGCGGAATACTCGGGTTAAACTTGACGAGCCTAGCATATGCAGATATGGCCTCGGAGTACTGGAGACCGAAAGGTCGAGCGTGAATCATATAGAAGATATGTTCAACATAGTGATGTTCACCATTGAAAACTACTCCATCTCACGTGATGATCGGACATGGTTTAGTTGATTTGGATCATGTGATCACTTAGATGGTTAGAGGGATATCTATCTAAGTGGGAGTTCTTAAGTAATATGATTAATTGAACTTAAATTTATCATCAACTTAGTACCTGATAGTATTTTGCTTGTCTATGTTGATTGTAGATAGATGGCCCGTGTTGTTGTTCCGTTGAATTTTAATGCGTTCCTTGAGAAAGCAAAGTTGAAATATGATGGTACCAATTACACGGACTTGGTCCGTAACTTGAGGATTATTCTCATTGCTACACAGAAGAGTTACGTCTTGGAAGCACCGCTGGTTGCCAGGCCTGCTGCAGATGCAACTGACGACGTTAAGAACGTGTGGCAAAGCAAAGCTGATGACTACTCGATAGTTCAATGTGCCATGCTTTACGGCTTAGAACCGGGACTTCAACGACGTTTTGAACGTCATGGAGCATATGAGATGTTCCAGGAGTTGGAAGTTAATATTTCAAGCAAATGCCCGGATTGAGAGATATGAAGTCTCCAACAAGTTCTACAGCTGCAAGATGGAGGATAATAGTTCTGTCAGTGAATATATACTCAAAATGTCTGGGTATAACAATCACTTGATTCAACTGGGAGTTAATCTTCCGGATGATAGTGTCATTGACAGAATTCTTCAATCACTACCACCAAGCTACAAGAGCTTCGTGATGAACTATAATATGCAAGGGATGGATAAGACAATTCCTGAGCTCTTCGCAATGCTAAAGGCTGCGGAGGTAGAAATCAAGAAGGACTATCAAGTGTTGATGGTCAACAAGACCACCAGTTTCAAGAAAAAGGGCAAAGGGAAGAAGAAGGGGAACTTCATGAAGAACGGCAAACAAGTTGCTACTCAAGAGAAGAAACCCAAGTCTGGACCTAAGCACGAGATCGAGTGCTTCTACCGCAAGTAGACCGTCAATGGAAGCGGAACTGCCCCAAGTATTTGGCGGATAAGAAGGATGGCAAGGTGAACAAAGGTATATGTGATATACATGTTATTGATGTGTACCTTACTAGAGCTCACAGAGCACCGGGTATTTGATACCGGGTTACATTGCTAATATTTGCAACTCTAAACAGGGACTACGGATTAAGTGAAGACTGGCTAAGGACGAGGTGACGATGTGCGTTGGAAATGGTTCCAAAGTCGATGTGATCGCCGTCAGCACGCTACCTCTACATCTACCTCCGGGATTAGTTTTAGACCTAAATAATTGTTATTTGGTGCCAGCGTTGAGCATGAACATTATATCTGGATATTGATGCGAGACAGTTATTCATTTAAATATGAGAATAATGGTTGTTCTATTTATATGAGTAATATCTTTTATGGTCATGCACCCTTGAAGAGTGGTCTATTTTTGTTGAATCTAGATAGTAGTGATACACATATTCATAATGTTGAAACCAAAAGATGCAGAGTTGATAGTGATAGTGCAACTTATTTGTGGCACTGCCGTTTGGGTCATATTGGTGTAAAGCGCATGAAGAAACTCCATACTGATAGACTTTTGGAATCACTTGATTATGAATCACTTTGTACTTGTGAACCATGCCTTATGGGTAAGATGACTAAAACGCCGTTCTCCGGAACAATGGAGCGAGCAACAAATTTGTTGGAAATCATACATGCTGATGTGTGTGGTCCGATGAATATTGAGGCTCACAAGTGGTATCAAGTTATTTTCTCACCTTCACAGATGATTTGAGCAGATATGGGTATATCTACTTAATGAAACATAAGTCTGAAACATTTGAAAAGTTCAAAGAATTTCAGAGTGAAGTGGAAAATCATCGTTACAAGAAAATAAAGTTTCTAAGAAAATAAAGAATTTTAGAGTGAAGTGAAATATTTGAGTTACGAGTTTGGTCTACATTTGAAACATTGCGGAATAATTTCGCAACTCACGCCACCCGGAACACCACAACGTAATGGTGTGTCCGAACTTCGTAATCGTACTTTACTAGATATGGTGCGATCTATGATGTCTCTTACTGATTTACCGCTATCGTTTTGGGGTTATGCTTTAGAGACGGCTGCATTCACGTTAAATAGGGCACCATCGAAATCCGTTGAGACGATGCCTTATGAACTGTGGTTTGGCAAGAAACCAAAGTTCTCGTTTCTTAAAGTTTGGGGCTGCGATGCTTATGTGAAAAAGCTTCAACCTGATAAGCTCGAACCCAAATCGGAGAAATGTGTCTTCAAAGGATACCCAAAGGAAACTGTTGGGTACACCTTCTATCATAGATCCGAAGGCAAGACATTCGTTGCTAAGAATGGATCCTTTCTAGAGAAGGAGTTTCTCTCGAAAGAAGTGAGTGGGAGGAAAGTAGAACTTGATGAAGTAACTGTACCTGCTCCCTTATTGAAAAGTAGTTCATCACAGAAACTGGTTCCCGTGACACCTACACCAATTAGTGAGGAAGCTAATGATATCGATCATGAAACTTCAGATCAAGTTACTACCGAACCTCGTGAGGTCAACAGAGTAAGATCCGCACTGCAGTGGTACGGTAATCCTATTCGGAGGTCATGTTACTTGACCAAGGCGAACCTACGAATTATGAAGAAGCGATGGTGAGCCCAGATTCCGCGAAATGTCTTGAGGCCATGAAATCTGAGATGGGATCCATGTATGAGAACAAAGTATGGACTTTGGTTGACTTGCCGGATGATCGGCAAGCCATAGAGAATAAATGGATCTTCAAGAAGAAGACTGACGCTGATGTTAATGTTACTGTCTACAAAGCTCGACTTGTTGCAAAAGGTTTTCGACAAGTTCAAGGAGTTGACTACGATGAGACTTTCTCACCCGTAGCGATGCTTAAGTCTGTCCGAATCGTGTTAGGAATTGTCGCATTTTATGATTATGAAATTTGGCAAATGGATGTCAAAACAACATTCCTGAATGGATTTCTGGAAGAAGAGTTGTATATGATGCAACCGGAAGGTTTTGTCGATCCAAAGGGAGCTAACAATGTGTGCAAGCTCCAGCGATCCATTTATGGACTGGTGCAAGGCTCTCGGAGTTGGAATAAACGTTTTGATTGTGTGATCAAAGCATATGGTTTTATAGAGACTTTTGGAGAAGCCTGTATTTTACAAGAAAGTGAGTGGGAGCTCTGTAGCATTTCTAATATTATATGTGGATGACATATTGCTGATTGGAAATGATATAGAATTTCTAGATAGCATAAAAGGATATTTGAATAAGAGTTTTTCAATGAAGGACCTCGGTGAAGCTGCTTACATATTGGGCATCAAGATCTATAGAGATAGATCAAGACGCTTGATTGGACTTTCACAAAGCACATACTTTGACAAAGTTCTGAAAAAGTTCAAAATGGATCAAGCAAAGAAAGGGTTCTTGCCTGTGTTACAAGGTGTGAAGTTGAGTCAGACTCAATGCTCGACCACTGCAGAAGATAGAGAGAAAATGAAAGATGATCCCTATGCTTCAGCCATAGGCTCTATCATGTATGCAATGTCATGTACCGGACCTGATGTGTGCCTTGCTATTAGCTTAGCAGGAGGTACCAAGTAATCCAGAGTGGATCACTGGACAGCGTCAAGAACATCCTGAAATACCTGAAAAGGACTAAGGATATGTTTCTCATTTATGGAGGTGACAAAGATCTAGTCGTAAATGGTTACGTCGATGCAAGCTTTGAAATTGATCCGGACGATTCTAAATCGCAAACTGGATATGTGTTTATATTGAACGGTGGAGCTGTCAGTTGGTGCAGTTATAAACAAAGCGTCGTGGCGGGATGTACGTGTGAAGCGGAGTACATAGTTGCTTCGGAAGCAGCAAATGAAGGAGTCTGGATGAAGGAGTCCATATCCGATCTAGGTGTCATACCTAGTGCATCGGGTCCAACGAAAATCTTTTGTGACAATACTGGTGCAATTGCCTTGGCAAAGGAATCTAGATTTCACAAGAGGACCAAGCACATGAAGAGATGCTTCAATTCCATCCGGGACCAAGTCCAGGTGGGAGACATAGAGATTTGCAAGATACATACGGATCTGAATGTTGCAGACCCGTTGACTAAGCCTCTTCCACGAGCAAAACATGATCAGCACCAAAACTCCATGGGTGTTAGAATCATTCTTTGTGTAATCTAGATTATTGACTCTAGTGCAAGTGGGAGACTGAAGGAAATATTACCTAGAGGCAATAATAAAGTTATTATTTATTTCCTCATATCATGATAAATGTTTATTATTCATGCTAGAATTGTATTAACCAAAAACATAATACGTGTGTGAATACATAGACAAACATAGTGTCACTAGTATGCCTCTACTTGACTAGCTCATTAATCGAAGATGGTTGAGTTTCCTAGCCATGGACATGAGTTGTCATTTTATTAACGAGATCACATCATTAGGAGAATGATGTGATTGACTTGACCCATTCCATTAGCTTAGCACTTGATCGTTTAGTATGTTGCTATTGCTTTCTTCATGACTTATACATGTTCCTATGACTATGAGATTATGCAACTCCGTGCCATCGGATGAACACTTTGTGTGCTACCAAACGTCACAACGTAACTGGGTGATTATAAAGGTGCTCTACAGGTGTCTTCGAAGGTACTTGTTGAGTTGGTGTATTTCGAGATTAGGATTTGTCACTCCGATTGTCGGAGAGGTATCTCTGGCCCCTCACGGTAATGCACATCACTATAAGCCTGGAAAGCAATGTGACTAATGAGTTAGTTGTGGGATGATGCATTACGGAACGAGTAAAGAGACTTGCCGGTAACGAGATTGAACTAGGTATTAAGATACCGACGATCGAATCTTGGGCAAGTAACATACCGATGACAAAGGGAACAACGTATGTTGTTATGCGGTTCTACCGATAAAGATCTTCGTAGAATTTGTGGGAGCCAATATGAGCATCCAGGTTCCGGTATTGGTTATTGACCGGATACGTGTCTCGGTCATGTCTACATAGTTCTCGAACCCGTAGGGTCCACACGCTTAAAGTTTGGTGACGATCGGTATTATTTTGTGTTTGGATGTACCGAAGGTAGTTCGGAGTCCCAGATGTGATCACAGACATGACGAGGAGTCTCGAAATGGTCGAGACGTAAAGACCAATATATTGGACGACTATGTTCGGACACCGGAAAGGTTCCGGGAGGTTTCAGACATATACCGGAGTACCGGGGGTCACTACAAAAAAATACACTTCCGTGATGATACGTGTTTGTCACAGTAGGTCGCGTTTTTTGTCATGCATGTACATCCATGACGATTTTATGACAGAATCAAGATAGTCATACCCGTGGCCGTCAGAGAAGTGTTCCATGACATTACCAGAATTATCATCACAGACGTGTCCACTTCCATGACAATAAATCACGCGTCACAGAAGTGCTTTCGTCAAGGGTGACCGACACGTGGCATCCACCGTAACGGAATGCCGTTAAGCTATCGGGTCCGGTTTTGGATCCGATAACCCGTTAACAGCCTAGACCAATGGGGATTTTCCACGTGTAAAATCATCATTGGCCGCAGGAAACACGTGTTGCCTCACCGTTGGGACAGATGTCATCCACTCATTGGACAGGAGGCGCCTATGATAGGTCGACACGTGGCATGGCCCAATAGTGGCCCATTCCGGTGAAAAGGCCGCCCAAGAAAAATTAGCAGGCCGGCCCATATAAGGCCTACTTGTGTCAGGTCCATTTAAGCCCACGGCCCATACAAGATGTGCCAATTCGGCCCGTCAACAGCCCGTTAAAGATTTGACACCATTGCAGCCCATCGTCAGTTCGAGCCCGTTAACAACTCGCTATATAATTGGACTCAATATCGGCCCGATGAGATTTCGGCCTGTTAACGGCCCATTTAATGGATGGGCCAATTTTCAGGATGTACATCTTTCGGCCTTTTAGCGACCCATTTAAATGTTGGGCTAATTTCCGGCCCGGTGTGTCTTTCAGCCTGTTGACGGCCCATAAATCTGATGGTCCATTTGTAGCCGGGCCTGAGTTTCGGCCTTTTAGCGGCCCATTTAAGTGTTGGGCCAATTTCTGGACCGGTGTCACTTTCAGCCTGTTGACGGCCCATAAATCAGCTAGGTCATTTGTAGTCGTACCTGAGTTTTGGCCTTTTAGCGACCCATTTAAGTGTTGGGCCAATTCCCGGCCCTGTGTGCCTTTCGGCCTGTTAACGAACCATAAATGAGTTGGGCCATTTGTAGTCAGAACTTAGTTTTGGCCTTTTAACGGCCCATGCCCTTCATACTCCAATACCAGCCCGGTTTCTCTTTCGGCCTGCTAAAGGCCCACTACACAGTTGGGCCATTTACAATACGACCTGACTTTCGGCCTCTTGGCGGCCCATGCTCTTCATGGTCCAGTACAAGCCCGCTGTCTCTTTCGGCCTGCTAAAGGCCTACAGTATAGTTGGGCCATATGTAGCCCAAACTTAGTAACGGCCTGTTAATGGCCCGTGAAATAAATTGGGGCCACCTGTTGCCTGCTTCGATGTCGGGCTCGTTAACGAATTCGGGAGGTAAGAGGGCCGACCATTAACTTTCGCCTAGTAACGCCCATTAACTTAATGGGCCCACTAAAGTTCGTACATGTCTTTAGGCCAAATTAGATATTTTGAGCCCATTACGACGAGCAATTATGCACAGGACCAAAAACAATCAAGCAAAGGTACGGCATACAGGGAAAAACGTTGCACATCCAAAGATATATTACAGAAATTACATCCACCGGCAATCAAAGATTGATGCCGGTGAAAATACATGAGCGTAACCTAACCATCTACAACATCACAATCTGCAACCTCAAAGATGATGACGCCCATAAGCATGTGGGCAAGTTCTTGCTGCTTTGCTACAATCTCTCGAAAACATTGATCGCTTGTTGTGTCGCACGACTGCGCCTCTGATTCATCCACCATTTCCATCATTGCTTCAGCCATTAATTGGTTCATAAACATACATTTATTCCGTTGCATTCGAGGCGAGGATACCGAATGTATTCAGATGGTGATTTTGGCGGGCTTGTATTATCGATAGTGGAGAGTGTCTCACCACTACATCATAACATAAATTAGGACGGAACCAAACAGATTAATCATGAGTTATTGCCATATTACCTGGCCTAGATTTACCGGAAAGAAACAATGGGGTTGCCTTGCTGTTTTCGTAGTTTGTCTTCTTATCTTCGATGCTTCGCACAAAATTAACACACTAGCATTGCTATCATTGGCCAAGTCAGATATTAGGAAAGCAACATTGACACAACGAACGTTCGGGCAACTAGCCTACACCAAATTAACACAATATGGCACAACTATCATCAGCCAGGTAAGGTAGTACGAAAGCAACATTGACACAATGAATGAATGGGCAAACTGTGGAAGCACTACAATTCAAGAATGTGCGTGATATGAGATAGTACATTCATGCAGCTCAAGATGCAAAACTACTGTGCAGTTTTCCTTGCAAAAATCAACATTGGCGCCTTTAACATTTTGCTACAACTAATTTTAGATCAGATAAAGGTTAGATTCACGCCGATTAACAAAATACATGTTGATGTAAAAATATAGTGATATACAACAGGTACTTACATCAACATTGGAGCACAGAGAATTCCCGCAAGATATTTTCCTCGAATACGATCCCATTGGAGGAAGTCTTCTATCGTTTAACCTTATTTTCTAAAAGAGAGATGGGTAAAAAACATGTAGAAAATATGATCAGAATGCTATAAAATTTCATGATGTGAGGATACGCACACGCTTCTTAGAATGGAGTTGACATTCTTTGCCGGATCGAGCGGACTAGTTCTTTGGCCACCGGAATCTGCTTATTATCGTGGAGTAGGGTTTCTCCGTCTTTGGAGCAAGATATCTATGAAAAATGGAGTTGGTTTATTATCTCCGGCGTTTGGATCTTTTGCAAAGACCTGGTTTGTAACCCTTCGATTCTAACATAGCCGTTTTCCCTTGCATGCCTTATATAGAACAATGGTGATTCAATTATAAAACATGCTATAGCAAAGATGGAATAGGTATCAAGAATAGAAAGGCATGACATATTGACATGTATTCCTCCATCCGAAACAAATGGATGGGTCTAGGCGTATTTCAGTTCTAGATACATCCAGCTTTTATCCATTTCGCGACATTTAATCCGGACGGAGGGAGTATGATGCAAGAGCTAGGGATACGACAGACAACATAGTAAAAAACACCTGAAAACCCACCGCAGAACCAAAGTATTCAAACCCATCGATATGAGATAGTACACTCATGCAGCTCAAGATGCAAAACTACTGTGCAGTTTTCCTTACAAAATCAACATTGTGGCCTTTAATCATACATTTTGCTACAACTAAATTTAGATCAGATAAAGGTTGGATTCACGCCGATTAACAAAATACATGCAAATGTAAAAATATAGTGATATACAACAGGTACTTACATCTACATTGGAGCACAGAGAATTCCTGCAAGAATCTTTCCTCATAAACAATACCATTGCAGAAAATCTTCTATCTCATAAGCTTATTTTCTAAAAGAGAGATGGGTAAGAAACATGTAGAAAATATGATCAAGATGCTATAAAATTTCATGATGCAAGGATACGCACACGCTTCTTAGAATTGAGTTGACATATTTTTGCCGGACTGGAGCGGACTAGTTCTTTGGCCAATCGGAATTTGCTTATTATCGAGGGAGTTGGGTTTCTCTGTCTTTGGCGAAGTATCTATAAAACTGGACTTGGTTTATTATCTCCTGGCGTTTGGATCTTTTGCAAAGGCCTTGTTTGTAACCCTTCGCACTCTAACATAGTCGTCTTTCCCTTGCATGCCTTGTATAGAAGAATGGTGCTTTAATTATAAAACATGCGACAGCAGAGAGATGGAATAGGTACTCAAGAATAGAAAGGCATGACATATTGACATGTATTCCCTCCATCCGGGAAAAAATGGATGGGTCTAGGCGTATTTCAGTTCTAGATACATCCTTTTTTATCCATTTCGGCAACATGTAATCCGGACGGAGGGAGTATGGTGTAAGAGCTAGGGATACGACAGGACAACACAAAGAAGAAAAACACTAGTTGAATGTAAAACTATATGCTAGCGGAATACGCATGAAATAACCAAGGCAACATACACGTGTATGATTGGGAAAATAAGATGGCATTGCAACAGAGCACTAGAACATCACTTCAATGTAAAAAAACATGGTATGACAGACAGATGAAGTACATACTGATGAATAACAATGCATAAGATATTCAGAAGCATGATGTCCAAATTAAGCAGATGGCATTGCGATAGAGTATAATGACAGTACTTGAATTTGAAAACATGTTATCATGAATGGAATAGGTACTGAAAAACAGGAAGGCATGACATATTTACATGCATGATCAGCATGATAAGCACATGGCATTGCAACAGAGTAGATACACTCCGTGACATTATATGCATGTTGTACCCATATCACAGGCCAAGTTAGAGCAAGGACCTTGTGGGGTGAAGAGGATTCATCATCTTTCTGCAAGTCTTTCAAGAACCGCCTTTACATGTTCCATCATATTGGGTATCATTGACATCAAGTTTATTGGCCTTTACATTGCTCCGTGAGGTTCTTGTGGATATATCAGTGTGTGCAATTATATCTGACATGCATGGAAGACAACTAGTAGTTAGATTTATGTAATGAGTGCCTGTAGGAGATGACATAAATAGTAGGACTGGGGTTAACTAGCAGCAACAGGTCTCATAAACTAAAGGGAGAACACCGATGAAAGCTACAGAATATGTATCGTTTGTACTCGAGATTAACTAGATGGCACACAAAAGTATTAAAGAACAACATAGGTAATACTAGAAGTGGTATAATACTATAATCACCAGCCCGTGGGATAGCATTGGCTGATGGATGATAACTATGGAACATCGTTACCTAAAGAACAAGTATCTTAGCTGAACTACGGAATAGCGTGAACTCCTAACAAGACCCGTAAGAGATCTGCATGAATATACAAAGTGAAATGTGATGATCTATTTTCCATGCTTAGATGAATAACAAAGCCATAAATGTTGCACACAAGTAAGATGAGGGTACAACCTATCCGGCAGCCATCCATAGGAGTGAGCATCATGTGCCGACTTGTCGATGGCCCTGCAGCTTGTTGTGGCTGTCCATGTCGAAGCACGCGCATTCGATGCGAGGAACTGTTGAGTGGGGACTATAGCTCCCTTCCGTGTATGCTTCCCTTGTTGGAGCAGCTGCGGTGAGGCGGAAGACGGTGTGTCTGAAGATGTAGATAACGCATAATGTTAAGAACGACATATCTCTTTGATCTGAAGAAATACACTAAGAGATCAACTGCAAGGTACGAGAGTGGTCACACGTCTGTTGACTGAAGACTAAATTGGGGTCACACGATTTTATTTTATTTCGCATCGTCCGATCTCGCCGGATGGCTTGATGGCCGTCTTGTGCCTCCCGGCCGACATCGCTCGGAATCTTCCCGAAGAGCCGGCGACCAACAAAGAGAGCAACCTGCCCTCGCCATCCGTGGGCCCCGCCAAAACCCCCGCCTCGCCCCCACCGCATCGCCGTGGTTGCGCCACCCGGGACAATCCACAAAGACTCCCCGTCATCCAGATCCGGCGGCGGTAGTACCTTCAACCCACGCAACTCTAAATGATAGCCATCTAAGCGCTGCTTCCGCGGCGAACTTGCGGCCCCGCACCCTTATGTTAGACACCAGCCAACCGATAGCCTAGGAGCTCCGCCGCCTCGAGGGGTGCTGCTTCCCATTGGGAATCGATTGGCCCGTAATAAAATTCAGAGAACCGACGCCTAAATAAAGTGATTTGAGATGAGGGTGCGACCTATCTGGCGGCATGGTGAAGTAGGCAGGTCCAGTGCCGAAGTCGCCGAGGCCAGCGCGGTTATGGCGACCGTGGCGAGGAAAGAGCGATGTCGCGACGGTCGACGGCTACGTGGAAGCAGCGCCAGGACTCTGGACGGACCCGAAGTTGGAGCCGCTCCGGCGCCGTGAACAACAACGGGGGTGAATCGGCTCTGGTACGGTTCACGCGGCCGTCGTCGAGGCAGCACCAGCAGCACGGAGTAAGAGGCACACGGCCCAGTGCACGATGGCAAATGGACAGCGTCTCTGGCATTAGGGAGGAGGGCGGCTGTGAAATTGGTGCGGTGGGGGGCGCCATGGAGGTGGGGCTGAGGTTTCATGCTCGGTAGAAGGGAGCTTGCTTTGGGGAGAAGGTGATTTGAGCCCACGAGGTATGAATGGGGGCGGCCGGGGGGGGGGGGATTGGGAGGGGAGTGGAACCATGTCTTACGGACGCATTTGTCCGAAATGTGAGGGGAGTTATAGTTCTACCCTTGCCTATAGGCTTCTCGGCTTGGGTCTGTGTACTGAGGGTCGGGGATAGTAGAGTAACTTTGCTTCTCCCCAAATTGTGGGCGTGAGCGATTTCAGGCGAGGAGGGCGTGTTTTGAACTATAGTGGGCGAACGATTTGAGCGAGGAGAGCGTGTTTTCAAATAGTGGGCGCGAGCTATTTGAAGTAGGAGAGCATGTTTTGCCGACCATGGTTTATGAATTATTCGGCACATGTCATTTCGGCCAAGGAGAAGGCGCGCTTGGATGAAGTTACGAACCTACCCTCGATGTACAACAGGCCAATTGATGCGTGTCCCACATAGGACGGTAATTTCAAGATCTCCCATTTATTTGCTCGGGCGAATTCCACTGAGCGGAGAGGATGTTTAACGGTTCGTTCAAATTTTGGGAGAACGAGCATCCACGTCTACCTTACCAAGTCGATTCGAATCAAATTTTGAAATATTAGCTTGCCACTTCTTTTTTAGATGGAGAGATGATGCTCGGGAGTAATGTGTTTTTACATGCTCGTTGCTAGCGATTTACTATATGACAAATAGTTGACCCACTCAAAACGCGAATCAAACCCAAAACGAAATATCTCGATTCAATGAAATAGCTTGTTCAGTAGGTCAAAATAGTGAACTAAATCCAAAATTGAACACCTCAATCGAGTAGCATGTTGTACAGTATTATAGTACTCCTTGAACATGTTGAAAGTCAAATTAATTGTAACATCCCAAATTTTCAATTTGGCATGTTATACAAAGGTCATTCTTGCATATCATATTTTATTTGCATTCTCATCTAACATCCTCGAAAATCCTAAGCAACTCAAGGACCCTCGGAGAGAGTTGGGGATTTTTCAATTTTTATATTTGAATTTTGTCAAATAATGAAAGACGAGGATATTGGATTTTAATTATTTTCTCTCCGGGAATTTTTTTTAATTTAAAATAAATAAATGAGGGGAGATAATATGACTTCTCCAAAATAATTGAAATAACGGAGGAAAAATGTTAAAATCATTTTTGGGATTTTATTTGATTTTATTTGGAATTTTATTCGCCCTAGAAAAAAATTGGCACGTTTTAAAAATTTGCATTTTAGGGGCCAAGAAAAGTTCATCTAGTTCTAAATATTCTATTTAGACGGAGAAAAGTTATTCTGGAATTTTTATATTTTTATTTATTTTTCTAGGACTTTTCTTTCGGCGGAATGTTAAAAAAAAAACGAACGGACCCGCGCCCGTCTAGGCCAAAGGCCCAGCCGAGCCAGGCCGGCCCGCGCCGCCACCGCGTCCCTCCAGCGCCGCCCGTCTGGCACGGACGCCGAGGAGTCCGAGCGGACTCCACCCGGCGACCCCTTCCCAAGTCGCCGCCCGCCCTTCTCCAAGCCACCCCGCCCCGCCCCTTTAAATACCGCCACCACCGCCCGCCACGAACTGAGCCGCCCGAGCCGCTGGAGCCCAGCGCCGTCGCCGCCGCCCTCCCTCCCGTCGCCGCCGCCTTCGCCGTCGCCGCCGCCCCTCGCCGACCCGCCCCTCGCCGGACCCGCGGAGACCCGCTTCGCCCGGACGCGCCTGGAGGTACCCGACCCGCCGCCGCCCGGTTTATTATGTTCTTTTTGAAAAAAAACCTTCGGTTTTTTATAAAACCCTAGATCGTTGTGTATATAGATCGGTTTATTTTCGTCGGTTTATTTATTTAACGAACATCCGTTCACCCGTTCGTTTTAACGAACGCGTTCACTGTTTAAGTTCTGTTAACGAACGTTCGTTCATTTAACAGGTCGTCGCTTTTCTTTTATCAGATTTATTCCGCGGTTATTCTGACCGTGATTTCTAATCCAATTTTCAAACCTGTTTATCTTTTCGCTCGTTTATCGGAATCAGGCGATTCAAGCGCCTGGGTTTCAGATCGAAACCCTCTATCCGAATAATCAACTTAAACGAGTTTTTATCTCTGTAAAATTTGACTCTAGTTCAGATTAGTAAACGGACCTTGTTTTTCTCGCCGTTTGAGTTTCGTTGTTCCGCTTTGGTTTGATTCTTTTTGCAAACCGGAGTTCTTAAGTTGAAGTCTCCGGTCAACCTTTTCAGTTGAAGTTTTCATTGTGCATCTTTGCTTGTTTACTTATGTATGCGTTGTTTGCTTGCGATAGAATTCCCGGAGTGCGAAGCGTGTTATTACGAGTCTCTAGGATTCACGGATCGTCAGCAAGGCAAGTAACACTTGATCATATCTTTTCCTACCCAGTTTTTATGCATTAGTTTCAACCCTCAAACATTGCATGATTAGGATGTCATTAAATTGTGGGTTGGGAAGTAGATGATGAGGTAGGAACCTATTGCCCTGTTACTTTCAAACCCTTGGGAGTTACTTCTGTGTTATGCTTATATTGCCATGCTATGCTCGTAGACGTGGTTATGGTTTGAGAGATATTCACGACAGATGTGAGATTGTTAATTAATGGTTTACTTTAAGGTGGCAACTTAAATACACATCTGGGTGGATTGAGGCACCTGGGAACCCGGTGTTGTCTGCTTTTTTGAAATCCCGGTACCCGTGTGATCTTCCTATGGACCGCCACCCAGGCTAAAAGGGAACTGAGATTATTCATGGTAGAAACTTCCGTGTGCAGCCACAAGCTATTATGGGCTCTAGCATAGTTGAGTAAGTTACGTGAAGCTCTCAAAGAGGTAGATCAGCAGGTAGTGGGTTTTATAGGTTTGGTATGATCTATCCGAGTAGAGAGTTAATTTTTCCGAAAGACTGTGTCTCGGTCATCCGTCTCTCAAACACCATGCAAAGGTCACGAGAAACCAACGGAGGCGATCGAGTCTTGTGGGGAAAAGTGCGCAAACCTCTGCAGAGTGTACAAACTAATCATGGTTAGCCGTGTCCCTGGTTATGGACGATTATGAGTATCTAGTATCTGAGTATTCACATGTATCTCAACACTCTTAACTAAATTTGCTGGGTTGTTAATTACCTTAATTGGGATCATCTGAGTTGGGGGGTACCTTCTCAATGATGTTTCAACCACCATGATAGTTAAATTAAATTTATTCCTTTGATGTAGGGAAAAATTTGGCTTTTCGCAAAACTGTAACCATAGAGCTTTCCACCAGCCATATATGCATGTAGTATAGCTTATTCTTTCATTACCCTATGTGTTACATTGCCAGCATATTCCATGTGTTGACCCGCTCTCTGGCTGCAACGTATTATGTTGCAGACTTTTCAGACGAGGAGTAAGGATTATAGGTCGTTGTCGTGCAGCTCAGTTATGCCGTTGGAGTTGATGGACTCACTTTATCTTCCAAGCCTTCATTTGTTATCACATTAGATGGCCTTCACCATATTATTGTAATAAGTTCTCTTTTGAGACATTCGATGTAATAAGTGTGTGATTGCTACTCTGTTATAAATCCTTCGAGTAATCGTGTGTGTCGGCATTACCGATCCAGGATGACACGAAGCCACGTAGACTTGACCATCTCGAGGTCGGGTCGCTACAAGATGGTATCGAGCACACGCCGAGTGTAGGACACGACCACTAAGATAAACCATAGGTCACTCCTCTCTACTCATTTCTGACCTCTCTCCATTTTTCCACTCTTTAGGATGACGGAGATGAAGTACAAGTTTGCCCAACCGGATGAAGACACACCTTCGGACGTCACTTGAAGGAAGTCACTAGGTACCTGAATATTGGAATACCAAGCTTCACCGGACGCATAACGCCACCTTACCGTAAGAAGAATGCTGGAAGATTCAAGCCCTAGTTCCCTAAGGACGTTTGCACCAAGCACGGAGCCATAGTATGTGTTTTCAATGCACCAACATGGAGTTTGGGAAAGAGTATGGCAGCTCACATTACCATGGGACGCATCGGAGAAGTCTACAACAAGGAACTTAAAGACACCATATACCAAATATGTGGGCGCCGAGACGAGCAATGGGAAGTAATTAGCACCAAGAAGGATAGATCCATTGCAGCTTACA
Source organism: Aegilops bicornis (assembly GCA_021605145.1). Classification (NCBI taxonomy): domain Eukaryota; kingdom Viridiplantae; phylum Streptophyta; class Magnoliopsida; order Poales; family Poaceae; genus Aegilops; species Aegilops bicornis. The sequence continues at coordinate 260,046,353 of CM038673.1, read as the reverse complement.
TCCGGGAGCTCAACCAGCACATTCGACGTCATGAGAACCGGATGCGCAGACATGCTGGATTTGAAGAAGGCGAAAACTAAGATCATCGAATTGGAGGAAGAACTCAAGTCTACACGCGATGGATATGAGGAAGAAATCAAGATACTCTTTGGAGAAGAACGACGACCTAGTCAAGAAGATTGGAGTTTTCATGGGAGGACCAGCACCCAAGGAAGAGGAGCAAGAAGAGGAAGAAGACCCCGCTTGTCCGGACAACTACATCATCATCGATTTACACCGACTCAGATCCAAGTGATGATGACTATGAAGACGAAGTCGAGCGAGACATTATGGAGTCTTCCACCGATCAAAATTTCTAGATGACCACCAAATATTAGTAGTATTTTCCCCATGTAACTTGTAGTAGTTGAGCACTTATGCGATAGTCCTAGACCGCTTTGTATGCCCTTGCTTGCTTGATTGAATGAATGTGTGTTTTGCCTCATGTGCATATGGGTAGTGTTTTCTCACTAGACCTCTTTCTATTTCTAATCTCTCCCTCTAAAACCCTCGGATGCCTCGAGACGTGACCCGGTTTTACTTTCCCACCGGAGCTCACTCGGTTGATCCAACAGCGAGAATGCCTTGATGCAATTGCTAGTTCGTAACTAGGGCAATGCCAACAACAACAACAACAACCCGCCACCAAAGGGACAATTTAGCCCGTTTTACGAGGTTACAACCGCGGTGTTTTCCAAGAGCACCGAGCCAATAGTTGCGTATGACCGGTTACGCCAGTATTGGAAGGGAGTTAACCACCGCAGGATGCACGGATCTTTGAAAGAGTGCGTTTGCCGCACATCAATTGGATGGACCAGCAGCCGCATGGTGGGAGAATTACACGGCTACTTTTCCTATAGCCAATGTCACTTGGGACCAGTTCAACAAGCTTTTCAGACGCCCATGTTTCAACCGGAGCCATGCAGATAAAGAAGCGTGAGTTCTGCAACTTACGCCAGGGAACCGTATCAGGCCCGATGACGTGGATGAGTTTAGCAAGTTATCACGCTATGCCCCGATGATGTGGCCACGGATGCCGAAGCAAGAGAAGTTGATGGAAGGAGTGATTGATGAGATGAGTATGCAGCTGATGGTGGCAACTTTCATCAACTACCAGGTGTTGGTAGATAAGGCCCTAATGATTGAAGGAAAGCAGCAGCAAATTGAGAGTCGTAAGAGGAAGTATGGACAAGGGAAGTATAACTCGAGGAGCTCACCGTAAACCTCGCCTAACCCTGAACTCGGGAGGACTAGTTCATAACCATGGAGGACATAAGCATACTGGAGGAGGAACGCATAATGGTGCGAAGAATGGAAATGCAGCCAACAATAACCAGAATCGCTCTAGCCCGGCTACACCCGCTAAAAGAGACTTGAGCCAAGTTATTTGCTTTAAGTGCGGGAAGACAGGGCACTATGCCAATGACTGCCCTGAAGGAAAGAATGGAAACAGAAATGGGAGCACCGGGAAGAAGCCCAATCCATTCAACAAAGGACAACTGAACCACGTTAACGTGGAGGAAGTTGAAGAGCAGCCGGACGCGGTAATAGGTAAGTTTTTGGTTCAGTCATTTACCGCTATTGTTCTTTTCGATACTGGTGCATCGCATTCATACATATCAAGGGGATTTGTGGATAAGTTTAAGTTACCAACCCAGACCCTTAGGACCCCTCTTTTAGTGAGCTCGCCTAGAGCAGAGTATATGGCTAGCAGATGGTGCACCCAGTTACCCCTAATCATTGGAACACATGTTTTTCCGTCTGACCTAATTATCTTGGAGTCGCAAGGATTGGATGTGATATTAGGTATGGATTGGATGTCGAAGTTTGGAGGAAGTATCGATCGTGCTAGCAAGTCAATCTATCTCACCACCCCGGAGGGAAAAGGATTAAGTATGTATCTAGGCATGTGCCTAGGAGGAGCCAAGTGAATACCCTCACGGGAGTTGTACAAGAGGAAGTACCTGTAGTGAAGGATTATCCAGATGTTTTTCCGGAAGAGTTACCAGGCATGCCACCGGATCGAGACATCGAGTTCCTGATAGAACTAATACCAGGTACATGGCCAATAGCCAAGAGACCTTATCGGATGCCCGCAAATGATCTAGAGGAAATTAAGAAGCAGATCAAGGAGCTATTGGAGAAAGGTTACATTCGTAGAAGTTCATCACCTTGGGGAGCTCCAGTACTTTTGGTGGAGAAGAAGGATAAATCCCTAAGGATGGTTGTTGATTACCGAGCTCTGAATGAAGTAATGATAAAGAACAAGTATCCCTTACCGATGATTAATGATCTATTTGATCAGTTGCAAGGAGCTAAGGTGTTTTCTAAGATTGATCTACGATCAGGATACCATCAGTTGAAGATCCGAGAGAAGGATATACCCAAGACAGCATTCACCACACGATATGGATTATCACGGTATACGGTCATGTCGTTTGACTGACTAACGCCTCGCCTATTTTATGAGTATGATGAACAAAGTGTTCATGGAATATTTGGACAAGTTTGTTGTGGTGTTTATCGATGATATTATGGTTTACTCGAAGAACGAAGAGGAGCACGCAGAACACCTACGTTTGGTTCTTGAGAAACTCGAGGAACACCGATTATCGCCAAATTCAGCAAGTGCGAATTTTGGTTAAAGGAAGTTGGATTTCTTGGGCATGTTATATCGGGAGAAGGTATAGCAGTAGATCCCGGTAAAATTCAAATCCTTTGAATGGTTGGCACCCACTTCATCGTGAGATTCGCAGCTTCCTTGGATTGGCGAGGATATTATCGGAGATTCATTGAGAATTTTTCCAAGATTGCTAAACCAATGACAGAATTGCTAAAGAAGGATACCAAGTTCAAATGGATGAGGATTGTGAGACAAGTTTCCAAGAGTTGAAGAAACGGTTGACTACAGCCCCAGTTCTGACATTGCCAGATATACGTAAGGAGTTTCAAGTGTATTGTGATGCCTCTCGCTTGGGAATTGGATGTGTTCTTATGCGGGAAGGAAAAGTTGTCTCGTATGCCTCACGACAACTGAAGCCTCATGAGTTGAACTATGCCACGCATGATTTGGAGTTAGCAGCCGTAGTACATGCATTAAAGACACGGAGACATTATCTCATGGGAAACCGTTGTGATGTGTACCACGGATCATAAGAGTTTAAAGTACATTTTCACACGAAGGAGTTAAACCTCGCATGGAGGAGATGGCTGGAACTTATAAAAGATTACGACATGAAGCTACACTATCATCCAGGAAAAGCCAACGTCAGAAAGCACGCTTTGAGTCGGAAGAGTTATGCCAATATCCTTGAAGGTAGAGGACTGCCAAAGGATTTAGCAGAGGATGTTATGGAACTTAATTTGGAGATTGTTCCAAGAGGTTTTCTTGCAACAATGGAGGTTCAGTCGACATTGTTAGACAAGATCCGAGACGCTCAGAAGGAGGATAAAGAGATTGCTGAGATAAAGGAAAAGATGGGCAAAGGAAAGGCCAAAGGTTTTCGCGATGATGAGCACGATACCTTGTGGTTTGAGGATCGGATTTATGTGCCCAACAATTCGGAGATCGTGAAGTTAATACTTCAAGAGGCCCATGACTCACCATACTCGATTCACCCCGGAAACACCAAGATGTACTTGGACTTGAAGGAACGTTTCTGGTGGGCTGGTATGAAGAAGGATATTGCCGAGTATGTAGCCGTTTGCGATGTATGTCAGAGAGTGAAGGCAGAGCATCAAAAGCCGATGGGGACTGTTGCAGCCTATGCCAATACCGAATGGAAGTGGGACAAGCTTGGCATGGATTTTATCACTTTGGATTACCCGTAACCAAAGCAGGATATGATTCAATATGGGTAGTAGTGGATCGTTTGACCAAAGTAGCTCATTTCATCCCGGTGAAAACAACCTATACAAGTGCAAAGTTGGCCAAGATATATATGACCAGGATAGTATGTTTGCACGGAGTTCCGAGGAGTATCGACGATAGAGGAACACAGTTTACTTCAAAGTTTTGGCATCAACTACACCAGACTTTGGGTACCAGTTGGAGTTTAGTACCGCGTTCCACCCATGCAGACGGATGACAGAGAGAGAGTCAATCAGATTTTTGGAGGACATGTTGAGAGCCCGTGCGCTAGATTATGGATCTAGTTGGGATGACAATTTGCCGTACGCAGAATTCTCATACAACAACAGCTACCAGGCAGTTTGAAGATGGCACCGTTCGAAGCTCTGTATGGACGCAGATGTAGAACACCATTGATGTGGGATGAGGTTGGAGACCGTCAGTTGTGTGGACCAGATTTGATCAAAGACTCTGAGGAGAAGGTTAAACTGATCAGAGACAGACTAAAGATTGCTCAGTCTAGACACAAGAGTTACGCAGATTCTAAACGCAAGGAAGTAACCTATGAAATTGGAGACAGAGTATATCTGCAGTATCACCCCGAGGGGAGTGAAAGCGTTTTGGAGTAAAGGGAAAGTTAGCCCCAAGATTTGTAGGACCATACCATATTTTGGAGCGGATGGGAGAAGTTGCCTACAAGCTGGAGTTACATGAAGGATTTTAAGGATTGCATGACGTGTTTCACGTGTCACAACTGAAGAAGTGCCACGCTGAGATGGACGACATACCACTAAAGGATACAGTGCCCCTGGAGGCGATACAATTGGATAACAACCTGACTTATGAGGAGAAACCAGTAAAGATTTTGGAGTTTGATAGCAGAGTCACTCGGAACAAGGTGATCAAGTTTTGCAAAGTTCAAGGAGCCACCACACCGAGGAAGAAGCCACCAGGAGCGAGAAGAGGATATTCGCAAGGACCATCCGCACCTATTTTCTAGCCAACCCGAATCTCGAGGGCGAGATTCATCTTAAGGGGGGTAGGTTTTTAACATCCCAAATTTTCAATTTGGCATGTTATACATAGGTCATTCTTGCATATCACATTTTATTTGCATTCTCGTCTACCATCCTCGAAAATCATAAGCAACTCAAGGACCCTCGGAGAGAGTTGGAGATTTTTCAATTTTCATATTTGAATTTTGTCAAATAATGAAAGACGAGGATATTGGATTTTAATTATTTTCTCTCCGAGAATTTTTTTTAATTTAAAATAAATAAATGAGGGGAGATAATATGAATTCTCCAAAATAATTGAAATAACGGAGGAAAAATGTTAAAATCATTTTTGGGATTTTATTTGATTTTATTTGGAATTTTATTCGCCCTAGAAAAAAATTGGCACGTTTTAAAAATTTGCATTTTAGGGGCCAAGAAAAGTTCATCTAGTTCTAAATATTCTATTTAGACGGAGAAAACTTATTTTGGAATTTTTAGATTTTTATTTATTTTTCTAGGAATTTTTCTTTCGGCGGAATGTTTAAAAAAAACGAACGGACCCGCGCCCGACTGGGCCAAAGGCCCAGCCGAGCCAGGCCGGCCCGCGCCGCCGCCGCCTCCCTCCGCGCCCGCCGTCTGGCACCAGACGCCGAGGTCGAGCCGGACTCCACCCGGCGACCCTTTCCCAAGTCGCCGCCGCCCGCCCCTTCTCCAAGTCACCGCCGCCCCGCCCCCTTTAAATACCGCCACCACCGCCCGCCCGCTTGGGCAAAACCGCCCGGAGCCCAGCAGTAACCGCCGCCCTCCAGCGCCGTCGCCGCCGCCTTTCGCCCGTCGCCGCCGCCCCTCGCCGACCCGCCCCTCGTCGGACCACGGGAACCGCGCTTTCGCCCGGGCCAGCGCCTCGCCCGGTATCCGACCCGCCGCCGTTGGTTTATTATGTCCTTTTGAAAAAACCCTTCGGTTTTTTATAAAACCCTAGATCGCTTTTTTATAGATCGGTTTATTTTCGCCGGTTTATTTATTTAACGAACATCCGTTCACCCGTTCGCTTTAACGAACGCGTTCACTGTTTAAGTTCTGTTAACGAACGTTCGCTCGCTTAACAGTTTGTCGCTTTTCTTTTATCGATTTATTCCGCGGTTATTACGACCGTGATTTCTAATCCAATTTTCAAACCTGTTTATCTTTTTCATTGCTTATCGGAATCAGGCGATTCAAGCGCCTGGAGTTTCGTATCGAAACCCTCTATCCGAATAATCAACTTAAACCAGTTTTTATCTCTGTAAAATTTGACTCTAGTTCAGATTAGTAAACGGACCTTGTTTTTCTCGCCGTTTGAGTTTCGTTGTTCCGTTTGGTTTGATTCTTTTTGCAAACCGGAGTTCTTAAGTTGAACTCTCCGGTCAACCTTTTCAGTTGAAGTTTTCGTTTGTGCATCTTTGACTGTTTACTTATGTATGCGTTGTTTGCTTGCGATAGAATTCCCGGAGTGCGAAGCGTGTTATTACGAGTCTCTAGGATTCACGGATCGTCAGCAAGGCAAGTAACACTTGATCATATCTTTTCCTACCCAGTTTTATGCATTAGTTTCAACCCTCAAACATTGCATGATTAGGATGTCATTAAATTGTGGGTTGGGAAGTAGATGATGAGGTAGGAACCTATTGCCTGTTACTTTCAAACCCTTGGGAGTTACTTCTACGTTATGCTTATATTGCCATGCTATGCTCGTGACGTGGTTTGGGTTTGAGAGATATTCACGACAGATGTGAGATTGTTAATTAATGGTTTACTTTAAGGTGGCAACTTAAATACACATCTGGGTGGATTGAGGCACTGGGAACCCAGTGTTGTCTGCTTTTTGAAATCCCGGGGTACCCGTGTGATCTTCCTATGGACCGCCACCAAAGCTAAAGGGGAACTGAGATTATTCATGGTAGAAACTTCCGTGTGCAGCCACAAGCTATTATGGGCTCTAGCATAGTTGAGTAAGTTACGTGAAGCTCTCAAAGAGGTAGATCAGCAGGTAGTGGGTTTTATAGGTTTGGTATGATCTATCCGGAGTAGAGAGTTAATGTTTCTGAAAGACTGTGTCTCGGTCATCCGTCTCTCAAACACCATGCAGATAAACCAACGGAGGCGATCGAGTCTTGTGGGGTTTTGTGCGCACACCTCTGCAGAGTGTACAAACTAATCATGGTTAGCCGTATCCCCGTTTATGGACGATTCGAGTATCTAGTATCCGAGTATTCACATGTATCTCAACACTCTTAACTAAATTTGCTGGGTTGTTAATTACCTTAATTGGGATCATCTGAGTTGGGGGTACCTTCTCAATGATGTTTCAACCACCATGATAGTTAAATTAAATTTATTCCTTTGATGTAGGGAAAAATTTGGCTTTTCGCAAAATAACCATAGAGCTTTCCACCAGCCATATATGCATGTAGTATAGCTTATTCTTTCATTACTGTATGTGTTACATTGCCAGCATATTCCATGTGCTGACCCGTTCTCGGGCTGCAACGTATTATGTTGCAGACTTTTCGCACGAGGAGTAAGGATTATAGGTCGTTGCCGCAGCTCGCTTATGCCGTTGGAGTTGATGGACTCACTTTATCTTCCAAGCCTTCCACTGTTATCACATTAGATGGCCTTCAGCCATATTATTGTAATAAGTTCTCTTTTGAGACATTCGATGTAATAAGTGTGTGATTGCTACTCTGTTATAAATCCTTCGAGTACTGTGTGTGTCAGCATTACCGATCCAGGGATGAAACAGAAGCACAGAGACTTGACCATCTGAGGTCGGGTCGCTACATTAATGAACTTGTTTGATATACGCACATATCCGTTCATGTGTGGATTGTAGACAACATGTTCTCCAATTTAAATATTTGAATGCAAGTTTATATCGAAACATGGTTTATATCAGTCTTTGATGCATAAAACGTGACCTCCCCCTCTCCCGCACTCCTGTTCTCTCTCTCTCTCTCTCTCTCTCTCTCTCTCTCTCTCTCTCTCTCTCTCTCTCTCTCGCCGACAATCTTCAATTACATACGCATTCGACACAAAAACCTTGTTGTTTCCTCTCTCTCTCTCTCTCTCTCTCTCTCTTTCTCTCTCTCTTTGTGTGTGTGTGTTGGGGGGTCTTTCTAGTTTGCATGCATATATACACCATCTATAGGTCTCTCTCAAGACACTATGTATGATACTCTAGCTAGTCCAAGCTAGATATCTTGGGTGCACTCATCGACGCACACAAATTCCTTGGCTCTTTGCCTGTAACTCTCTCACGCACCACTATGTCATCTCGAGCTCTTCCCCTCTCTCAAACTCTCCATCCACAGGTCACACATACACATGCATATCTCACTGCTTTTCGATAGGCCCATCTAAAACTCTATCTCTCTCCCTTGTTCTCTCTCCATCTCACATGCACACACACACAATCTCATGCCCAGCTAGCCAAGTATGATGGTCTCTCACTCAACTGTAGGCACACACAGTCCCCCCTATATGTATATGACTAGCTAATCTTAGTCTCCATCACAAACATGTGCATGGTCTATCTCGAATTCTCTCAGGGCATCTTTCTATCGCGCACACACTCCCTCGATCTCCCACCCATATAGTCCCCTCACGATCTCGAGGGGATCTCTCTATCACAAACACACCCTCTCTCCCTCCCCATGCGTCCATGCCATCCATGTGTCCCTCTCGACCTTTTTCCTTGTTGGCCGAGACCTCTATTGGACATGTGCTACAGGGGTGTCTCTCTCCGTTGCAAACAATCACACACTAGCTATCTTCGTGTATCTCCTCGCCTCGCTTTTCCATCTCGGAGATGCATGCGTGATATGTTCGCATAAGAAACGAAAAAACAAACACTCTCTCTAATTTATCGTTTGTTGTCACTTTCTCTTTCACACACATACTCTTTTTGCACACTTACTCATTCTACTTCACACGCACTTGATCTGTCTCGACCGAGGCACTCTCCTCGGTCCATAGCATATAGATTTATTGAAAAGTCAAACATCACAAAGTTTCACCATGTACTTGGAGAAAAAGAATTACATCTAGTACGGCAAACATATACCATTAGATTCACCATGAGATGTAGTTTTGTATGATGTATCTTTGGTATTGTAGATATAAATAACATTTGCGTAAACCTGATCCAAGTTTCCAAAGTTTGACTTCTAAAAAATTTACATGCACTCCATTATCGAGTGGATGGAATATCTCTTTCCCCCTCTCAGCTATCTGACGCACCACTCAGCCTTATCGGGGCTCCTCAATCTCTCTCAAACTTTATTGGTTAGTTTGGTTCGTGACCTGACCCTCATGCCTTGATAGCCGCCATCGCCTGGTGTGGACGTGACATGTAAAATATTTCTGCTGGCCGTGCTTGTGTGGTCTTTGAAGCGTTTGGTTCATGCCCGGCCGAACAAAGCATCAACGTCCCATCAATCAATCCATGCATCAATTATGTAATGCTAATATCCATCCATGTTGCTGTTAGCCTCGTGGCTGCACGACCAGCCATGGCCAGGCGTTCGAAATCGGTCGCCTGGGCCAGGCTACTTGCAGTGTCTGGAGTTCAGCCAGGCTAATTAAAGTGCAAGGGAAACCAGGCGAGGCGGGCTTTCTTTTTCACAGGGTAGCAACCAAACAAGCGTGCATGAAATCCAGCCACAACCCCTGGCCAGGAAAAAGATGCTCAGGACGCAAGCCAAACTTGCCTTATATCTCCCTGGTTCACACATACACATGTCTCGCCAAGGCTATACATATAGACCCATCCAACACTCTCCGCCTTGTTCTCTCTCCATGTGACACGCACCCCCTAAGTACCATAATCCCTCACTCCATCATAGGCTCTGTTTGGATCCATGGGTTAGAGTTAGTTTGGGTTAGTTTGGAGTCAACTAACCCAAAAAGATCCAAACAGGAGGGTTTGTTTGGGTTAGATGCATCTAAACCATCCAAAAAAACTAACCCATCCAAGAGGTGCTTATTTGGGTTAGTTCTTCTCGGGACCACTAATAAACACTTTTTTCTCTCGCTCTCCCCGCAGCAGATCCCTCCCCACTTCCTTGAAGCTTCTCGTCCTCTCCCTCCCTCCCTCTCGCACCGCCCATTAAGGTGCCTCACCGTATCCGCGCTCCATCTAACCCTGCATCCAAACACCTCTTTACTTAGAGTTAGTTTAGGGTTAGTTCAGGGTTAGAATCTAACTCTAACCTCTAACTGAGTTAGAGTATCCAAACAGGGCCATAGGCGCAAGCACCCCCCCTCCTAAGTATGATTATCTCTTACTATCCATCAGGAACACACGTATTGTCTCCTTCCATCCATACGTCCAACTACATATCTCTCGGGGCATCTTCTATCAAGCACACACCATGTCACTTGATCTCCCACCCATGTAATTCCATCACGATCTCCAGGGGATCTCTCTATGACAAACATACACTCTCTCCTCCCCATGTCTACATTTTCTCCGTACGTCTCTCTCGACCTCTCTCCCTTGTTTGTCAGTCCCCTCTTGGCCACGTGCTAGGGGTCTTTCTCTCTCGGTTCCAAACAACCACACACTATCTCCTCACCTTGCCTCCTTTGTCGAAGATGCATGTGTGGTATGTTTGCATAAGACACACACGCTTTTTCTCTACTTTTATCGTGTGTTGTCCATGTATCTTTCACACACGCACACACACTTTTTTCACTCTCTCTCTCTCTCTCTCTAGTTAGGGACTCTGTCACGTCCATAAGCATATGGATGTTTTGAAAAGTCAAACCTCAGAAAAGTTTGACCAGGTATATGTGGAGAAAAACATTTACATCTGGAATGATCATTAGATTCATCACAACATGTACTTACTTCATACTATCATTTATCTTTGGTATTGTAGATATAAGTAATTTCTTTATAAACTTGGTCAAAGTTTCAAAAGTTTGACTTAAAAAAATGTTGGAACTACATTATCGAACGGAGGGAGTAGCTCTTTCTCTCTCTCTGCTATCTCTCACGGGTCTCCCCTCTCACTTGAACTCTCTATACCGACGGATTATACGCTCACCGTGTCAGCCAGATAGCTCGTGATATTGTTTATTTGACCGGTCAACCAATCCACATGCTGCCTTGTCACTCGTGTTCTGTATCTTCGTGTCTTTGGCCCATGTGGCAGTGGGTGAAAATAAGTAAACTAGAGGCCCATCTGACACACGGTGAAGTAAACAAAGTTGAAACCACTCGGGGTAGCACCCCGACGCTAGTAAATTGAGGGAGCATTGAGGACAAACTTCTTGCGCCCGAAGGATGCACTCGCGCACAATTCACCACTGCGCGGCAGCATGCACAGAAGGACGCACTCGCGCACACCCAACACACAACACACACCAGCACACGTGTACACCAGCGTCGCCGCCGGTTGAGATGGACGGCAAGGCAGCCAACAAGCGGAGGCGGCTCGAGCCGAAACCGCATCCGGCGAGCCCAGACTTCATCAGCAGCCTCCCCGATGACATGCTACTCGTCATCATCGGCCTCCTCCCCACCAGATCTACCGTGCGGACCGCCCTGCTCTCCCGGCGATGGCGCCCCCTCTGGCACTGCGTCCCCCTCAACCTCACTGTCGACAGCTGCCTCTGCGATGGGGATTGCAAACACATGGCCGCAATCTCCAAGATCCTTTCATCGCACCCTAGGCCAGCCAGACGCCTTGACATCCGCATGTTCAGTACCAACCGCAAGGTCCAACCCAAGTTCGACGAGTGGTTCTTTTCCCCCGCCCTAGATCAGCTCGAGGAGCTCAGCTTTGAAGCTGGATGATGTCGCTCTCTGCCGCCGTCCGTGCTCCGCCTCACGTCAACGCTGTGCCACGCCAGCTTCAGCTCCTGCTACCTTCCCCAGATTAATGTCGCGCCTGCCCTTCTTCTCCCTCAACTCAAGTAGCTTGACCTCTTCGACGTTGTCATCTCGAAGAAGGCTATGGAGCACCTGCTCCGTAGCTGTACTGTGCTCGAGTACCTTCGTCTTGAGCAGATCCACGGGTTCATTAGCCTCCACATCGCCTCGACGAATATCCGATGGATTTATGTGTCTTGCTGGCCCCGCAACAAGACATCAATTGGGAAGAGATCACTCCAGCTGTTCCATGTTATGGTCATTGAGAATGCGCCTTTCCTTGAGAGATTGCTTGTATTGGATCTAGAAGGTCCAACAAAAATCAGGGTCATTGACGCGCCGAAATTGATAGCGTTGGTGTACTCGTGTGCCAAATTCTCCGAACTCTTTATTGGATCCGTAATCGTTCAGGTACAGCACTCATCTTCTTCTCCGTCTTCTTGAAATTCACATTTTTAAATTTCTTCTTGATGTATTTATGACCGTCTTCCAGAAAATGATTCCCACAAGCTTGACCCAGTCCATGTGCACAGTGAAGATGTTAGCACTAAAATCTATCGGCCCAATCTGGATCAAGTTGTTGGATTCCTTACATGCTTTCCGTGCACGGAGAAGCTACTCATCGAGGTGAAACTTCTTTCCTATAAGTAAACGGTAATCACAACATAGCTCAAATTTTTTCGTAATTTTCCCAAATTACGATGACAAGTGCAGTGTTCAAAACTGCATCTACGCACTGCACCGAAAGAAATGTTTTTAGGCCTCCTTTGGTTTGGAGGAATTTCATAGGAATTCTAGAGGATAGGATTCTCATAGGATTTTTTCCTTAAGAGCCGTTTGGTTCATAGGAATGGATTCCTATTCCTATATAGGATTGGTTCCTATCCTCCACATTTCATAGGAAAATAAAAATGAGCCTAGACTAAATGAAAAAATTCCTTTGGTGTAAATCAAATGACATCTCATTTCCTATTCCTACTCATAGGATTTGAGATACATGTCATCTAATTTCCTATAAATTTCCTATTCCTACGATAATCCTATCCCATGAACCAAAAGAGGCCTTAGTATTTTTTCTGATGTGATCACCTGCATCGTTTTGTGTCAGACTACTATAGTAGCCTAGGCTAGTCATAGTGGAAAGTAAGTTAGACTACTCCAGTAACTCTATGGTTACCCTAAGAGCAAGTACTACCTCCGTCCTGGTTTACTCTTCCAATTTTGTAGTATCAAAATTTGACCATAGATTTGACTGACAAAATGTTAATGCATGTCACTGAGTACTATATCGTTGGATTCATATTTGAACATAATTTCAAATGGTGTAATTTTTAGTGACATGCATTGGCATTTTCTTAGGTAAATCTATGGTCAAAATTTTATACTAAATACGAGGTAGTATTCCCTCTGTCCCAAGATTCTTGTCCTACATTTGTTTAGATACGGATGTATCTAACACTAAAATGTAACTAGATACATCCGTACTTAGACAAATTTAAGACAAGAATTTTGGGACGGATGGAGTAAAAAAGTGGGCTATGTAGGCCAAAACATGTGCCAAATTCACTTGTGATGCATCTGGCATCGATGCCCCTCCATTGCTCACCTAGTGCCCCAATCTGGATCACCTACTTTGCTCCGGTGCCAAATTAACTCACGCAATGAAAAATCACTGCGTGGGAGAGAGAGAGGACTGAGGCAATAAAAAACACTTGCTTGGGAGAGTGAGAGGCTGGTGTAGTTGGTTTGATTGATTTGTTTATACATGTGGGTCTGTGTGCACAGTGGTGCCAACTCTCTCACATCGCGAGAGCGGTGCCAAAATCTTTTGATTTGACATCGATGCGTATTATGTGGCATACTTTTGCGAAATATGGCATCGACCACATAGTGGAAGGCAACAAATGCCTAGTTAAATAAGAGGAAACAGAAAGAGAGAGAGAGAGAGAGAGAGAGAGAGAGAGAGAGAAAAAATAACACTAGCCAGCAAACCCTATCGAAAGAGCGAATGATATTGGTAACACTTGATGAAACTCCAATCTAATTCAGCCAAATGATCTAATATATTATCTTCTATTGAGTATAAAAAAGACCGAAAGTGAAAAATGTGCTGCACTATAACAATCTCATCGAATGCCTTGATCTCCATATTACAGAAATTGATTTGATCGACTACCGAGGCAGCACATCTGAGATTAAATTGGCTAGGTTCTTTGTTCTGGAGGCAAGTGTGCTCAAGGTAATGACGTTTGGCTTTCTCTGGCGCAGCAATGACTGCGTGCTGATCATCGCAGGCGTCTAAGCCTAAATGACAAAGTCTCCGCAGAAGCTGAATTTGTTTTTGAAACATCAAGTGGCCAGAGACTCGAAAACTTATTTTCCCATTAGTGACTTGTCAGGGCGGTGGATTTTAGTTTATACGATAATGCTGCATCCACCTAAAGTAACTAAAGTTCTTACGTAAACTTCCTAGTAATTCCCTCTTCATAGGTGCAGCATTACTCCTAACATTTGTAATATCAGTTTGAAACTTGTAATATTGCCGTGTCCTATTCCTGCGTTTTCAAAATCCTGTGAATCAAACAGGTGCTGAGTTGGTGATGATGTTGTGCCTCCCATATTTCACCAATAGCCGTCGGATCTAGATCTGACGCATACAAACCAAGCTTCTCCATTTTTGCAAAAAGATGGTTGCACTAGTTCCCTATTTACAAACAACTCCTTGTCTCTCACAATCAACACTTGTTCCAAGGCCGTGGAAAAATTTGGCGCGATGGCCGCTGCCGGAGCCGTCCACCCCCAATATTGGTGTTCCATGCAATGCACGGGCATCTACGCACGAGAAATTATGTCGAACAGGGCTAGTTGTAAGCAGGCTAGCTCTACAGCCATTATGATAGTGACTGCAGACGGCGAGGCTGACTATGGTATGTCGAACACGGCGTCTATACTCAGGTGTCATCTCCGGCGTAGGGTCTTGTCACTTCACTGTGAGGAGCAGCACGTAATAATTTGACCAACGGGTAGTATAGTGCTTGTACTCCTACTACTACATTGGTAGTACTACTACTAGTACTAGTAGCACCACTGTCTGGATTTAGGAGTACTACCACGTCCATATGGATTTTAGTAGTTGACTAGCAATATCTAGTACGACTCCCTCTGTAAATAAATACATGGTGTTTTATTCCTATCGGCGAGAGAACTTAATTGTTTTTGCTAACTAGAGTACTAATAGGATTACATGCAATGAACTAAACACTGCATGTCATGTTTGGTAGTCTCAAGTTATTGAAAGCATGCACGGACCACATCTCTCATTGGTTGATATGTCACGAAATAAGAATCAAGGAGGGAGTTAATGCACCGTGCCTAAGTGAGGGAGTCCCAGATTAGGGGGTGTCCGGATAGCCGGACTATGACCTTTGGCCGGACTCCTGGACTATGAAGATACAAGATTGAAGACTTCGTCCGTGTCCGGATGGGACTTTCCTTGGCGTGGAAGGCAAGCTTGGCGATACGGATATGTAGATCTCCTACCATTGTAACCGACTCTGTGTAACCCTAACCCTATTCGGTGCCTATATAAACTGGAGGGTTTTAGTCCGTAGGACAAACAACAATCATACCATAGGCTAGCTTCTAGGGTTTAGCCTGTCTGATCTCGTGGTAGATCTACTCTTGTACTACCCATATCATCAATATTAATCAAACAGGAGTAGGGTTTTACCTCCATCAAGAGGGCCCGAACACAGGTAAAAACATCGTGTCCCTTGTCTCCTGTTACCATCCGCCTAGACGCACAGTTCGGGACCCCCTACCCGAGATCCGACGGTTTTGACACCGACATTGGTGCTCTCATTGAGAGTTCCTCTGTGTCGTCGCCGTCGGAAGGATGCCTCATCCCGTCTTTAAAGACGGGACTATTGCTAAAGAAGCTTTGGCTGTCGGCCAAACTCTCCGGCTAGGCGGTTTTCTTATGACCGTCTGTTCGGCCGCCGCGCCGACGATGACTTCTCAGGTCATCGAAAGCAATCTTCACGTTAACTCAGAGCTCGCCAAGCAGTTAGATCCGATGGAGCTCTCTTCCTTAAACGAGCTCTTGGATCGCGCATCGCCGCTCAGGAGTCGCTATAGACTATGATCGATTGGGCCTAAACCCGATCGAGAGAGATTAACTCTCCCGGGTTACCCACCACGTTCTTGTGGTGGAGGAACAATACTGACGACCCTTCTTCTATCTTATGGACTAGCCACGTCCGGATTCCCAATCCCTCCATGCCGGATTCCCGCGGAGGAGAGGACGTCACTCAAGCCCTGAACCTAAAGTCAGGCAACGGGCTAGATTCATTGGAGAACGTCCAAGAATCCAAGCTTCCAAGTTCGGAAGCTCCTCGGCCCTTAAGTTTCAGATTGGGCGCGGTTCCAGATTTAATTCCACCCGCCCACCCAAACATAAGCGACCTATCTCAAATTCGGCAAGAGCCCATGAAACAAGATACACCATTCTTGGGCGATTCCTCCTGGTTATGGACAGGATAAAGGACTGCCGCGAGGAGGACGCAATCTCATTATTCTGCAACAATTGCACGGACAACGGGATCCTAAACGCTATAAGTCGCCGTGACATTACACGCTTTGCCGACTTGGCGACCATAGTACGAAAGTACTGTGCGATGGAAAGCGCCTGGAAAACCGAATCAAGATTTTGGGACAATCCGGCCTTGAATACAACCCCGGTCCGAAATAAAAGGGTGCATCATCGCCAGGCACCAGGGTTAAATACCAAAAAGCAAAAAACCCTCTATAGGGCATGGAACCGTACTGGAGGGATGGCTCAATGGACCCTGTAAAATTCATAATACAGAGGGCGCCACTCCAACTCATAGCCTTAGAGCATGTTGGATACTACAGCAGGTGTCCAAAAGTGGCGAAGAGCTTCTAGCTCTAGAGCACCAACCCAAGGATACCAGTATGGTATTAACAGTCTTCGAGACTTTCGCATCAAATAATATGTGGAAACGAACGCTCCGCAGCCTCGCCGAAGTCTACCAAGTAGCAACAATAAACCCATGGAGTGACACGGCTATTACCTTTAATGCCGGTGGCGAACCTAAATTCGAACAGCCGAGCACCAGCCGCATTAGTCCTCAGTCCGATAGTGGACGGCTTTCGCCTTACCAAGGTACTCATGGACGGTGGCAGCGGATTGAACCTCATTTACGAGGAAACCCTCCGAAAAATGGAGATAGACTGGAGCCGCATTGAGCGAAGCAGCCCAACCTTTAGAGGAATAATCCCCAGTCGGGAAGCATGCTGTACAGGAAAAATCACATTGGATGTGGTGTTTGGCACGCCGGATAATTACAGATCCGAGGAAGTCACATTCCAAGTGGCCCCGTTCAGCAGCGGATACCTCGCTCTATTAGGGCGAGAGGCATTCACAATTTTCAAGCTATACCCCATTATGGGTACATGAAGCTCAAAATGCCCGGGCCCAACAGAATCATTACTCTTGCTAGTGACCGGACATAGCACTCCAGCGAAAATAAGACAGTACCACAGCCCTTGAGGCACTATCCAAAGCCCTAGCGGCCGAGGAACTCAACTACTGCGCTCCACGGTGAATAGGGACGATGTGATACTCGATAAGAGATCCAAATCCACTTCCTTCAAACCAACGGACGAAATAGTCAAATTCCAAGTCCATCCAACGAACCCTACCAAAACGGCCTCCATCGGGGCACAATCAAATCCTGATGTAGACGCCGCACTAAGAGAATTCCTACGCGAAAATTGGGACATTTTTGTCTGGCACCCTTCGGACATGCCAGGAATCCCACGCCGGCTGGCCGAGCACAGCCTAAACATCCTAAAAGGATTCAAGCCATTCAAACAGGCTCTTCGGCGTTTCTCCGAACCAAAGAGACAGGCCATGGGAGAGGAGCTAGCCAAACTATTGGAGGCCGGATTCATCAGAGATATAAAACATCCGGACTGGCTAGCAAACCTGGTGATGGTACCAAAGAAGGACAAATCCTGGCGCCTATGCATCGATTTCAAGGACCTCAACAAGGCTTGCCCAAGGATCCCTTCCCCCTCCCCCGCATCGATCAAATCATCAACGCTACCGCAGGACACGATTCATTGTGTTTCCTCGACGCATACTCCGGCTACCACCAAATTAAGATGGCAGAGCCTGA
The DNA here is from genome assembly GCA_021605145.1 of Aegilops bicornis. NCBI lineage: Eukaryota > Viridiplantae > Streptophyta > Magnoliopsida > Poales > Poaceae > Aegilops > Aegilops bicornis. The sequence goes on along the minus strand of CM038673.1, from coordinate 260,028,344 downwards.
CCAAGCCGCAACGGCATTCATCACTCCATACGGCCCATTCTGCTTCAACACAATGCCCTTCGGGCTCAAAAATGCCGCGCAACATATCAGCGCATGATTCGTATATGTCCGCAAAAAAACAGATCGGCAAAACAGTGGAGGCATACATAGACGATGTGGTCATCAAAAGCAAGCACGTCGAAACTCTAGTAGACGACTTGAGGCTCACATTCGATAATCTCCGAACATACGACATTAAGCTCAACCCGGAAAAATGCGTTTTCGGTGTACCGGCCGGAAAGCTCTTGGGCTTCATTGTATCCGGTAGAGGAATTGAAGCAAACCCAGCCAAGATCCGAGCTCTGTCACAATTGGATATCCCAAAAGACCTCAAACAAATACAAAAATTGATTGGATGCGTGGCGGCTCTAAGCCGCTTTATCTCCCGTTTGGGAGAAAAGGCATTACCCTTTATCGCCTCCTCCGACGCTTCAACACTTGAGTGGATGGATGCCATACGGCCGGACTCAAAGAAATAAAAGCCATATTGGCCCAACCCGGTCCTGGCGCGCCCAACATGGGCGAACCAATGCTATTATACATCGCGGCAACTCATCAAGTTGTAAGCGCGGTGCTCGTTGTTAACGAGCGAAGCGGACGGACACAAGTTCCCTCTTCAAAAACCAGTTTACTACGTGTCCACTGTCCTAACTCCATGCAAGTCACGGTACCCACATTATCAAAAGATAGCGTACGCGGTGTTTATGGCATCCCGGAAGCTGCGACACTACTTTCAAGAGTGTTCAATAATAGTAGCCTCCAAATTACCCCTTAACGACATTATATACAACCGCGACGTGACGGGCCGGATTGCCAAATGGGCCATTGAGCTCCTCCCGTTCGACATAACCTATAAGCCACAAAGAGCTATTAAGTCGCAAGTTTTGGCCGACTTAAATGTCGAATGGACCGGCCGAACTCCCTAAATAGTACGGCGCATATTCCAACTGGATAATGCACTTCGACGACTCCAAAATGTTGGCTGGCCTGGGAGCTGGCGTCGTTCTGACGTCCCCAACCGGAGATACAGTTCAATACGCACTCCAGATAATGTATACGGACTCCAACAACGCAGCCGAATACGTGGCCCTTCTACATGGTCTTCGGATGGCAGTCTCCATGGGCATTCAACGCCTAGAGGCGCACGGGGATTTGAACCTCGCGATATCACAAATAAATGGAGACTTTGATGCCAAGGATCCGAAAATGGCAGCCTATCGCAATGTAGTCCTGAAAATGTCAGCTCGGTTTGAGGGGCTCGAATTTCACCATATAGCCCGGGACAACAACCAGGCAGCAGATGTGTTGGCACGCATCGGCGCAAAGCGCGATTCTGTCCCCCCAACATCTTCCTAGAGAGGCTGTTCAAGCTATACGTATTATGGGAGGGAGAGTCCGGAAATAACAATCCGGACCCAACCGCACTGCCCCACACCGAACATTCTGACGCAGTTGGTGGTTCTACCACCGAAATAACATCCTCAGCCCACGTAATAATGGCAGTCATTGCCCCATGGATAGAACCATTCCTAGCCTACCTAACCAGGCAGGAACTTCCCGAGGACCAAAACGAGGCCCACTGCATAGTGCGGCGATCTAAAGCCTACAAAGTCCATGAGGGAGAGCTTTATAAGAAAAGCACAACCGGAGTCCTTCAAGGTGTATCTGCGAAGAAGAAGGGCGGAATCTTCTGGCTGAAATACATGCCGGACTCGGCGGGCACCACGCTGCAGCCCGGGCCCTTGTAGGAAAGGCCTTCCGTCTGAGATTTTATTGGCCGGCCCAGTGCAGATGCTCAGACTTAGTCCAACGATGCGTCGGATGCCAGCTCTTTGCTAATCAGAGCCACATGCCACCCACCGCCCTCAAAACTATACCCATCACCTGGCCCTTCGCGGTCTGGGGGCTTGACATGGTCGGACCCCTTAAAGGGGGAACCCACAAGCAAAAATACCTACTGGTCATGGTGGATAAATTCACCAAATGGGTAGAGGCCAAGACTGTCAAGACGGCCGAATGCGGACCGGTGATAGACTTCATATCAGGGGTCGTACACCGTTACGGTGTCCCCCACAGCATCATCACTGATAACGACATGAACTTTATGGCCGACGAGGTCAAACTCTGGTGCAAAAACATGGGCATTAAGCTCGACTACGCCTCAGTCTATCACCCTCAAACTGACGGTCAAGTTGAGCGAGCAAATGGTCTAATTATGAGCGGCATCAAACCCAGATTAGTGCGGTCCCTCAAGGAATCTAACACGCCTTTGGGTAGAGGAGCTCGACTCCGTACTCTGGGGGCTGCGGACCACTCCGAATTGCACGACCGGATTCACACCATTCTTTATGGTGTACAGCGCAGAGGCAGTTCTGCCCTGCGACATAATTCATGACTCACCTCGCGTGCGCATGTACGAAAAAAGAGAAGCCGAGCTCGATCGACGGGGAAGTTTGGACGCCTTGGAGGAGGAGCGTGACGTAGCAAAAGCCCGTTCCACATTCTATCAATAGCAGGCTCGAAGATATCAAAGCAGAGAAGTACGGGCCAAAACTTACAATGTTGGCGAGCTATTTCTACGCCTGCCGGACAAGAAAAAGGACAAACTAAAGCCAAAATGGGAAGGTCCCTTTATCATCGACCAAGTCCTGACCGGTGGAGCGTACCGTCTGCGAGATGCATCGGATAACCGACTCGAGCCGAACCCATGGAACGTAGCACGTCTCCGAAGATTCTACGCCTAGCGCCGGATTCTGAGTTCGTCTCCTTCCTCTGTCCATATTTTACATTTTAGCTGTCTTCAATGTGCTCCTTCTCCCTCCTTTTTTCATTCAAGCCTTGGAAGGCTCGTTAGCGCATTGTTCGCACACCCTTGACGCGCTATCCGCGCTCATTGTACCTGGGGGCTTCTTTCACAGAAGCTTAATTATAAGGGCTTCATGCCCAATACATGTGTCACACTTCCGCATGTACCTTTTATTCGCCATTATATGCATCAATATGACTTAAGTTTTGGCCAAGCTGGGTTGCCTGGCTCCTGTGCTTACCGCTACGTTCCCGATTGTTCGGCTAGGTGGTAAAGGGAGCACCTCTGCGATTGTTACTGCCGGGTCAGCCGGATGTGTACCTCAGACTGGGTGAAGCCGAAAGCTAAGCGTTCTTAAGAGAATATTCGGTCGGTGAACTAAAAGAAGATTTCTTACCTATTTATTTATCTGCCCCGGATGTTTTTACGCTTTTTTAGCGGTCAGGACATGCACTTTAGGGCATGCCTCCCTGTGGAAAGGAACCCCTAACGGAACTATTCTCCTTGCAAGATGTTTCTTACTAACCATGTAATATAACATAACTAGTTGGGCACTTGTCCGATAAAGCACTAATGACCCCTACGCTTTGGTCTCCACGCATGCCCTGGTTTTTATATAACCGCGAGGGTATTTGGACACACTCCGGACTATCGGGTCCCGAGGTTGAAGCGAAAAGGTCCGCTAAGACAAACGATCTACAATCCGGCTAGAAGGCATTTTACATGTCACTTAAAATTACATAGTCAATTTGGCTGATTGTATTCCTCTTCTATACCATCTAACAGGCTGTCTAGTTTACAGTCCTGCTGGGAATACTATGACCAATTCCACCTGGCCGTACACTAAGCTCACAGGGATCTCCTTCCCATCTGGCCCCACAGGTCCGACCTCGGCCATTTGGTTTGGATCAGCCTTCATGTACCGCGTCTTCACCATGGCCCAGGCCTCCCTGGCGCCTTGACGGCAGGCCGATATCTTACATAACCGGAAGCGCCGCTGTGCTCCCTGGAGCCTCTCTGCAAGCTCCCCAAGGCCTTCGGGCAGGGAGACAGAGATGGCCACAAGGCACAGGCGGCGCCTTTCATCACCTGGCGAACCCGTTCATGCAGTTGTAAGAGCTCGGGAAGAAGGTCACCCGTAGAACCGGGCATTTCCTCTGCAGGACGGCCTGTGAGCATACCTACAGACATAGGTCTGTTAGTCGACTTCCTCGCCGAACTCTTTTTTCAAAGTTTGTTTAAGCACTTACTAAAAGTGCCGCGTTGAAGCCGCCGATTCTCCTTAACGGAGTCAGACAGCTAGGCACGAACATCCTTTAGCTCCTCACCCAGCTGGGTGTTGGCATCTTGGAGATTATTTTTCTCCTGCCTCACCCTCGTAAGCACGTTCTCGGCCTTTAATCTGGCGCCAAGAGTTATTGCTTGTCCGGATCTACCCGGTGCCATCTGCAATGTCATTGTCAGATCTATACACACACCACACTTCATAACATACTTATCTTTTAAAAGCGTATGTTACCAGAGGGGTCTCCTTGGCTTCCCCTGTCGCGGCTTGTGCGGCCTCAAGTTGGGCTTTGCACTCTTCAAGCTCCTGGGACAATTGGGTATTCTTTTCTGTAAGATCCTGCACAATAAATGATCCTTAAATCAGTTATTCTAACTATTTTAAGTCTCGGGGGCTACTACTATATATAACCATAAAATTTTCTCACCCTTATGTCTTTCACATACTGCTCCGTGGCTCTGGCTAGACCATTTTGAGCAGCACGGAGGTGCGCATCTCCCGAATTGAAGGCATCCAATGCCTCTTGGGAGAAACATGCGTCACGAAGAACAGTCCGGCGACGCCTGTGATTCATGGCACTCTCCACCTCGGAGTTGGTGGCGGACAATCTGTCGGCATCCTCTGTCGGAGGAGCTTCCGACGCACGCCTAGTGTTTGCCTCCGCTTCTGGGCCTGGCTTTGAAGCCTGGCTGGCGGAGGCTCGATTGGCAACCTCTCCGGATATAGTCCGGCGAGCGCTCTTTTTCCTGAAAAGAGCGTGAGCGTTAGCATGCCTTCCGGAATAAAACCTGGGAATAATGCGACATGCCATACCGTTGCGCCGACGCTTCAGTCCGGACCACACTTCTTTTTAGCCTGCTGGGCCGTGCTGCCCCTTGTTGGCTAGCCACCGCAGGCTCGGCCTTCCGCCTCAAGGGCTCCCCCTGCAGAACGCAATTGATATATGGTGGTCAAATATAAGCACGGAGGGATCATTTCTAAAGTATTGGGACTTCAGTCTCAATTACCTGTGAGGCTGGAAATATTCCGGGGTAATCGGCCGTAATGGCAACGAAGGCATTGTCGATGCTCAGTTGGTAAAATACCCCATCGATCAGCTCCACAGATATGTCTGAATCCTCTTGGGAGGCCGAATCGAGGGACCGTTCCGGATCCTCAGGTTGTGGAGGTGGGCTGTTTATATCCTTTACGGCCCGGCGCAATTCCCGCGTCAAAATCACAAGATAAGGTACTTAACTATGGGAATATGGAACGGATGGGCATAAAGAAGTGTCTGTTTACCCAACCTGGAGGATCGTACATAGAAAATCCGCCTTGTGGATTGATGCGGAGGAAATCCTCCTCTTCTCCCTTGTATAATGCGGACAAGGCCTCCGTCAGAACAGCAACCGATCCCGCCCCCTTACGGCCGCAGTGGGTGGCGTCATCCTCCCCATTGAAATCCCACATGGGGTGGCCTCTATATTGAAGCGACTGCACCCCCCGCATGATGCATATGGCCATGACTCTGGTCATGGTCAGTCCGGAGTGAGCCAGCAACCTTATTCGGCTCATCAGGTAAAGGACGTCCCTGTCATTCTCCCTCTGGGGGCTCCGTGGACGCCAGCTTAGGCGTTTCTTCAAAGGAGCATTACTGAACTCCGGGAGGCCGATCGGAACAGGGTCCGGCAAGGGGCGTCTTCTATATAAAACCATTCCGAAGGCCGGTCTTTAGACGCCTTCTTGAGGGTTCGGATAGATATCCGGTCCGGTGATCTTGCCAATAGTTTGGCTCCGCCCACTTGATATATCGACCCCTCCCGAGAACGGGTACGAGGCGTAACAGCCTCTTCCATCGCTGCGAAATGAGCCTCGATGCCCAAAACAGCTTGCAAAGGGCCACGAAGCCCGCGATATGCAGAACGGAGGCAGGCGTAAGGTTGTGCAACTCGAGGCCATAGAACTCCAGGAGCCCCCGGAGAAACGGATGAATTGGAAATCCGAGCCCTCTTATCAAATAAGGGACAAAGCATACCCGCTCTCCTCGGGAGGGACTGGGGACGCTCTCCGCTTGTTTTCCGCCCTTATAGGTTGCGAGTTCGGCTCGAACCGGAACCATGAAGGCTGGGGGAAGAAACCCCTTGGTTTGGAGCGTCACTAACTTGCTGTGCGGGACGGAGCATCTCTCCCAATCTGCGGGATGAGGACTAGGAGGACGAGAGGAGGTGCCGCGTCGACTGTCCATGATGGAATGGGTTTCTGTCAGATGCGCTCCGACGAAAGCTCACGATGGGAAGGTGGTGTGATTTGGATCTGGATCCTCGTCTCTTATATAGGCAGCTCATTTGCGCAGCTAGGGGGATAAATGTAAAAATACCCTGGCTTTTCGCATTCATTCAACACGTGGAAGATGGCCATTATTGGGCGTGGAAGCCAAGGAGCGCGATGTTTACAAGAAGCCGGACACTATTCAAACAGGGACACAGAATTTGGAGAAGAACCCGCATTGCAATGCCGAAGACAACCTACGCGCTGGACTCGTTGTCATTCAAGCTTGGTTCGGGGGCTACTGAGGGAGTCCCGGATTAGGGGGTGTCCGGATAGCCGGACTATGACCTTTGGCCGGACTCCTCGACTATGAAGATACAAGATTGAAGACTTCGTCCCGTGTCCGGATGGGACTTTCCTTGGCGTGGAAGGCAAGCTTGGCGATACGGATATGTAGATCTCCTACCATTGTAACCGATTCCGTGTAACCCTAACCCTATTCGGTGCCTATATAAACCAGAGGGTTTTAGTCCGTGGGGACGAACAACAATCATACCATAGGCTAGCTTCTAGGTTTTAGCCTCTATGATCTCGTGGTAGATCTACTCTTGTACTACCCATATCATCAATATTAATCAAGCAGGAGTAGGGTTTTACCTCCATCGAGAGGGCCCGAACCTGGGTAGAAACATCATGCCCCTTGTCTCTTGTTACCATCCGCCTAGACGCACAGTTCGGGACCCCCTACGCGAGATCCGCCGGTTTTGACACCGACACTGTGTTTTGGGATTATTTGGTTTTCGTAAGGTGACTTACACAACATTTTTGTTTACATGCATTAACATTTTATTAGTTAGATCAAAGGTCAAAACTTGGCGCAAAATTCAAAGGGGACCAATAAACCAGTAAACATGAAACTTCTCTCGTTTGGCCCCAACTAGAGGTCCGGTGAGATGACTATACTGCACCGGCACGGTGGGGGACGCATCTTCATTGACTTACGGCAACTGCCTTTGTGTGAATGACACGTGGGCCCAGGGGGTGGCCGGCCCACCTATCATACAGCCAAAGGCAGGTTCGATGAGGGCCGAGGAGTAGTACGAAATCCCTACGCACTCACGCACGCTAACCAAGGGCAAGAGTGATCACTCGAATCGCAAGATCAGTTGACTAGAAGCTAAGCTAGACCCATGGAGGCGATGAGCGCGAGCATCAGCCGGTTGTGCCAGATGGTCCATGACGCTGGCCTACGGCCCGGCACCGAGGAACGTCTCCAGGTAGTATTTCTTGAGGCCGCCAGGGCGAGGAGCCGCTTGGACGATAGCTTCGTCTCCTTGTTCGATGAGGTCCTCGTCGGTTTCCTCGGCAAGTTCATCGTCATCAAGAAGCTCGCGGACGACTTTGACGTAAGCCTCCAGCCGACGCGCCCAGGCTCTGCGATGCTCGCCACCCTCAATGGCCACTATGGTGACAACCTCTTCGACGCACTGGTGGCCCTGCGACTGCCCGCCGTCGCGCAGGAGAATGTCCACCTCGAGGTCGCGCTCGCTGCGCAGCGCCTGGCGCAGAAGACACCATCGACATAATCACCCACGTCTACGCGCAAATCGTCCACAAGGACTACTACATGCAAGAGGAGGACGATAGGACGCTGACCTTCTTGGACCGCAGGACAACCTTGGACGGCACTGTTTAGAAGCACGTTGAGCTCGCCGCCAACGCTGCTGCTCCTCACACGTCGGTCGGTGACCCGGCGCACTAGGGCGTGAGGATGTCATTGATGGATCCGTATGTATTTTTATCTTTCCGTCAAATCCCTGTAGTAGTATATGATACTACAATAATTATCTTACCTTTCGCATCAACTTCATAATTTTCGTACGTACTCCATGCATGAACGGCGCCAGAACCAAACTTCTCATTACTCTAGGCAAAATCGTTATTTTCTATCTATCGGTCGCGCCATGGAGCAGAACCAAAATTTACAAGTTACGAGTTCAAAAGGAAAAGCCGGTCGCGTTCGCGTCGCACCCCCACACGGTTGGTCCGGCACGCCGCTCAAGCGGAAATGCGTGTGGTGTTGCATTTTCACTTACAAGTGGGACCGCATTTGAGCAAACCGACTATCGGCAAACCCCCACCCCGCCCACCTCGCGATGGCTGAGAAAACAGGAGGGAGAAGAGATGGCTGTAGCACGGACTCCAAGAAAATTGGTGTCGGATGGGACTCGTGTGGGTGGCGTGTGCCGTACTGCTAGACATGAATGCTAGTTATGGCCCATGCTACCCCACTATATCGAGCCTATATCGAGGTACATAGAACAAATTTCCTGCAGTCCGTGCTCAACCCTCCTCTATCTCTCTTCTCAGCCAGCCAGCGGACGCGGGGAGCCCATCGTCTGTTTGCTCACGTGCGGCCCCACATGTCAGTGAAAATGCAAGAGGACCCACTGAACCTGCACATCTTTCACCTCGACGTCTTTGGTGATGAAAAACAAATCCAATAAAGATCTTGATTGGCGCTTTTGGAGTTACTCAAGAGTAGTAAGATTCTATTTACAGCTTAACCCAAGATGCACATCTCGTGGCTTCAACTACCACTCTATTTTCTTTCATGACACGACACGGATGCCGGATGTCCCACGTGTCGGCAAAAGGAGGAAGAACCCAACCAAATCTTCGGTTGTGCTCTCGGATTAGACTAGTTGTGCTAACTTAGAATTTTTATTGTGTACTCCCTCCGTTCCAAAATACTTGACTTCCATTTGTCCAAAAATGGATGTACCTATATACTAAAGCATGTCTAGATACATATATATTTTGACAAATAGAAGGCATGTATTGTGCAACGAAGGGAGTAGAATGGATGCAAGTTTTTGTATTGTGAAGATGAGTACATCCATATATTGATAGAGCGCAATTTAGTAGATGTTCTATCACTTTTAGCTAGCACAGAGGCTAGAGATGAGATTAGTGCGCTTTTTGATACTCCTACTAGAATAGAGGCTAGACATGAGACTAGATGCGAGGAAGCAACTTCTACTTCTTTACACTTGGAGAAGAAATAAGCACGCGAGATCGAGCCTCCGTAGATCAACAATGAATGCATCGAGAAGGCACTAATCCAACTTACAGGAGTAGTAAAATGTATTCTTGTGGTTCTTGTTTTCTTTGGTCTTGCTTTTCTAGTCAAAATTATCATTGGAGTTCGTGCAAAACGGAGGTCCGTTTGGGGTCGTGCGTTGGAGTTGGACTTACAAGTGGGGCCGCAGTTAAGGAAACCGACTATCGGCAAACCCCCACCTCGCCTGCCGCGCGATGGCTGAAGTTAGAGAAACGACGAGGTTGAAGAGATTGCTCTAGCACGAACTCCAAGAAATAATATGGTGTCAAATGGAAGTCGTGCTGGTTGCATGTGCCGTACTCCTGGACGTGAATGCTTGTTCTGGCCCATGCCACCCTACTACTCCTACTACTTACTCCTACTATATAGTATCGAGGATTCGAGGTGCTGGTTACGTACAACGAACACATTAACATATGACTACAGTAAAAACACCCGCCCGACGCGCGAAGCATGTGAAGCTAGTACAAATAGTGTACTACTATTGTTGATTGGCCTCATCCGATAACCTATTGCAATGCACGTACAATTATGTATTCGGAAAATATTTTTTTGCCTCGTCGCACCACTCAAAAGCCATTCATAAATTTAGTAAGTTTATCACAGGCATATCATTTTATTACATACAACAGGTCATCAACCCACATCGACAATGAAGATACATTATAAATACTAAAGTTTTCACCACACAACAAATAACGAGCAATGAAATGAACTTCAACTCAACCATTCCTCGGCGTTGGAAACGCTTGCTTTGAACCACAAGTGATTCTCTAGGATGGGCCATCCATTGTCGATCTGGAGACCAACGCATGACTAATCATCCAGGCTGAAGCGGCCTAATATATCAGTACCAGGGTAGGGAACCACCCAAATGTCCGAGGTATAGACACATTTGCTTCTCGTAAATGGTAGTAACATTGTGTCAACAGCAGTTGGATCGCCTTTCACCATCATTGGATAGTCTTGTCCAAGGAAGAGCGAGTTTTCTCCAAGACTATCAATTCTGTACCAGGGAGAAGGAGTTGGCGCTAGCACACTAGTATCCATCCCGAATACCATGCAACGGGTGTTGGAATAGGTCCGGAGAGTGCGACCATGGGAGACTACACCTGCTTCCTTAGTAGTAACATCATCAGTGGGCTGTATACACACAATAAGAGGTGATCCATCGGAATTAGTTGCCAGGCACCAAAGAGTATATGGGCGCTGCTCGTCCTCATGCTCGTGATCATCACCATCGTCATCTCCCCCTTGGTTATAAAAAGTTTCAAGTATAGGTGGTGGAATGTTCACAGGACCTTGGAAACACTAGAAGAAGGTTAATTAGTAAAGGGAAACTTGCTAACCCGCATGCATGTGGATGAAACAATTATAATTACGGTGGAATACAAACGTACCAAAACTACGAGGATGCCATGCAAAAACAGTGCCACGAGTGGTGGCAGCAAACACAAGGCCCTCGTATTGAATTGCATCACAGTACTCATCCATGTATAGAAACTGATTTTTGAGCAATATCCATCGAGTCGAACCACCAAGGATGGCAACAAGCTTGTTGAAGATAGCAACAACTTATAGTTGTTGTAATTCCAAGAGCGGTTGGGAACTCGACAAATTTCTATCTTCCATAGAAGACAGTCACCATGATTGTATTTGAACGTGCATACAATACCGGTGTGCTCAACCTCTGGGCAGTCTGCTGAGATTTTTGGAAGTGGAACCCGGTCACGAGTGTACACATTCACAAGTTCCCACTCGTAGTTGGACCCAATGTAAACAACCCAATCTCCATTTGCGCCTGCCCAAGCCTTGCCCTCAAGCGATGGCATCTTAACATCATACGTATCATTATCAAGCGGCATCAACTTGCACAGGGCGAGGCCTCCGTCGTGACGGCGCCAGTCATCAGGGTCACAGCGAAGAAGATAGGGGAGATCAAACCGCTCTTTGACTCTTGGGTTCCTTGTAATGATGTTATTAGTTGAGTCGAGAATGGGCTTGAACGAACCTGCCATGCTAGCCGAGGTGATGACGTTGCACCGATCAATGAGTTCCTCCACCACGTCATCTTTCAGATCGGGGCAAGAATAACGGGGTCGTTTCTGGCCTGGTCCCTCCATGGAGAAGACGATCGAACAATGGCAGAAGAAAGGGTGAAGGGCTGAAGGAAAATGGAGGAGGGAGAGGAAGAGCGTGCGACAGCAGTTCCAAATCGAGAGGGAAAGGCGAAGAGTCGGTGGACGGTTGCCATTTTGCCACGGTTCACGAAGAGGCGCCCCGGCCTACACGTCTGTTCAGAAATACTCCTACTACTCGCCGTCGTCTCACTGATATGTTGGAATGGGACCACATGTCAACGAAACATGGTGTGTAATTTCTCGTGCAAAATGCGATCTGGCCGCATTGGCCCGAGGTGCCGCATTAGTTATCGACCTTTATTTTTTTAATCGCGTGCCGTTCAGTTTTGAAGCACGACTAACTGGTACTGTACATAGAGAAAATATAAACTACTCTACCACTAGTCCACCTCCAGTACTAGTAGTATAAAAAGATATGTAGGGTGGAGCTTCAGCCTTTCTTGCCAAGGGCTGCCCACTTGCTTCTCACACTACCGCCCTCTCTCCAGATCTAAAAATACGGCCCCTCTCTCCCTCCTCACTGGTGGTCACAGATCCACCGGGGAAGAAAAGGACGTGCAGCATTGACGCACTCGTCGTCGGCGAGCGAGGTCACGCACTGACGACAACGTCGTCCTCTCAGACATAGCGCCCGCGTGGGATGGCCTCCGTCCCCAAGCTCGCTGCCGTAATGTGTGCGGAGGACGATGACCACGAGCGAAGCCACTTCCCGTCGACCCTCAGGTATGCTACCTCTTTTCGAACCATACCCTTGTTCTATTGCCCCATCTGCCACGTCATTGCATGTGGATATTTTTCCTCTCCACCATCTTCCCAATTTGCTATCCTCTGCTCTGCTGGCCACGCAGACAAAAACCATAATTTTCACTATTAAAGGAAACCCTACTTCATGCAGACTAATCCATGTCTAGGTTGAATAAGGAAAGGAAGGCAGACTGTACTATCCAAGAGAGTAGGCATCGAACCCGCATCTAGGTTGAAAAGGGGAAAATCAGTAGCTAAGGAACGAGTCTCGTGTCTCTTGGTTGAAGAAGGGTAGAAAGGCATGACAACGCAATAGAGAATGACCAGGTCGATCGGTTTGTTGTCCTCACATAGGAAAAAGGTGGCTAAAGAGAACAAAAATGGGACGTAATCCACATATGCTGCCTGGATGTTTGTTGCTCTGGGCAACCATACCTCCCTCACAACTCTGCGTCCGTGGAGGTACATCCCTCTTGGGTGCGCCTTTGTCCGAATGGGCCTCCCATGCTCTTATTGCCACTTTTTTTTGCTGTTAGTATAACGCCAGTAGTCAAGTCAAGCAATGCTACTGCTAAAGTGATGCCACATTTAACTAATGCCGCTCTTAGTCTAATGCCACCGATAAATTTAAGCAATGCCATTTAATGTCACTGGATTATTTCAGGGTTAGCTATTGATTGTGGATGTATTAAAGATTTTTCAGCTAAGGCATTCTAATGTCTGTTGCACAACCAAGATACCAACGATGAAACTTGTTACTACCTTCAGATTTTTGCACTGTTAATGCTTATAGATTACATACCTCACTTTCATGAGATAAGTTAATTTTTTTTACAATGTCACCAAAATGCCAAGGCGCTGATGTCATTTTATTTTGGTTAAACTGCATAGACAATTATGAAGACAAGAGGAAAGGTCAAGAGTGGGCACCTCCTCCTCCGGCTGTTCTCTTGATTCGTTCGATCAAGTTTTTATGTTTGATCGATTATCAAGATTGGGATAGCAATTTTTAAGGCCCCCCCCCCCCCGAGTTCGAAATGATATTTACCTTGGAGGTACATGGTTTGCAATTTTTTTATACTGTCATTATTAATAATGCTAGTTACCTTCAGACTTTTGTATTTGGTTTAATGCTCATGCACAGCTAGTATACCAATGCTGAAACTTGTTACTTTTACATTTTCTATTGTTAATTCTTATAGAAACCTTCCAGTGCTAGAGTTTATTGAAATCTGTTCAGTAAAACCATTGTACTGTACCCTGTAATAAACTAACTACTCTACTGTTGCACTAGCCACTGGACTAGTGTAGATTTGTAGTATTCGAATGGTGTAGCATTAGTGTATGGACATAAATAAAGTGTGGCAAGCTTTCCCAGATATGTGCTCAAGAAAAATACTACCTATTTTTCTAAATACTAGACATTTGGGTACTTTAAATTGAACCGCGAAAACGTCTTATATTAAGGAACAGAGGGTGTAGAGTTCACTCAAATTATCCCGGTAAAGCTAGTCACACCTTTGTTAAAATTAATGTTCATTATGTTATTGGAGGAGGTTTGTATGTTTGTCTCTAATGCCTGTCGACTACATACCTGACATCATGATGTAATGTTAAGTCATTTCCTTTTGTACAGTGTCACTGAATTTTCATGGCGGTGATGGCATTTTATTTTAGTAGAACTGCACAAAATTTGCTTAAAAGAAGAGGAAAGGTCAAGAATGGCTCAGCTTTTCAGAAAAAACTATGTATGCCTTCCTGACATCATTATTGTTGCTTTATTTATTCCTTCAAACAGTGGTTAGAAACAGTCTTGCTACGCTTTTCCCATTAAGAAATTGGAATGCTTATATTTGTGAGTCTATGCTTCAACTAGTGCCACTTTTATGGTAATCACACTTTCAATATCTATGCAAACAGGATGCTCGATTTTAGTGGAACTGCACAAAAAGTCCAACTGGTTCAACATTAGGAGCATGTTTTTTTTCCAAACCTTTATATCCAATTGGTGGCACTATGAGCTGTTCATTACGAAGGTACATGGTTTGCTACTATCTTGCTACTCTTTTTGTATTGTCATTAGATAGTAATACTAGTGGTTTGCATGTGAATTTATTGGCAGGGTGGACCTACATTGGAGGTGCATGACAACATTCAATGATTGGGTGCTCAATTTCGGTTGTATCGATTTCACCTCTTCCATCACTGCGAACATGGTGTGGTATATGTTTATTAGCTGCTTGATATTTGTGCGAGCAGAGATGTTCCGCCGTTGCTATTTTGGTTGAACTGCACAAGAGAATAGTATAGTCAATGCATGCAAGTGCCATTTGAAAATAGACACAAAGATTGGATAGTCACTTCATGGACTGCAGAAAAGTAGTACTGTACTATTTACTGGCCAACACTAGGTGCTTCATTGCTTTTGTGTGATTGTACAATGGGCATCATTTTGCCTAAGTTAAAGTTTATATTCTGAAAATAGTCTCACGGTGTGATCGAGAGAAGACCAAATCATATTGCAGTGGATGTTCCTCCATCATGTGTGGTTCATTCTCATGGTTCCAAATTTGTTGGTGAAACCACTTTCGTTTGCAAGAGGAATTGTAGACTTCACAAACAAATTTGTCTTTCAGTCTCTACTGAATGTTGGCCAAGAGAAGCATCCATGTTAGTAGGAAGAATAGTTGTTTTTTCTAGATCTTTGCTTTTGGAGCTACATATTTGTATATGATCTGTGAATCATTGTGATGCATTAACATGTTGATCTTATGTATGGGAATCGTACTAGTCAGTTTTAGTTGCGACGCAAGATCCGAAGTGGCTGATCTTTGCTTTTGGAGCTACATATTTGTATATGATATGTGAATCATTGAGATGCATTAACAGTTACTTATTTCTGTTCGCTCAGTGTTTACAAGTTACTGATCGATCACTAGCTAGCCTACAAATGCGCTCCTGGCAGTTTTATTTGCGATGCAAGATGCGAAGTGGCAGTTTTTTGAATAAAAATGCCTACCTCTAAAGAAACTGACAAGCTACACTATCGATCCTACACAGATAAAAATGCCTACCTCTAAAGAAACTGACAAGCTACACTATCGATCCTACACGGATAAATAGCGGATCACGCACGTACTACCTCCTTTCCGGTTTGCAGAGCTCAATTCAAGAAACGACCTACTCGATCCTACACGAATAAATAGCGGATCACGCACGTACTAGTACCTCCTTTCTGGTTTGCAGGGCTTAATTCAAACCTCTCACCAACCAAGGTACTCCCTCCGTCCGATTTATTAGTCCCGTGAGCAAAGCAGCAAGACCAAGGCATGGCAATAATTAACGGCATGCAGAAGTTTAAGCCTAATTAATTCCAGCGATTTAAGTGGCTGCATGCATGCCCTCGACTGTGACTCATTGCATGCTGCTTCGTGTACTGCCTGCGAGTGATTCTGAGTGCCTGCATGCAGCCGGCCGTAATTAAGGCAGCTAACTGATGCGAAAAAGATACACTTTAATTGTTGAAGGCTTTTTAAATCCGTGGAATCATTATTGACAAGGAGGGAGATGATTCGAGTGCACTCGTTTGACCGCCATGCCGGTGTGCGGCCCAGACGGGACGGGACGGCACAATCATAATTTCAGTTTCCCTAGTTTTCCATGGCAAGTTGGCGCGCTAAGCCATTATGCATTGAATTCCGATGACCGTTGCACTACCTTCCCCCTATAAGTACTGTTTCCCGGCCTTATCCGGTGCCACCGTGTCCCAACTCGCCATATCCTCATAAGCCCCCACCGGCCCGACGTCGCTCGCCACGTCCGCCATGCCCCCGCCCGTTCGCGGTAGGCGACGCCGGAGGCGGTCACCGCCGGAACTAGTGTTCAGTTTTTCACCGGAAGGCAGACGGAGGGTGGACACATCCTATCTGTCTTTAGATGGCAATGCGCAAATCGAGGAGTTGTTGGAGCGCGACCGCATGGCGGAGGAGCAGGAGTTGTTGGAGCGCGACCGCCTGGCGGAGGAGCAGCGTATCACCGATTTGCGCCGCTAGCGGGACATGGAGCAGCAGCGCACCGATGCTCTGAGTCGCGAGCAGAGCGCCCGCAACAGGGCCGACTACATGGAGGCCGGCGCCCGGCAAATAGCCCTGGAGGCTGTCGGGCACGCACGCGTTCGCGACGCCGATTTTTACTACCAGCTCGTCAAGTGGGTTTCCCGCTTGGAAGCCGAAGCTTCGGTGGACCACACCGGCATGGAAAGGGCCAACGCGCAACGCGCCCTATCGCACCTCTGGCAAGTCCGAGGCGAGGCCATGTGACGCCCGGTGCCGACGCTAGCATGTACCACGTGATGGCGGCCGACATCGTCTAGTTAGCTAAGAGTAAGTTAGTACTTGTATGCTACTAGAGTATTAGTGGGAGTAGATAGTTAACTTGGCTATAATGGTTGTCAACGTGGAAGTTCAGTACTCTATATTTGGATTAAACCTGTTACTTTGCTCTGAATGTTGAACTTTCCGTTTGAACGTATGGAATGGGCTGTTATTTTTTTAAATGGGTTGTATTTGTCCTCCACGGGTTTAGAGGCTGACTTGTGGGCCTAGCAAGTTGACGCGTACACAATCAGGAGATGATTGTACGTGGAGAGGATGACAGCGAGGGACCGCTAAGGTCATGGCACTACATGAGCAAGTGCCTCCTTATTTCAAGCCAATAAAATGGCTCCTCCTAGTGGATTTATGACATCTGGGTCCCATGCCATTGTCAACGTAGTCAATAAACGAGAGAATTACTGTGGCGGTGACACCAGGGACCCAGCCGCTCGCCCAGTTATTTTTGTTTTGGGTTAATTTGATAAATGCCTCCGAGAAATGCCACTGCAATTTCCAAACTTTGAAAAATGCCATTTCATGCCATTTCTAGTGGCATTTTTCAAAGTCTGGAGTGGCGTTTTTCAAAGTTTGCAAACTGCAGCGGCGTTTTTCAAAGTTTGCAAAAACTACAGTGGCGTTTTTCAAAGTTTGCAAAAATTGCAGTGGCATTTTTCAAAGTTTGGAAATTGCAGTGGCATTTTTATGAATCGCCATAATTGGAGTGGCATTTATCTAATTTTTTTAGACGCAGGGTGTCAACTGGGCTGTGCGGGACACTCTGGCCTGTCTAGACAACCTTTTCTTTTATGTTTACCACAGACCAGCCCAATAGTTTTTTTTCTTTCTGAAAATGGCTAGCCCAGTTTTTTTGTGATTTGCCAAGTAAGTCGCTTTATCAGGCCTGTTGGGCTGTAAATCTTTCAAGATGAGGACAGCTTCATTCGGCTGGCCGAGAAAATGGCCTATCAGTAATGAGAAATGGGCTGTACATTTTAAAACACATCAAACCGCAATTAGTTTCAAATATCTTTTTTCATTTCGAGATTTTAAATTGCATTGATTTTTATGCGTGGACAATTTATTGGATTTTATATGGATATACATTTATTTTTAAAATCAGTCTGAATGTGACTCGAAATTTCGGGATTAAAAACAGTTCAGACCGCACCGACATATGCAAAATTTTCTATAATTTTTTAACTGTGGCCACAATATGGGCTGTAATGCTAACAAAAAGAATATGGGCTCCAAAAAACCCCGTAAGAATTAGCAAATTGGCTGTAAACTATTTGAAATAATGACAGATGGGCTGCATGCTGTTTTCCACAGATTTGAGGCTTTCCACAGATGGCCTGTATACTGTTGGATGTCCATCCAACGACCATCGTGCTTCTTCAATCTCTGCTCTTCCTACTCCAGCTGCTCAAACAAGCGCCGGCGGGACTGCCTGCTCCCTCCTTCCCGCAGCCAGCTGTGCTACCGCGCAGGCCTCACCGCCCCACCGTACTCCCATCGCTGGCCTAGCCGTCCCTCTACTCACCCACAGTCCAACACCTGCTGTTATTCTCCGGCGACGGTAGATGAACCAGTAAACCCTCGTACAGTCGTACTCCCCTCCGCGTGGGAAACAACTGCCGAGTCTTCCCTGCCTCCGTGTCGTTCCCTTCCTAGGCCTCACCGTTGTCCACCGCCCTGGTGCTCTCGGCGTGGCGTGGTCAACGTGGTCAACAACCGACATGCATCTGAAGTGGACTGTACGTGGAGAGGCTGACAGCTGGGTCCACGGCCGCACGCAAGGAAATGCCTCCTTATTACGCGCAAAATAATGATTCCACCACCTGACATCTGGGACCCACCGAAAGGGCCACTGTATTTCGCGAAAAAAACGTTACCGTCGCTGACAGCTCGGACCCACCAGCTATATCTTCGCGCGCAAGGAAGTGCCTCCTTATTACGCCCAAAAAAAAGAATACTCCCCCTGCTAGCTGGGACCTAGTATAGTGGGCCTACTAAGTAGATGGGGACGAAGGGCTTTGTCAAGTTAGTCAATATGCACGATTCTAGCTTGACTGACCGTACGATGTCCATCCAACGGCCGTAGTGCTTCTTCAACCTCTGGTATTCTTGCTCCAGCCGCCCAAAGCAGCGCCGGTCGTGCCGCCTGCTCCTGCCTCCTGTGACCGGCTGTGCTGCCGCGGAGGCCTCACCGCCCCCATACTACTCCCACCGCTGGCCAGGCCATCCCTCCACTCCACTCACCCACACCCCTCGTTATTCTCAAGGGCGGCGACAAATAGCAGCCGAACCAAGAACCCTCGTACTCCTCTCCGTGGGCATCCACTGCCGCGTCTTCCCCGGCTCTGCGTCGTCCCCTTCCTAGGCCTCGCCGTCGTCCACCACCGTGGTGCTCTCGGCGCGGCGTGGTCAATGTGGTTAACGACCGAATTCCATAGGAAGAATACTGTACGTGGAGAGGCTGACAGCTGGGTCCACGGCAGCCGCAAGGAAGTGCCTCCTTATTACACGGAAAATAATTATTCCTCCACCTAACAGCAGGGACCCATCGGACGGGCAACCAGTATTTCACGAAAAAACGTTTGCCCCTGACTGTTGGGACCCACCCGACGAGCCACCGTATTTCGCGAAAAAAACGTTCCCCCTCCTGTCAGCTCGGACCCACCAGAAGTGCCTCCTTATTATGCACAAAAAAATTAATACCCCCTGCTAGCTGGGACCCACCTTGGTGGGAGGCTAACTTGTGGGTGAGGGAGTCCTGGATTAGGGGGTATCCGGAAGCCGGACTGTGTACAATGTCCGGACTATTAAGGCGTGAAGATACAAGACTCAAGACTTCGGCCCGTGTCCGGATGTGACTTTCCTTGGCGTGGAAGGCAAGCTTGGCGATCCGGATATTATATTTCCTTCCTTGTAACCGACTCCATGTAAACCCTAGCCCTCTCCGGTGCCTATATAAACCGGAGAGGTTGGTCCTTAGAAAGCCGATCACAATTACAATCATACCATCATAGGCTAGCTCTTAGGGTTTAGCCTCTACGATCTCGTGGTAGATCTACTTTTGTACTACCCATATCATCAATATTAATCTAGCAGGAAGTAGGGTTTTACCTCCATCGAGAGGGCCCGAACCTGGGTAAACACTTGTGTCCCTTACTTGTTACCATCAGCCTTAATGCACAGATCAGGACCCCCTACCCGAGATCCGCCGGTTTTGACACCGACATTGGTGCTTTCATTGAGAGTTCCTATGTGTCGTCGCTGTCAGGCTCGATGGCTCCTTCAATCATCATCAACGACAATGTCCAGGGCGAGACTTTCCTCCCCGGACAGATCTTCGTGTTCGGCGGCTTCGCACTGTGGGCCAACTCGCAGCCATCCGGAAGCGAATCGATAGCTTCGCCCCACAGCCACCGTGTCAGGTTTGGAAACCTGAACTACACGGCGGACATCCGTGGAGACTTGATCTTCAACGGATTTGGGCCTATGCTAGGAGCACGGGACAGTCACGACGGGCATGGCTTAGACCTGCCGTCAGACGAAGCCCGGGGTATCATCCCCGTACTGTCCCGGACCTAGATCCGGAGCAGACTGCATCGCCTGAGAGCGGAGGGATGGACCCTGCCCCCCAGGTCGCACACTCATCGGCGGTGGAGCCGAACACGGACCTTACCTTTGCGGCGGCCTGTTACTCCGAATCCCAGGATTCGTATCCGGACGTTGGTTCCAGTCCGCACGCTCCCGGGCCTCTCGGGCCAGGATGGGCTCCGGTGATGGAGTTCACCGCTGCGGATATCTTCTAGCACTCGCCTTTTGGTGACATGCTGGACTCATTAAAGTCTCTCTCTTTGTCAGGAGGCTCTTCGCCGAACTATGTCCGGCTTGAGTGGGAAGCAGGCGACGAAGGAATTTGTTGCCCACCCACCACCCACTTCATTGCCACGGTCGATGACTTAACCGAGGTACTGAACTTCGACTCCGAAGACATCGACGGTATGGACGACGACGCAGGAGAAGAACATGAACCACCGCTCACTGGGCGGTGGACAGCCACTGAGGGAGTCCTGGACTAGGGGGTGTCCGGATAGCCGAACTATCATCACGGCCGGACTCCAAGACTATGAAGATACAAGATTGAAGACTTCGTCCCGTGTCCGGATGGGACTTTCCTTGGCGTGGAAGGCAAGCTTGGCGATACGGATATGTAGATCTCCTACCATTGTAACCGACTCTGTGTAACCCTAACCTATCCGGTGTCTATATAAACCGGAGGGTTTTAATCCGTGGGGACGAACAACAATCATACCATAGGCTAGCTTCTAGGGTTTAGCCTCCTTGATCTCGTGGTAGATCTACTCTTGTACTACCCATATTATCAATATTAATCAAGCAGGAGTAGGGTATTACCTCCATCGAGAGGGCCCGAACCTGGGTAAAGACATCGTGTCCCTTGTCTCCTGTTACCATCCCCCTAGACGCACAGTTCGGGACCTCCTACCCGAGATCCGCCGGTTTTGACACCGACATTGGTGCTTTCATTGAGAGTTCCTCTGTGTCGTCACCTATAGGCCCGATGGATCCTTTGATCATCAACAACGACGCAGTCCAGGGTGAGACTTTTCTCCCCGGACAGATCTTCGTATTCGGCGGCTTTGCATCATGGGCCAATTCGCTTGGCCATCTGGAGCAGATCGAAAGCTACGCCCCTGGCCATCAGGTCAGATTTGGAAGTTTGAACTATACGGCCGATGTCCGCGGAGACTTGATCTTCAACGGATTCGAGCCACAACCGAGCGTGCCGCACTATCTCGATGGGTATGATCTAGCTCTGCCGCCGAACAGTGCCCTGGAGGCCGCACCAGCATCCGCTCCGACCCTTAATTCGGAGCCGGATTCCCCGATCGAGGACGAGTGGTTGGACACCGCCTCGGGGGCTACGATCTCTATGGCGATTGAGCCGAACTCCATCCCTGTCCTTTGCGAAGACCTTGACCTCCGGTGCGGGCTCCTCTCCGACTCCAACCCTCCGCGCCCCTCCCAATCGAATCCGATTGGGCGCCGGTATGGAGTTCATCACACGGACATCTTTCGGACTCGCCCTTTGGCGACATCCTGAATTCACTAAAGTCTCTATCTTTATCCGGAGAGCCCTGGCCGGACTGCGGATAGGAAGGTTGGGATACGGACGACGAAGAAATTCAACACCCACCCACCACCCACTTTGTAGCCACTGTCGATGTTTTAACCGACATGCTCGACTTCGACTCCGAAGACATCGACAGTATGGACGACGATGCCGGAGACGACTAAGACCCAGCGCCTACAGGGCACTGGAAGGCCACCTCATCATACGACATATACATGGTGGACATCCCAAAAGATGGGAACGGCGATGGAACAACGGAGGATGACCCCTCCAAGAAGCAACCGAAGCGCCGACGTCATCGGCGCCACTCTAAATCCCACCACAGCAAAAACGGTGATTCCGGCACGGGAGATGATAACACCCCGGACAGTGCCGAAGACAACCCCCTCCAGCAGGACTCAGCGCAGGAGGAGGGAGAAGCAAGTCCGCCTGACGGTCTGTGAAAAGAGAGGTCGAGGGCGATAATTATGCGCCTCCCTCCGAAGATGAGGCAAGCCTCGACGACGACCAATTTGTCGTGCCCGAGGATCCCGCCGAGCGATGGCGTTTCAAACGGGCTTATAACCACGGCAAGCAGCCTCAAGAAAAAGTAGCAACAGCTTAGAGTCGACCAAGACACGCTAGGCGACGGATGGGTGAAGTCCTTGCAGCCGAAGAGTATGAACTCGAGCGCCCTCAAAAGCTACCCCAAACGCAGGCCGTTGCCTCGACGGAGGAGGAAGCACCCAAGTCACCAAGACGACATGGCAGACCGGCCACCCGTGGCAGCGACAGAGAATCCTCTCGGCCCTCCGCTCAAGCCACACCCGACGCCGCTCAAAAAGTACCAAGGCACGGGAAAGCAGCGCCCGGACTTGCGAGATATATTGGAGGATAAGGCAAAACATACAAGATCGATCTACGGATCGCGTGGGCGTAACGACTCGGGATGATTACCGTCATGCGGATACAAGAAACCGGCCGGGCGAACACGATGAGACAAAGCTCATATGAGCTACGTCGTGATATAGCCCAATACTGAGGCGCCAAGCACACCCACTATGCTTCACGGATGAAGTAATGGATCATCAAATCCATGAGGGCTTCAAACCCGTAAACATCGAATCATACGATGGTACCACAGATCCTGCGGTCCGGATCGAGGACTATCTCCTCCATATCCACATGGCCCGCGGTGATGATCTACATGCCATCAAATACCTCCCACTCAAGCTTAAAGGACCAGCTCGGCATTAGCTCAACAGCTTGCCAGCAGAATCAATTGGTTGTTGGGAGGACCTGGAAGCCGCATTCCTTGATAACTTCCGGGCACATATGTGCGACCACGACGCCGATGACCTCAGCCATATAATTCAGCAGCCAGAAGAATCGGCCAGACAATTCTGGACACGGTTCCTAACAAAGAAAAATCAAATCGTTGATTGTCCGGATGCAGAGGCCCTTGCAGCCTTCAAACATAACATCCGCGACGAATGGCTTGCCCGGCACCTAGGACAGGAAAAGCCAAAATCCATGGTAGCCCTCACAACACTCATGACCCGTTTTTGTGCGGGAGAGGACAGCTGGCTAGCTCGAAGCAACAACTTGGCCAAACACCCTGATAGTTCGGATACCAAGGACAACAATGGCAGGTCGCGTCGTCGCAATAAGAACAAAGCGCCGCGTGCTTGGCGATAATCTTTGAAGATCTGACACGTCAATGCAGGATTCAGAGGCTCTAAACCTAGTCAGCGGAAGAAGCCATTCAAAAGAAATACCCAGGGCCCGTCCCCTTGTGCCAGATACATGGCACCCCCGAAAAACCAGCCAATCACACCAACTGGGATTCTTGGGTGTTCAAGCAAGCAGGCAAGTTAAGTGCCGAACTCAATGACAAGGGGCTGCATAGCGATGACGAGGAAGAGCCCCGACCGCCGAACAATAGAGGACAGAAGGGTTTTCCCACACAAGTGCGGACGGTGAACATGATATACGCAACCCACATACCCAAAAGGGAGCGGAAGCGTGCACTAAAGGGGCGTATATGCGATGGAGTCGATCGCCCCAAAGTTCAACCCATGGTCTTCTGCCCGATCACCTTCGATCGAAGGACCACCCCACTAGCATTAAATCACGACGGTTTCGCCGCATTGGTTCTTGACCCAATTATTGTGGATTTCACCTCACCGAGTCCCGATGGGCGGCGGTAGCAGCCTGAACCTGCTTTATCGGGATACGGTCGCGCAAAATGGGCATAGACCCCTCAAGGATTAAACCTACAAAGACGACCTTTAAAGGCGTCATACCGGGTATACAGGCCAATTGTACGGGCTCAGTTACACTCGAAGTGGTCTTCGGATCCCCGGATAACTTTCGAAGCGAAGAGTTGATCTTCGACACAGTCCCGTTCCGCAGCGGCTATCATGCACTGCTCGGAGAAACCGCATTTGCAAAGTTCAATGCGGTGCCGCACTATGCATACCTCAAGCTCAAGATGCCAGGCCCTCGAGGAGTAATCACGGTCAATGGAAACACCGAACGCTCTCTCCGAACGGAGGAGCACACGGCGGCCCTCGTGGCGGAGGTGCAAAGCAGCCTCTCACAACAATTCTCGAGTCCGGCCATTAAACGTCCGGACTCTGTCAAGCGCACCTGGAGTAACCTACAACAAGACCGCCTGGCACGATCCAAGAACGCGTAGCAATCCGGCCCCAACCCCAGCCCTCGCGAAATTGCGGAGCCAGTACTACGCGTACATAACTACGCTCTGGAGATACCATGGGCATAAGGGGAGGGGCACGACCACGGCATGCCCAGAATGCAGCTCGACCGCACCAGGGGCTCCCGATTGTGTCATTCTTTTTCTTTTTTCTTTTTTTATTCTTACTTTTAGGACTCCGTTCTCCAGAAGTCCTGTCCGGCACTAGAATTGCCGAACTAAAGATGCAACAGCCAGGGAAGCAGAAAGCTACGTCGAGTGTTCAGGTGGTCTCTACTACGAGCATTATACCTGTTTTACATACCATCCCGCAGCTTACCCCTGGAGGGGGACATGTTAGATAGTCCCATCCCTTGCTTATAGCACTATTTGTATCGTTCTGCCTTCATTGAAGTTTTCTTTTTAATAACCAATACATAGCTCTTGCCTATTATTGCTTCTTTTTATCTATATATATGTTCATTTCATGACATGTCGCACCCGTACACTTTGGTACGGCCAATACACCAGGGGCTTAAGTACCCCAAAATTATGGTGTGATAAGTCCGAACACTTTCACAAGTGCGGCACCCCGAACTTATAACATTATATGAATCGGCTCCGAATCATGTCTTGGGTCAATAGTTGGGTTTGCCCGGCTCCCGTGTTTTGGAACCTTACGTTCCGTTATATCGGCTAAGGTAGCACCGGGAGAACCACTGCGATTGTGCCCCGGTTGAGCTGGGTTGAGCACCTCAGTGGAGAAAGCTAAAACTGACCGTCATGATAGGGCGAGAGCCGGTCGCTATTCGAGAGGTTTTTTCGGGTCCCTAAAGACTTATACCGCTTAGAGCAAGGAACCAGAATTGTCCGGCCAAGGCGTGGATAGCACCCCGAACTCGGTCTTCCGAATACTAGGGGCTTCGCCGAAATTTAAAATTATAGAATCCTATGGCTAAGTGAGAGTGTTCAAGCATTATAAGTCCGGTTGCCTTGTTCGTTGCGTTGAACACCTCCCTCGATGGACCCAAGAATGGGAACACGAGCGCTCAAGAGTATTCCGAACACCCCAACACTCGAGGCTTGGGGGCTGAAGCCAACGACTTGCCATCTCTCAAATTTGATAAACGGCCGCACAGAAGGTAATATTTTAAATTAACAAGCGTTGCTTAGCGCATATGAACAAGTTTTCAGCGTCTGTGATAAAAAATGCGAGTTTATTCAAAAATTACATCTTTGGAGCACTCATCCGCTATCGGGGGCACCCTTCAGGAGGCCCTCATAGTACATTTCGGGCGTGCGATGCTCCTTGCCTTCGCTGGCCCGTCCGTCACAAGCTTCTCCGCATCCAGCTTGCCCCAGTGCACTTTAGCACGGGCAAGAGCCCGACAGGCACCTTCAATGCAGACGGAGCGCTTGATGACTTCAATCCTGGGACAGGCGTCCACCAGCCGCCGCACTAGCCCAAAGTAGCTCCCAGGCATGGCTTCTAATGGCCACAGCCGAACTATGAGGCCCTTCATGGCCTGTTCGGCGACCTTATCCCCTTATATGGACGGACGAAGCTATGCGTCCCCCACCAGCCTGGTAAAACTCGCTTATCTCCCAAGCGCCGTAATCAATGGCGCGGATGGGTTACCCACGTCCGTATTGATGAGAATCCCGGAATAAGGGGGCACGATCTATGCTTTGATAAGAAGTGCCAAGGGAACCGCCTCGCTAAACGCTACCGAGGTGGAATAGTAAAAAGCGATTCATATAAAGGCTGGCCGTGGTGTGATGTCACGCCCGCGGAATACGTCAGCAGATCTGTGCAAAAAGTTATTCTCTCTCACGGTGGTATGTGGAACTTGTTTTGCAGAGCGGACACTATCCTTGTGTTCAAAACCTTCTATGAAGTATTCGGAGGAGGAACCCTCCTTGCAATGCGAAGACAATATGCGCGCCGGACTGCCGTCATTGAATCCTGGTTCAGGGAGCTCCGAGGGAGTCTGGACTAGGGGTGTCCGGATAGCCGAACTATCATCACGGCTGGACTCGAGACTATGAAGATACAAGATTGAAGACTTCGTCCCGTGTTGGATGGGACTTTCCTTGGCGTGGAAGGCAAGCTTGGCGATACGGATATGTAGATCTCCTACCATTGTAATCGACTCTTTGTAACCCTAACCTATCCGGTGTCTATATAAACCGGAGGGTTTTAGTCCGTGGGGACGAACAACAATCATACCATAGGCTAGCTTCTAGGGTTTAGCCTCCTTGATCTCGTGGTAGATCTACTCTTGTACAACCCATATTATCAATATTAATCAAGCGGGGTAGGGTATTACCTCCATCGAGAGGGCCCGAACCTGGGTAAAAACATCGTGTCCCTTGTCTCATGTTACCATCCGCCTAGACGCACAGTTCGGGACCCCCTACCCGAGATCCGCCGGTTTTGACACCGACAGCCACCTCTTATTATGATATATATGGTGGACACTCCGAAGGAAACAAATGGCGATGAGGCAATGGAGGATAAAACCCCAGGAAAAAAAGCAAAGAATGGGCGCCGCCGGCGCCACTCCAAGCCCCGCCACACCAATACGGGCCCAGGAGACGAAAACAACCCGAACGGTGCCGAAGAAGAGTACAACCCTGAACAGCCCGCCTTCTAGCAGGCCAGACAGGAGGATGAGCAGGTCAGCCCAGATGAACATGGGACAGACGACTACCCGGAGGAGGACAGTTACATGCCCCCTCCGAAGACGAGATTAGCCTCGGCGACGACGAATTCGGCGTGCCTGAGGACCCCGTAGAGCAGGAGCACTTCAAGCGTCGGCTTATAGCCACTGCGAGGAGCCTGAAAAAGAAGCAGCAGCAACTCCAAGTTGATCAAGACCTGCTCACAGACAGATGGACTGAAGTTCCGGCAGCCGAGGAATACGGACTCGAGCACCACACGGCTGACCGGCCACCTCGTGGCCAGGATAAAGCGGAATACCAGTCCGCATACCAGCCAACACCCCCACGCCAACATACTATGACCCGGGGCAACAAATCGGGACAACCAAGATCGAACTACGGATCACGGGGGCGCGCCTCGAATCGCGACGAGGACCGTCACGCCGGACACACCTTCAACAAGTCCGGCTGGGCCGAATATAGCCATCCAGAGCAATTCGACCTGTGTAGCCACATAGCTCGGCATAGAGGCGCCGCGCACCCCCTCTGCTTCACTGATGAAGTAATGGATCATGAATTCCCAGAAGGGTTTAAACCCGTAAACATCAAATCATATGATGGCACAACAGACCCCGCAGTATGGATCGAAGATTTTCTTCTCCACATTCACATGGCCTGCGGAGACGATCTACACGCCATCAAGTATCTTCCACTTAAGCTCAAAGGACCAGCCCGGCACTGGCTAAACACCCTGCCAGAAAATTCCATTGGCAGTTGGGAAAACCTGGAGGACGCATTCCTCGACAACTTCCAAGGCACATACGTGCGACCACCTGACGCCGATGATTTGAGCCACATCACTCAACAGTCCGGAGAGTCAGCCAGGAAATTCTGGACCCAGTTCCTAACAAAAAAGAACCAAATAGTTGACTGTCCGGACGCCAAAGCCCTAGCGGCTTTCAAGCATAATATCCGCGACGAGTGGCTCGCTCGACACCTCAGCCAGGAAAAACCCAAGTCCATGGCAGCTCTCACAACATTAATGACCCGCTTTTGCACGGGCAAAGACAGTTGGTTGGCCCGCAGCAGCACTACGCCATAGCCTGTCAATTTGGATGGCTGCGACAATAACGGCAAGCCACGGCGTAACAGACATAAGCAACGGAACAACGGCGACAACACTGAAGACACGGCAGTCAACGCCGGATTCAGTGGGTCCAAGCCCAGTCAATGGAAGAAGCCGTTCAAAAGAAATAATCAGGGACCGTCCAGTCTGGACCACATACTGGAGCGCTCGTGCCAGATCCATGGCACGCCGGACAAGCCAGCGAACCACACAAATAGAGATTGCTGGGTATTCAAACAGGCCGGCAAGATAAACGCCGAAGACAAGGACAAGGGGCTGCACAGTGACGATGACGATGAGCCCCGACGTTCGAACACGGGGACGAAGAAATCCCCGGTGAAAAGCGGCCAACATGATCTCGCCACGCACATCCGCAAGCGGGGAAAGGAAGCGGGCACTAAAGGGATGTCTGGCGATGGAGCCGATCGCCCCAAATTCAACCCTTGGTCAGCTTGCCCGATCACCTTTGATCGTAGGGATCACCCTACTAGCATTAAATCACGGCGGCTCGGCCACATTGGTCCTAGACCCAATCATTGGCCGGATTCCACCTTTCACGCAGCGTCCTTATGAATGGCGGCGGCAACCTGAACCTACTTTACCCGGGACACGGTCGCCAAAATGGGCATTGACCCTTCAAGGATCAAGCCCACCAAAACCACCTTTAAAGGTCTAATTCCCGGAGTAGAGGCCCGCTGTACGGGCTCTATAACGTTGGAAGTGGTCTTCGGATCTCCGGATAACTTCCGAAGTGAAGAGTTAATCATCGATATCGTCCCCTTCCGAAGTGGTTACCATGCACTGCTCGGACGAACCGCATTCGCCAGATTCAATGCGGTACGACACTACGCACATCTCAAGCTCAAAATGCCAGGACCACGCGGGGTCATAACGGTGAACGGAAATATGGACCGCTCCCTACGAACAAAAGAACATACTGCAGCCCTCGCGGAGGAAGTACAATGCGGCCTTCTCCGACAAACCAATCCGGCAACAACAACTTCGAGCATAGTCAAGCGAGTCCGGAGCACCCTGCAACATGACCATCAGGCATGCCAAGAGCGCGACTAGCAGTCCGGTCTCCGCTTAAGCCCCATCAAAGAAGCATTCGTGCCACATGCACACAATTACGCACTTAAAATACCATGGGCATAGGCGGAGGCGCATCAATGACTCAGTCAACAGTGCGGGTAACCGCCAAATACTTTCATACTCTTTCCCTCTTACCTTTTAGGACATCGTGTTGGCACAACATCCTCAAAGGAGCCGAATTGCCGGACTTATAGGGAAGAGACATCCAGGGAGGCAATAGACGTTGTGCACAGAAGAAAATACCCAGGTGGAATCTATTTACGATCATTATAACTGCTTTATCTACCTGCACACCGCCTGCCCCTGGATAGGACATGTCAAATGGTCCTATTTTACATTTGCTTAACGCATCCATTGTAAATGTACGCCTAAACGTATTTTTTGTCAATGAGATATTATATATAGCGTTAGCGTATCATTCTCGTTCGAGCATTTTTCTCTTATAAATGTTTATTTGATATTGCATCCGTACACCTTGGTGCGGCCGATTTGCCAAGGGCTTCTTATGGCGCCCCGCTATATGGCAAGTAAAGTCCGAACACTTTCAACAGTGCGGCACCCCGAACTTATAGCACTATATGCATCAGCTCCGAATCATGTCTTGGGTCTACAGTTGGGATAGCCCAACTCCCTTGTTTTGGTGCCTTACGTTCCGTTATATCGGCTAAGGTAGCGCAGGGAGAACTACTGCGATTGTGTCCCGGTTCACCCGGACGAGCACCTCAGTAGAGAAAGCCGAAACTGACCGGCATGATGTGGCGAGAGCTGGTCGCTGTTCGAGAGGTTTTAAAATCCTTAAAGATTTTCTGCTTTAGGCGATAAATCGGCTTCGTGTGATCTAGGCGTGGATGGCGCCCCAATTCGGCCTTCCGGATTCTAGGGGCTTCGCCGAAATTTAAAATTGTAGACTTCTATGGCTAAGTGAAAGTTATAAAGCCGCATAGTCCGATTTCCTTGTTCGCTGCGCCGGACACCTCCTTAAGGGACCAAACATTTGGGTAAAGACTGTCCGGGTTTTCCACAAACACCCCCATGCTAGTCACGTGGGGGCGGAAGCCGACGACTGTCCTACTTTAAGGATTTTATAAACAGCCGCACATAAGGTAATATTTTAAATAACAAACGCGCTACATAGCGCAAGTAACTTCGTCTTTCATTACAAACATGACAGAAGTGAATTCATTCAA
The DNA here is from genome assembly GCA_021605145.1 of Aegilops bicornis. Taxonomy (NCBI): domain Eukaryota; kingdom Viridiplantae; phylum Streptophyta; class Magnoliopsida; order Poales; family Poaceae; genus Aegilops; species Aegilops bicornis. Next base: position 259,997,678 of record CM038673.1, on the reverse strand, counting down.
ATATGGCGTCCTTGGTATATTCATTAGCGACGAGGCGAGCACCCTTCATCATGCCATCATAGTACATTTCGGGATGGCAATGCGCCTTGCCCTCCGGTGTCCCGTCCTTGACCAGCTTCTCCGCATCCAGCTTGCCCCAATGCACCTTGACGCGGGCAAAAGCTCGGCGGGCACCTTCGATGCAAACAGATTGATTGATCACTTCAAGCCGTGGGCAGGCATCCACCATCCGCTTGATCAGGCCAAAGTAGCTACTGGGCACTAGCTCACCAGGCCACATCCTGACTATGAAGTCCTTCATAGCCAGTTCGGCCGCCCTGTGGAGTTCGACCAACTGCTTCAGTTGGTCGCTCAGAGGCATCGGATGTTCGGCCCCAGCATTTTGGGACCAGAACAGCTTCTTCGTTGAGCTCCCCTCCTGGGCACAGTAGAACTCCGCAGCGTCTGAGGCGCTGCATGGCAGAGCTGCAAATGTCCCTGGAGATCTCCGTATTCGAGTAAGTAAAAGAAACGCCTCCTCCACATGTTTGCTTTGCATAAAGAATTTCTTACCCGCTGCTATCTTCTTGGCCTCCTTGATCTCCTCATTGTGCTTTCTCGGCTTCGGCCTTGGCATCTTTCAAATTCACAAGGGCCTTCGCAAGCTCAGCCTCCTTCATCTTCAGATTATGCTCCACGGACTCGCACTTCTTGCCGAGGTCCTGGAGCTCCTGTTGTACCTCGCCCACTCTAGCACTTTGCTTTTCACGCTCCTTACACTCCGAGGCCGCCTTGTGTTCGGCCTCGGATAGCGCCCTCTTCAGGACGCCAATTCGGCGGTGGCCCCTGTTACACGGCCACGACACTTAGGTGTTAGACTCATCAATTCTGCCTATCATTAAACGCATAAGAGCGGGAATTACTTACCCTTGTTCTCTTCGAGCCGCCTCTTCATGAGGACGAGCTCTCCCTGCGCCTGCTCCAGGTGTCGCTTCAATTCGGCAACCTCGGCAGTACGGGCAACAGCAGCAAGCACCACAGCCTGCTTATTCACAACAATACTTATTACTAGACTCCTGCGGATTATAATTGACCCTCCATTTGGCTTTTCTTTCCGTACACCAAACAGAGTATCAGGGGCTACTACCTATTGGGTGGTAATCTTATACATTTTGATTACTTACCTCAAAGCCTGTCAGGAGGCTTGTGCAGGCTTCGGTTAGTCCGCTTTTGGCGGACACGACCTTTTGAATCACCGCACTCATAAGAGTACGGTACTCTTCTTCCATGGAAGCGCCTCGAAGCGCTTCCACCAAACTATCCGGCGTCATTGAGGCGATGGAAGCCCTTGGCACGGGCGGCTCGCCCTCCATAACGAGGGGCTGCCCGCCCAAGTCCGGAATCGTTTTGGGTTCCGGAGCAGTGTTCGGTCGTGAGTCCGCCCTGTTGCGGCTCTCCTCAACGCGATCCGCGGGGACCTTGAACCCCACATGTCCGACGTTTGGAAGTTCGCCTTGGGCGTCTCCAGGGTCACCTCCCCCTCCTCGGGGAACCTCCGGGACAACACCTCCGTGTCATCCGCAGGCTGAGGAGTGGTGGCCTTCGGGAGCGAGTTCATCTCTGAAGCGATCAGAGACCCGTTCGAGGACGACTCCTCCGGGTGAGCCCTGGCCGGACTGCATATATACTCGGCGTCATTAGAACATCTATAACTTAAAACCACGGTAGAATGCGGACACTTACGATCGCACCAGGGGCTTCCCCCTGGGAAGTCACCCTTCATCGCTGTAGGCGGCCGTGGTGGAGTAGTCCGGAAGGGATGCTTTCGCCTTCTTGGACGCCCCAGCCTCCCCCTCCGGGAAGGCCTTTCTCTTCTTCTCCCCCTAGTGCGGGGAGGTGTAATTTCTTCTTGATTCCCCCCGCCTCCATGGGAGGAATGTGTCTCGTCGTCATCGGACGACACACGAATAATGGCCTTGTGCCGAGGGCCTTTTCTGGCCCCCTGGCCCGCTTCGTCGGGCCCCTTATCCTTCTCGGATGGGGCGTCTTATTCTTCTTCCTCCTCCCCTTCGTGGGAAGAGTCCGCCTCGTCGTCTTCGGATGAGGCTTCGGACGCAACCTTACGCTGGAGACCCTTCCTGGTCCCCGGGGCCTTCTTTTCGGCCTTCTTCTCCGGCACCTCGTACGGTGCCGGGACTAGCATCTCCGCCAGGAGAGCGTCAGCTGGATCTACCGGCAACGGAGCCGGACAGTCAACCTGCTCCACTGCCTTCACATAATCCTGAGGCAAATATATACAAATAATTAAAACTGCCCCCATGAATGTATTGGGAAAAGACTAAACCCGGTGGAGGTCCCAAAACTCACCGGATTCGGGGGCCGCGCTGCATGAAGTCCGCGGTCCTCGGATGTGGGAGGAGGTACTTCGGAGGCCTTGAACAACAATTTCCATGCGCCTTTGTGCGTCATGCCATAGAGCTTCCGGAGCGTCTGGTGTTTGGCCGGGACGAACTCCCACAGATTTATCGCCCGCCTTTGGCAGGGCAGGATCCGGCGAACGAGCATGACCTGGATCACATTGACAAGCTTGATGTTATTTTCCTTCATGCTTTTGATGCATGTTTGGAGTCCAGCCAGCTCCGTGGAATCGCCCCAGGACATGCCCTTCTTTTCCCAGGAGGTGAGTCGCGTAGGGATTCCGGATCGAAACTCGGGGGCTGCCGACCAGTTGACGCCGCACAGCTTGGTTATGTAGAACTACCCCGATTGCCATCCTTTTACGGTCTCCGCGAAGGAGCGGTCCAGCCAGGTGACTTTAGGCATCTTGCCCTCCATGGCCCCTCCGCACCCCGCTTGTTGGCCGCGTACAATCTTCGGCTTCACGCAGAAGATTTGCAGCCACATGCCAAAGTGAGGCCGGATGCGGAGGAAAGCCTCACAAACGACGATGAACGCCGAAATGTTGAGGACAAAATTCAGGGCTAGATCATGGAAATCTAGCCCATAGTAGAACATGAGCCTGCGGACGAAGGGATGGAGTGGAAATCCCATTCCACAGACGAGGTGGGCGACGAACACGACTCTCTCGTGGGTTCTTGGAGTCGGGATGACCTGCCCAGCATCCGGTAGCCGGTGTGCTATGTCTGCGGCCAAGTATCTGGCCGCCCGAAGATTTTCTATGTGCTCCTCCTTGATGGTGGAAGCCACCCACTTGCCTCCTGCTCCGGACATGTTTAGCTGTGCGGAGGAGACTTGGGCTTGGGCGCTGGAGCTCGAGGGGGCAAGAATGGGTACAGAAGGAAGAAGGCGTGGGTAAAAATGAGGAAATCTTATCCCTTTATAGAGGCGACGAAAGCGGTGCGCCTCCCCACTTGCCCGTTGGGAATCGCCTACTTCCCAAGCGCCACGATTAATGATGTGGTGAGATTACCCGTACCCGTATTGATGAGAATCTCGTGATAAGGGGGCACGATCTCTGCTTTGACAAGACGTGTCAAGAAAACCGCCTCGCAATATGCGCCGTGGCTGGTTATGGAAAGGCGGTTCCAATAATGACCCGACCGTAATGACACGTCGCGTTGCTTGAAAAGTTGTCAGCAGATTGCATTTGCGAAACATTATTCTCTCTACGGTGGCATACGAAGATCATCTTGTGGATCCGGACACGGTTTAAGTGTTCAAAAATTACCTTGGAGTATTCAGAGGAGGAACCCGCCCTGCAATGCCGAAGACAAGACTGCGCGCCGGGCTCATCGTCATTGAAGCCTGGTTCAGGGGCTACTGAGGGAGTCCTGAATTAGGGGGTATCCGGACAGCCGGACTGTGTACAATGTCCGGACTATTAAAGCGTGAAGATACAAGACTCAAGACTTTGGCCCGTGTCCGGATGGGACTTTCCTTGGCGTGGAAGGCAAGCTTGGCGATCCGGATATTATATTTCCTTCCTTATAACCGACTCCATGTAAACCCTAGCCCTCTCCGGTGCCTATATAAACTGGAGAGGTTGGTCCTTAGAAGGCCGATCACAATTACAATCATACCATCATAGGCTAGCTCTTAGGGTTTAGCCTCTACGATCTCGTGGTAGATCTACTCTTGTACTACCCATATCATCAATATTAATCTAGCAGGAAGTAGGGTTTTACCTCCATCGAGAGGGCCCGAACCTGGGTAAACACTTGTGTCCCTTACTTCTTGTTACCATCAGCCTTGACGCACAGATCGGGACCCCCTACCCGAGATCCGCCGGTTTTGACACCGACAGTGGGCCTACTAAGTTGACGGGGAAGGAGGGCTTTGTCAACTTAGTCAATATAAACGATTCTAGCTCCAGTGACCGTATGATGTCCATCCAACGGCCGTAGTGCTTCTTCAACCTCTAGTCTTCTTGCTCCAGCCGCCCAAAGCAGCGCCGGTCGTGCCGCATGCTCCTGCCTCCCGTGGTCGGATGTGCTACTGCGGAGGCCTCACCGCCCCCTACTATTTCCACCGTTGGCCAGGCCCTGCGGCAACGGCAGCCTCACACCACAGCCGAACCAGTGAACCCTAGTACTCCTCTCCGCGCGGGCTTCCGCTGCCGCGTCTTCCCCGGCTCCCCGTCGTCCCCTTCCTAGGCCTCACAGTCGTCCACCGCCCTGGTGCTCTCGGCGCGGCGTGCTGAACGTGGTCAAGGAACGACTTCCACCAGACGTGGACTGTATGTGGAGAGGCTGACAGCTGGGTCCACGGCCACAGCAAGGAAGTGCCTCCTTATTACACGGAAAATAATTATTCCTCCACCTGACAACGTGACAACACCGGACGGGCCACCGTATTTCGCAAAAAAAACATTTCCCCCCTGACTGCTGGGACCCACCAGCTACACCTTCGCACGCAAGGAAGTGCGTCCGGGCAAAAAAAAACCATTCGCCCCCCTGACTGCTGGGACCCACCAGCTACATCTTCGCACGCAAGGAAGTGCACGGCGGTCGGGACCCACTGGACGAAGCGTGCGTGGCGTTGTCATTCTGGTCACGAACGTGTATGCGTACATCTTGGTCGATGTAGAGGCGCCGCGTGTCGCGATGAAAGAGAGGCGCGCACGTAGCATGTACACGTACGTACATCGGCCAGGGTGCAAGAAAGAAAATACGGCCACGTATGTGTACGTACGGCCAGGGCTCGTGTACATGGCTGGGTCGGAACGGAGAAACAACGTCGTCGTCGTGTTCATCGGGAGGCAACGGAATGCGTCGTGTTCATCGGGAGGCAACGGAATGCGTGGGAGCCAACCGGCTGGGTCGGAACGGAACGCGTGGTCGTGTTCATCGGGAGGGCTTGGAAGGAACAGGCGATGGAAACGAGGTTCGGCGTATCGCGACAACGGAGGAAACAGACCTCCTACGTTCGAAACAGGGTCCTGTTGATCGGGAGGGGGTGTGGCGTACCGCAAAACGGAGGAAACGGACCTCCTACGGCCGAAACGGGGGTCCTGTTGATCGGGAGGGGTGTGGCGTACCGCAAAACGGAGGAAACTGACCTCCTACTGTCGAAATGGGGTTCCTGTTGATCGGGAGGGGTGTGGCGTACAGCAAAACGGACGAAGGACCTCCTACGGTCGAAACGGGGGTCCTGTTGATCGGGAGGGGTGTGGCGTACCGCAAAACGGACGAAACTGACCTCCTACGGTCGAAACGGGGGTCCTGTTCATCGGGAGGGGTGTGGCGTACCGCAAAACGGGACTCCACGGGATACTGTTCATCTCCACTGTCGACCTCATCCAGCCTCCATGGGCTACCGTCGACCTCCTCCTGCCTCCACGACCCCCCGGGAAGCTATTGGGCCTTATGGGCCTTCGTGGAGAAGAGAGAGGGCAGGCAGGAGGTGGCGCGCGACCCCCTTGCCCCAATCCGAATTGGACAAGGGGAAGGGGTGGCGGCCCCCCTCTCATTTCTTCTCTCCACCTCCTCCTTCCCCTTTCTCCTTCTTGGAATAGGAAAGGTGGGGGCCAAACCTACTTGGAGTAGGATTGCCCCCCCTTGGATGCGCCTCTCCCCTGGTCGGCCCTCTCCTCCTCCCGTCCTTTATATACGGGGGTAGGGGGGCACCCCAAACACACAAGTTGATCTATTGATCTATTCCAACCGTGTGCGGTGCCCCCCTCCACCATATTCCACCTCGATCATATCGTAGTGGTGCTTAGGCGAAGCCCTGCATCGGTAGCAACATCATCACCGTCATCACGCTGTCATGCTGACGGAACTCTCCCGTGAAGCTCTGCTGGATCGGAGTTCGCGGGACGTCATCGAGCTGAACGTGTGCTGAACTCGGAGGTGCTATATGTTCGGTACTTGGATTGGTTGGATCGTGAAGACGTACGACTACATCAACCGCGTTGTGTTAACGCTTCCGCTTTCGGTCTACGAGGGTACGTGGACAACACTCTTCCCTCTCGTTGCTATGCATCACCATGATCCTGTGTGTGTGTAGGAAAATTTTGTAATTACTACGTTCCCCAACAGTATGCAATAAAAATTGCTCTCTAAATATGTATGATTTATTAGTGTGGAGAAAATAAGCTTTATACGATCTTGTGATATGGAAGCAATAAAAGCGACGGACTGCATAATAAAGGTCCATATCACAAGTGGCAATATAAAGTGACGTTCTTTTGCATTAATATTTCGTGCATCCAACCATAAAAGCACGTGACAACCTCTGCTTCCCTCTGCGAAGGGCCTATCTTTTACTTTTGTCTTATACCTTATGCAAGAGTCATGGTGATCTTCACCTTTCCCTTTTTACATTTTATCCTTTGGCAAGCACCTTGTGTTGGAAAGATCCTGATGTATATATCCAATTGGATGTAAGTTAGCATGAACTATTATTGTTGACATTGCCCTTGAGGTAAAAGGTTGGGAGGCAACACTATAAGCCCCTATCTTTCTCTGTGTCCGATTAAAACTCTATACCCATAAGTATTGCGTGATTGTTAGCAATTATGAAAGACTAAATGATAGTTGAGTATGTGGACTTGCTGAAAAGCTCTTATATTGACTCTTTCCGATGTTATGATAAATTGTAATTGCTTCAATGAGTGAGATTATATTTTGTTGGTTCTCAATTAAGTTTTTGATTCATACTTTACATTGCGAATAGATTATTACTTGAGTATAAGAAATCATGTGACAATATCCATATATGTTGCTGTTATAAGAATGATCATGATGCCCTCATGTCCGTATTTTACTTTATCGACACCTCTATCTCTAAACATGTGGACATATTTTTCGATATCAGCTTCCGCTTGAGGACAAGCGAGGTCTAAGCTTGGGGGAGTCGATACGTCCATTTTGCATCATGCTTTTATATTGATATTTATTGCATTAGGGGTTGTTATTACACGTTATGTCACAATACTTATGCCTTTTCTCTCTTATTTTACAAGGTTTACATGAAGAGGGAGAATACCGGCAGTTGGAATTCTGGGCTGGAAAAGGAGCAAATATTAGAGACCTATTCTGCACAAATCCAAAAGTCCTGAAACTTCACGGAGGCGCGTTTTGGAATATATAAAAAATACTGGAGTAAGAATCAACCAGAGGGGGCCCACACCCTGGCCACGAGGGTGGGGGGCGCGCCATACCCCCTGGGCACGCCCCCTGCCTCTTGGGCCCCCTGGCAAACCTCCAGTGCCCATCTTCTGCTATATGAAGTCTTCTACCCTGGAAAAAATCATAAGCAAGCTTTCGGAAAGAAACACCGCCGCCACGAGTCGGAACCTTGGCGGAACCAATCTAGGGCTCCGACGGAGCTGTTCTGCCGTGGAAACTTCCCTCCGGGAGGGGGAAATCATCGCCATCGTCATCACCAATGATCCTCTCGTCGAGAGGCGGCCAATATCCATCAACATCTTCACCAGCACCATCTCCTCTAAAACCCTAGTTCATCTCTTGTATGCAATCTTTGTCTCAAAACCTCAGATTGGTACCTGTGGGTTGCTAGTAGTGTTGATTACTCCTTGTTGTTGATGCTAGTTGGTTTATTTGGTGGAAGATCATATGTTCAGATCCTTATACATATTAATACACCTCTGATTATGAACATGAATATGATTTGTGAGTAGTTAAGTTTGTTCCTGAGGACATGGGAGAAGTCTTGCTATAAGTAGTCATGTGAATTTGGTATTCGTTCGATATTTTGGTGAGATGTATGTTGTCTCTCCTCTAGTGGTGTTATGTGAACATCGACTACATGACACTTCACCATTTTTTGGGCCTAGAGGAAGGCATTGGGAAGTAATAAGTAGATGATGGGTTGCTAGAGTGATAGAAGCTTAAACCCTAGTTTATGAGTTGCTTCGTAAGGGGCTGATTTGGATCCATATGTTTCGTGCTATGGATAGGCTTACCTTAATACTTCTTTCGTAGTTGCGGATGCTTGCAATAGGGTTAATCATAAGTGGGGTGCTTGTCCAAGAAAGGGCAGTACCGAAGCACCGGTCCACCCACATATTAAATTATCAAAGTAACGAACGCGAATCATATGAGCGTGATGAAAACTAGCCTGACGATAGTTCCCATGTGTCCTCGGGAGCGCGTTTCTCTGAGTTCGTCCAAGCTTGTCCTCTGCTACAAAAAGGATTGGGCCATCTTGCTGCACCTTATTTACTTTCATTACGTGTTACTCATTACAAATTACCTTATCACAAAACTATCTATTACCGACAATTTCGATGCTTGCAGAGAATACCTTACTGAAAACCGCTTGTCATTTCCTTCTGCTCCTCGTTGGGTTCGACACTCTTACTTATCGAAACTACTATGATAGATCCCCTATACTTGTGGGTCATCACGCATGTAGTTCAAATTTTAATTATGCACATAAATGCATTGAAAACTCAGTTAATACATAAAAATGTCCAAACGAACCCAGAAAAATCACAAAAATTCACACAACACTCCTGTTGTTCGATGTTGGCACGAGAAAAAAATTTGAAAGCAATAAGAGGCAATGGATATCGTTTCGTCCCCAAAGGTGGGACGTTACCAACCGAAAACCATCATGCTTGTTGTGAGAAGCTCCCGTTTGTGAGAAGCATATACCCAAACCTGCCCCAAATGGGACAAAATTTGTACCACGACATGTTGATGACGCTCCATGATAGCATGCCAAGTTTCATGAATTTCACACGATTTTTGGATTTACTAGAATTAAAAAACCAAGCATCTCAATGTTTTGCCGGCAATCATCGGTGCCATGGTGTTTGAAACTCATTCCCATTTCTTGCATGGACCTAAGCATGCACCCAAGGAAAAAAATTTGATTTTTCAACCAATTTATATGCACTGGAGCATGTGCATGTAGTTCAAATTTGAATTATGCACATAAATGCATTGAAAACTCAGTTAATGCATAAATATGTCCAAACGAACCCCAAAAAATCACAAAAATTAACACATCACTCCTATTGTTCTATGTTGACACGAGAAAAAAATTTGAAAGCAATAAGAGGAAATGGTTATCGTTTCGTCCCCAAAGGTGGGACGTTCCCTACCGAAAACCATCATGCTTGTTGTGAGAAGCTCCGGTTTGTGAGAAGCATATACCCAAACCTGCCCCAAATGGGACAAAATTTGTACCACGGCATGTTGATGCCGCTCCATGATAGCATGCCAAGTTTCATGAATTTCAGACGAGTTTTGGATTTACTAGAATTTAAAAACCAGGCATCTCAGTGTTTTGCCGACAATCAACGGTGCCCTGGTGTATGAAATTCATTCCCAGTTCTTGCATGGGACCTAAGCATGCACCAAAGGACACATATTTGATTTTTCAACCAATTTATATGCACTGGAGCATGCACATATAGTTCAAATTTGAATTATGCACATAAATGCATTGAAAACTCACTGAATGCATAAAAATATCCAAATGAACCGCGAAAAATCACAAAAATTTCACACCACTCTCCTGTTGTTCTACGTTGACACGAGAAAAAAATTGAAAGCAATAAGAGGCAATGGATATCGTTTCGTCCCCAAAGGTGGGACGTTCCCTACCGAAAAGCATCATGCTTGTTGTGAGAAGCTCCAGTTTGTGAGAAGCATATACCCAAACCTGCCCAAATGGGACAAAATTTGTACCACGACATGATGATGCCGCTCCATGACAGCATGCCAAGTTTCATGAATTTCAGACGAGTTTTGGATTTAATAGAATTTAAAAACCATGCATCTCAATGTTTTGCCGGCAATCAACGGTGCCTTGGTGTTTAAAATTCATTCCCATTTCTTGCATGGAACCTAAGCATGCACCCAAGGACACAGATTTGATTTTTCAACCAGTTTATATTGACTGGAGCATGCACATGTAGTTCAAATTTGAATTATGCACATAAATGCATTGAAAACTCAGTTAATGCATAAAAATGTCCAAACGAACCCCGAAAAATCACAAAAAATCACACAACACTCCTGTTGTTCTATGTTGACACGAGAACAAAATTTGAAAGCAATAAGAGGCAATGGATATTGTTTCGTCTCCAAAGGTGGGACATTCCCTACCGAAAACCATCATGCTTGTTGTGAGAAGCTTCGGTTTCTGAGAAGCATATAACCAAACCTGCCCCAAATGGGACAAAATTTGTACCACGGCATGTTGATGCCGCTCCATGATAGCATGCCAAGTTTCATGAATTTCAGACGAGTTTTGGATTTACTAGAATTTAAAAACCAGGCATCTCAATGTTTTTTCTGCAATCAATGGTGCCATGGTGTTTGAAATTCATTCTCATTTCTTGCATGAGACCTAAGCATGCACCAAAGGACACATATTTGATTTTTCAACCAATTTATATGCACTGGAGCATGGGCATGTAGTTCAAATTTGAATTATGCACATAAATGCATTGAAAACTCACTTAATGTATAAAAAAGTCCAAACGAACCCTGAATAATTCAAATTCTTTTATGATCACTGCAGATAAAAGGTCTATCAATTCAAACACCGTTCATGGCCGCTATGACCCCATTACGTAATTCAAATCAAGACCAAAAATCAAGTAGATCCCACAAAGTTTATTATAACCTACCGTGTGAGATGCAGCACAAAATATCTTCGGACCGTGTCTGAATAAGGGACCGTGTCTGATGACACTTTGCGCGCCAGTTTTTTGGCTGAAGCGACTCCAAATGTTTAGCTTCCGCGGAAATATCTACCTCCCCATCCTCTCCCCCTTACCAAAAGCCACATTTCCCCTCTTTCCACCTTCCTTTCAAAGTTGAAACCTTCACTCCTTGCTTGCAGCGCTGCCGCATCCTCGTTGGTGACCGTCCTTCACGCTCCTCGGCCTCGCCTATCCAGGCAGGTAATCCACACCTGACCCCCATCTTCCTCCTCCTTCCACATCCCACATGCCCCTACCACCGGCGCGAGCGCGGCACCTTCCACCCAAATCACCGACCCCTCCACCAAATAAGCACGGGCCTAAGCCATGGTGCACGCAGTATAGCCAGGACCTCAAGGATCATTTGACAGCGGAGAAGCAAATCGCGGCTGCATGCGCGGATGAGGTTGCAATGGCTGCAATTTGTGCCGACCCCCAGATCTTGAAGGAGCACCTTGCCATTTTCTTGCTACGCCGGTTAAGCATGCTCGATTTACCCGTTGCATGTGTTGCTCCTGCCTTTCCTTCACAAATTCTAGTGAATTGTGCTATCTAATTTTACCATGCAATCTGTTGCTCTACTGTATATGTTCAATATGTCGTGCAGTGTGGTGCTCACTTATTAACTATTTTGTTAATTAGTTGTCGTCTTCAGTTAACTGTTTAATTCAATTCTGCAAATGTGATGTTCAATTCTTCAGGCTAGAATTTATTATTGTCTTCCATGTGAGAAATAAATCGAATTTATCTTTACAAAATTGTGGGTGCATTCTGTTATTGTATACCATGTGAGGAATAAATTGAATTTGGCTGTAGTAAATACATGAGAAACAAATACAATTGCTACAATTGGTTGTAGTTAGTTTGGTTAACTGTCTGATCTTCTATTAGGAGTATGTTATTTTGTGCAATGTGGTGCTCAGTTAATGTTTGGTTCATTTGTTGTGGTGTTTAGTTAACTGCTTGGTTCAATTCTGCAATGCAATGTTCAATTGTCGTGGGTAGATTTTTGTATTGTTGTGCATGTGAGGAATAAATCGAATTTGGCTGCACTTAATACATGAGAAACATATACAAGTGCTATATTTCCTAGTTATTAATCATGCTTGGTTTGTATAAATGGGTTTTCCATGTGGCTTCAATTAATCTGATGAATCAGCAATGTGATTATTTTTCATCAACATATTTTACTAATAGCATGCGAACCCTTACTTAACCTGATGACTAACTACCTTATATGTGTTGCAGGGAAACAATGGGAAGCACTGAGGTTTACAATCGAGGTTAGCATGTGCATGGTCCGTTGTCTAATAGCACATTATTGTGTAATTGCAGGAACCATTCTAATATTTAGGTTTTTAAAAATTTGGTCTTGCACATGTAGGTCCTTCTTTGAGAGGTTTTGACCCACTATTCGATCCTTTTTTGCATATGGGGAAATGAGTTGTCCATGAATATCAGTCAAGTCAAGAAACTCAGAAAGATTCTTAGGATAAAGAAATTAGCAACAAAAAACAACAAGATCTTTGTCTGCACAATGAAGAAGAATCAGTTCACTACAGGATGGTACTAACTATTATACCTTGCCTTTTTTATTCCTTTGCCCCATTTCCAATATAGAGAAGATAATTATGCACATCCTTGTTTTCAGGCCTTTCCAAAGCAGTTCACTGATGATTACCTCTCAAACCACCTGTATGGTTAGGAGGTGAGGAAGGTATTCATACAACACCCACAGTTCAATATTGAAGTGTTCCTGAAGAGGACGAAGGATGGACGGTCAATCATCCGCATGCACTGGCCTAAAGTTACAAAGACCTTCAACATCAATGAAGGCTCAATATTCGCCTTCTGCTTCAACAGTTTTCCAGATGAGACACATCTGTCTATGTATCGTCTATGATGCAAATTTCGAAAGGTTATATATGTTGCATGTGAAACTTGGTCCTGGTGTAGTTGTGTAATGGGGTAGCTGAGTGCTGAAGCTATATGATGTTGTACTCTGATGTATTTCAATTATGAAAATGAAATATATCGTGTGCTTAATATGAACTGTCAATTAGATTAATAAATGGTTTATGAATAATCGGATAATTAGCCTGCTAATTGGGGATTTTCTATTGCAAACGGTTGTTGAAAAATACCGTGGGCGATGACCTCAGGCAATGCACATAGTTTCTAGGAATAAACCGTGTTGGATCAATGAACAATCACACATGACTTTCTCTTGAAAACTGTTTGCGTTGGGCCACCTTGCGCAAACGTTTACCACATGAAAACTGTGTGTGATGGACAGCTTTGCCACACAGTTTCTTCCACAGTCCGAGTGTGATATCAATAACGCGAGCGAGTTAACAGGAAAATTGTGTGTGATGTACCTGTGAACAGAAACGTTTTCCTTGGAGCGACTGTGTGGGATGTACATACGAACGGAAAAGTTTAGTGGGGACTAACTGTGTGGGATGTACTTGCGACCGGAAACAATTTTGCCGTATAATTGTATTTTTTAGCTCTACTGTACGTATTTCTGTATTTGAGCGCTCGCCGGTCGCACAAAACCTCATTTTGCTGAACGTGTGTGCCAGGAGGGCATATCCCCGACGGTTTGTAGGTCGTGTGGGAAGGACCCCCGTATCGCCCACTTGGTGACGGTTCCAAATGCCGTCGCGAAAAGGGGTTAAAAACCGTTTGTTTAGGAGCTCGCTATTCCTTTCATCATGACTTATACATGTTCCTCTGACTATGAGATTATGCAACTCCCGAATATCGGAGGAACACTTTGTGTCTATCAAATATCACAACCTAACTGGGTGATTATAAAGATGCTCTACAGGTGTCTCAGAAGGTGTTTGTTGAGTTGGCATAGATCAAGATTAGGATTTGTCACTCCGTGTATCGGAGAGGTATCTTTGGGCCCCCTCGGTTACGCTCATCACTATAAGCCTTGCAAGCAATGTGACTAATGAGTTAGTTGCGGAATGGTGCATTACGAAACGAGTAAAGATACTTGCCGGTAACGAGATTGAACTAGGTATGATGATACCGACAATCGAATCTCGGGCAAGTAACATACCGATGACAAAGGGAATGATGTATGTTGTTATGCATTTTGACCGATGAAGATCTTCATAGAATATGTAGGAGCCAATGTGAGCATCCAGGTTCCGCTCTTAGTTATTGACCAGAGATGTGTCTCGGTCATGTCTACATAGTTCTCGAACCCGTAGGGTCCGCACGCTTAACATTTGATGACGATTTGTATTATGAGTTATGTGATTTGATGACCGAAGTTTGTTCGGAGTCCCGGATGAGATCATGGACATGATGAGGAGTCTCTAAATAGTCAAGAGGTAAAGATTCATATATTGGAAGGTTGCATTCGGACACAGGAATGGTTCCGAGTGATTCAGGCATTTTTCCGGAGTACCGAGGGGTTACCAAAACCCCCCGGGGGAATATTGGGCCTACATGGGCCATAGGGGAGAGGGGAGGCAGCCCACAAGGGGTGGCCGCGCCCCCTCCCTATAGGGAGTCCGAATTGGACTTTGGAGGGGGCCACGCCCCCCTTTCCTTCTCCTCTTCCTCTCCCTTCCCTCTTTCCCCCTCTCCGGAAAAGGAAAGGGAGTCCAACTAGGATTGGGAGTCCTAGTTGGACTCCCCTCTTTGGCGTGCCCCCTAGGCCGGCCGCCTCCTCCCCTCCTCCTTTATATACGGGGGAGGGGGCACCCCAAAGACACAACAAGTCTTCTCTTAGCCGTGTGCGGTGCCCCCTCCATAGTTTAACACCTCGGTCATATCGTCGTAGTGCTTAGGCGAAGCCCTGCGCCGGTAACTTCATCATCACCGTCGCCATGCCGTCGTGCTGACGGAACTCTCCCTCATCCTCAACTGGATCAAGAGCTCGAGGGACGCCATCGTGCTGAACGTGTGCTGAACACGAAGGTGCCATACGTTTGGTAGTTGGATTGGTTGGATCGTGAAGACGTTCGACTACATCAACCGCGTTAGTAAACACTTCCGCTTTCGGTCTACGAGGGTACATGGACACACTCTCCCGTCTCGTTGCTATGCATCTCCTAGATAGATCTTGCGTGATCGTAGGAATTTTTTTGAAATACTGCGTTCCCCAACAGTGGCATCCGAGCCAGGTCTATGCGTAGATGTTATATGCACTAGTAGAACACAAGGCGTGGTGGGCGATAATAGCCATACTGCTTACCACCAACGTCTTACTTTGTTTCGGCGGTATTGTTGGATGAAGCGGCCTAGACCGACATTACATGACCGCCTTCATGAGACTAGTTCTACCGACGTGCTTCGCACACAGGTGGCTGGCAGGTGTCTGTTTCTCCAACTTCAGTTGAATCGAGTTTGACTATGTACGGTCCTAGTTGAAGGTTAAAACAACACACTTGATGAAAAATCGTTGTGGTTTTGATGCGTAGGTATGAACGATCCTTGCTAGAAGCCCGTAGCAGCCACGTAAAACTTGCAACAACAATGTAGAGGACGTCTAACTTGTTTTTGCAGGGCAGGTTGTGATGTGACATGGTCAAGACATGATGAGATATAAATTGTTGTATGAGATGATCATGTTTTGTAGGAGTTATCGGCAACTGGAAGGAGCCTTATGGTTTTCGCTTTATTGTATGAAATGCAATCGCCATGTAATTGCTTTACTTTATCACTAAGTGGTAGCGATAGTCGTAGAAGCAATAGTTGGCGAGACGACAACGATGCTACGATGGAGATCAAGGTATCAAGCCGGTGACGATGGAGATCATGACAATGCTTTGGAGATGGAGATCAAAGGCACAAGATGATGATGGCCATATCATGTCACATATTTTGATTGCATGTGATGTTTATCCTTTATGCATCTTAATTTGCTTAGTACGGCGGTAGCATTATAAGATGATCCCTCACCATTGAAAACTACTCCATCTCACATGATGATCGGACATGGTTTAGTTGATATGGATCACGTGATCATTTAGATGACTAGAGGGATGTCTATCTAAGTGGGAGTTCTTAAGTAATATGATTAATTGAACTTTAATTTATTATGAACTTAGTACCTAATAGTTTTTGCATGTCTATGTTGTTGTAGATCAATGGCCCGTGCTACCATTCCTTTGAATTTTAATGCATTCCTAGAGAAAGCTAAGTTGAAAGATGATGGTAGCAACTACACGGACTGGGTCCGTAACTTGAGGATTATCCTCATTGTTGCACAGAAGAATTACATCTTCGAATTAACGCTAGGTGCAAGACCTGCTACAGGAGCAACTCCGGACGTTATGAAAGTCTGGCAGAGCAAAGCTGATGACTACTCGATAGTTCAGTGTACCATGCTTTACAACTTAGAATCCGGACTTCAAAGACATTTTGAACGTCATTGAGTATATGAGATGTTCCAGGAGTTGAAGTTAATATTTCAAGCAAATGCCCGAATTGAGAGATATGAAGTCTCCAATAAGTTCTACAGCTGCAAGATGGAGGAGAATAGTTTTGTCAGTGACATATACTCAGAATGTCTGGGTACCACAACCACTTGACTCAACTGGGGGTTAATCTTCCTGATGATAGTGTCATTGACAGAGTTCTTCAATCACTTCCACCAAGCTACGAAAGCTTTGTGATGAACTATAATATGCAAGGGATGGATAAGACAATTCCCGAACTCTTCGCGATGCTAAAGGCTGCAGAGGTAGAAATCAAGAAGGAGCATCAAGTGTTGATTGTTAACAAGACCACTAGTTTCAAGAAAAAGGGCAAAGGGAAGAAGGGGAACTTCAAGAAGAACGGCAAGCAAGTTGCTGCTCAAGTGAAGAATCCCAAGTCTGGACCTAAGCCTGAGACTGAGTGCTTCTACTGCAACGGGACTTGTCACTGGAAGCGGAACTGCCCCAAGTATCTGGCGGATAAGAAGGATGGCAAAGTAAAAGGTATATTGGATATACATGTTATTGATGTGTACCTTACTAATACTCGTAGTAGCGCCTGGGTATTTGATACTAGTTCTGTTGCTCATATTTGCAACTCGAAACAGGGGCAACTGATTAAACGAAGATTGGCTAAGGACGAGGTGACGATGCACATGGGAAATGGTTCCAAGGTTGATGTGATCGCCGTCAGCACGCTACCTCTACATCTACCGTCGGCATTAATTTTAGACCTGAATAATTTTTATTTGGTGCTAGAGTTAAGCATGAATATTATATCTGGATCTTGTTTGATGCGAGACGGTTATTCATTTAAATCAGAGAATACTGGTTGTTCTATTTATGTGAGTAATATCTTTTATGGTCATGCACCCTTGATGAATGATCTATTTTTGTTGAATCTCGATTGTAGTGATACACATATTCATTATATTGAAACCAAAAGATGCAAGGTTAATAATGATAGTGCAACTTATTTGTGGCACTGCCGTTTAGGTCATATTGGTGTAAAGTGCATGAAGAAACTCCATCGATGGGCTTTTGGAATCACTTGATGCTTGTGAACCATGCCTCATGGGCAAGATGACTAAGACTCCGTTCTCCGGAACAATGGAGCGAGCAACTGACTTATTGGAAATAATACGTACTAATGTATGCGGTCCAATGAGTGTTGACGCTCGCGGCGGGTATCATTATTTTCTGAACTTCGTAGATGATTTGAGTACATATGGGTATATCTACTTGATGAAACATAAGGATGAAACATTTGAAAAGTTCAAAGAATTTCAGAGTGAAGTGGAAAATCATCATAACAAGAAAATAAAGTATCTACTATCTGATCGTGGAGGTGAATATTTGAGTTATGAGCTTGGTCTTCATTTGAAACAATGTGGAATAGTTTCGCAACTCACGCCACCAGGAACACCACAGCGTAATGGTGTGTCCAAACGTTGTAACTGTACTTTATTAGATATGGTGCGCTCTATGATGTCTCTTACTGATTTACCACTATCGTTTTTGGGTTATGCTTCAGAGACGGCTGCATTCACGTTAAATAGGGCACCATTTAAATCCGTTGAGACGACACCATATGAACTGTGGTTCGGCAAGAAACCTAAGGTATCGTTTCTTAAAGTTTGGGGCTGCAGTGCTTATGTGAAAAAGCTTCAACCTGATAAGCTCGAACCAAAATCGGAGAAATGTGTCTTCATAGGATACTCAAAGGAGATTGTTGGGTACACATTCTATCACAGATCCGAAGGCAAGATATTCGTTGCTAAGAATGGATCCTTTCTAGAGAAGGAGTTTCTCTCGAAATAAGTGAGTGGGAGGAAATTAGAACTTGATGAGGTAATTGTACCTTCTCCCGAATTGGAAAGTAGTACATCACAAAAATCAGTTCCAGTGATTCCTACACCAATTAGTGAGGAAGCTAATGATGATGATCATGAAACTTCAGATCAAGTTACTACTAAACCTCGTAGGTCAACCAGAGTACGGTCTGCACCAGAGTGGTACGGTAATCCTATTCTGGAGGTCATGTTACTTGACCATGACGAACCTACGAACTATGAGGAAGCGATGATGAGCCCAGATTCCGCGAAATGGCTTGAGGCCATGAAATCTGAGATGGGATACATGTATGAGAACAAAGTGTGGAGTTTGGTTGACTTGCCCGATGATCGGCAAGCCATAGAGAATAAATGGATCTTCAAGAAGAAGACTGACGCTGACGGTAATGTTATTGTCTACAAAGCTTGACTTGTTGCAAAAGGTTTTCGACAAGTTCAAGGAGTTGACTACAATGAGACCTTCTCACCCGTAGTTATGCTTAAGTCTGTCCGAATCATGTTAGCAATTGCCGCATTTTATGATTATGAAATTTGGCAAATGGGTGTCAAAACTGCATTCCTTAATGGATATCTTAAAGAAGAGTTGTATATGATGTAACCAGAAGGTTTTGTCGATCCTAAAGGTGCTAACAAAGTGTGCAAGCTCCAGTGATCCATTTATGTACTAGTGCAAGCCTCTCGGAGTTGGAATATATGCTTTGATAGTGTGATGAAAGCATATGGTTTTATACAGACTTTTGGAGAAGCCTGTATTTACAAGAAAGAGAGTGGGAGCTCTGTAGCATTTCTAATATTATATGTAGATGACATATTGTTGATTGGAAATAATACATAATTTCTGGATAGCATAAAAGGATACTTGAATAAGAATTTTTCAATGAAAGACCTCGGTGAAGCTGCTTATATATTGGGCATCAAGATCTATAGAGATAGATCAAGACACTTAATTGGACTTTCACAAAGCACATACCTTGATAAAGTTTTGAAGAAGTTCAAAATGGATCAGTCAAAGAAAGGGTTCTTGCCTATGTTATAAGGTGTGAAGTTGAGTCAGACTCAATGCCCGACCACTCAAGAAGATAGAGAGAAAATGAAAGTCATTATGTATGCCTCAGCCATAGGTTCTACCATGTATGCAATGCTATGTACCAGACCTGATGTGTGCCTTTCTATTAGTTTAGCAGGGAGGTACCAAAGTAATCAAGGAGTGGATCACTGGACATCAGTCAAGAACATCCTGAAACACCTGAAAAGGACTAAGGATATGTTTCTCGTTTATGGAGGTGACAAAGAGCTCGTCGTAAATGGTTACGTCGATGCAAGCTTTGACACTGATCCGGATGACTCTAAGTCCCAAACCTAATACGTATTTATATTGAATGGTGGAGCCGTCAGTTGGTGCAGTCCCAAGCAGAGCGTTGTGGCGGGATCTACGTGTGAAGCGGAGTACATAGCTGCTTCAGAAGCAGCAAATGAAGGAGTATGGATGAAGCAGTTCATATCCAATCTACGTGTAATACCTAGTGCATCGGGTCCAATGATAATCTTTTGTGACAATACTAGAGCAATAGCCTTGGCGAAGAATCTAGATTTCACAAGAGACCCAAACACATCAAGAGACGCTTCAATTACATATGCGATCAAGTCAAGGAGGGAGACATAGAGATTTGCAAAATACATACGGATCTGAATGTTGCAGACCCGTTGACTAAGCTCTTCCATGAGCAAAACATGATCAACACCAAGACTCCATGGGTGTTAGAATCATTAGTATGTAATCTAGTGTGACGCCCCCAATTTGACCGTACACTACTCATGCACGCAAATGTGTACGACCAACATCAGGGACTCACGGGAAGATATCACAACACAACTCTAGACATAAATAAAATAATACAAGCTTTATATTACAAGCCAGGGGCCTTGAGGGCTCGAATACATAAGCTTGAATACACAAGAGTCAGCGGAAGCAACAATATCTGAGTACAGACATAAGTTAGACAAGTTTGCCTTAAGAAGGCCAGCACAAAAGCATCTACGATCGAAAAGGCAAGGCCTCCTTCCTGGGAGCCTCCTAACTACTCCTGGTCGTCGGTGGTCTCCACGTAGTAGTATGCATCGGTGGTGGCATCTGGCTCCTGGGCTCCGACATCTGGTTGCATCAATCGGAAAGAAGAAGAAAGGGGAAAAAGGGGAGCAAAGCAACCGTGAGTACTCATCCAAAGTACTCGCAAGAAAGGATCTACACTACATATGCATCGGTATCAATGAAATGGGTTTTATATGTGGACTGAACTGCAGAATGCCAGAAGAGAAGGGGAAAGCCTAGCCTATCAAAGACTAGCATCTTCAAGCAGCTCCAAGCATCTTGCAGCATCAGAAGAGATAAGAGTAGCATACAATAAAGTAGTAGTAGTGTTATCAACCTCGGCCAGAGATCCTTTCTCAACTCCCTGCGAGAAAGCAATCCCAAAGCCATACTATCCAGTTATCACCTCAAGTATCCACTTCCAGTTGTATCAACCAAGATACAACACAAATTGTCCGTTACCATAGGACAGGCTATCGATAGATGTTTTCTTCCTTGTAGGGTGCACAAACTTACCCACCACGCTCGATTAACTCCGGCCGGACACACTTTCCTTGGTCATGCCCGGCCTCGGCCAAACAATATGCCGCAACCCGACCTAGGCTTAATAAGAGGTCAGAATGCCAGACTAAACCTATGCCCCCAGGGGTCATGGGCCATCGCCACGGGAACTCCTGCACGTTGCGGGGGCGGCCGGTGAGCAGACCTAGTTACCTCCTTTAACAAGGCAGGTGCTTACATAGTCCAACCCGGCGCGCCGCTCAGTCGCTGACGTCTATTAAGCTTCGGCTGATGTATACGATGCAGAACGCCCATACTATGCCCACGTGATGGTTAGTGCTATCAGGCCAGAGGCCCCTCGGATCAAATATCCAAATCGTAGTGGATTAGGAACGCGCGGTAACAAGCAGAGACTCACGAAAGATGTGACCCCGTTGCCCCATCTCGAGAACTTGCGGCAAGGGCTAGGAATGCCCGACCACGCCTCGTAATTATCTTGCGGGCACCCTCCAGGTCAACCTGTCTCCACATCACTTGTGGGTACCCCGCAGGGTCGACCCACCTTTCCAAGTAACAGTTGTAAAGTCCAAGTATCCGTGTGTCCAAACATCAAGGGGAAAACCCGAGGAATCACCCACGGTGAATTCCACTCGATGTAATCATCAAGGTGAACGTAAGAGGAACCACCCTCGAGGTTCACACTTGAGGGGTTGCACAACAAAGTCGTATCGGAAGTGGTTAAGGAGTAAATTACCCTCGATGACCACGACCGAATAGCTACACTACAGAGATCTCATCAGGAGTGATGTATGAGGTTCCACCCTCAGCACTCGATGGTAACTCTGCAGAGTCGAGCAATAAAAGGGGCTTGATGTGATGTGAGGTGTCGGGCTCTGGTCATTGATCACGCTGATCGAGTCGCCCATGATGAAGTAGGGGCAACAAGGACTAGGTGGGGGTCATTGATGGATCCCTAACCAACCTATACTAAGCAGTTTAGGATAAGCAGGTAAGGTCACAATAAGCATGTTAAAAAAGCAGGCTATACATCAGAATAGGAGCAAACAATAACAGTAGCAAAATCTAATGCAAGCAAGAGAGAATGGAACTGGCGATATCGGGATGATCAAAGGGGGGGCTTGCCTGGAAGCTCCGATGAAAGGGAAGAAGGGTCGTCGTCGACGTAGTCGATCACAGGGGCAACATCAGCACCGGTCTCGGGGTCTATCGGAGAGAAGAAGAGGGGAGGGGGAACCATAAATATAAGGCACACAGATGCATGACATGACAAAAAGCAGCACTAGGCGTGTCCTAACACGGTGTCATGCGATACTGGCGAAGGGGGAAAACATCCGGGAAAGTTTTCCCAAAGTTTGGCCATTTCATACAGACGAATCAGAGGGGAAATGTTGCAGGTTCTCTATGCTAGGGACATGTGGGAGATCAGCAGACTGTGTATTTGGATTCGTCTTGTCTTTCTGAGCAACTTTCATGTTGAAAACATATTCATCCGAGTTACGGTTATTTTTATAAAAAAAATCAAAGTTTGAAAGAAAATTCTGAAATTTTGGATTTATTTTAATTCAAGTTGACCAAGACAACTTGACTGGTCAAATGGGGAAGGTGTGGCCCACATGTAATATGCAACAACTAAAAATATTCTAGTTAATTAGATTAATTAGTCTAGGGTCCACTTGTCATATGCTAGTAGTTAAACTAACTAGTAATTAGTCCCTAAGTTAAATTGCACGACCGACCGGTGGTGCCTGTGCATACACAGGCACACCACACGTGCTTGGACATGGCCACGGCCATGGCCATTAGTAGCAACTAAGCAACGGCAGTAGGAGGAATTAGCAGCGGCAAGCAGCAACATCTAGGAGCGGCAGTAGTTAGCGGACAGGAGCAACGCTTAGGAGCAGCAGCGACTAACTAGCAGGAGCAGCAGCAAAACAGCAACAACGTCAACTAGCAGATGAATAACAGCAAGGTTGTAGGAACAGCAGAGTTGCAGAGGTGACATCAATGATAGCAGAGCAGCGAGCGTGCGTGGGAGCGGGCGGCTGCGGAACGCGGCTAGGGCACTGCCGGATGCCCCCCAGCTCCGATCCAGGGGCGTAGATGATGAAGACGACGGCTGCGGCTCTTCGGGACAACTACACAAGCGTTGGGAGCCCGTAGGCCGCGGGAACGGCAGCGACGGCGCAGTCATCGCTCGAGCTCTCATGTCATTTTTTAGCAGACAGGGAGATGCACGATGGGGGAAAGAGAGGGGATCGGTCGAGAGATGACTAGGGTTCACGTTGGTGCAGTTATAAGCCGAGGGAGTCGACGTGGAGGCCATCCATGACCATGGCAGCCGTAGATGTGCGACACACACACGCCTCCTGCCTCCTGTACCTGAGGATAGAAGGAGAAGGCCCATTGAGTGGGCTGGGCCATACTGTAGAACTAGGCTTTAAGCAAACAGTAGATTTTATGCATTTTCCGTTTCTTTTTCTGCAAATCAAACAACTACGGATTTGCAATTATTTGGGCTACCAAATGATTTTTGCAAAATGTGAAAGTTGGCACATAATTCAAGCACAATATTACCATGTTGCACAAAAAGTTTGGGGCATTTTCGAATTGTCTATCCATTTTTAGAAATTGAAAAGACCAATTTTAAATGCTGCTGGACCGTAAAATAATTCCTGGTGACATTTTGGGAATTCAAAAGAGGTTGGTTTCAACATGACAAATATCAAGGGATTATTTGCCACACTTTCAATATTTTAGTTTTGACATTTTTGAAACCTTAAACTTTGACTTTGATTTAAAATTTGAATTTGGACCGGATTTGAACCAACATGAGTTTAACAATAGTAATCATGATGACATGCATCATTAGTAGGGAATTACTCTAGCTTAATTATCCGGGCATCACAATTCTCCTACAGTACAAGAAATCTCGTCCCGAGATTTAAGGGGTGGAGTAAGGGGGAAAGACTCGGGAAGGACGAAGCTCAACACAAGATAGGTACACGGGGACTATGTCAGTGGACGTGGCATAGAGGCATCTCTCGAGTTGAAATTCAAGAAAGTCATCGAGAGCAAGGTGAGGTGCAATAAGGAGCTTCAACCTGGTAGACAATCGTTTGTTGCCCGAAACAAGGGGTGAAAGGGGTTCAGAGCATTCGTAATAAGTATTGCATCTGATACCAGAATAGATCGCCTCTCGGAAGGCGGCTCAGGATTTTCATATGAAGCCAAGCGTGAGAAATAACCTTAGAAACAAGGTGTACAGGAGAGTCAGGTTTCGATCTTGTGGAACTGTGGGTTATGGGCCCACCATGTGGGTTAAAAGCAGGAAGGCGCTAACATCTTGAATGGTCATGATAGCAAGGCATGTCAGAGAATAGCCTGTCAGTTATGTTGGCAACAAAGTTTGGTACCAAGGGCATGGGACAAAGAGAACCATTTTCCTGCTCGTAAGACGAGGCAGACCAATAGGCAAAGTTCTCGTCCATCGGTGGTTACTGGAATGTAATCAACAATAGTAACAGGGTCTTATTGACAGAGCTGTACACCGAGGTGCTTACTTAAGCAAGAATTTAACTCTGTTCAGACAAGTTAAATTACAAGAAAGGTGAAACAAAACAATGGAAAGGAAAATGTGATTATTATGATCATCAGACCAATGGAAAGGAAATGTGTTTATACCCAAGTATTGGAGTATAACTTCCCCAAGGAAAGGCAGAGCATGATAGGGTTCCAAGTATTAAACCATTTAGACAAAAGGGGCAAAGAATTTATGAGGTTTACCCATACAACGGTGTTTGGATAATTGATCAAGAACAGTTAGCATTGCGCTCCCAATGTTCTTGTTGATGATCAGAGTACCACACACATGCTTCGGGATAGTGTTGACATGGTCATCAGGGAAAGGTCAGACTTCGTATACGCAAAGGATCCATCGGAACAACTTATAAATTAATTCATACAATTTCAGCAAGAAAAAGATGATTTTGTGGCCGGCGGGCTCGGGAACAATTCATCGAGGGGGGCAAGGATGGTATTTCTCATCACGAATTCGATTGATATCCTGGAACAGCTCAGAATGTTGGTGATGATCACAACACATTTGTCAAGAGATTTCATGAAGATGTAATCGATCAACGATGACATCAAGTCAAAGGAATGATGAAGCGAAAGGTTATTGGAACCCTGGGTACAACACAAACTCAAAATCAAGCTTTCTGTTCAAGGCGAAAAATGATAAGACAAGGAAGATCGATGTAAGCTTAGCTCATTGTCGGAAATTGTGCTCCGGGAAGAAGGACCAAGTAGCACAGTTAAAATTTTTAGTACGATAATGATATAGCTGATCAGGCTAGGAATGACTTGAAGGATTATTGAACTCATAAGCAACGAAAATTACTTAAGAGTTATAGAATCATAGTGCGGAATTGATTCACTTATCGGTGTTCTCAAGTGACTAATAACCCAGAACCCATGGAAAATTGGAATCGGCGAGTTATAATAATTGAGGAAGAACTCATAAGAAGTTATGTAGTCCCGTGATATTCTTGAGATACCAGAGGGTAATACTCGAAGGACGATCAAAATAGAGGTTACAGAGATACATTGATCTATAGAAGACAAGTGCTTTAACTTGTCAGAGAAATGGAATCGGGGAGAAAATATGGTCGGAACCACGATTGCCAAAGACCAGATCCCAGATATAAGATAGGGGAATAATTAATTTAAGGAGAAGCTTCCAAGATAAGATCTACATCGTGTCCATGGGCATGAACACAAAGTTCATGGTCGACTCACACTTCTTCAATGTATAACCTTTCCTTCACTTCTCGTTTTTGATGAAGTTGTAGTGTTGAAATTATATCAGGTAAAACACCAGAAGAGTATGACTCGTGAAAACTCTCGGGTTCGCACGGATTAGGGAAAGTATAGGTTCAACCCCTAGGGGCATATTAGGAACATATACCAAAAACTTAAAGAGTAAATAACACAAGCTCGAAGGTAGAGCATGGTTGACAAAAGGAGAGGATACAAATTACCGAAGGCATTGTGTATCAGGGGAAGATTCACAAGGATTTTAAATATGCGGAGCTGCTGGATAATAATCAACCAAAGGATCTCCTGGTCCATAAGGGGTCTGATGTGAGCATCGGTACTCAACCAGACGAAGGAATGCAGGGAGATCAGATTATAGAAACAACTGACTAATTCAAAGTTTAAAAGCAAAGGAATTATGAATTCCAATTCAAGGGATCAGAAGCAATCGCTCTAATTAAGGATGGATAAGTTGAATGGACTTAGGGTTACAATCGACTGCAATCTGATTGGTCGAGAACTAGCTCCTGTTCAAAATGATGTCTAAGCCGAAAGGATGAATTCTAAGATTTGACTGAGGATTGCGAGCAACAATGACATATTGAATCAATGGACTCAACATGAGAATGACAAAGGATGCCAATAAGATTACTAGACTTATGGGATTAACCATAATGTAAGCAAGTAAGAATTTCAAGAGCATTAAGCTGTTGAGGATTTTCAGAATATCGAATAGTATTTCGAAGACCTTTGTGAAACACATGAACAACTGGGGGTGAGCGAATACTCGGTAAGGGCGAGGAATTATCCATAGGGGTATTCATGTGGCAAGGAACTGTAAGGCAGTAGGCACAAAGTATTCTCGGAACAATAGAGAGAATTTTGGGATATCTTGTAATAATAAGATAAATGGGATTGAATGTAAGAATGGCAAGTGTAAGTAGTTGTTCATAAGGATTTATTGGTGGTCGGGAATAGCAAAAGCGGTGGGCACAAGGTCTCGAGAGAACATCGGAGAGTATCTTCAGAATCTTCTCGTGCGGCAAGCGACCATCTCGAATGAGGGGCTCTCTGGGAGGAAGTAGTTACGAGAACCTAAAGTTAGAGTTAGCAAAATCTTTTAACCCGAATAGAAGAGAAATCAGAATCCCAGAGTAAAGGTCGAGTAAAAGATCCTAGTACCACCCAATGGCGACGTGGGCCCGTAAGACACACAATAAGTGTTAGTAAAAGCTTTTCAGTGACTAGACTCGACTTCGGCCAAGGAGTTGGAAAGGGGGCTACCTACAGGCAGTCGGCTCTGATACCAACTTGTGACGCCCCCGATTTGACCGTACACTAATCATGCATGCAAATGTGTACGACCAACATCAGGGACTCACGGGAAGATATCACAACACAACTCGAGACACAAATAAAATAATACAAGCTTCATATTACAAGCCAGGGGCCTCGAGGGCTCGAATACATAAGCTTGAATACACAAGAGTCAGGGGAAGCAACAATATTTGAGTACAGACATAAGTTTGAAAATTTTGCCTTGAGAAGGCCAGCACAAAAGCATCTACGATCGAAAAGGCAAGGCCCCCTGCCTGGGAGCCTCCTAACTACTCCTGGTCGTCGGCGGTCTCCACGTAGTAGTATGCATCGGCAGTGGCATCTGGCTCCTGGGCTCCGACATCTAGTTGCATCAACCGGAAAGAAGAAGAAAGGAAAAAAAGCGGGAGCAAAGCAACCGTGAGTACTCATTCAAAGTACTCGCAAGCAAGGATCTACACTACATATGCATCGGTATCAATGAAATGGGCTGTATATGTGGACTGAACTGCAGAATGCCAGAAGAGAAGGGGAAAGCCTAGCCTATCGACGACTAGCATCTTCAAGCAGCTCCAAGCATCTTGTAGCATCAGAAGAGATAAGAGTAGCATAAAATAAAGTAGTAGTAGTGTTATCAACCTCGGCCAGAGATCCTTTCTCGACTCCGTGCGAGAAAGCAATTCCAGAGCCATACTATCAAGTTATCACCTCAAGTATCCCGTTCTAATTGTACCGATCGGGATACAACTCCAATTGTCCGCTACCATAGGACAGGCTATCGATAGATGTTTTCTTCCCTGCAGGGGTGCACCAACTTACCCACCACGCTCGATTAACTCCGGTCGGACACACTTTTCTGGGTCATGCTCGGCCTCAGCCAAACAATACGCCGCAACCCGACCTAGGCTTAATAGAGAGGTCAGCACGCCGGACTAAACCTATGCCCCCAGGGGTCATGGGCCATCGCCCTAGGAACTCCTTCACATTGCGAGGGCGGCGAGTGAGTAGACCTAGCTACCTCCTTTAACTAGGAAGGTGCTTACGCAGTCCAACCCGGCGCGCGGCGCTCAGTCGCTGACGTCTATTAAGCTTCGGCTGATGTATACGACGCAGAACGCCCATACTATGCCCACGTGATGGTTAGTGCTATCGTGCCGAGGCCCTTCGGATCAAATATCCAAATCATAGTGGATTAGGAATGCGCGGTAACAAGCAGAGACTCACGAAAGATGTGACCCCGTTGCTCCGTCTCGAGGACTTGCGGCAAGGGCTAGGAATGCCCGGCCACGCCTCGTAATTATCTCGCGGGCACCCTCCAGGTCAACCTGTCTCCACATCACTCGCGGGTACCCCTCAGGGTCGACCCGCCTTTTCAAGTAACGGTTGTAAAGTCCAAGTATCCGTGTGTCCAAACATCAATGGGAAAACTCTAGGAATCACCCCCGGTGAATTCCACTCGATGTAATCATCAAGGTGAACGTAAGAGGAACCACCCTCGAGGTTCACACTTGAGGAGTTACTGCAACAGTCGTATCGGAAGTGGTTAAGGAGGAAATCACCCTCGATGACCACGACCGAATAGCTACACTACATATATCTCATCAAGAGTGATGTATGAGGTTTCACCCTCGACACTCGATGGTAACTCTGCAGAGTCGAGCAACAAAAGGGGCGTGATGTGATGTGAGGTGTCGGGCTCTGGTCGTCGATCACGCTGATCGAGTCATCGATGATGAAGCAGGGGCAACAAGGACCAAGTGGGGGTCATTGATGGATCACTAACCAACCTATACTAAGAAGTTTAGGATAAGTAGGTAAGGTGACAATAAGTAGGTTACAAAAGCAGGCTATGCATCAGAATAGGAGCAAACAGTAATAGTAGCAAAATCTAATGCAAGCAAGAGAGAATGGAATGGGCGATATCGGTATGATCAAAGGGGGGGGGGCTTGCCTAGAAGCTCCGATGAAAGGGAAGAAGGGTCGTCGTCGACATAGTCGATCACAGGGGCAACATCAGCAGCGGTCTCGGGGTCTATCGGAGAAAAGAAGAGGGGGAGAAACAATAAATATAAGGCACACAGATGCATGACATGACAAAAAGCAGCACTAGGCGTGTCCTAACGTGGTGTCGCGTGATACTAGCGAAGGGGGAAAACATCCGGGAAAATTTTCCTGAAGTTTGGCTTTTTCATACAAACGAATCGGAGGAGAAAGGTTGCAGGTTCGCTATGCTAGAGACATGTGGGATATGAGAGGGCTGCGTATTTGGATTCGTCTCGTCTTTCTGAGCAACTTTCATGTTGAAAACATATTCATCTGAGTTACGGTTATTTTTATAAGATTTTTCAAAGTTTAAAAGAAAATTCTGAAATTTTGGATTTATTTTAATTCGAGTTGACCAAGTCAACTTGACTGGTCAAATGGGGAGGGTGTGGCCCACATGTAATATGCAGCAACTATAAATATTCTAGTTAATTAGATTAATTAGTCTATGGTCCACTTGTCATATGCTAGTACTTAAACTAACTAGTAATTAGTCCCTAAGTTAAATTGCATGGCCGGCCCGTGGTGCCTGTGCATACACAGGCACACCACACTGGTTGGACATGGCCACAGCCATGGCCATTAGCAGCAACTAAGCAGCGGCAGTAGGAGTAATCAGCAGCGGCAAGCAGCAGCATCTAGGAGCTGCAGTAGTTAGCAGACAGGATCAACGCTTATGAGCATCAACGACTAACTAGCAGGAGCAGTAGCAAAACAGCAGCGGCGTCAGCAATCAGATGAATAACAGCAAGCTTGTAGGAGCAGCAGAGTAGCAGAGGCGACATCAACGATAGCAGAGCAGGGAGCGTGCGCGGGAGCGGGTGGCTGCGGAATGCGGCTAGGGCGCTGCTGGACGCACGGGGGAGCACGACCATGGATGCGGCGAGCGTGTACGGGGGTGAACCCGGTGCGGTTGCGGCAGGGCTTCGGCCACGGCGGGCGCGAGCTCGCGGGTGACTCTATGGCGACAGATCAACGGGGGCTAGGCCGGGAGTCGGAGGAGGAGCTCACAGGGGGGTTCGTAGGAGCTCACGGGAGCCGGAGGTAGTTGGAGTAGAGGGGATCGACGACGAGGCAGAGACGATGTCCATCGAAGGGGCCCGATGTGACGACGATGGTGTTGCCCCCCAACTCCGATCCAGGGGCGTTGATGATGAAGACGACGGCTGCGGCTCTTCAGGACAACTCCACAAGCGCCGGGGAGCCCGTAGGCCGCAGGAACGGCGGCGACGGTGCAGTCACCGCTCGAGCTCTCGTGTCGTTTTTTAGCATACAGAGAGAGGCACGATTGGGGAAAGAGAGGGGATCGGTCGAGAGTGGACTAGGGTTCGCGTTGGTGCAGTTATAAGCCGAGGGAGTTGACGTGGAGGCCATCCATGACCATGGCAGCCGTGGATGTGCGACACGCACGCCTCCTGCCTCCTGTACCTGAGGATAGAAGGAGAAGGCCCATTGAATGGGCTGGGCCACACTGTAGAACTAGGCTTTAAGCAAACAGTAGATTTTGTGCATTTTCCGTTTCTTTTTCTGCAAATCAAACAACTACGGATTTGCAATTATTTGGGCTACCAAATGATTTTTTCAAAGTGTGAAAGTTGGCACATAATTCAAGCACAATATTACCAGGCTGCACAAAAAGTTTGGGGCCTTTTCGAATTGTCTATCCGTTTTGAGAAATTGAAAAGACCAATTTTAAATGCTGCTGGACCACAAATTATTTCCCAGGGGCATTTTGGGAATTCAAAAGAGGTTGGTTCCAACATGAAAAGTATCAAGGGATTATTTTCCACACTTTGAACATTTTAGTTTTGACATTTTTAAAACTTTAAATTTGACTTTAATTTTAAATTTGAATTTGGACCGGATTCGAACCAATGTGAGTTTAACAATAGTAATCATGATGACGTGGCATTATTAGCAGGGAATTACTGTAGCTTAATTATCCAGGCATCAAATCTAGATTATTGTCCCTAGTGCAAGTGGGAGACTGAAGGAAATATGCCCTAGAGGCAATAATAAAGTTCTTATTTATATTTCCTTATATCATGATAAATGTTTGTTATTCAATCTAGAATTGTATTAACCAGAAACTTGGTACATATGTGAATACATAGACAAACAGAGTGTCCCTAGTATGCCTCTACTTGACTAGCTCGTTAATCAAAGATGGTTTAGTTTCCTGACCATAGACATGTGTTGTCATTTGATGAACGGGATCACATCATTAGAGAATGATGTGATGGATAAGACCCATCCATTAGCTTAGCATAATGATCGTTTAGTTTTATTACTATTGCTTTCATCATGACTTATACATGTTCCTCTGACTATGAGATTATGCAACTCCCGAATACCGGAGGAACACTTTGTGTGCTATCAAACGCCACAACGTAACTGGGTGGTTATAAATATGCTCTACAGGTGTCTCTGAAGGTGTTTGTTGAGTTAGCATAGATCAAGATTAGGATTTGTCACTCCGTGTATCGGAGAGGTATCTCTGGGCCCCCTCGGTAATGCTCATCACTATAAGCCTTGCAAGCAATGTGACTAATGAGTTAGTTGCGGGATGATGCATTACGGAACGGGTAAAGAGACTTGCTGGTAATGAGATTGAACTAGGTATGATGATACCGACGATCAAATCGCGGGTAAGTAACATACCGATGACAAAGGGAATGACATATGTTGTTATGTAGTTTGACCGATAAAGATCTCCGTAGTATATGTAGGAGCCAATATGAGGATCCAGGTTTCGCTGTTGGTTATTGACTGGAGATGTGTCTCGGTCATGTCTACATAGTTCTCGAACCCGTAGGGTCCGCACGCTTAACGTTCGATGACGACTTGTATTATGAGTTATGTGATTTGATGACCGAAGTTTTTTCGGAGTCCCGTATGAGATCACGGACATGTCGAGGAGTCTCGAAATGGTCGAGAGGTAAAGATTCATATATTGGAAGGTTGCACTCGGACATCGAAATGGTTCCGAGTGATTCGGGCATTTTTCTGGAGTATCGAGGGGGTTACCGGAACCCCCCGGGGGAATATTGGGCCTACATGGTCCATAGGGGAGAGGGGAGGTGATATGTCCATTTTACATCATGCTTTTATATTGATATTTATTGCATTATGGGCTGTTATTACACGTTATGTCACAATATTTATGCCTATTCTCTCTTATTTTACAAGGTTTACAAGAAGAGGGAGAATGCCGGCAAATTTGGAATTCTCAATTTGGAAAAGGAGCAAATGTTAGAGACCTATTCTCGCACAACTCCAAAAGTCCTGAAACTCCACGGAAGTTATTTTTGGAAATAATAAAAATACCGAGCGAAGAAAATACCGAGGGGCCCACACCACAGCCACGAGGGTGGGGGCGCCCTGCCTCGTGGGCCCCTGGTGGCCCTCTGATGCCCATCTTCTGCTATATGAAGTCTTTCGTCCGAGAAAAAATCATAAGCAAGCTTTCGGGAAGAAACTCCGCCGCCACGAGGCGGAACCAATCTAGGGCTCCGGCAGAGCTGTTCTGCCGGGGAAACTTCCCTCCGGGAGGGGGAAATCATCGCCATTGTCATCACCAATGATCCTCTCGTCGGGAGGGGGTCAATCTCCATCAACATCTTCACCAACACCATCTCCTCTCAAACCCTAGTTCATCTCTTGTATCCAATCTTTGTCCCAAAGCCTCAGATTGGTACCTATGGGTTGCTAGTAGTGTTGATTACTCATTGTAGTTGATGCTAGTTGGTTTATTTGGTGGAATATCATATGTTCAGATCCATTATGCATATTAATACCCCTCTGAATATGATCATGAATATGATTTGTGAGTAGTTACGTTTGTTCCTGAGGACATGGGAGAAGTCTTGCTATTAGTAGTCATGTGAATTTGGTATTCGTTCGATATTTTGATGAGATGTATGTTGTCTCTCCTCTATTGGTGTTATGTGAACGTCGACTACATGACACTTCACCATTATTTGGGCCTAGAGGAAGGCATTGGGAAGTAATAAGTATATGATGGGTTGCTAGAGTGACAAAGCTTAAACCCTAGTTTGTGCGTTGCTTCGTAAGGGGCTGATTTAGATCCATATGTTTCATGCTATGGTTAGGTTTACCTTAATACTTCTTTTGTAGTTGCGGATGCTTGCAATAGGATTTAATCATAAGTGGGATGCTTGTCCAAGTAAGGACAGCACCCAAGCACCGGTCCACCCACATATCAAATTATCAAAGTACCGAACGCGAATCATATGAACGTGATGAAAACTAGCTTGACGATAATTCCCATGTGTCCTCGGGAGCGTTTTCCTTCATATAAGAAATTTTCCAGGCTTGTCCTTTGCTACAAAAAGGATTGGGCCACCTTGCTGCACTTTATTTACACTTGTTACTTGTTACCCGTTACAAATTACCCTATCACAAAAGTATCCGTTACCGATAATTTCAGTGCTTGCAGAGAATACCTTGCTGAAAACTGCTTATCATTTCCTTCTGCTCCTCGTTGGGTTTGACACTCTTACTTATCGAAAGGACTACGATAGATCCTCTATACTTGTGGGTCATCAAGACTCTTTCTGGCGCCGTTGCCGGGGAGTGAAGCGCCTTTGGTAGGTGGAATTTGGTAAGGAAAAATTTATATAGTATGCTGAAATTTACTGTCACTTGTTACTATGGAAAGTAACCCTTTGAGGGGCCTGTTCGGGGTATCTTCACCCCGAGCGGTAGAACAAATAGTTTCTCCTCAACCTACTGAACCTATTGAAAATGTTTACTTTGAAATTACTTCGTGTTGATAGAGAAACTGCTATCTAATCCTTTTGCAGGAGATGGAACATTGCATCCTGATTTACACTTAATCTATGTGGTTGAAGTTTGTGGATTATTTAATCTTGCAGGTATGCCCGATGATGTTATCAAAAAGAAGGCCTTCCCTTTATCTTTAAAGGGAGATGCATTGACATGGTATAGGCTATGTGATGATATGGGATCATGGGACTACAAGCGATCGAAATTAGAATTTCATCAGAAGTTTTATCCTATGCATCTTGTTCATCGTGATCGTAATTATATATATAATTTTTGGCCTCGTGAAGGAGAAAGCATCGCTCAAGCTTGGGGGAGGCTTAAGTCAATGTTATATTCATGCCCCAATCATGAGCTCTCAAGAATTATTATTCAAAAAAATTTATGCTCGGCTTTCTAACAACAATCGCTCCATGCTCGATACTTCTTGTACTGGTTCTTTTATGATGAAGACTATTGAATTCAAAATTAAACGCAACTTTGAAGATTGGGATCTCGACGAAGGTAAGGAGTTAGGTATAACACCTAAGTTTGATTGTGTTAAATCTTTTATGGATACCAACGTTTTCCGTAAATTTATCACTAAATATGGACTTGACTCTGAGATAGTAGCTTCCTTTTGTGAATCTTTTGCTGCTGATGTTGATCTCCCTAAGGAGAAGTGGTTTAAATATCATCCTCCCATAGAAGTAAAAGTAGTTGAACCTATTAAAGTTGAAGAAAAGACTATCACTTATAATGATCCTATTGTTCCTACTGCTTATGTTGAGAAACCACCTTTTCCTATTAGAATAAAGGATCATGCTAAAGCTTCAACTGTGGTTCGTAAAAGTAATATTAGAACTTATGCACCCCCTGTGCAAGTTAAAGTTGAACCTAACATTGCTATGGTTAAAGATCTCTTGGCTGATAATATTGATGGGCATGTTATTTATTTCTGTGATGAGACTGCTAGAATTGCTAAACCTGGTGCTAAAGATAAACATAGACCTGTGGTAGGCATGCCTGTTATTTCTGTTAAAATAGGAGATCATTGTTATCATGGCTTGTGTGATATGGGTGCTAGTGCTAGTGCAATACCTATTTCTTTATATCAAGAAATTATGCATGATATTGTACCTGCCGAGATAGAAGATATAGACGTTACAATTAAACTTGCCAATAGAGATACTATTTCACTGATTGGGATTGTAAGAGAAGTTGAAGTCTTGTGTGGGAAAGTTAAATATCCTACTGATTTTCTTGTTCTTGGTTCCCCACAAGATAGCTTTTGTCCCATTATATTTGGTAGGCCCTTCTTGAATGCTGTCAATGCTAGGATAGACCGTGAAAAGGATGTTGTTACTATTGGTTTGGATGATATGTCTCATGAGTTTAATTTTTCTAAATTTCATAGACAACCCCGTGATGAGGAATTGCCTAGTAAAGATGAAATTATTGGTATTGCTTCTATTGCCGTGCCTCCTAGTGATCCTTTAGAACAATATTTGCTAGACCATGAAAATGATATGTTTATGAATGAAAGAAGGGAAATAGATGCAGTATTCTTTAAATAGGGACCAATTCTGAAACACAATTTGCCTGTTGAAATCCTAGGGGATCCTCCTCCACCCAAGGGTGATCCTGTGTTTGAGCTTAAACCATTACCTGATACTCTTAAATATGGTTATCTTGATGAAA
Organism: Aegilops bicornis; assembly: GCA_021605145.1. Lineage (NCBI taxonomy): Eukaryota > Viridiplantae > Streptophyta > Magnoliopsida > Poales > Poaceae > Aegilops > Aegilops bicornis. The sequence continues at coordinate 259,961,984 of CM038673.1, read as the reverse complement.
ATAAGGTATATCCTATTATTATTAGTGCTAACCTTTCAGAGAAGGAGGAAGAGAAATTATTGAAAACTTTGAACTAGCACCGTGCTGCTATTGGATATACTCTTGATGATCTTAAGGGCATTAGTCCCACTCTATGTCAACACAAAATAAATTTGGAGAAAGACACCAAACCAGTTATTGATCACCAACGACGGCTGAATCCTAAGATGAAAGAAGTCGTAAGGAAGGAAATATTAAAGCTCCTTGAAGCAGGTATAATCTATCCCGTTGTTGATAGTCAGTGGGTAAGTCCTGTCCATTGTGTCCCTAAGAAGGGAGGTATTACTGTCGTTCCTAATGATAAAGATGAATTGATCCCGCAAAGAATTATTACAGGTTATAGGATGGTAATTGATTTCCGCAAATTAAATAAAGCTACTAAAAAGATCATTACCCCTTGCCATTCATTGATCAAATGCTAGAAAGATTATCCAAACACACACATTTTTGCTTTCTAGATGGTTACTCTGGTTTTTCTCAAATACCTGTGTCAGCTGATGATCAAGAAAAGACCACTTTTACTTGACCTTTCGGTATGTTTGCTTATAGACGTATGCCTTTTGGTTTATGTAATGCACCTGCTACCTTTCAAAGATGCATGATGGCTACATTCTCTGATTTTTGTGAAAAGATTTGTGTGGTTTTCATGGATGATTTCTCCATTTATGGATCCTCTTTTGATGATTGCCTAAGCAACCTTGATCGAGTTTTGCAGAGATGTGAAGAAACTAATCTTGTCTTGAATTGGAAAAAATGCCACTTTATGGTTAATGAAGGCATTGTCTTGGGACATAAGATTTCTGAAAGAGGTATTGAAGTTGATAAAGCTAAAGTTGATGCTATCGAAAAGATGTCGTGTCCCAAGGACATCAAAGGTATAAGAAGTTTCCTTGGTCATGCCGGTTTTTCTAGGAGGTTCATTAAGGACTTCTCAAAAATTTCTCGGCCTCTGACTAATCTATTACAAAAATATACCCCTTTTGTCTTTGATGATGATTATGTAGAAGCATTTGAAATACTTAAGAAATTCTGATTTCTGCACCTATTGTTCAGCCACTTGATTGGAATTTACCCTTTGAAATTATGTGTGATGCCACTGATTATGTTGTAGGTGCTGCTCTAGGGCAAAGAGTTGATAAGAAATTAAATGTTATTCAATATGCTAGTAAAACTCTAGACAATGCCCAGAGAAATTATGCTACTACTGAAAAAGAATTTTTAGCAGTTGTTTTTGCTTGTGATAAGTTCAGACCTTATATTGTTGATTCTAAAGTTACTATTCACACTGATCATGCTGTTATTAAATACCTTATGGAAAAGAAAGATGCTAAGCCTAGACTTATTAGATGGGTTCTCTTCATTACAAAAAAATACACTTTCGTGATGATACGTGTTTGTCACAGTAGGTCGCGTTTTTTGTCATGCATGTACATCCATGAAAAATTTATGACAGAATCAAGATAGTCATACCGTGTCGTCAGAGAAGTGTTCCATGACATTACCAAAATTATCATCACGGAAGTGTCCACTTCCATGATGATAAATTGCGCGTCACGTAAGTGCTTTTCGTCAAAGGGTGACCGACACATGGCATCCACCGTAACGGAACGCCGTTAAGCTATCGGGTCGGGTTTTGGATCCGATAACCCGTTAATGACCCGACCAATGGGGATTTTCCACGTGTAAAATCATCATTGGCTGGAGGAAACACGATGTCGGCTCACCGCTGGGGACAAATGTCATCCACTCATTGGACAGAAGGCGCCTATGATACGTCGACACATGGCATGGCCCAACAGAGGCCCATTCCTGTGAAAAGGCCGGCCCATTTGACTTGGTCAAAAGGTGGCGGGCCGGCCCAGGTAAAGCCTGTTAACGACCTCCTCGCATATAGCCCATTTACAGCCCACTAACCCAAGGCCCGTTACGCCCTATCCGAATTAGGCCCAGTAGCGTCATCTGGGCCACCCAATATGATTCGGCCGTTTTCGATTCGCCCCTGACGTCTTTCGGCCCATATGAGGCCCTATGTGACTCTTGGCCTATTAACGGCCCGTGGTGAAACTGGCCCGTAATGAACAGTGTATTACTTTACACCCACTAACGGCCCGTGGTGAAACTGGCCTTACGGCCCGTTACTGTCATTTTCTGCTTATGGGCCAAATTCGGCCCGTGGTTACAGTCGGCCCGTTTGTGGTCCGTTAACACGTTGGGCCGTTTTCATAGCGTCATGAAATACGGCCTATTAACGATGGCCCGTTATGGTCGGCCCATGAACGGACGATTCCAACTCTAGCCCGTTTACGGCCATAATGTGGCCTGTTATTGGCCCATGTTTGGCCAATCGATCATACTGCCCGTATAAGGCCCATTGATGATACGGACCATAGAAGGCCCATTGTTTCTATGGCCCGTAGAAGGCCCGTTGTTTCCATGGCCCGTAGAAGGCCCACTATTTATACGGCCCGTAGAAGGCCCACTATTTCTACGGCCCGTAGGTCCAAAGGTCACTACAAGAATATTAGCCCATGGTTATTGTGGCCTAGTTTTAAAAAATAGGTTATTGCAGCCACTAGCAAACCGCAGAAAAAGAACTGCGCTGACTACAAGTAAACAAATAAACAAGACAACAAGGAAATAAATAAGCAAGCAACTTACACTAGGCTATCACAGCTATTACACATATTACATCCACTTGGCATCAAAGTTCGCCACCAGTGCAAATATAGGGAACACAACAGCATATAAACGCCAAGAAGAAACAAGTCCAGAATCGAAACCACTTCGTAAGAGCTCAAGAAACAATATCACTGGTACCCATAATGCTGGCAAGATGCTTAGCAAGCTTATTAACTTTCTCTTGTTTGGCGCTTAAGTCCTCCGATTACTCGCTATTGCACCGTAATGTATGCATCTGAATTCTGCAGGACTTCCTCGGTCCTTCGGCTTCCTATCGCATAACATCCGATCGATGTCTTTCAACTCGTTGAGACTCAAGAAGCTGAACTGATTCAGCAACGAAGTTCAAGAGCTGGTGCCAGAAGTGGTAGCCAGTAACTCGAACACTACATCAAGACAGGACTTTGGGGTTGTCTCAGTGTCCTCAATATAGTTTTTATCAGCTTTCTTGGAGACCAACAGGGATGTCTCACTATCACTTTCTTTACCATTGCATAACAGGGTACTCTTCTCCAATATTTTATCCGCGTTCTAAAAGAGAAACAAACAAACACATCTCAGGTTTACAATGTAGTATATGAAACTCATTTTGGTAAAACAGTTCAGTAGTAAGGTGTACATGATAACAGCATGAAACAAACATATATCTATGTAGTATGGTCACTGTATGGTCTATATCATTCTAGTTTATGTTGCCAAATCAAGATATATACAGTTCGAATCATATCTATTTAAGACAAAGCAACATAGGCAGAATATAAGTGTGGGAAACTACACAATAACAACACTTGTAATGTGCATGGCATGAGAACATAACTGTTTATTCAATTGAAACTGAAATCAACATAGAGCAAGTTACAACAGCAAACAACCAAACACGTTGAAGAAACAGGTTTAAAACATACATGTTGCGCCATTGGAGTTTCAATTGCATCCTTCAAATTTGAAATTGGTTGGTATCAGTAAATACAGTGATGCAAGAGCAAAGTAGTATGAACCGTAGCTACGGAACCTCACCTAAGAACAATTCTTCTTCTGCTTTAAGCGTTGACTTCAGGTTCGGAGTGGTGGTCCTCGTGATTTGGGCACTGCAGTTGCCTTACTAACTGCTCGTGTTTGGGTGCTCTGTGGTGGAGACGGTCTTTGTGTCAACGGGAACTGGGTGTCTATCTGCTGGGGTTGGGGTTAGAAGGGGTGTAGCTGGTTCTCTGTCCAACTGGGTAGGGGTACAATCTACATGAGTGTGGGTTATGTGTGGTGGGGCTGATTCTTGGGCAAGTACAACCGTGGTTCTATCTGCATCGACAGGTAGCACGATCATTTCTGAAGACCGTGTTTTACTCCCACAGAATCATCATCACTCCCTCCAATTGAAATGGCTGATAAACAAGAAAAGTAATTGAATGTACATACATTGTAAGATAGACAGGTGCAATGGATAGTAGGGAAGAAAACAGGGCATGAAATAATTCACATTTATGTTGTCTAAGCAAACAGAATAGCAGGACATAATTTCACATATATGATGGCTAATTAAACATGATAGCATGACACAATTTCACATGTATGATGGCTAACTAAACATGATAGAATGACATACTTCAAAATATGATGACTATGTAAATAAGATGACATGATATAACTATACGATGTGTCTATTAAAGTGGTTGGCATGCCATAAATCACAAACATGCCGTCGATGGAAACATGATGGCATGATATAATTCATGGATAGAATTACATAATTTAAAATATGATGACTATGTAAACTGGATGAGATGATATAACTATATTATGTCTTTAGAAAATGGGTTGGCATGCCACAATTCAGATACATGCTGTCTATGTAAACATCATGGCATGACATAATTCAAATATATGATTTATATACTAAGGAAGTGAGCAGAGGGCAATTGCATATATGATGTGTCAACTAAGGAGATGGCATTCAATATTGTGTATATGATGTAAAAACTAAGCATTGCAATACAACATATGCATTATATGAGTAATATAACCCTGCCAAGTTTGAGCATACACCTCAAGGGGATAATAGGACTGGTCATCTGCCTCTGAATCCTCCTCTCAAGAGCTATCTGTAATTAGCAAGATATCTGCTTCAAAGGTAGCATTGTCTGCTCTGAAGACCTTGTTTTCACTCCAAATTTCTCCATCACCAATTCAAATGGCTGATGCACAGGAAGAGCAGTTGAATATACAAACATTGTCGACAAAAGCAATGAGAAATACAAAAAAGGACGACATGATATAATTCACATATATGACGCTTGCCTAAATAGCATGGCATTGCATAATTCACATACATAATGCCTTGCAACAAGATAACATTGCATAATTCTCATATATAATGTCTTGCAACAAGATGGCATTGCATAATTCACATATATGGTAATTAGACACTAAACATGTGGCATTCACACAAAGCATGTCTAAACTAAGCAAATGACATAGCAATGCAAGATACCATATGAACGATATGAGTAAAATAACCCTGCCAAGTTAGGGCATGCACCTCAGGGGGGAAATATGACGGGTCATCTGTCTCTGAATCCTCCTCTGAGGAGCTATCGGTAACCAGGAAGACATGCGCTTCGTCAGATAGCATTGTCTGCTCTGAAGACCTTGTTTCCACTCCAGATTTTTCCATGACCGTGCCGAATGGCTGACGCACAGGAAGAGTAATTGAATGTACTAAAATTGTTGACAAATTTAACACATAATAAAAAAATGATGGCATGATATAATTCACATATAAGATGACTGGCTAACCAGGGTGGCATTGGAAAATTCACATATATGATGCCTGGCTAGACAAGATGGCATTGTATGATTCACATATACGATAAAGAAACTAAACAGATGGCATAGACACAAAGCATGTCTAAACTAAGCAGATGACATCTTTAATGTATACAGTAAGCAATGCAAGGCACCATATGCATGATATTACCAACATCAGCATGCCAAGTTAAAGCGAAGACCTCATGGGGTAAATAGGAGTGGTCTTCTCCTTCTGAATCCCCCTCAGAACAGTTATCTTTCTCTTGATTACGATCCGAAACGGGTGGAGGGGGGCTGCCTATGCGCCCACCATGGAACGACGTCTGCATGAAATTTTATTGCCACGCAAGGCTCGTCTCTTTTGCTCTACATGATCAGTTCCATTGTGTACAATAACTGGCATGCATAGGAATAAAACATAGTGAGATTATGTAAGGAGTGCATGCACAAATTCAGAGTGATGGTAGCAAACTGTGGATAGACCCAAAACCAATGATAGCAGGTAGATAATAGCTTTACTTAAAAAATACAGATAATGGCTCCTTAAATGTTTGTTTGCACCCTACATGAAACTCATAGTAGACACCGGAGATTAACCAGATAGTAGACAGATAGTATTGATTGATGCCCCAATATGTACCCTACGACCATTTAAAAACTCAAGTTTCAGCATTAGTTTGGACCTGACTCGGAGTCTAATAGGTGAACACGACGATAATGTAGCATGTCATCATATTAAGCGACGCATAACGTAAGCAGACACGGAAGAGTGCGACCTCTCTTGCGGACCCGTGTAGTCCTCAAGGTCATCTGCTCAGTTGATGATGGTAATGCAGTTGTCGTGGCTGCCGGCGGCGGGGAAGAAGATCTGAGGCGGCGAAAGACAGTCTGGAGAGCGGATCCCTGCTGTGGTGAACCCTTCCGTCGTTGGAGCAGCTGAGCTGGGGTGGAACACAACACTGCAGGAGCAGGACAAACCACACAAGGTTTTCTTTGACACATATCTGTAACAGAAGTAATTGAGTAAGGGCTTATTTGAATTTGAGGATTCTAACAATCCAGGGATAGGAAATAGACAGGAATAGGATAGGAATGCACGTGCAAAACAGAGAATTTAAAAACATTGGATTTCTTCCAATCTGGGTGTTTGATTCACAACAATTGGAAGATCACAGGATGCAAAAAAGCATGGTGAGATTAAGTCAAACCACAAGAAAATGTACGGTTATAATGCTATTATCCTACCATCTCTTAGTCTTGTGCTTGATGAATAGGAATATGAAAAGGAGGAGAAGTGGAAATTAGAATTCCTATGGTTTTTCTTTCAAGGAGACACTAAAGGAACAAATCTTACAGTTTTCCTTTGCTCCATTTGTTTGCACCAAATTCATGAAAAGTAGTACCATAGGAAACTTTCCAATTCCTATGTTTTTCATTCACTTTTCCTTTCAAGCACTGGCGATTCTAGTAGGCAGGCTTGAGCAAGGAAAATCCTACACTAAAAAATGTTTTTGTGCTACTTCTATTACTTGGGACCCAGGCCACTGCCATACTAGCTCACTCCCAGGCCCATCGACAAATGCACAACTCAAACGCACAGAGATAAATAATGATGGTGTTCAAGAGAGTCCATCACGGATAGCTAAGTTGCCTGGTACCTCACTGCTTGTCATATAGTAGGATAAAATAATCGTATTTCCCGTTACTATGAGTGTTCAGTGGACAATATATATAACATGTAGAGTAAAAAAGAGATGCAACAAGTGTACAACCTCTTTGGCGAAGCCATGTCGATCTCAGCGTGAGTGGGTTGGCGGTGAGGATGCTCCGCTGACTTTGTTGTCGGAGGAGGGAAGAAGATCTTAGGCGTCTGGAGATGGAGCCCGAGGTATTGCTCATTGTGATGGAGGGTTTCGCTGCTGGAGCAGCTCCGGTGAGTTGTACGACGCCGAGGTCAAGAAGGACAAGAGAGACAACGAACAACGTTAACCTGAGTGGAATTCTAATAGCATCTCCAATACATGATGTAAAATACATAACCACAAAGTGCTAGATGTAAAATACATCATCCGCTCATCTCTGAACTTAACTGTCGAAACAGAACTTAACTGTCAAAACTGAACTTAACTGTTGAAACTGAAACTAACCGTCGAAACCGAATTTTGCTGTCCAAACTGAATTTTGCTGTCGAAACTGAACGCACTAGCAAGGTGAGGCTACACGTCGGTTGACTGACTTTTTCATCTCTGGTCAGTCTATTTTGCAGCCGTTGGATACGAAATCAAGGGCCTACAGTTCATCTTCAACCTCCAGCCCCCTGAGCCGCCAGCCACCACCGGCCAAACAGCAGCCCCGCCACCATGTCGGGCGGTGCGCCGCCTCACTACGCCCCAAAACACTCCCCACCGTCGGTCCGCCGCCTGCCATCCCTCTAGCCCCCGTGCCGAAGCTTTTTCTCCGCGATCCCCATGCCACCACCGCCACCACCGCCCCATCCTGAACCCTAAGATAGATAGTGGGGTACCTCTCCATGAGCCCGCTCCTCACAAGGGCTGGTTCTTCCTTCACCCCGGCGAGCCCACCCTTGAAAATTGATCGACCCAAAATTGATTCAATCGATCAAGTGTAGCAATCGAGCAGCATCGCAAGCAAGAGCAAGAGCGAGAGCAGCAGCGCGAGCAAGAGCAATAGCAAGAGCAGACCAGGAAAGGAACTAAGAGCAAGAGCAGAGCAGCAGCGCGAGCAAGAGCTAAAGCAGCAGCAGGTCCTACTGATGTGGACGTCGCCCCGAGGGAGCGACACCGTGGAGGAAGTGGCCGGCGACGCCGTCGTGGATGGAGCCGCGCCGTGTCGGCTCGGGACCGAGCGCCGGTAGCACCGTGAGACCGAATCAAGAAGAAAATGTGGCGATTAGTGTACAACCTCTTTGGTGGCGCCGATTAGACCGCACCCTTCATCCGAGGAAACGGTGATGATGATGCTCTTCCGGTGGTGCAGGTGAAGACGGCGGTGTGGGAATGGAGGTGGCGCGAAAGACGAGGGGAACGTCGGGGCAGCTCCTTGGAGGTGTAGGACGGGTGGCTGAACCGGCGGGACAATGAGATCGACGACGGATCCTCATCCGCACGGTGGATGAGGGACGCCGAGGTGTTGCTGTGGACGACGCTGTCGGGAAGAGGCTCCTACCGGGTGGCCGACGGAGCAGGGTGTGGGGTTTCGTCGCGGGTTTTCGCGGCCTCGGTGTACGAATGGGTGGGCGGATGGGATGGCAGTGGGGAACCATGGCTTAGAGACGTGCTTGTCCGAAATGTGGGGTAAGTAACGAAAGTACCCCCCACCCATTTGAGGCGGCTCTTTCGGTTAAGGGGTACCACGGGCATTTCGCGTGTCGGGATTTCACAGCAGGCAGGAGTTTTCGCGCGCGTTGTAATTTCGGAATAGCAAGGCACAGGTTGAGATGGAGGGAGTTGTCGGAGCACAACAAGACAAAGATATATCTTAAATATTTCGGGCTAACAAGGCGTGGGTTGAAGAGGCGGGAGTTTCGCAGCACGATAGACAGAGACGCTAGCTTCAATTTTCGGCATAACAAGGCGCAACTTGAAATTTCGGAAGAACAAGCTTAACGTGTACCCAAAAAAAGACAATTTGCACCTCAACACGCACAACACACACACAAACACCATTTAGACTAGAGTAAGGTACACGTGCATTGCACGCATGAGTTTTGGCAACCAAATTATGAATAAATACCACATTATAGCATGCAAGCTTTGAGTCATATATGCATGATGTAGATGTTCGTTTAATTCTTATAGTTAATTTCATTCAAAATCATCTAGTTTTTATAAGAAAGCTAATCTATTTTAAGATTCATGGAATTGTGCGTTGTAAGACATAAAGTAAAAACAAATATTGGCAAATCATGTAGAAAAACATTTGGGCAATTCTGATACGGAAGATTCTAGAACAAATAAGAAGTGCTTGTGTTTTGATGTTTGTGCATTATGCTTAATTTCAACCAAGGAGTCTTCTAGATTATACATGTGGCGAAATCTGGTGGAATGTAGATGATATCCAACGGCCAATAGTGCTCAAATTTGCCATCTTTGGACCATCGGATTCACCTCATCCAACGACCAGCTTTCAAAGTTAAAGTTACCCGCACACAATAAAAAAATATAATATAATATATATAGGGGTATAGATATAGATATGTGATGCGAAAGCCGCCCATCATCTCCAATTAGAATAGTGTGTCCATGCACGGATGCGACATGGGCAAATGATGTCTGCCATCGGTATCTCAAATTCAAATCAGTCTGACCTTGTTCAATGTGTATACATTACAACATGCTCATTTCCAAACCACACCGCACAGATCTCCGTTATATTCATGCATGCATGGGTTTCAAACATCAGGATCTCTTATTCAAATATTTGAATTCAACTTTACAATGATTATGACCTCACCTATTCTTTTACACCCACACAGTAGTCTTCTCTTTATAATTGTACCACTAACTTTCTCTCTCGTGCATGCATGCACACACACTACCGATCGGCATTATAAATCGCACGCATGCAATCTTTTTCTTCAGGTCGGTCTCCCATGAAGGCACACACCCACACACATCCCCCTCTCCATCACACCGGGCATTCTTTATCTCTCACGCGTGCATGCACAACGATCGATGGTCCTCTATGTATGTATGTATGTATGTATATAGCTAGGTCTTTCATAGTTTTCCACACAAACCGATCAATCGATATATCCAGTGAGGTCTCACCCTCTTTCCCACGTCCACATCGATCAATCTATACCTCTCCCACGTCCACATCGATCAATCTATACCTCTCTATATAGGATTAACATAAATAGCTAATACACCCACGTTAATTATATATCAACGTCCCCCTCTCATCATCCATGCCTTCCGCTTCATCTCTCAGACGCGTGCACAATGGCGAAGACATGGGGCAGTAAGGGCCCTACCCCCCTAACATCACTATATATCGAGGCTAATATGAATGTGATCATTATACAATTGCTGCTAAAAAAGGTTTAATTTCATGAATTGACCCTCCTCGTAAAGGACTAGCAATGCTTGGCCCCCTAGCTCATTTATTTTTCATGGCTCCGCCACTGCGTGCAACAACACACGTGTTCGCCCCCTCTCTCTAATATCTATCTCGCACTTGTGTATTCCTTCATAGTCACCCTCCACTCGGCCCCTCACACCATCTTCTAGCCCCCCACCGAATTTTGCCACATGTACAATCTAGCAGACTCCATGGTTGAACTTAGGCATAATGCACAAACCTCAAAACAACAGTGGTTCTCTTTTGTTCTAGAATCTTCCGTATCATAACTGCCCAAACTTTTTTCTAGTTGAATTGCCATTATTTGTTTTTACTTTATGCTTTACAACGTACAATTCCATGAATCATAAAATAGATTAAGAGCTTGTTTGATTCAAAGGATTCTCAAAGGAATTTTGGAGGATTCTAATCATTAGAATTTTTCCTATCTTGGTTGTTTGATTCAGTAGGATTGTAAACCATAGGAATTTTTCCATATGATTCATTTGCACTAGATTTCATAGGAAACATCCCATCCACTCAAACATCTTTGAAAGAATTCTACGTTTTTCTATGCTAATCAAACAATCGTACAAACCTGTATGATTCAAGACGACATTCCACTATAAACCCATGTTTTTCCTATTCACGCGTTCTTAGCTTTTTTATAAAAACTAATTTGATTTTGAATTAGATGAACTATAAGAATTAAACGAAGGGCTACATCACGCATATATGACTCAGAGCTTACATGCTATAATGTGGTATTTATTCATAATTTGGTTGCAAAATCTGATGCGTGCAATGCACGTGTACATTACTAGTACTTCGAGTATGTGCAAAACACGTAAATTAGAATACCAATGGCACGCTACACAGTGTCTCTCTTACAGTTCATGAAGCCATGTGGCACATGTGGAGGCGTTGTCGTGACCTCCTTGCGTGGATTGATCACAGTGACGTCTTGCGGTTCCGGAAGAATGTACTCGTCCTCCCCGAGCCATACCGACGGTACATGCACGGCGAAGATGTGCACGCACGCCACGCACGCACTCATTCCTCGCACGCACACGCTGGTACACGGGCGGACGCAATTTTGTACCAAGATCCACCCCATGTGATAATTTGACGCTGCGTGTAAAGTCGTTCACTTCATTGATGGTCAATTAATACAGTGCATGCAAATTGAGTGGACGTGAGGGCGGAAGAAAGACATTATTACTCCACTGCGCGCATGTGAGTAGTTAAATCGTGGGTTGCTAGTAGTACTTTGTATTTTGTGCCAATTTTTGACAGGCATGCCCGATCATCTCAATAAGCACCTCAATAAGCAAAAGGAGTTCATCCAAGGCTTGGCGGAGTTGCTGAGGGAGAGCCTCGACGCCATGCCCGTTGAGCTCAATCAGCAGGGGGAGTTGACCGCCGACTTGGTGATGCTGCTGAAGAAGAGCATTGCCTCGGAGAAGAAGGTGACCAGTGAAATCCTGCGACTTCAGGAGGACAAGGCGAAGCTCTGCCACGAGATCGACCTGTTGAAGGAGATGAACGCCGGCTGGAAGAAGCTGCATGAGAATAGTAGTTCCTTGATGAAGATGCTGCAGGCCCTCGTCATGGAACAGAAGGAGGAGTTGGCGAAGCTCCGCATCAAGCACCCGGCTGCTGTCAAGGTACATAATGCGGCCGTGGAATGATGATGAAGGCTCGCGTCGAGAAATCCCGCGTCATGGATGTAATGAAGAAGATGGCGGAGGAGACGCGCAAGGAGATGGAGGTCGTGGAGGCGATGAAGAAGCGATTACGACTCATGCGGTGAATTAGATCATTTGGGGTGATAATCTTCCTTCTTCTTTTGTCACTGTGTTTCATCTTTTGCTTGGATGTTTCACGCCGCGTGTCACGTTCTCTGCGAGGCATGAATAGAACAATGGTTTTTGTTTTTTGAGGGAATGAATAGAACAATGCTAGTAACAATGAGATGACTAGCAAATTATATCATTTTTTATCGCCATATGGCACTGGGCTGCCGTGTTTTGTGCTCCTCCGTCGCATTACTACTCTAGTGGAAAAGTTGAGTATACGGCATGGTTCTTTGCTCCTCCTCGATCAGGTCGTCGGCGCATTTATACGAGCAGTCAAATCACAAGGCCCCGCCTTCCAGCAGTAATGAGCCGTCAAATCACAAAGGCCCTCGCCTCTCGTGAAACCGACCAAGCTAGACTGCCCCGCCTTCTAGCCTTTTAAAAAATGTATACTTTTGTACAGCAGTAGTATCGATGGATTGTGCCATGGAGCAAAACTTGAAATTAAAAAAAAGATGGTACATATAGAGAGCGCTAAATGCCAAATTATGCATATAGTACTATTAAAAAGGCTAGTCACAATAATGGTGTCCAGCACAACCCACCCCTCAAATAAAACTAAGCACCCTGGAATTCTTTGACAAAACTAAGCACCCTGAAATTCTTTGACAACTAAACTCCTGCCTTTATGATGTTGGCCATATATATTGTACAAATATAATGTGAATAAACGAGTGGTAGTACTATACCATCTAAAAGATGAAATGTAAGAAATACTAGTATGTACTTACTGAAGAGTTAATGTAACAAGAAGAAACATAACATAGTTCTGCTGGGGGCTCAGCACAACACACCCCTCAAATTAAATTAAGCACACCTGAAATTAAACTTTGCAATTATTCCGCTAGACACTGCATTAGAACCACCATGAGCAACAACATTGCCACCTTACTCGGACTCCTCGTCCACGTCCTCGACTTTGTCCTTGTACCTCTTCCTCTTGGCCGATACTTCTTTGCTTGAACCGCCAACTTCGCTGTTGCTCTTCATCCAACCCTTGTAGATATTGAAACAAAGGTACCCATCCATTGCAGCGTAGTGGATGTGGTCTATATCTAGTACATTCCGCTGCCATGCATGACGATGAAACGTGTAATGAGGTGTCTCCAGTTTACCGTACGAAGGATGAACCATGGCTCCTGCCAGGGTCGACATTGAAGGCTGGCGAGAGGACACCAGCCGATTCTTTTGGAGGTCAAAGGTGTTGACTACAACGAGTCCTATCCGACACAGGACTTCTTTGTCGTTACCAAAGTCTACAGTAACGAATTTGACTAGGTTGCTCTCGAGGAAGTCCTTAAAATCCTGGCACTCAACGTCGGCATGGCATATGTGGTAGACCAAGCATAAGTCATGAATGCAAACCTGGATCACGGCGGGCTTCTTCCTCTCTTCGTCCTTTAGATTCTTCTCTCGTCCCACGACTGTGGTGTACTCAAAATCTAGCCCGGCGACCCACTCATCATCTGAGTCTTCGAACTTGCGTCTGAAGCGAGAAAGGCATCCTTTCACTATCGCGGAAGAACGGGTGTAGATGACGTCGAACTCATCGCCGGTGATGGTTCTAACCTTGTACTCACCGCCGATCGGGGAGATTTGGGACGCCATGGATTTGGGAGGAGAGTTAGGATTAGTGGAACTGCCGTAATGTGAATGGACGGGACGACTAGGAGCGAACCGCCGTAGTATTAAAGGACGTGTGGGGACGAGTAGGAGCAAACTGCCATCGTGCGAACAGCAGGGTAGTGGCTTTCCATTCTCCCATGATACGGGCTTCCAAGAGCCCTTGGATCGGATCGAACGGTTGCATGGCGTGATTCTAGACCAATGGGTGAATATCCTCTCCTGGAGGGTTATTCTGCAAATTTTCAGCAACTTAGCATGCGACCGTTTGATCTCAGATCCAAGGGCTGCCAAAGAGCCGTATCATGGTTCGCCTACCACGACCATCAGCGTTCATGCGCGGTCGCGCCCTTGGAGATTTAACACGGTGCGTTAGGCTATCTGATGTTGGCATGTCATACATAGTCATCACTTAGTCACTCATACTACAACAAGGTTGGCTATAAGTGTATTTTTTTACTCCTCTCTATCTCTTTCTTCGTACTCCCTCCGTCTCATAATATAAGAACGTTTTTGACACTAGTGTAGTGCCAAAACGTTCTTATATTATGGGACACAGGGAGTACTAGTATTTATTGCATTTGCCAAGAAGTGACCTCTTCCAATGAAATGGTGTTGCTAAGTTTGCTTCATTTAATTATCTATAGACTCAAAATTGTCTTTTCACGTAGGTACACGCGCTTAGTACCATTTCTTCCTTGGGTCACCAAACTAGTCTCTCTCTTCTTGATTAACTTGCCACATCAGACTTTATGCCTATGTGGGAAGCTTAAGCACCTGTAGGAGCAAGTAAGGTGCCCGTCTGCTGTAACGGAAGAGTGAAATGCATTGATCGGGGTGTTGTTTATTTTGACAAAGGATGTGGGGTCATCTCATGTGTAACAAGTATAGATAGGTTTCTTCGGATATTATTTCATCTCTAGAGCTCAGTAAACATCCGGTGAAATAGATAAAAAGTATCTTTTGCAAACAAAAAGCGTTCAACTGTTCAACCTGCATCCAAAACTTGTGAAGAAATAACTCTTATTGTGCTTTGAGGGAAATGGTTCATCATAAGTCTTTCACCGGTACTGTAGTAAAAATTCATACATGGAAGATTCTAGACTAAACCATAAATGGATACACTTTTATTCATGCGCGATACTCCAATAGAGCAAGATCATGCATGGAAGTCTCCACATGCTTAGACAGCGGATTACATTGAGCGAAGACTATTGATCAACATTTAACTTAGTAATGCATATGTCCAGGTGAACCTCCTTGGAGTCCCCATGCACAATGTTGGGGGTCAAATAATACCATGCGTCTTCCATGTCCACATCAGCGGGAAGGTCCCAGCTCGGCAGAGTCCTAGTCAGCTTGACGTAGCCAGTGTCGCCGCCCACGGACCTCCGAGGGGTAGTAATAGTGAGCACGCACCCGTACATCGGCCTCGTGTCAGCGTTAGCGTTGTCGCCCCTGACGCACACTACAGACATGTGGCGGCGGCCTGCACGGGCCTCGCCGGTGGCCACGATCAAGAGGAAGACGCTGCCGTCCTCCTCCGAGACTAGCAGGCGGCGCGCCGATCCTCCAAATGACTCCGGCACGGTGAACGGGTAGCACGTCTCGTAATTGATGTTCTTCGCCAAGGGCCAGTAGTGATCGCCGCACGCCCGCGTCAGGTGATGCACGATGTCCGCAAGCGAGCCCCAAAACGGCACCGGGCACTCATAGTAGTAGACGAAGGGCTCCTTGGAGGCATCGACCAGGCCGTCCATGAAACGGGAGTGGCTGTAGGGGATGTTCCGCCAGTTGAATATATGAGCAAGTTACTACGAGATTTACTACAAAATAAATCATGACTGCTATAACAGAGATTAAACTAATCATGCGGATTAGCATAGTAGATGAACAGATCGAGTCTAGGACACAGACTAGAAACATGAATTCTACCACGATTTCGAACAAGAAGGACAGAAACACATACGGTGCAACGGGAGCAGCACCATTGGCGTTGAGGTTGTCGCCCATGTCGTTGAGGAAGAGGTTGCCGAGGTCGGGGAAGAAGTCGTCGTCGGTGAAGTCGTGGCTGCTAGCAGTCGCGAGAGTGCGCTCCCCAAATGTCAACCGCGCCCGCCGAATGGTGCACAGGAGGGAGTGGTTGTAGGGGACGTTGCGGCCGCCGAATAGAGCGCAGGAGTAGCCCACGAAGCAGTAGACGGTGCTCCTCCCTAGTCTCTATTCTTATCTCTATCTCTACTACTCTACTTTGTTTTTTATAATATACTAGTTGTAGTTGTGAAATCGAATAGTACTGCACCGTCCACTGCACGCCCGGTTGAACAGCCTCCTCGCCTCCATTAAACCCGCATGCAAACCGAGAAACCTACTCCGGCCCGCGGGAGGAAATTTGCCGGTTGCCGCGGGAGGGTTATTCTGCAAATTTTCAGCAACTTAGCATGCGACCGTTTGATCTCAGATCCAAGGGCTACCAACACCCCGTATCATGGTCGCACATACCACGACCGTCGCGTCGCACGCACGGTCGCGCCCTTGGGGATTTAACATGGTGCGTTAGGCTATCTGATGTTGGCATGTCATACATAGTCATCACTTAGTCACTCGTACTACAACAAGGTTAGCTATAAGGTTAGTCATCACTTAGGAGAAAATTTTACTACTCCCTCCGTTTACTCCTCGTCCCTACTACATAATGCATTTTGGTTAGTACTCCCTCCATTTACTTATACAAGGCCACTATAAAAAATACATTTTGCATCTATACAAGGCCACAAATAGTAATCGAGCCTTTCCAGTTTATGGCTCAATTTCAAAATCTCTCCAACCAAGGTAGACGGTGAGTGGTCGAATTAATTTCGTAGTTTGCACAAGACGCTGCTTTTTCTCAAGAAGTTATGTTTATCGAGGCATTAATTAGAACGAATGCATGAATGACCACTAAATTTCCATGAACTTGTACATGCATTGGTTAGTTTCCTCTTGACACTGCTTGCGTCGGGTGATCTAACGCACCTCGAAATCCAACATGTAATGGTACTACTACTAGTATAGTAGAATTGAGACTTATCAAACGAAAAAAGAATGTTTTTAGATGAGCCCTATAAACCCTAGTGGGTATGTACTCCGTAAAAACAGATTTTTCCAAAACTAAGTCGCTCCCTTTCATGAATTCTGTAGTATACTCCTCCGTCGACGCTCCCTTTCATGAATTCTGTACTTCCTGTCACCGACATGTGGGACATATAGCAACCGGGTCGACGTGTCAAGCACCAAATAACAGTGCAGAACAGCAGGGGGGACGCACCCCACTCGTACAAGCCCAGTATTAGTAATGAGAAATGAGACGTCAAATCACAATGTCAAGCACCTTCCTGCACAGACGAAGCAACCATTATTTCACACTTCGGTTCGACATCTTCTCAAACCACGTACTAGTATTGCTTCTGCCTCAAGAGGGACACGTGCAGCGCCTTGGTACATCATGACACATGGGACCGCATGACAGGCCATGCTCCCCCACCGATCGCTCGGTAAAATCACCTCATTTTTACTATACTTCCTCCGGATCGGTTTACTACATGGCATGCACGTAGTTCTAGGTTGAGAATTTAATCGCTATATATATATATATATATATATATATATATATATATATATATATATATATATATATATATATGATGAACAGTACGCTAGCCTTTTCAAAAATGTATACTTTTGTATTGTAGTACTCCACTATCGATGGATTGCGCCATGGAGCAAAAATTGAAATTTTCAAAAAAGGTGGTACATATATAGAGCGCTCGTCGCCAAATTATGCATATAGTACTAATAAAAAAGCTAGTACGTGCTTAATTGGGGTGCTAAATTCTATTAAATAAATACTAGTACTACTATGTACATACTAAAGAGTTAAAGTAACGAGAAGAAACATAACATAGTTCTGCTGGGGGCTCAGCACAACACACCTCTCAAATTAAACTAAGCACACCTGAAATTAAACTATGCAACTAATCCGGTAGACACTGCATTAGAAGTTTAGAACCGCCATGAGCAACGACACTGCCACCTTACTCGGAGTCCTCGCCCACGTCCTCGACTTCGTCCTTGTCCCTCTTCCTCTTGGCCGATACTTCTTTGCTTGAACTGCCAACTTGGCTGTTGCTCTTCATCCAACCCTTGTAGATATTGAAACAAAGGTAGCCATCCATTGCAGCGTAGTGGATGTGGTCTATATCTAGTACATTCCGCTGCCATGCATGGCGATGAAACGTGTAATGAGTTTTCTCCAGTTTGCTGTACGAAGGATGAACCATGGCTCCTACCAGGATCAGCATTGAGGGCTAACGAGAGGGCACCGGCCGATTCTTCTGAAGGTCGAAGGGGTTGCCTACAACGAGGCCTATCCGACGCAGGACATCTTTGTCGTTCTTAAAGTCTACAGTAATGAATTTGACTGTTTTTTCCTCGAGGAAGTTCTTAAAATCCTGGCGCTCAACGTCGGCATGGCACATGTCGTAGACCAAGCAAACGTTATGTACGCAAACCTGGATCACGACGGGCTTCATCCTCTCTTCGTCCTTTAGATCCTTCTCTCGTCCCACGACTGTGGTGTACTCAACATCTAGCCCAGCAACCCACTCATCATGTGAGTTTTCGAACATGCGTCTGAAGCGAGAAAGGCATCCTTTCACCGTCACGGAAGAACGGGTGTAGATGACGTCGAACTCATCGCCGGTGATGGTTCTAACCTTGTACTCACCGCCGATCAGGGAGATTTGGGACGCCATGGATTTGGGAGGAGGGTTAGGATTAGTGGAACTGCCGTAATGTGAATGGACGGGATGACTAGGAGCGAACCGCCGTAGTATTAAAGGACGTGCGGGGACGAGTAGGAGCGAACTGCCAGCGTGCGAACGGCAGGGTAGTGGCTTTCCATTCTCCCATGATACGGGCTTCCGAGAGCCCTTGGATCGGAGATCGAACGGTAGCATGGCGTGATTCTAGACCAATGGGTGAATATCCTATCCTGGAGGGTTATTCTGCAAATTTTCAGCAACTTAGCATGCGACCGGTTGATCTCAGATCCAAGGTCTGCCAGCAGCCCCGTATCATGGTCGCGCCTACCACGACCGTCGCGTCCCTTGCGTGGTCGCGCCCTTGGAGATTTAACACGGTGCGTTAGGCTATCTGATGTTGGCATGTCATACATAGTCATCACTTAGTCACTCATACTACAACAAGGTTGGCTATAAGGTTGGCTATAAGTGTATTTTTACTCCTCTCTCTCACTTCCTTCAGATACTCCCACTGTCCCATAATATAAGAACGTTTTTGACACTAGTGTAGTGTCAAAAACATTCTTATATAATGGGACAGAGGGAGTACTAGTATTTATTGCATTTGCCAAGGAGTGACCTCTTCCAATGAAATGGTGTTGCTAAGTTTGCTTCATTTAATTAGCTATAGACTCAAAATTGTCTTTTCACCTAGGTACACGCGCTTAGCACCGCTTTCTTCCTTGGGTCACCAAACTAGTCTCTCTCTTCTTGATTAACTTGCCACATCGGACGTTATGCCTATGTGGCAAGCTTAAGCAATCAGAGGGAGCAAGTAAGTACAATAGTGCGCTTTACATGGCATTTTTGCATATGTGGAGGAAAGAGAGGCAAGGAAAAAGTGGAGAAGTGGGCTCTCATGCAAGAGCCAGCCTCTACTACTACATGGTGGAGCATTGGCAGAGGCACCTGTATGGAGGTGGTCAGGAATCGGGAGACTCACGCCGGTCGAAGGCCGCAGCTTAAAATGATAATGGCAAGTCAAATCACGGGCTCCACCTGTCCAAAGAAGAATCATTGTCAAATCACACAACCCTACGTTTGCAGCAGCCTACTCCGTCTCTGTCGAACCGACTAGGCGGAACTGTCCCGCCGCCTACCGGGCAGGAAAAGCCCCGCCCTCGACTTTTAAATAGTATACAATATTGTCGGGGAAGGCTGATCGTACCCGCGGACACCTATGGGGCCGGCGGAGCAGGCCCCTTGTGGTTCGGAGGGGGGCGGAGATCGCACGAAGAGCAGATCGAGGCGATGCACACGAGCGGTTTACCCAGCTTCGGAGCTCTCCGGAGAGATAAAACTCCTACCGCTGCTTGTTTGATCTATTGTGTTCTTGCTAGGGAGCAACGAGGGCTACAAAACCTAGCGTGAGTCTATCTGGTCTCGAGTGGGTCAATGAACCCAAAGAGACGAACCTGGCCAACTGAATCGAACGGAATCAACCCCCCTTCACGTTGCACTCGGGCCTCCTTTTATATGCTCAAGGGTCTCCGACAGGTGGCAACATAGGCGGGGTACAAATGTAAAACAGGAGTTGGTACACCTACTTGAACAAAGGTAATGCAAAATACCTAACTCTGACGGCAAGGGACAAAAGCAATAAATGCCCGTCGTTGTCGCCAAACAGTGTAACAGAGACCGTCAGGTGCGCCTCCGCTCGCCACGATGGCAAGCCTGTCAGCGCCGCTTATCGCTGCTCTCCGCTGGCTGCAGAGCCGCTTGACACGCGCCCATGGAACGGTCCCATGGCGACACGTCGCTGGGTGAGCTGGAGCGGAGACGGAGAGAAGTTGCATGCCGCGGCAAGTGCCTTGCCGCGACCGAATCCTTGTCGCACCCGGAGGCTTGTCGCGCCCCGGGCCTTCCCGGCAAGCTCCTCTTGCCGGGGCCTTGTCTCCTGCGTGCCTGGAGTGGCCTTCCCGACAAGCTCCTCTTGTCGGGGCCTTGTCTTCTCAATCTAATACTTTGTTCTTGAATGGATCCAAGGGAGCCACGGAGGAAATTGGCGGTGACGAGGCAAACCTTGCCGCGGGGTGCTACAACTGTCCGTGCACGAGTATGGGATACTAGGGTACCCCTACTCTAGTACACCGATAGGAGCCCCCGGGCCTGGGCCGAACACGGTGCCGAGCGCTTGTCGGGCCAGGCCCAGAATTGTGCATGGACACGCGCGGCCTCGACCACGCCGCAACCCGCCCCGGACCCACCACGATCCCCATTAACGGCACGCACCGGACGTGGCGTCGTGCGAGAGATCGTGGGCGCGGTCGTGGGGGGTTCTTTATTAATATAAGCGGGCGTCGCCCCTCCTCCCTTTATAAGCGGAGGAAACAGAGGCAGGCCGACCACTCCTGCCATTGCCGTCTTGTCAAGAAACCACCGCCGCTTTCTCGTCTTCTCCGTGCGAAGAGAGCAGCGCCCGCCCTTTCGCCGCAAGCACACTCACCGCCGTCGACATCCTCCGCCCTCCTCGCCATGGCTCCGAAAGCCGATAAGGACAGGGGCGTTAAGTCGGCAGAGGCGCAGCGGCTCGTGGCGCTGCGCAAGGAGCGGGCCGTCTTCCCCCCGCAGCTCGGCGCGCGGGAGCTGCGGGACGTCTTCTACCTTTTCGTCGACGGAGACTCGTGCGCATCCGCGCACGAGGGTGCTCCTCGCCTCGCCGCTGATCCGCCCCAACAGGTACCCTTTCTTCGCCTGTTCTTCTATTGCGGTCTTTGCCCGCCGCTTTCCGGAAGTTCTTTTGCGACATAATGAACACCTTCGCCTCCACCTCCTTGATTTCACCCCAACGCCATCTTGACCATGGCCGTTTTCGCACATTTGTGCAAAAACTTTGTCGGTGTCCACCGAACGTGGCACTCTTCCGCCATTTCTTTGTTCCCTGCCGAGAGAGAGGAGAGCCACTTGCCTGAGGAATATCCTGGGTATCTTGGATCGGCAAGAAGGAGGCCTACCTAGAGGGGGAATTCAGTAACAAGTGGGAGGAGTGGAGAGCCAACTGGTGCTGGGTCGTGGAGGAGAACCCACAGCACTTCACCGCCGTGCGCCAAACCCCAATTGCGATCGGCAAGGATTGGAGTAACTTGGCGCCGGAGGATGCGGTCGAAGATAGCTGTGACCAATTCTGCGCCTCGGGCTTGCCGGGTTGACAAGAGCAGTTGGCGCAGACTTCATTCGCCGCCGCATCGCCTCCCTTGCGTGAAAGGAGGAGGCCTGCTTGGGAGTTCCGCACGCGGCGGACATCATGAGGCTGCGCCGGCCTGAATTGGAACTTCACCGTCATGGAGCTGGATTCAGTGCTGCTCGAGCTGTTCAAGAACGACCCCAACATCCCGAGTGGTTCAGGTTGCCGCTGGGGTCGTCCCAGTGCAACAACTCGGCGCCGACCGCATCCGCGCCATGATGCCACTGCGGCGACTCCCACGGATCGCCCCGACTGGCAGGAGCCCCCGACGAGGTCGTGCAGCAATTCTTCGACGACTTGCAAGAGGTGCCGATCCGCTCCGACAAGCGAAGAGGCTCACCCGGGACACCACCGAAAGCGTGAGATGGCGCGGATTGCCACCAGGGTGGAGGAGGCGGCAGCAGCCGCTGCCGCTGGAGCCTTCGGGTTCACTGTGGAGGAGGCGGAGGCGGCGAAGGCGGCAAGCCTTGCCGAGCGAGGGGAGGTCGCCGGGGAGGACGAGCTTGTCGGGACCGAGGTTGGGTCGAGTGGACCCGCCGAGGGCGCTTCTTCTCCTCCGCCAAGCGACTTGCCGCCAGCGGAGCCCCCGGCTCTGCCGAGGAGGCGTCTCCGCAGGGTTGGAGACGAAGTCGGGCGGCAGACCGCCCACAAAGAAGCGCGCCGCCGACGCGCTTCCACCGCGGCAAGCGAGGTTGCCACGGAGCGCCCCAAACTGCAGCGACAACTGGGCAGAATCTTCTCGAGCCGCCGACGCCTCCGCTTAAGCGGCCAAGAGAGCCCACTCCCCCGCCTCATCGCACCGGAGGCGGGCCGGAGTTTGATTTCTCCGAGCTCAGCTCCGAGGAGGAAGGCGAAGAGTAAGCTTCTCGTGATTGTGCTTGTATTTCTTCAATTTTTATTGCTTCATATTGAATCTGATTTGCTTTGTTCTGGACTCTTTCCTTTTCAGGACGCTGGCCCGCAGAGCGCGAAGAGGGCTAAGATCCCGACGGTCGTCGTCGAGGATGATTCTCCCGTGGCGACGGGGGACGCGTCCGAGACTGCCTTGCCGGACCCGGCAACCCTTCCCCAGAGCAGCCCCCAGCACAGCCCCCAGAGTAAGTGTGCAGTTTTTTCTCCTCACTACTAGGTGTGCAGAGGTGCCCTTTCTTCGTTGATTTCGATCGCTTGTTTGTGTAGGAGCCGAGCAGCCTCATCGGGAGGGCTCGAAGCCGCCTCCCGAGATCCTGCTCATTGTCACTACGCCGCCAAGGGAGAACTCCCGGCAAGGGAGCTCCCTCCGACAAGGGAGGCCACCCCGACAAGGGAGGCCACTCCGGCAAGGGAGGCTACCCGGCAAAGGACGGCGCCAGTGACCCTCCAGGGTCGAGGCCATGGCTGCGGATCCTGCTGGTGTAACTCCCTTACATGGAATTTTCCCTTGGGCTTGCTTTCTTTTGTTTCTCTTTTGAACATCTGCTTGACTGCCCTTCTTCGTCCGACGCAGACCCGATGGAGGTCGAGGCCGCCGCGAGGAGGAAACATGTGGCAACACCGACGCAGGCCGCTGCCGAGGAAGAAGAGGTCATCGTCAGGAGGAAGAGGCCGCCGCCGACGAGCCTGTTGGTGAGGAGGCCACCGAGGCTGCCGATGCAGAGGCCGGGCGAGGGGTCGGGCGGTCATACTGACGGGCTCCTGAGGCCGCTGGAGCTGCAAGCGCCACACCGACAAACCGATTCTCTGGCCACGCTGCCATGTGTCGCTCCAAGGAGCCCCAGCCCGGCGCCACCAAGGCCGGGCCAAGGCGTCTTCATCAAGCTCCCCGGGAACCGAAGTTCAGAGCGCCGGTCGAGGGTGAGACCTTCGACGGCGAAGCTACTCAAGGCCCATTGGCCGACGCTGGTGGATGCACCAAGCAGCAGAAGCGGCGAAGTCCGAGGAGGAGCAATGGCCAAGAAGCTGTTGTCTCTCTACCGCACCCGTCAGGCCAAGTTGGAGACCCGGGAAGTCCTTGTCGCGAGGGCCGGAGCGGACATGGAGAAACGCGCCGAGGAGCTCCGGAGCGCCAACAAAGAAGCCCTCCGCAACGTGGCGGAAGCGCGGGGGCAACTCGCAGAAGAGCGCACGGCCTTCATCCTTGAGAAGGCCGCAGCTGATGAGGAGCAGCGGCTGGCTGCCGAGAAGCTCGCCAAGCAGAAAGCGAGTTGGCGCAGCGGAAGGTCAACCTGGACAGCCACGAGGAGGACCTTGCTGCTGTGAGGAGTCGCTTGGCGGGCGCCAGAAGCGGCGACGCCGCCGCAGCCGCCGAGGCCGCCAAGGAAGAGCTGAAGGCTAAGGTGGCGCAGCTGGAGGCCACCCTCAAGAAGAGCGGCGAAGAGCTTGCCGTGCTCAAGCGTGAGCGCGAGAAGGACGCCCACACGCCGGGCGAGCTGCAGGTCCGCCTCACGACAGGCCAAGGAGCTCGACGCCGCCAAGGACTCCAAAGCGGATCTCGAGCTGAAATCGACCACTCGACGCAGACGTTGGATGGTGCCGAGAGCGGGAGGTGGGCTTGTTGGAGGCGATCAAGGCCAAGGAGGAGCTGCTGCGAATGCTGCCTCCATCCGTAACACCTTGGGGAGAGCGTGGAGCACTGGACCGAAGGTCTTGTGGACACCGCTGCCGACATCCACAACGAAATGATAGAGCTGGGATGGCGGACCTTATGCATTCTCCGACGAGCATCTCCAACCCAGCGTCAAGCTCAGCCTATTCTTCAAAGGCGTGGTGACGGGTCTCCGCGACTCGGAAAGAGGTCCCTGGCAGCTGGCCGAGGAATCGCGCCAAGTTTGTGCGGGGGCCCTCGAGAAGGTGTTGATGAAGGTGGCCTTCCGCAACCCGGGCCTCAACCTTAACGGCGTCCTCAGATCCTTGTCGTCCGAAGCCAACGTGGAGGAGCTCAAAGCCCTTGTCGCACCCGTTGTGGACAAGGTGAACAAGATCAAGCGGACCGAGGGCGACCGCGTGGACTAGGCCGCCAACCTTATCTTTCCCTTGTCGCTGTTGATCATGTTTAGAAAACTTTGTTAGATCAGCGACAAGTTATTCTGTAATATACTCTATCTTAGGTGAATCGATCAGTGCAATGTTATTTCCTCTACTTGATTTCTTCCTTTGTACGTTATTTCCCTACGCTTTTCAGGGAAACTTGCCGGTGCAGGCACCCTTGCCACGAGCGCCGAGTGCGGAACTTCAAAGCCTCGGGCGGGGTCGCTACCGACAAGCGACCTTGTCGCGGACTAGCCGCAGCTCACTTAAGTTGTTGATCGGACTCGAAACAAAGTAAGGGTGCGACCAGTCACGATTTGGTTCCTCTGCGCACAGGTTTTCCATACAAAGTACTATCGTTCGAGGAAGATAACGAAAATTTAAAAATTGATTGCTCAAACTTTGGCAACTTAGCTTTTCTGTTTCTTGCTTCTCGATGAGGTGAAACTTCCTCGAGCGGTGCCTGGTCCATAGTATTATCTCCTCCTCCCCCCTGGTTAACTTGTGCGCGAGGGAGCCTTCCTTTCTTTGAGAGAAGAGGAAATAACGTTATGGAGCCTAGCGGCTCGATTCTGCTTACCGGGTGTGGTTGCTGCACAAAGTGTTAGCCAAAGCATGCAATAAATTGATGAAAGCATGAACTTGACAAGTCGTTCGCAACACACGAACTTTACTAATGCACGGGGTCTGCGCCCGGCTTTGTACGAAGGATTACATGCAACAGCGGCAAGACTTGTACAAAAGGTGGTTGCCGGAACGGATTCCAACAACCGCGCCCTATGGATAAAACTTACGAAGATGCTCAATGTTCCAGGAGTTGCTCACCGGAATGCCATCTTCGGTCTCAAGGCGGACAGCGCCAGGCCTTGTGACTCGTTTCACCCGATAAGGGCCTTCCCACTTCAAGGCCAACTTGTTTGAATTCTTGGCGGACTGATCAGCCAAGAACAAGGTCGCCTTCCTCGAGACTTTTGGCACTAACCCTGCGGCTATGGTAGCGAAGCAGGGTTTGCTGGTAGCGAGCGGCTCGCATATGACTCGAAGACGATCCTCCTCGAGGAGCAGCGCGTCATCTTGTCGCAGCTGCTCTTGCTCAAGCTCATCATAAGCGAGTACTCGAGGCGATCCGTAACGAGTTCTGTGGGGAGAACTGCCTCTGCTCCATAGACTAGAGCAAAGGGTGCCTAGCCAGTGGCTCGATTTGGCGTCGTCCTGATCGACCAAAGAACCACCGGCAGCTCCTCAATCCAGTTTCTTCCGCACTTGTGCAGCCTGTCGAAAGTTCTGGTCTTGAGCCCGCGCAGCACTTCAGCATTTGCCCTCTTCGCTTGACCGTTGCTTCTCGGGTGAGCAACGGAAGCGGGCAGACCTTGGCGCCAAGGTCTTGGACGATCGCATGAAGGTGCGACTCAGAATTGTGTGGCGTTGTCGGTGATGATCCTGTTAGGGATTCCGAACGCAAACAATCGACCAAGAACTTGACTGCCGATCAGGCCGTCACCTTCCTCACTACTTCCACTTCCGCCACTTTGTGAACTTGTCGATGGCGACGCATAAGTACTCAAAGCCCCGACCGCTTCGGGGAAGGGGCCGAGGATGTCGAGCCCCTGCACCGAAAATGGCCAGGATAAAGGGATCGTCTGGAGAGCTTGAGCTGGCTGGTGTATCTGCTTGGAATGGAACTGCACGCTTCACACTTGGTTAATTGTGCGGTTGCATCCGGAGGGCTGTCGGCCGAAGAAACCTTGCCGGAAAGCTTTGCCGGCAAGTGCTCTTGGCGCCCAATGTGGTGACCACATATGCCTCCATGTATCTCTGCCAATGCTTCTTCCATCTTCC
Source organism: Aegilops bicornis (assembly GCA_021605145.1). Taxonomy (NCBI): domain Eukaryota; kingdom Viridiplantae; phylum Streptophyta; class Magnoliopsida; order Poales; family Poaceae; genus Aegilops; species Aegilops bicornis. The sequence continues at coordinate 259,935,030 of CM038673.1, read as the reverse complement.
CCGAATACACTTCAATTTCACACCGTTGAGTCTTCTTCTCATGCGATGCTGTCGACAAACTGGTACATACTTGACTGTCGGGCTACTCTTTCCGCTTCTTCCTGCTCTTCGGGAAGTTCTCCTGTCTGAAGTAAATGGACAATCTGCTGCGCCCATGCTGGAGCTTGCGGCTCGACAACAAGGACTAAAGGCGCATCTGCTGCTGCGGGAACATCAGCTTCCATGGCAAGAATCTGCGGTCCTGCCGGAGCTTGATGTTCCCCGACAAGCTTGCCGGAACAAGACTTGTCGGGAGCGTCTGCCTCAACGAAGCAAACCCTGGGGGTCTGTCGGAGTAGACTGCTCCTTAGCACTGTGGGTGTTGATCTTGGGGACCTTTGCAACGACGGCTTCGGGAAGCTCTGTCGGAAAGTAGTCACCAGAGGCCAACTTCCTCTTCTTGTTTTGTCCAGTTGATGGTGTTACGGTTGGCTGAGTCAGCTTGAGCACGAAAATCCCTGGTTCCACAGGTAACTTAAGTGCAACACACTTTGACAGGCCGTCAGCAATATCATTCTGAGCTCTTGGAACATGTTCCATTTGCAGGCCGTCAAAGTGCTCCTCTAGCTTTCTCACTTCATCAACGTAGGCTTCCATCAACGGACTCTGATAATCTTTGTTGACTTGGCGGACGACGAGTTGCGAGTCACCCCTGACAATAAGCTTCTTGATCCCAAGGTCTACTGCGATCCTGAGACCGGCAAGCAAACCTTCATACTCTGCAGTATTGTTTGTCGCTTGCTCCTTGGGAAAGTGCATCTGGACGACGTACTTGAGGTGCTCTCCGGTGGGTGCAATAAGCAGCACGCCGGCACCGGCGCCTTGCAGCGAGAAGGCACCATCAAAGTACATCAGCCACTCTTTGCTTGCTTCTCTGACGGGAATGCTCGTCTCCGGAATTTCTTCATCTTTGTCGCGGCCGCGGGGAGGTCGATCTCCTTGTCGCTGCTTGACATTGCCGCGGCGTCCTCCCCGGCCGGGATGTTTCTTGCTTGCTCCCCCAGCACCTTCCTGGGCCTTCTCCTTGTCGCGCCGCTCGTACTCAGCTCTCTGCTCGACTTTCTTGCAGCTCTGGAGGTCATGGCCCTTGGTGCGGTGGATCTTGCAATACTGCTTGCCGGAGCTGTCCTGCTTGTCGGCGGCCGCCACCGACTGGTGGTTGGCGCTACCGCAACCTCCTTGCCGGAGACACCAGCCTTGGCGTTCTTGTCGCCACCTCCATTGCCGGATCGCTCAACAGCCAGCACTTCTCCGCCTTCTTCTTCCTGTTCGCCGCCGCCCTTCTTTGCCGGGCGGTGTCATCACCGCCGATCCTGCTTCGCATTCTCTCCTGAGTCTCCTCCTTCCTCGGTCACGCGACACTTGTCGGCCAAGGCGTACAGCTCATCGGGCGTCCTTGACTTTGCATATCGCCATCTCCTCCCTCATCCTGCGGTTCCGCACATTCTGATGAAATGCGCTGATCACCGCGGCAGGGTGGACGTCTGGGATGTTGTAGTGCACACGGCTGAATCTCTGAATGAACTTGCGCAGGGACTCTCCTTCCTTCTGGGCGAGCAAGTGAAGGTTGCTCTCTTGGCCATGAGGTTTGTGGCCACCTGTGAAGGCGCCAACAAACTGATGGCACAGATCCGCCCAAGAGGATATGGAGCTGTCCGGCAAGTGCATGAGCTAAGATCTGACGTTGGGCTTGAGCACGAGCGGAAGTAGTAGGCGAGATCTTGTCGTCCCTGCCCCCGCAGCCTACACCGCGATGGTGTAGATGCCGAGGAACTCCGACGGGTGTGTCCGCCATCATACTTCTCCGCACGCCTGGTTTGAAGTTTTTTCTGGGCCTTTGGACTTGCCGCAGCTCACGAGTGAACGCAGGGCAACCTACCGCGTCGCCAAGTCGCTCGCCCCTCCGCGCGTGCATGTCAACAGAAGGCCCAGCCGCTTGTCGGATTGACGCCGCGCTTCTCTTCGGGCGCCGATGCGAAGTTCGAGCGTCCTCTTGTTGTCGCTCATGAAGAATCTTGGCGCTGATCGCGGCGAAGCTCGCGGATCCGGCGATGCGTGGAGTCGCTGTCAAGGTGGATCCGGCGAGTCGGCGATCTTGGCCTTCTTGGCGGAGAGTGCACGGTGGTTGCACCTCCGGACAGCCTGCCGCCACCGGCTCGTGCCTTGTCGCCCCGCCGCGGCAACGATGGCGTTGGTTGCCGCGGAGCGTCGCCGTTGGCAAAGCCGATGAGGCTCTGGATAGTGGCCCTCCACTCGTCGACCTTGTCGGCCATTGGAGGGTAGTCGAGGAGCAGTTGAGCTCTCGCCAGAGCTTCTGCTGGAGTAGTAGGCGGCATTGGGGAACGGTGCGAGGAGCGGGACACGCTCGGACTTCTAACTACGTTAGAAGGAGCAGCACCCCGTCCGGGCGACCGTATCTCACTAGTGCCAGCATGTTGGCGCGCATGCTGGTCTTGAGGGTCTTGATCCAACGAACGTATGGCGTTGCGAACGTCATGACGTTGTTGGTCCCGCATCTCCTGAGATGGGCGCGGGGGGTGCGCGGACGCCAAGGTTTGCGGTACCTTGTCCTTGGACTTGGCAACGTCGCGAGCACCTTCGTCGGCGCCCGCTCCTCCGCCAGCGTCTGCCCCACCACCCGTTCGCTGTGGTGAGGGTGGGTACGACGCGGACGGCTCTGCTGCCGCCGAAGCCTTCTTCTTCGGTGGCATGTCGAGGAAGATGTTGATGACGCTGCTCGCATGAAAGCCGGATCGGATTCACACGGCCTCGACGCCCCCTACCTGGCGCGCCAGAGATGTCGGGAAGGTTGATCGCATCATGGACACCTATGGGGCCGGGCGGAGCAGGCCCTTGTGGTTCGGAGGGGCGGAGATCGCACGAAGAGCGGATCGAGGCGATGCACACGAAGCGTTTACCCAGCTTGAGCTCTCCGGAGAGATAAAACTCCTACCGCTGCTTGTTTGATCTATTGTGTTCTTGCTAGGGAGCAACGAGGGCTACAAAACCTAGCGTGAGTCTATCTGGTCTCGAGTGGGTCGAATGAACCCAAAGAGACGAACCTGGCCAACTGAACTGAACGGAACCGAACCCCCTCTACGTTGCACTCGGGCCTCCTTTTATATGCTCAAGGGGTCTCCGACAGGTGGCAACATAGGCGGGGGTACAAATGTAAAAACAGGAGTTGGTACACCTACTTGAACAGGTATGCTGCAAAATACCTAACTCGACGGCAAGGGACAAAAGCAATAAATGCCCGTCGTTGTCGCCCAAACAGTGTAACAGACCGTCAGTGCGCCTCTGCTTCGCCACGATGGCAAGCCTGTCAGCCGCTTATCGCTGCTCTCCGCTGGCTGCACAGCCGCTGACACGCCGCCCATGGAACGGTCCCATGGCGACACGTCGCTGGGTGAGCTGGAGCGGAGACGGAGAGAAGTTGCATGCCGCGGCAAGCGCCTTTGCCGCGGCCGAATCCTGTCGCGCCGGAGGCTTGTCGCGCCGGGCCTTCCCGGCAAGCTCCTCTTGCCGTGGCCTTGTCTCCTGCGCGTTCGAGGTGGCCTTCCCGACAAGCTCCTCTTGTCGGGGTCTTGTCTTCTCAATCAAAATACTTTGTTCTTGAATGGCTCCAAGGGAGCCACGGAGGAAATTGGCGGTGACGAGGCAAACCTTGCCGCGGGGTGCTGCAACTGTCCGTGCACGAGTACGGGATACTAGGGTACCCCTACTCTAGTACACCGACAAATATACTAATTTGGTATCCATGGATTGCGCCCGCGCCATGGAGCAAAACGTCTAGAAAATGGCGGCACACATGTATGGAGTATACAGCACGCCCGTCGCGTTCGCGTCGCACCCCAGACGGTCAGTCGGTCTGGCACGCTGCTCTCCGAATAGAACGCGCGTCATATTGCGTTCGCACACACATGTGGGACGGCAATTGAGGAATTTTTTTTGATACTAAGATGATTTTTATAGCAAATTCGAAAACTATACACCCTAATGAAGAAAAATCAAAAGTATCACCCCGTCGGCCTCCTGTTGGCCGAAAAGGGACTTTTCGGACTCCTGTTGGCCGAAGAGGCACTTTTCGGCCAACCGTTGGCCAAAAAGGACTTTTCGGCCAACATTTGGCCAAAGAGTCCCACTTCGACCAACACCTGCTCTACTGTTTTTGAAAATTCATATCAATTAGGATTTTTAGTATTTTAATTTGATTCTTTTTGCATTAGATTAGAAATTTTATGAAGTTTCTGTAGATATCAAGTTTGACTAGATTTGAAAGTTTGAATTTGAATTTTTCATGAATTTGCTCAAATAACTAGATTGCCTATAATTTGAGCTAGGAGTATTTTTTAAGATGATTCCTTTTGCTACTAGTTCTTTGTGAATTTGTTTATCAGTAGTAATTAATTGGCGAATTTTATAATTATTTAAAATTAGGTTTTTATGAAAACAGTTATGTTTTAGTGTTTTAATGGTTTTATGCTATTTATTTTAATTTTAATTGCTTTAAATGTTTTCTTTAGTTTTTTGACATATTATTTTTGTTTCTGTTTAGTTATCAGTAGCTATTTTATTTGTAGTATTTTTTTGTATTTTATTTCTTTTATCCTACTAGAAAAGTTTTTTTGAGCTTCATAGGAGTTTGTATTTAAAAGTGCCTTGTAAATCGTGTACAACCATTGCCGTTTTATACATGAAAAAATTACTTTCCCGCTCTTTTTCCCTCCATTTTCTTTGCCGCCATTTATTTTCCGGCCATTCTCTCCCGCCACACTAAGGAGTGCTGCATCGACGGAGGATAACGATGATGCGTTCATGTGGAGTGTGAAACACTGTGTGAGAGAAGTCATAAGTGTGAAACACTCTCCGATGATGATGACGGTTGCAAACACTTATGACTTCTCTCGACAAAGTGTTTCACACTCCACCACCAAGACCGACGCAGGAGACATGCATCGTGTCGACGATGTTATCTACGACCGTGGACACCATGAGGCTCGTTTTATAAGTTGAGAAGTGAAGATGGCGAGAAAGAAGATGGCGGAAAGAAGATGGCGGAGAGAATGGCGGAAAGAAAATGGAGGGAGAGAATGGCGGAAATAAAATGGCGGAGAAAATGGAGGGAGAGAATGGCGTAAAACCTAATTTTAAATAATCCTAAAATTCACCAATTAATTACTACTGATAAACAAAGTCACAAAGAACCAGTAGCAAAAAGAATCATCTAAAAAGAATACTCCTAGCTCAAATTATAGGCAATCTAGTGACTTGAGAAAATTCATGAAAATTCAAATTCAAACTTTCAAATTTAGTCAAACTTGATATCTACAGAAACTTCATAAAATTTCTAATCTAATGCAAAAAGAATCAAATTAAAATACTAAAAATCCTATTTGATATGAATTTTCTAAAAGGTATGCAGTGTTGGGTCAAGAGGGACTCTTGGCCAACTCATAATGAAAAGTACTTTTTGGCCAACGGTTATCGAAGTCCCTCTTCGCCAACAGAGGTCGAAAGTCCTTTTCGGCCAACAGGAGGCCGACGGGGTGATGCTTTTGATTTTTCTCCATTAGGGTGTATAGTTTCTGAATTTGCTATAAAAATCATCATAGTTTCAAAAAAAATCGCAATTGAGAACCGACCATAGGCACACTCCCCGGCCCTGCAAGTCGGGTGAATTAATAGAAGAGGGAGACGAGCGGTAGTACTAGAGAAGTGTTGTACTACGTTGGTGCCTGGACGATCTCTGCAAAACACGGAAGATCAGTTCGTCCATGCATGTGACCAGACTCCAGCAGACACGCCTGGATTGGCTATCATCTACATATCGTGCAGACTGTGTTGTACATGGCTGTAGTTGTGGTGAGAAATCTAAAAAGGTTTCTTGTCATCTCGCAAAATTATGTGTCATGTGCTTCAATCATCATGCGGCGTTAAACAATGACAACTGAGTTGGGCTAGTCATTGGGGCACATGCATGAACGGGTGACTACTCGGCTACCATCTAGGTCAGCCGGCTATGTTCATTAGGACATATATCGACGGACCCCTTTTCTACGAAGTTTATCTTTAATTTGAGCTTTGTTCCTCGCCTAGTTTGTCCGTCGGGATTCATGTTGTCTCCTTTGAGCGGAGGTTATGATTTCTTGTCATGTGGCATTTTTTCGTGTTATATGTTATAATCGACGCCTGCATCAAAATGACGACAACTGCGCCTCCGGGCCACGTGCATGAAGACTTCTCGATAGTCATTGACGAGGTCAAGCCGGCTCCGGTAGACAAAAGAAAACTAAGTACTACTCCACTATATAGGCAGGAGCCTCCGCGCTTGCTTGCTAGTGTTGCTCTCTTCACACTGTCTCGACCTCTCCAGATCTAAACACGACAGTGGTGGCCACACACTCTCTCTCTCTGCTCACCGCTGGTCACAGATCCAGCCGGATCCTCTCCGCCAGGGAAGGTGAGAAGGTGCAACGTTCACGCGGTCGTCCTCGGTGACGGCTCTTACCCACTGCTGGGCGCGTCCCGATCTGCCTGCCTTGTCGTTCTCTCCCAAGCACTGGCCGGGCGAGGAGGGCCTCGACCCCTTCTTCCTCGCTGCCGTAGTGTGGGCAGATCCGCCTCCCGCCGCCCACCTAGCAACATCCCGGCGACCATCAGTATAACTTCCTTCAAACCGGCCTTGTTTCATTTCCCGAGCTCCCGACGTCGCTGCATTTGTAACTTTTACTATTTCTCGTGCCCCTCAGATAGGATCGATCGGCTGTTCGAAAACCACCTAATTTTTTACGTTTAAGAGGTAAAACTAGTTCATACACTCGAATCTAGTACTACTTGGTTCAAACAAGGAAGAAAGGGGGTGGGGGAGGGGGAGGATTTGTTACCTGAATCTAGGACTTGGTCGAAAGAGGAAATAATGGGGGCGAAAAGTAGCAGGGACTGGTTATCCAACTGGTCTCTAGGTCTAATAGGGAAATAAAGGGAAACACAGTACAAACTCAATATAAAGCCGATCTATTGGTTGAAAAAGGAAATAAAGTGGGGACTGGGGGACAAGTCAACAGAGTAAGTCCAACACTAGATTTGCTAGCCTCACACAGTATAAGGTGGCTATACCGAACAAAAATGGGACCAACCCGGATATCATGTTCGATGTTTGTTGCCCCGAGCCACTCTTATGTAATGCCACCGGTAAAATGTAGCAATGAACTGTGAAAAGTAAGGACACGTTAAACCAATGTTGTTGTCAATGGAATGCCTCCAGGAATATGAATCAATGGCACTTCTTTACATGTCCTGCTAAAATTTCCCATTAAGATAAGTTGGTTCTTTTCGTTAGAAATGCAACTGTCCTGGTCCGCCTACTCTCCCGTGCCCAAAGTAAAGTCGTATTTATAGGTTGTCATAGTTAATCCTAATGCCCACACTAATATCTAGCAATGCCACTGCTTTAGAAATTGCTACTGTCCTTGTATTCAGATAAGGAACATGCTTCTTTTCATTTTGATGCATGTTTCATCATTTGTTAGTCACCCTCCTTTCCACCTTTTTTGTGCAAACAGAGATATACATTTCACGCTCGATCTTAGTTGAACTGCACAAATGATATCCAAATTATAGTTGAGCATTCCAAGAGCTTCACAACCAACCTTGATGTTGCTCAATTTTATCGCAACTAATGAAGAAGAAGCTCCGTGGGTTTCTGCTCGATTGAAATGGAACCGGGGTTGGAGCCCTTTTCCTAAAAAATTTGAAGAAGAAGCTGCTATCTCACGGGACATTGCTTCATTTTAGGTGAACTGCACCAAAAGGTCCCATGAATTGAATCATCCATGTTGGTGACTGAAAGAGCCAGCTTCAAAGATCCCAAATAAAGCACCCTGGCCTCCATCCTTGTGACGCACGGTACACCTCGTTTGCCACCTGCTCGACCCTAGTGTCACTGACAAAATGAAGTAATAATATAGTTAAAGTAGAGCGAGTGTCATCTCTATCATTTCATTTCCAATGTAGATAAAGAAAGTGCTTCTCTTGGTTAAAGTATGTTTCATCAACTAGTCCCACTGTTAATGTTTAAGCGTTTCTGCAAACTAGGGTGCTTAATTTTAGTTGATATGTACAAAAATAGAGATTTGAAAGTCTCAAGGCGCCTCCTTGTACTACTGCTGTACACTGATGTTCATCACCGCGTAAGGTGTATCTGGGAGACTTGGGACGATGTCCAAGATGAGGCGCATCAGATGAGGCGTCGCAGGGCCCATCTCGCCCTCGCAGCATGGCATACTATGATACTATCGCAATATTTTCTTCTATTTATTTTCTGTGTTTCATCAACTAGTGCCACTATAATGTAATCACGCTTTTTCATTATCTGTGCAAACAGGGTTATTCAGCTGCATTTTGGTGGAACTGCACAAATGTACGTATGGAACCGCATATATGCAGAAAAGTAGGTGTGCCAAGTAAAAATTACCGACACCAACCATGCTGCATGCACGCATTGGCATCCACCACAACCAGTGGGATGTGTGGCGCTCTCTGTGGACGGGTCTTTGTCGGCAGCAAATCCTCTAACCAAATACTAGTAGCTTATATTGGTAGTTTTCTAGGGAGTACTCTTTTCTGAGAGAAGCACCAATCTATTTTTCTTTATTTGTACACTGTGTCACAACTTTGACCCAAAGGTCCAGAGCTATTTTAGGGTGATTGGCGTAGTACTCGGAGACTGATTGTAAGCATGATTTTCATCAGCTGTCACACTGATTGTAAGCATGAGAAGGTGGAAGATTAGGTTAGTGCGAAGCTTACCTTAAACCCTACCGCCGCCGTTGAAATGAGGCGAGCGTCGAGGGAACCGTGGAGAACGTCGGGGAAGCGACGTCGCGCCATCCGACCTCCTCTTGTGGTGGGAGAACGAATACTCCCGTGGCTCCGGCTGGCTCTGCACCCTCACGAACGGCACACCATACTCGATAGATTCGTTATCCTCTAGGTGCTCGACCTTCGACCTGTACGCCCACCACCTCCGCCTGACTGTCGCCTCGGGCGAATTTGTCTGCTCCATCGCCCATAGGAGATACTCGATGAACTCGGAGGATCATGCGCGTGATCGCCACCGAGGAGTACATGTACATCGCTGCCCTCGCCACCGCCGTCTCGCTATTCGCATACATTGCCACATGGCCCGCACCGTCCTCGAAATCTCCCACTCATTGTCAAACCAACTAAGGATCTCCTTCAACCTGGCTAACTTTGCCTGGTCGCCGCCGGCGATCTGCCTGATTCGCTACTGCATCCTCTCCATAGATGTCGTTCTGAGTGGTCCGGTGCTAGCTTTGTAAGATGGGAGGAGAGAAAGTGGTCTTGCAATAGAGAAGAGGGAGAGGAGAGGAGGTGGTAATGGAATGGAGATGATGGAGAGGAGAGGGGGTGGTTTTGCAATGGAGAGAAGATGAGAAGAGGGAGAGGCGAGACGGTGGTTTTGGAATGGAGATGATGGAGAGGATAGAAGGTGGTTTTGGAATGGAGATGATGGAGAGGAGAGGAGGTGGTTTTGCAACGAAGAAGATTAGAAGAGGGAGAGGCGAACGGTGGTTTTGGAATGGAGATGATGGAGAGGAGAGGAGGTGGTTTTTGCAATGGAGAAGATCAGAAGAGGGAGAGGCGAGACGGTGGTTTTGGAATGGAGATGATGGAGAGGAGAGGAGGTGGTTTTGCAATGGAGAAGAGGGAGAGGAGCGTGGCAGCGATTTATTTATTGGGCGAGAGGGTCATGCTGATCGGATCAAAATCAAAATTAATTACCCTTCAATTAAGAAAGCGACCCCACATTAACTAGTCTCCCTTTTATTCTGGGTCATAATTGACCATGATTTTCGCACATAAAATATATGTTATACGTTGCAAAAATAATATAATTTGAAAGTACATTCAGATACGAACCAAACGATACAATTTTTGGTGACATGCATTCAAATTTTGCTTGTCACATACAGTACGTGGTCAAACTTTGACCCAAAATACGCAAAACAACAAAAAATACTTCCAAGACCAGGTCCGCTCTTCCGATCTTCTCCTCTTAAACCACCGCCGCTCCTCTCTTGTTCCAATCTAAATCCAGCGCCGCTCCTCTCCTCTTCCATTTCAAAACCACCGCCCCTCCTCTCCTGTTCCAGTCCAAAACCAGCATCGCTCCTCTCCCGTTCTAATCCGAAACCAGCGCTGCTCCTCTCCTCTTCCATTCAAAAACCACCGCCGGCGAGTGAAGGTGCTGTGGAGAAGTAGATCGATGGAGGAGTACAACCGATACGTGAGGATCACAGACGGCGACCCTGTGAAGCTAGCTAGGATGTTGGAGATACAGTCTTGGTTTGACAATAAGGACCAACTAGCGGCAACGGCGACATACATGGCCAAATATCTGCAACAGAGCGAAAAGGCGGCGATACTCCCGGAGGGAGTCGCGCCGGAGTACAAATATCAGCTCCTCTGGGCCATGGAGCAAACAGATTCACCGAATCCGATCGTGAGGGAGCGGGGGTGGGAGTATCGATCCCAGATGGAGCATCCACCAGAGATTGAAGGATCGAGCATCTACAGGGTGCCGTTTGTGATGGTGCCCTGCCAGAGCGAGCCGGTGGAGTCTTCGTTGACCGAACCCAACTGCAAGAGGAGAAAAGCAGTTGGCCCGACGACGCTTCCCCGCCATCGTCTCCCTCGCCGTTCACATCGTCTCACGGGGCGGCTGTCTGCCACCGAGGAATAGGAGGGGGCTGCCCCCCCCCCCAGCCCAATAGTCGGGCAGGTTGTGAATTGTCAGGAGGAGCTTAGGGTTGTCAGTATTTGCAGGTTGTGAATTGTGTTTTGTGTTGTGTATTTTGAGAGTACTTTCAGATATGAATGTCTATTGAATTTCAGATTTGCAGTATTGAGCATATGAAGAATTTTATGAATTCAAGAGATCTATTTTTAGCACTTAAAAAAATGTAGTTTCATAGGAGTATAAAAGTGCATTTAGAAGAAACTGCAAGTTTCAGTTTCAGATAAGAAACTGCAAGTTTAGTTTCAGATAATAAACTGCAACTTCCAGAGGTAGAGCATTTATATTAACACGGCCTTTTCAAACAGGGTTAACATCATGTTGGAAGTTTTATTCATGGTCGAAAATGGAACTACCAGCCAGTTAACATCATGCTGATCAACATTCATGCATAGCACATCTTCATATGATGCACGGTCAAAATGCCCACACAATATCGAGTGTGCGAAACACAGAGAAAACAAGGGACGAAGTTTTGGCAAGTGTTGGACGTGGTTTTGGGCTTCCCCGTCTAGGCTTTCATTTTTAACATGCGCAGCCCACGACCTCGGATGGGAGGGCCTGTTTGTATTTTCTTAGGGCCGTCATGTATCGACCGGCCTATGGACCTCCCATCCGAGGTTTATTTTTGGCAGCCCAATTTATGTACTTTTTTGAAGAAAACGTAGAGGTTTGTTCTATTTTTCTATATAAGAATAGGAACGCCAGGTACAACTTATGTTTCCCTTCTAACTATATTATATATATTATAATTATTTTATATGTTATTATATATTATTTTTATTATGATCATATATTTAATAGATACTTACATATGTAAGAAAACAATAGCCCACATCTTATTAACTTAAAAATATAATTTCTTAACAAATAAAATCCTGGATTGTTTTGGCACGAAAATCCTAGTGATTGTGTACAAAAGCTTGGTAAGATTTAAGGACGAATGAAATAATATCACTTATTATTTAAATATATTTATAAAAAAATTCTCAGCCCTTTTTTATTTTTTGATAACATTGTTGGCCCAACCCAACATTCTAATTAGAATCATCCCAGCAAAATCGTGTATCTAGATAAAGTGCAAATGGCCTGTAATTTTTTAGGAAATAAAATAAATGGGCCGCATGAATGCTACATTAAATGTTCACCCAGCCCAGCTAATGGCTGTAATTCAAAAAAAGATCAAATTGATCAGAATTCTACCACGCAAAAAATAAGATCAGAATTCTGAAAAATGGGTTGAATACGTGCCACATTTTTGGAGGCTGAAATGTGGGCCAATAGGTCGAAGCCAACGCAAGTCATTCTCAATTTAGTCAACAAATGATTCTGACATGTTAGCCGTTGGATTTACATCCAACAGCCGGCATCCATCTTCAATCTCTCGTCTTCTTCCTCCAGCGCCGCCGGGACCACCTCCCGCCTCCTGCTGCTAGCAGCTCTGCTTAGCATGCTTCGCTATGAAGCGCTACTCCATCGCCGGCCAGGCCATCCCTCCACCCTCCACCCCTCCCGTTTCTTCTCCACCGATTGTCGAACCACACCGCACTAGAACTAGTTAACCTCAGACACCTCTCCGTCTGCGACTCTACTCCCGTGTCTTCCCATCTCCGGCTCATTGTTGTCTGGGGCCTCGCGGTCGTCCACCACCTTGGATGCGCTCGGCGCTGCATGGTCAACGTGGTCAACCAATCGACACCATCGGAAGTAGATCATGCGTGGAGAGGCCGATACCGGGTCCACGGCCGCACATAAGGAAATGCCTCCTTATTACGCCAAAATAATGATTCCTCCACCGACATCTGGGACCCACCGGAAGGGCCTCTCAGATTTCGTGAAAAAACGCGTGCCCTCACGACTTATCGGACCCACCACTATCTTCGCACGCAAGGAAGTTCCTCCTTATTATGCATAAAAATGAATACTCCCCTCGCCACCGAACCCAAAGATACCGAGGCTGACTTGTGGGCCTACCAAGTTGACGGGACGGAGGGCTTTGTCAACTTAGTCAATATGAACGATTCTAGCTCCTCACATCAGATGATGTTCATCCAACGGTTGTAGCGCTTCTTCAACCTCTGGTCTTCTTGCTCCAACCGCCCAAACCAGCGCCGGTCGTGCTGCGTGTTCTCGCCTCCCGTGGGTCGGGCTGTGATACCGCTGGAGGCCTCACCGCCTCATCGCTTCCCACCGCTGGCCGTGCCATCCCTCTACTCACCCACACCCTCGTTATTCTACAAATGACAAAGAGCCTCACACCGCAATCAAACCATGAACCCTCATACTCCTCTTGGCGTGGGCATCCATCGCTGCGTCTTCCCCGGCTCCGAGTCGTTCCCTTCCTAGGCCTCGCCGTCGTCCACCGCTGTGGTGCTCTCGGCGCAGCATGGTCAACGTGGTCAAGGAACGACTTCCATCAGACGTGGACTGTACGTGGAGAGGCTGACAGCTGGGTCCACGGCCGCAGCAAGGAAGTGCCTCCTTATTACGTGGAAAATAATGATTCCTCCACCTGACAGCTGGGACCCACCAGACGGGCCACTGTATTTCGCGAAAAAAACGTTTCCCCCTGACTGCTGGGACCCACCAGCTACATCTTCGCACGTAAGGAAGTCCGTCCGGGCAAAAAAAAACGATTTGCTCCCCTGACTGCTGGGACCCACCAGCTACATCTTCGCACGCAAGGAAGTGCGTCCGGGCAAAAAAAATGATCGCCCCCCTGACTGCTGGGACCCACCAGCTACATCTTCGCACGCAAAGGAAGTGCGCCCGGGCAAAAAAAAACGATTCGCCCCTCTAACTGCTGGGACCCACCAGCTACATTTTCGCACGCAAGGAACTGCCTGACAGTCGGGACCCACCTGGTCGAAGCGTACATAGCGTTGTCATTCTGGTCGCGAACGGTAATGCATTACATATATACTGGTGGATGTAGATGCGCGCACGTGTCGTAGTAGAGGCGCGCACGTAGCATGTACACGTACGTACATCGGCGAGGGTGCAAGAAAGAAAATACGGCCACGAACGGACATACGGGCAGGGTCTCGAACGCCTACTCGCGCGTACGTACATGGCTGGGTCGGAACGGAGAAACAGCGTCGTCTCGTGTTCATGGGGAGGCAACGGAACGCGTCGTGTTCATCGGGAGGCAACGGAATGCGTCATGTTCATCGGGAGGCAACGGAACGCGTGGGAGCCAACCGGCTTGGACGGAAAAGGCGATGGAAACGAGGCCTGGCGTAGCGCACAACGGAGGAAATGGACCTCCTACGGTCGAAACGGGGGTCATGTTGATCGGGAGGGGTGTGGCGTACCACAAGCCGGAGGAAACGGACCTCCTACGGTCGAAACAGGGTTCCTGTTGATCGGGAGGGGTGTGGCGTCTGCCAAAAGCGGAGGAAACGGACCTCCTACGGTCGAAACGGGGTCCCGTTGATCGGGAGGTGTGGCGCACCGCAAAACGGACAAAACAGACTTGTTTTGGAGCGCTTCTGATAAACGGGGTCCTGTTCATCGGGAGGAGTGTGGCGTGCCGCAAAAGCAGGACTCCACGGGATACTGTTCATCTCCACCGTCGACCTCCTCCAGCCTCCACGGGCTACCGCCGACCTCCTCCAGCCTCCACGGGCTACCGTCGACCTCCTCCAGCCTCCACGGGCTCCCTGTTCATCCAGCCTCCACCGCTTAATCCACCGCTATTGTTCAACCACCCCTCCATGGGCACCCCTCCACCGCTTCATCGCTCATCCAGCCCTCCACACCACGGGTCTTGTTCAACCACCCTCCACGGGCACCCATCCACCGTCTCATCGCTCATCCAAATTTCTCCACAAAGACGGGGTCCTGTTCAGCCAGAGGCAACACCACCGCTCACTGTTCATCCAAACCCCCCCGCAATGCTCACTATTCATCCAGTCGATCGGCTTCAGTTAGCAGCAGCAGCGAAGGAATTGCTCCATCGGGTTCAGTTAATAGCCATTGATCGATCGCTCGGGTTCAGTAACGCGTAGACTGCAGTGCAATCGCTCGGGTTCAGTTAGAGCCGAACGCCCAGCTCGGGTTCAGTTAGAGCGAACGCCTCGCACACACGCCAGACGTCTGAGAGAACGCGCATCGCCGCCCCGACCTCCCACCGTAACCAGCAACTCCCTGAAATTTTCCTCCCCCTCGCTTCTACCATGGTTTTTTCCATCATGGACGGCCCAAAGAATGTCATGCAGCCGCGTCTCCGGCCCGCCCAGGACGAAAAGCCCATTTTCTGTCATGATTTTTTGTCATAGAAGTAGGAGCCCACCACATCTATGATGATACCAGGTTTCGTCACAATTATCGTCATAGAAGTGTCATATGTATGACATAATTTTTTTTCGTTCGGCCCAAAATGTCACGGATGTGTCTTTTTTTGTATTGCTTGCTACAAGAATTTTATTTGCATACTATTGATAGAAAGGGAGCTGACAACCCCGTTGCAGACAACTTGTCTAGGTTAGAGCATGTTCTTGATGACCCACTACTTATTGATGATAGCTTTCCTGATGAACAATTAGCTGTCATAAATGCTTCTCGTACTCCTCCATGGTATGTTGATTATGCTAATTACATTGTTGCTAAATTTATACCACCTAGTTTCACATACCAACAAAAGAAAAAGTTTTTCTATGATTTGAGACATTACTTTTGGGATGACCCATACCTTTATAAAGAAGGAGTAGATGGTGTTATTAGACGTTGTTTACCTGAGCATGAACAAGAACGGATCCTATGCTAGTGTCACTCCGAGGCTTATGGAGGACACCACGCTGGAGATAGAACTGCACATAAGGTATTGCAATCCGGTTTTTATTGGCCTACTCTCTTCAAGGATGATCGTAAGTTTGTCTTAGCTTGTGTTGAATGCCAAAGAATTGGTAATATTAGTAGACGTCAAGAAATGCCTATGAATTATTCACTTGTTATTGAACCATTTGATGTTTGGAGCTTTGATTATATGGGACCGTTTCCTTCCTCTAATGGGTATACACATATTTGAGTTGCTGTTGATTACGTTACTAAGTGGGTAGAAGCTATTCCAACTAGTAGTGCTGATCATAACACTTCTATTAAGATGCTTAAAGAAATTAATTTTCCGAGGTTTGGAGTCCCTAGATATTTAATGACTGATGGTGGTTCACATTTTATTCATGGTGCTTTTCGTAAAATGCTTGCTAAGTATGATAATCATAGAATTGCATCTCCTTATCACCCACAGTCTAGTGGTCAAGTAGAATTGAATAATAGAGAGCTCAAATTAATTTTGCAAAAGACTGTTAATAGATCTAGAAAGAATTGGTCCAAGAAACTTGATGATGCATTATGGGCCTATAGAACTGCATATAAAAATCCTATGGTTTTGTCTCCGTATAGAATGGTTTATGGAAAAGCATGTCACTTACCTCTTGAATTAGAACATAAGTCATATTGGGCCATTAAATAGCTCAATTATGATTTCAAACTTGTCGGTGAGAAGAGGTTATTTGACATTATCTCACTTGATGAATGGAGAACCCAGGCCTATGAGAATGCCAAGTTGTTCAAAGAAAAAGTTAAAAGATGGCATGACAAAAGGATACAAAAGCGTGAGTTTAATGTAGGTGATTATGTATTGCTATACAACTCTCGTTTAAGATTTTTTGCAGGAAAACTTCTCTCTAAATGGGAAGGCCCTTACGTTATCGAGGAGGTCTATCATTCCGGTGCTATAAAAATCAACAACTTCGAAGGCACAAATCCGAAGGTGGTGAATGGTCAAAGAATCAAACATTTTATATCAGGTAATCCTATAAATGTTGAAACTAATATCATTGAAACCGTGACCCGGAGGAATACATAAGAGACACTTTCTAGAACGCTTCAGACTCCGAAAAGGAATAGGTACGTGGTACGGTAAGTAAACCGACTCCAAAACAGTTCTAATGGCAATTTTTCTCCATTTTGGAATATTTAAAAAATCAGGAAAATAAGAAGCAGACCGGGAAGGACACGAGGCTTCTGCGAGGGTGGGAGGCGCGCCCTATCCCCCTAGGCGCGCCCCCTACCTCGTGGGCACCTCGTGCGCTTTCCGGACTCCGTTTTCTTGCACGATACTTCTTTTGGTCGGTAAAAATCACTATATAATCTCCCGAAGGTTTTGACCACCGTATCACGCAAATATCCTCTGTTTTCGTTTCGAGCTATTTTTCTGACACATCTAGATCACCATGACGTCTCCAAGCGCCACCAAGGACAAGTTCTTTGAGAAGGTCATCAACCCCTACCTCGCGGAGGTGCTGCAACACCCTCAAACCATTGAGATGCGTGATGGGTTGCTGCACATCCGCGATGTTGAGGGACCAAGGAGGACCGGAAGCGTGGAGATGAGGCCCGAAGCAATGGAACAACAAGTTTTCAAGTGACAGGGGATGGTGGAACGTGGACTCAACGCCAACCACATGATGATCGCGGAGTTCACCAACAACCACAAGCTGGATGCCATTAACATTAGGGAAACCATCTTCAAGCTTCACGAGAAGATCGAGCATCACCAAACCCAAATCTATGACCTGCAAAACCAAAACTGTGAGTATGAATATAGATTCAAGAGGATGAGTTTGGCTGCAGATTTGAGGATCCCGGAAACTCGATCATCCTTCTATGATGGTGAGCCTATGCCTTGGAAGATGGACGACAGGCCCACATCATCAACAACTCCACCATCTTCTTCACTACAAAGGAGATATAATCACATGGGTATGGGCACTCCCCTTGGCAGCTGCCAAGCTTGGGGGAGGTGCCCCGGTATCGTATCACCATCACACTCCTACCTTTACCGTTTTTGTTAGTTCAACCCTTTTAGTAATATCTTGATCTAGTAGAATAAAGTTTTAGTATGATTTAGTTTTGAGTTTTGCTTTATGACCCCTCTATGTAATCGAGTCCTTGAGCTATACATAATAAAGATTAGTGTTTAGTCAAGGGCTTGATTATTTTTCCATGATCTTGAGGGAATAGAAGAAAAGAGAAAGAATAAAAAGAAATAAAGAGATCATATTGATCTTATTGAGAGTAATGACTTCACATAGAAAGAGTATGATGATTAAAAGTTGTTGAGAGTTGAAAAACATAGCTTTGGTCATTGTTGCAATTAATAGGAAGTAATAAAGAAAGAGAGGTTTCACATATAAATATACTATCTTGGACATCTTTTATGATTGTGAGCACTCATTAAAATATGACATGCTAAAGAGTTGATGTTGGACAAGGAAGACAACGTAATGGGTTATGTTTTCTTATATCTAAAATAAAGTATATTTTCATGGATCATCCAACATGTTGAGCTTGCCTTTCTCCCTCATGCTAGCCAAATTCTTTGCACCCAGTAGAGATACTACTTGTGCTTCCAAATACCCTTAAACCCAGTTTTGCCATGAGAGTCCACCATATCTACCTATGGATTGAGTAAGAATTTTCAAGTAAGTTGTCATCGGTGCAAGCAATAAAAATTGCTCTCTAAATATGTATGATTTATTAGTGTGGAGAAAATAAGCTTTATATGATCTTGTGATGTGGAAGAAATAAAATCCACGGACTGCATAATAAAGGTCCATATCACAAGTGGAAATATAAAGTGACGTTCTTTTAGATTAAGATTTCGTGCATCCAACCATGAAAGCGCATGACAACCTCTGCTTCCCTCTGCGAAGGGCCTATCTTTTACTTTTATCTCTTACCCTTATGCAAGAGTCATGGTGATCTTCACCTTTCCTTTTTACATTTTATCCTTTGGCAAGCACCTCATGTTGGAAGATCCTGATATATATATGTATATATATATATATATATATATATATATATATAATTGGATGTAAGTTAGCATGAACTATTATTGTTGACATTACCCTGGAGGTAAAAGGTTGGGAGGCGAAACTATAAGCCCCTATCTTTCTCCGTGTCCGATTAAAACTCTGTAACCACAAGTATTGTGTGAGTGTTAGCAATTGTGAAAGACTAAATGATAGTTGAGTATGTGGGCTTGCTGAAAGGCTCTTTCCAATGTTATGATAAATTGCAATTGCTTTAATGACTGGGATTATAGTTTGTTAGTTCTCAATGAAGTTTCTGATTCGTACTTGACATTGTGGATAGACTGTTACTTTAGCATAAGAAATAATATGACAATATCCATATATGTTGCTGTTATAAGAATGGTCATGATGCCCTCATGTCCGTATTTTATTTTATAGACACCTCTACCTCTAAACATGTGGACATATTTATCATTATCGGCTTCCGCTTGAGGACAAGCGAGGTCTAAGCTTGGGGGAGTTGATACGTCCATTTTGCATCATGCTTTTATATTGATATTTATTGCATTATGGGTTGTTATTACACGTTATGTCACAATACTTACGCCTATTCTCTCTTATTTTACAAGGTTTACATGGAGAGGGAGAATGCCGGCAGCTGGAATTCTGGGCTGGAAAAGGAGCAAATGTTAGAGACCTATTCTGCACAACTCCAAAAGTCCTGAAACTCCATGAAATTTATTTTTGGAAATAAAAAAAATACTGAGCGAAGAAAGTACCAGACGGGGCCCACACCCTGGCCACGAGGGTGGGGGGCGCGCCCTACCCCCCTGGGGCGCCCCCTCCATTTTGCATCATGCTTTTATATTGATATTTATTGCATTATGGGTTGTTATTACACGTTATGTCACAATACTTATGCCTATTCTCTCTTATTTTACAAGGTTTAAATGAAGAGGGAGAATGCCGCAATGGAATTACGAAATTTGGAAAAGGAGCAAATGTTAGAGACCTATTCTGCACAACTCCAAAAGTCCTGAAACTCCATGGAAGTTATTTTTGTAAACAATAAAAAATACTGAGCAAAGAAAATACCAGAGGGGGCCCACACCCTGGCCACGAGGGTGGGGGGCGCGCCCTACCCCCTTGGGGCGCCCCCTGCCTCATGGGCCCCCTCGTGGCCCTCCGATCCCCATCTTCTGCTATCTGAAGTCTTTCGTCCGAGAAAAAATCATAAGCAAGATTTCGGGAAGAAACTCCGCCGCCACGAGGCGGAACCTTGGCGGAACCAATCTAGGGCTCCGGCAGAGCTGTTCTGCCGGGGAAACTTCCCTCCGAGAGGGGGAAATCATCGCCATCGTCATCACCAACGATCCTCTCATCGGGAGGGGGCCAATATCCATCAACATCTTCACCAGCACCATCTCCTCTCAAACCCTAGTTCATCTCTTGTATCCAATCTTTGTCCCAAAGGCTCAGGTTGGTACCTGTGGGTTGTTAGTAGTGTTGATTACTCCTTGTAGTTGATGCTAGTTGGTTTATTTGGTGGAAGATCATATGTTCAGATCGATTATGCATATTAATACCCCTCTGATTATGAACATGAATATGATTTGTAAGTAGTTACGTTTGTTCCTGAGGACGTTTGAGAAGTCTTGATATTAGTAGTCATGTGAATTTGGAATTCGTTCGATATTTTGATGAGATGTATGTTGTCTCTCCTCTAGTGTTGTTATGTGAACGTCGACTAGATGACACTTCACCATTATTTGGGCCTAGAGGAAGGCATTGGGAAGTAATAAGTAGATGATGGGTTGCTAGAGTGACATAAGCTTAAACCCTAGTTTATGCGTTGCTTCGTAAGGGGCTGATTTGGATCCATATGTTTCATGCGATGGTTAGGTTTACCTTAATACTTCTTTTGTAGTTGCGGATGCTTGCAATAGGAGTTAATCATAAGTGTGAAGCTTGTCCATGTAAGGACAGCACCCAAGCACTGGTCCACCCACATATCAAATTATCAAAGTACCGAACGCGAATCATATGAACGTGATGAAAACTAGCTTGACAATAATTCCCATGTGTCCTTGGGAGCGTTTTCCTTCATATAAGAAATTTTGTAGGCTTGTCCTTTGCTACAAAAAGGGTTGGGCCACCTTGATGCACTTTATTTACATATTTACAGTTGTTACTTGTTACCCTTTCAAATTACCTTATCACAAAACTATCTGTTACCGATAATTTCAGTGCTTGCAAAGAACACCTTGCTGAAAATCGCTTATCATTTCCTTCTGCTCCTCGTTGGGTTCAACACTCTTACTTTTCGAAAGGACTACGATAGATCCCCTATACATGTGGGTCATCAGGAGGCAGCCCACAAGGGGTGGCCGCGCCCCCTCCCTATAGGGAGTCCGAATTTGAGTAGGGAGGGCGGCGCGCCCCCCTTTCCTTCTCCTCTTCCTCTCCCTTCCCTCTTTCCCCCCTTTACCGAAAAGGAAAGGGAGTCCAACTAGGATTGGGAGTCCTAGTTGGACTCCCCTCTTTGGTGCGCCCCTAGGCCGGCCGCCTCCTCCCCTCATACTTTATATACGGGGGAGGGGGGCACCCCAAAGACACAACAAGTCTTCTCTTAGACATGTCCGGTGCCCCCCTCCATAGTTTAACACTTCGGTCATATCGTCGTAGTGCTTAGGCGAAGCCCTGCGCTGGTAACTTCATCATCATCTTCTCCATGCCGTCATGCTGATGGAACGCTCCCTCGTCCTCAATTGGATCAAGAGCTCGAGGGACGTCATCATGCTGAACGTGTGCTGAACACGGAGGTGCCGTACATTCGGTACTTGGATCAGTTGGATCGTGAAGACGTTTGACTACATCAACCGCATTACTAAACGCTTCCGCTTTTGGTCTACGAGGCTACGTGGACACACTCTCCCGTCTCGTTGCTATGAATCTCCTAGATAGATCTTGCGTGATCGCAGGAAATTTTTTGAAATATTGCATTCCCCAACACCAGGATGGGCTAGAGCAGCACCTGGGGGTGCCCCGATGGGGGCACAACTCACCAGGGCGTGCATGGGGGCCCAGGCGCGCCCAGGTGGGTTGTGCCGACATCGGTGGCCTCCCACATCCCCTCCTTACACTATAAATTCACAAATATTTTGAAAACCCTCGGGGTTAACCTAGATTAGAAGTTCCGCCGGCCCCAGGCTCTGTAGGCACCGAAAACAAATCTAGACCCCATTTCGGCACCCTGCCGGAGGAGGGAATCATCTCCGGTGGCCATCTTCATCATCCCGGCGGCCACCACAATGTGGAGGGAGTAGTCCAACCTTGGGGCTGAGGGTTTGTACCAGTAGCTATGTGCTTAATCTCTCTCTCTCTCTCATGTTCTTGAGATTTCACGATCTTAATGTATCGCGGGCTTTGTTAATATAGTCGGATCTATGGTGTTTTCCCCTCTCTATCTTGTTGTGATGAATTGAGTTTTTCCCTTTGAGATTTCATTGTTATTGGATTGAATACTTTTATGGATTTGAGAACAGTTGATATATGTCTTGCAATTGAATACTCGTGGTGACAATGCGGTATCGTATTGATTCACTTGATATATGTTTTGGCACTCAACTAGCAGATTCTCGAGGTGACATTGGGGTAATCTATGCATAGGGGTTGATGCACGTTCTTGTCTTTGTTTCTCCCAGAGAAATCTTGGGGCACTCTTTGAAGTTCTTTGTGTTGGATTGAGTATTATGAATATGAATTTGCTTTGGTGTTATTTTAGTACGAACTCTAGGATAGATCGAATGGAGGGAATAGCTTTGTGTTATTTTAGTATGAACTCTTGAATAGATCGAACGGAAAGTATACCTTTGAGGTGGTTTCGTACCCTACAAGCAATTTATTCTTATGTTCTCCGCTAGATAGGAACTTTGGAGTGATTCTTCATCGCACTTTGAGGGATGGTTATATAATCCAATTATATTAGCATTATTGGGAGGTTGCACTAGCGAAAGTAGGGACCCTAGGCCTCAGTTTCAAGCATTGCAATATCGTTTTGTGCCCGTTTACTATTTGCTACCTTGCTGTTTTTATTTATTCAGATTATAAAATATATTTCTACCATCCATATTACACTTTTATCACCATCTCTTCGCCGAACTAGTGCACCTATACAATTTGCCATTGTATTGAATGTGTTGGGGACACAAGAGAATTCTTGTATTTGGTTGCAGGGTCGTTTGAGAGAGACCATCTTCATCCTACACCTCTCATGGATTGATAAACCTTAGGTCATCCACTTGAGGGAAAATTGCTACTATCCTACAAAACTCTATGCTTGGAGGCCCAACATGTGTCTACAAGAATAAAGTTGCGTAGTAGACATCAAGCTCTTTTCTGGTGCCGTTGTCGGGGAGGTGAGTGCTTGAAGGTATATCTTTAGATCTTGCATTCGAATCATTTAGTTTCTTGTTTTATCACTAGTTTGGTTTATAATAATAAAATTACAAAAAATGGAATTGAGGTTGCATCATATTGTTCATCTTTATAATGTCTTTCGTGAAAATGATGGAAAGGAAAATTGTGCTCAATTGATAGAAGAAGAATTCAATAAAATGTTTGGTATAAATGATGAGCATGATTGCAATGTTGTTAGTATGAATTATTTGAATATCCACGATGCTAATGATATGCAAAGCCATAAGCTTGGGGATTCTATGTTTGATGAAGATGATATTTTTAGTCCCCCAAGATTTGATGTGCAAATTTGTTATAATGTTTATGATGATTATAATGATGAAAGTGCTTTTGGAGAGGTCATGACTTTATTTAGTAGTGAATCCACCATTTTGGACGAGGTTTCAATTGATTATGACAACAAAGTTGATATCTATGATGATTATGGTGATGACATGTATGCTACAAAGAATAATGAGAACCATGAAACTTGTCATCATGATTTTAATTTTCAATCACATGATAGTTATTTGGGAAAACTTTGTTTTTGCCACTCTAGTTTTTTCCCACTTTGCTTATGCCACTCTAGAATTTGACATTTCACTTTTGCCACTCTTAGCTTTTGACAATATATCACTTTTGCCCTTCCGTGGCAAAAACAAAATTTTCCAAGTGGCAATTGTGATACATGTCAAATGCTACGAGTGGCAAAAGTTAAATGAAAAATTATCGTTTTTGCCACGGAATGGCATTTGTGATGTATTATCAAAAGCTAACAGTGGCAAAAGTGAGATGTCAAATTATAGAGTGGCATAAGCAAAGTTGGCAAAAACTAGAGTGGCAAAAACAAAGTTTTATTTTGTTGAATTTTCTCCCACTACTATTGATGAGAATAAATTTGCTTATGTGGAGAGTAACAAAATTTCTATGCTTATGTCTCATGAAAAGAATGCTTTATGTGATGGTTATATTATTGAATTTCTTCATGATGCTACAGAAAATTATTACGAGGGAGGAACATATGCTTGTAAGAAATGCAATAATATCAAGTTTCCTCTCTATGTGTTGAAAATCTTGAAGTTTTGCTTGTTTTGCCTTCCTATGCTAGTTGATTCTTGTTCCCATAAGTTGTTTGCTCACAAAATCCCTATGCATATGAAGTAGGTTAGACTTAAATGTGCTTGCCATGTGCTTCATGATGCTCTTGTTATGTTTCAATCCTTATCTTTTATGCGAGCATCATTGAACTCATCATGCCTAGCTAAAAAGGCATTAAAGAAAAGCGCTTGTTGGAAGACAACCCAACACTTTTACCTACTGTTTTTCTGTGTTCACATGATTAAGCTACTGTATTAATCATGTTTTATTGCTTTTATTTCAATAAAGTGCCAAGTGAAGCCTTTGGGATCATGATGGGTGATAGTTGATCTGATCTTGCTGGAAAAAAATAGAAACTTTTGCGCTCACGAAAATAATTCTTTTTTTAACATAAGAGCACTTTTGAGTTTATTCTTTTTGCAGAAGATTAATATACAAATTTCTCACATGGTCCTAATTTGTTCATAATTTTTGGAGTAGCATAAGTATGGTAGTTATCGAGATCATTATCGACTGTACTGTTTTTGGCAGATTCTGTTTTCAATGCATAGTTTGCTTGTTTTCTAGTTTCTATGGATTATATTGCTCAATATAAATTGTGCAAATGATATGATACAGTAGGAATTGTGTGTAAACAATTATGAATCTTGTATTTGACAGTACCAAAGTGAAATGGTTTTCTCTCTATCATACTAAGCTCTCTCACGAAGTTCCGTTAAGTTTTGTGTGATTGAAGTTTTCGAGTTTTGGGTGATATGTCGATATAAGGAGTGACAATACCCTAAACTTGGGGATGCCAAATGCACCCCAAGGTGATATTCAAGTAATATCCAAGCAACTAAGCTTGGGGATGCCCCGGAAGCCATCCCCTCTTTCGTCTCCAACATTATCGGTAACCTCACTTGGAGCTATGTTTTCATTCGTCACATGATATGTGTTTTGCTTGGAGCATCAATTTATTTTGTTAGGATTTGCTTTCTGTTATTTATAATAAAGTTTTGCATCTTCTATTTCAATAAAAGTGTCAAGTATAGCCTTTGCCATACTTATTTTGCAAGTCTACATGTTGCTGTTTGAAAACAGAAAGTTTACTGATGTTGCAAAAATTCCCTAGAAAAGTCAGAATGTGATAAAATGTTGAATTTTTTTTAAAAATAATCCCTAATAAATTTTCTACAGGGTGTTAAACTTCCATAACTTTTGGAATTGAATAAGTATTGATACTCTTGCATTCTTTACAGACAGTACTGTTTTGGTAGATTGCTGTTATGTTTGCATTGTTGGCATATGTTTGCTTGTTTAATGATCCTATTTGAGGATAGGAGTATTAAATATGCAGAGGCATTTAGTATGCAATGTTGAATAATAATTTTAGTGATTTTCTATAGTAGAGAATGATAAAGTTTTTGCATTGGTTTATACTAACTTATCTCACAAGTTCTTGTTAAGTTTTGTGTGGATGAAGCTTTTGAGATTTAGGAAAACCGTGATATGAGAGGAATTAAAGAGACACAAAAGCTAAAGCTTGGGGATGCCCAAGGCACCCCAATATAATATTTCAAGAAGTCTCAAGCATCTAAGCTTGGGTATGCCCAGTAGGCATCCCACCTTTCTTCTTCAACAATTATCGGTTAGTATCGGTTGAGCTTAGCTTTTGGCTTCTTCACATGATGTGTGCTATCCTTGGAATGTCATTTTATTTTGTTTTTCTTGCTGTTTTAATAAAGTACTTAGATCTGAAAGTTTTTAAATAAAATAGAGTCCTCAAATAGTTGCCAGGGAGGCTAAGTAAGCGGCATTCACATCCCGTCAGTGAAGCTCTTTTCTATGGAATTGCTTTAGTGCTTCACTTATATCTTTTTGAGCATGGTGTGATTTAGTTATTTTGAAGAAATTCTCTCTTTATTCACTTAAATTAATTTGATAGAAAGAAATATTATGCTCATGATCTTCATTTATATCTTTTTGTAGTAGCTTGCTAGTCACTCTTATGCTGCACTTATATCCTATGAGTAAATTGTTGAAGTTGAAATGACATCATGCCTAGTGATAGCTTCACATTGGGTTTAGAAAGTGAAATCTTTTGAGGCTTGACAATCACAATATTGGTCATACAAGCAATTCACTAATAATTAGTATAAGGAAGAGAACTTTCACATGCAAATACACTATCTTGGAAATCTTTTGTGATTGTGAGCCCCCATCAAAATATTATATACCAAAATTTTTGACGTTGGAAAAGGAAGACAACATAATAGTTTATGTTTGTTCATATTCACATAGAAGTTATATTGTCATAGATCCTTCAACATGTGGTGCTTACCCCCCATCTTTGCTAGCAAAAAATTCCGCACCAAGTAGAGATACTACTTGTGCATCCAAAAAACCCTTAAACCCAAATGTTATTTTCAAGAGTCCACCATAACTACCTAGGGATTGAATAAGATCCTTCAAGTAAGTTGTCATCGGCGCAAAAAGTAAATAAAAATTGCTTCTAAAACTGTTAGATCATTTAGTGTAAGAGAAAATTGAGCATGGTACGAACTTGCGATGGCAAAGAATAAAAGCGACAGACTGCATAACAAAGGTTGCTATCATAAGGGGCAATATAACGTGACGTTCTTTTGCACTAAGGGGTTGAGCATACAAAAAAATAAGCGCATGGCAACCTCTGCTTCCCTCTTCGAAGGGCCTATCTTTACTTTTCAGTATTTACTTTTATGCAAAGAGTCAAAGTTTTTCTCTCTATTCCCTTTTATTTTTCTCTTTTGGCAAGCATCATGTGGTGAGGAAAGATCTAGGCACATATATCCAGTTGGATATGGGTAGCATGAGTTATTATTGTTAACATCACCCTTGAGGTGAATACATTGGGAGGCAAAACAATAAGCCCATATCTTTCTATGTGTCCGGTTGAAACGTTTTGCTCATGTGTATGCGGTGAGTGTTAGAAATCATAGAAGACTATATGACGGTTGAGTATGTGAAGTTGTTACTTAAACTCTGTTGAATAAGTTGAATTACAATTGCTTGGTGACTGAGAACATAGGTTGTTGAGTTTCAAGAGAATTCATCGTTTGAACCTTAACATGTGAATTGGTCGCTACTTTCACATGAGAAGTTTTATAAGAAAGAGTTGCTGTTGATGCTAGGAAAAGTGATTGAAATTATCATTGATCAAACTTATGCACTTTGCTAGCATTCACACTTCATAAATTATTTCTTTTATCATTTACCCACTCGAGGACGAGTAGGAATTAAGCTTGGGGATGCTGATACGTCTCCAACGTACCTATAATTTATGAAGTATTCATGTTGTTATATTATCATTCTTGGATGTTTTACAATCATTTTATAGCAACTTTATATCATTTTTTGGGACTAAACTATTGACCCAGTGCCCAGTGCCAGTTGCTTTTTTTTCTTGTTTTTTACATCACAGGATATCAATATCAAACGGATTCCAAACACCGCGAAACTTTTTGGAGATTTTTTATGGACCAGAACACCCAGGATGGGCCAGAGCAGCACCTCGGGGGTGCCCCGAGGGGTGCACAACCCACCAGAGCACGCCTGGGGCCCAGGCACGCCCAGGTGGGTTGTGCCCACCTCGGTGGCCTCCCGCATCCCCTCTTTACCCTATAAATTCACAAATATTCTGAAAACCCTCGGGGTTAACCTAGATCAGAAGTTCCGCCGCCGCAAGGCTCTGTAGCCACCGAAAACCAATCTACACCCCATTCTGGCACCCTGCCAGAGGGGGGAATCATCTCCGGTGGCCATCTTCATCATCCAGGCAGCCACCATGATGAGGAGGGAGTAGTCCACCCTCGGGGCTGATGGTTTGTACCAGTAGCTATGTGTTTAATCTCTCTCTCTCTCTCTCTCATGTTCTTGAGATGTCACGATCTTAATGTATCGCGAGCTTTGTTAATATAGTCGGATCATATGGTGTTTTCCCCTCTCTATCTTGTTGTGATGAATTAAGGTTTTTCCTTTGAGATTTCGTTGTTATCAGATTGAATACTTTTATGGATTTGAGAACACTTGATATATGTCTTGCAATTGAATACTCGTGGTGACAATGGGGTATCGTATTGATTCACTTGATATATGTTTTGACACTCAACTCGCGGATTCCCGAGGTGACATTGGGGTAACCTATGCATAGGGGTTGATGCACGTTCTTGTCTTTGTTTCTCTAGTAGAAATCATGGGGCACTCTTTGAAGTTCTTTGTGCTGGATTGAGTATTATGAATATGAATTTGCTTTGGAGTTATTTTAGTATGAACTCTAGGATAGATTGAATGGAAAGAACAGCTTTGTTTTATTTTAGTGCGAACTCTTGAATAGATCGAACGGAAAGAATAGCTTTGAGGTGGTTTCGTACCCTACAAACAATTTATTTTTATGTTCTCCGCTAGATAGGAACTTTGGAGTGATTCTTCATCGCACTTTGAGGGATGGTTATATGATCCAATTATATTAGCATTTTTGAGAGGTTGCACTAGCGAAAGTACGGACCCTAGGCCTCATTTTCAAGCATTGTAATATCGTTTTTGTGCCTGTTTACTGTTTGCTACCTTGCTGTTTTTATTTATTCAGATTATAAAAATATATTTCTACCATCCATATTACACCTTTATCACCATCTCTTCGCCGAACTAGTGCACCTATACAATTTGCCATTGTATTGGGTGTGTTGGGGACACAAGAGATTTCTTGTATTTGGTTGCAGGGTCGTTTGAGAGAGACCATCTTCATCCTACAACTCTCACGGATTGATAAACTTTAGGTCATCCACTTGAGGGAAAATTTCTACTGTCCTACAAAACTCTGCGCCTGGAGGCCCAACACGTGTCTACAAGATTAAAGTTGCATAGTAGACATCAATCACCGTTGCTTGTAGAAGGCTTGGTTGAGGTAGACGGTGTTGGATTCATTGAAACTTGGGTGTTGGAGTAGCCATAGGACTTGGAAGAGAACTTGGCATACTTGAAGTCATCTTGCACTTGGCGCTCTGCTTTTGTAGCTTGATGCACTAGCTTGATGAGGTTTGAGTATGGTTGGAAGTCGGCGATCTTCTTGATAGGATGATTGAGTCCATTCAAGAAATGTGCCATAGTTTGCTCATCATCTTCCATGACATTAGCTCATATCATGGCAATCTCCATTTCCTTGTAGTACTCATCAACGCTCTTTGTTCCTTGCTTGAGGAGTTGGAGTTTCTTGAAGAGGTCGTGGTTGTAGTAGGCTGGCACAAAACGTGCTCTCATGAAATCCTTCATTTGCGCCCAAGTTGTGATGGGTGGTTCACCTCTTGCCTCACGGTACTCAATGACTTGCTCCCACCAAATGAGGACGTAGTCTTGGAACTCCAGGGATGCCACGGCGATCTTCTTCTCTTCCTCATAGTTGTGCAAACGGAAGATTTTCTCGACCTTCAATGCCATTGAAAGGTACTCTTCAGGATCATTGCTTCCGGAGAACTTGGGCATGGTGAACTTTAGCTTGCCGTAGTGTTGGTCTTCATTGTGTTGGGGTCGGGGAGGATGTTGCCCTTGACGTGGAGGGTTGTCAACCTCATGTTACTCTTGGCATGGAGGATTCCCATTGTCTTGTTTCTCTTGGTGAGCTTGAGGTTCTTATCGAGCTTGTGGAGGAGCTTGAGGAACTTGTCGGTGCAACCGTGCTTGATAAATCCTCTCTTGAACTTCATCACGAAGCGCTTCTTCTTGCTCACGAGTATGCCGGTTACGTGCAGCTACAGCGCGGCTTGTGTCCCGGAGGGCACATTGCACCACAAGTGCTTGAGCTTCACGCCGTTGTTGTTCTTGGCGTTGTGCCTCGACATCTTGTTCGTCTTCGTGTAGGCGTGCTCGCTCTTTATCTTGTTGGCGTAGACGTTGCCGTTCTTGTGCTTGCACAAAGGTAGCTTGATTTTGGCGATGCCGATGTGCCTGATCATCAAGTTGTTCTTATGTATGATTGTCGTGTAGAGGATTGTGGCTTGCTTGACGGTCTTAGCGCGTCTTGGCCAAGAGTGTTCGACGTCGGTGTACTTGAGTTGTCAGAGGAGTGTCGAATTGAGTGGCTCCGTCTTGAATATGACGATGTGGTAGAAGAGCGGTTGACCAACAAGGCACGGATCTCGTCCATTCTTGCATTGTTCTCTTGTTTTTGTTCGTCGAGCTTGTTGTCGAAGTAGTCTCTTGTACGTTGCTCGGCAAGTCGCAAGTCAGTGGTGAGATTGTCGATGCGGTCGCTCAATGCTTATTGTTCTTGATGCAAAGCTCGTTGTGCACCGAATAGGTGGTTCCTGGTGACGTAGGATGTTGATTCGTCGTCTTGCTCAATGAAGAGTGGGTTGGTAGAAGAACTTGGCCTATCCATCATTGCAAGTGAACATGAGAGTGGAAGAAGAAAAGAACTATACCAAATGTACCTTGACCGATGTTGAAGATGGATCAATAATCACTCAAATGTGTGACAAGGCAATAGCACAATTGGTACCAATTCTTGTCGGTTCTCACACCTACATAAGTAAAAGCTTATGGTGGAGCTCGGTTAGGATGGTGGCACAAAATTTATGCAATTGTTAGTGAGACTCAATGATGTTGGAAAAGATTCGCAAATTTGTAAATGCAACAAGTAGACCAATAGCAAATAGGGGTACATGGAAACACACACGGAGATAGATAAATGGGGTCGTGTAACCTAGGAATGAGCCAAAATGTGGAATCCATGAAAATGCTCTTGTTGAACAACTCTAGAGAGACGCTAGCACGATTGCACAATAGGCATATACGAAACTTGTGCACAACCTATAAAACAAAAATGCAACGACTTCTATCCCAAGTATGCTATATGTATGGTGTTCTGGTGATACGATCCCAGATGATCGAGTATGACAATCTTAATGTAGTACGATGCTATGGTTCTTGCTTAAAAGCTCTTTCTTATCTTTTCTCTTTTGATTAAAAGCTTGTTTGGCTCTTTCTCTTTTGAGCTCTTTCTCATGCAAAACTTCACGACCCAAGATAGCAATTTGTGTATATGCTATTACAACCTTGTGACACAAGAGATGATACCGAGATGTGTACCAAGATGATATGGTATGTATGCTATGGGAAGTATGATCACTAATGTGCACAAGTTACGTTGTCGGCAATACTCAAAGGCTAGTCTCGACAGGAAGGTAACGCATAAATGGGCGATGGTGGTTATCAATGCAATGGCAAGAATGAATGTACCAAGGGATACCATGATACCAATATGGTATAGAAGTTACCGCTTCTTGCTTATGGTGGTGACAAAATTGGTGAAGTTGTCAATGTCGATGATGAGTCCGAAGCAAAGATGAGTGGCGCTGATGTCGAAGCCGAACCATACCTATATAGCCGAAACACAATAGGACACCGGAACCACAACTCAAATTCTCAAAACAAAGCATGTCAAAATTGTCTGGGTTGGCGAAGGTAAGCTATGGTGGATGCGGTAAGCGGTGGTGGTGTAGCAATGCGAGTGCATACGGGGAGGTGGGTATGGGAGTGGCAATGTGGAAGTGGTATTGGGAATCGGGGTGTGCGAGTGCGGGAGTGGAAATTGATCGGATGGACTGAATGAAAGTCAGCTTCAGTCAGGCTTTTGTCGGATGTCCGGTAAGTGTCGGACGACCGGTCGTCGGACGTCCGGTCGGGGTCGGAAGTCAGAGAGTTTCCCTCTATTTTGGGTCACCGGATTTCCGTTATGCGTCGGACGTCCGGTGTGGCTGGGTGATTTCGGGCTCGGGAAAGAGGGTATGAACTCGTGGATTATACAAGAATTGGGGCGAAAGTCGGACGAATTTGTGGATGGAAAGGGGGGAAATATGGGGAAAAGCTAGATCTGACTGCTAAACACGAAATCCACGGATCAAATCCAACAAAACTTCATCACACCAAAAAATCACAAAAAATTTGGGAGGGCTATTTTTGTGGGGATTTTAGAATTTGGGTAAGAACACAACAACACAAGGCTAGAAAAACAAGCGTAGGGGCTCCAAATTCGTAATAAACGTTGCTATGATCCAAGATGATGTTGGGTGGAACCCTAGGGGCCGATCTTTCATTATTGGAGCGGATCCTACAAAGAACACGAGGGGAAACACGAGGAGAAAATGAGAGAAGTCACTCAAACCAACAATATCCGATTACACATGTGCTAGATCCTCGAAACACAAAGAGATACACGATCCACGATCAACAAGGGACGATACAAGTATCAAGTTCTTCTCCATGAGGAGGTCTTGAGGGTCTTCCCATTAGGGGTCTTGAATCCGCTTGGGGGATCTTCTCCGTAGAGGTCGTAAACTCCAATGGAGAAGTAACCAAGTGGATGAGCAAAGCTCTATCTCTCAAATCAGATAATCCTGTGCTAACCCTAGAAAGAGGGAGGAGGAGGCGTATCAATAGTCTAAGGGGGCGAAGGGGTACATGGGCCTCGGCCCAACACACTGTGCACAGACAAGCATCGGTCGTCCGGACGATGTCGGACGTCCGGTGGCTCGCGAGGGTACGGACGTCCGACATTTTGGCTCGGGTCAGGTGGCGTCGGATTTCCGGAGACGGTCGGTCGTCCGGTCGTTGGCCGTCCAAAGGCTTCGGACGTCCGATAATTTCCCTTCTGTTGGGTGACATCGGATGTCTAGAGGGGCTCGGTCGTCCGGTCGTTGTGGTGTGTCGGACGTCCGGTCCGCGCCGGTCGTCTGGCCACTGTGGCGTGCGCAGGCTGGGACTTGGCTGGCTGGCTGGCGCTTCCAGGCGTCGGATGTCCGGTCCAGACTTATGGCAGCTCTTCTTCTTGTTCTTTGTACTTGGTGTCCTTGTCGTCTCGTCCGTTGGGTGTTGCTGATCCATGGCCTTCCTCCAAGCACCTGATCACACATAGGGTTTCCGCTTGAGGTAGTAGCCATGTCTCACATGTAAGAAGTGGTAGTTCGGAGAGGACCGAGTTTACCTTATCTATGATAGCCTTTGCTCGAGATCTTGTCATTGGTCCAAGTGGTGTCGTGGGAGACGTAGGTAGGGCCATGGGGATGACCTTGGGATGCTCCGAATCAAGGGGCCACGACAACCATGATTGGTCGCCGCATGCTGCTCGAGGTGCAACCAATAGATTTCCCCCGCTGCCTAACACAGGGCAGCGTCGGCCATGGACGCCACCCTAGTCGGTCCATGTTATAGCCCTAGCATTAGTCTTTATTTGTCTTTTCTTTTCCTCGTGTCATCATGTTTAAATTCAAATGAATTTGAATTGGGGATGTTCAAGCCCTAACACCAAATGAATTCAACTAGGTTCAAATGAAAATATATTAAATTAACCCAAAATGCCCTTCACAAAATTTCACCATTTTTGAATTGGTCTAGAACCTCTGCAAAAAAATGGTGCACATTTTTCTAGGTCATTTATGGATTTTTGGTTTAAATCATATGGTATTTGAATTTGGGCATTTAAATGCTATAATTATTTTCGATGCTCAAATAACTCTAGAAACAGCTGAGAGATGTTGGAAATATTTCAAAAGGTGCCCACAAATATTTTCAGGAGTTATAAAAATGGTTTAGTATTATTACTAAATCAAAAATAGAAACGCAAATTAGAAAAGAGAAATAAAAGAGAGAGAGAGAGAGAGGACTCACCTAGGCCCTCCTACCCGGCGGCCCAGCTGCACTGGCCCAGGCCAGCATCGTAGCCCCTTTGTAGTCTTCCTCCCCACGCCATTAGACAGGGCGCGTGGTCGCCGCGCGCGCGCCAGTTCCTGCTTCCACTATGACGCCCCGGCTCTTCTGAATGCACCATGAAGACACCCGAGACCTTCTCCCTCTTTTCCCCTTGCAGCTCTCTCTTTCCCCTCCTCTGGCTCCCTCTCCCTCTCTTCCCCGTGAGCCCCGAGAGCGCGCCGTCGCCATAGCCATGTCTATAGGCCACCACCCGCCCAACCAGTGCGGCCATGTGCTCCGCCACGACGCCGTGGAGGTACACACCGATGCACGCGACCGCGGGAGCCCTGCAGCATCATCCCCGACCTCATTTTCAACCTGCGACCACCAGCGACCTCACCATCGATTCACGGGCTCCAGACTGTCCCCGGCCTCGCGTTGCCTCTGGTGGACTCGTTGTGAGCCCCTGCCTCTCCCCCCTCTCTCCCTGCGCTTGTCTACATCCTCTAACCACCGCGGCCATCGGAGCCGATAGCTCCACGCTACCTGCCATGTCGCCACCATGGCTACAACCATGCAAGATCACTTACGAGCTCACCACCGTGATCAGTGCACCCCCACGAGTCGAACACGCCCACCCACTCATCCTGGGGTGGCCTGCAACGTCGAAACAATCGATGCCCGAACTTCGGCCACCGCCGCTGATACGTCTCCAACGTATCTATAATTTTTGGTTGTTCCATGCTATTATATTATCTTTTTTGGATGTTTTATATGCATTAATATGCTATTTTATATGATTTTGGGACTAACCTATTAACCTAGAGCCCAGTGCCAGCTTCTGTTTTTCTCCTTGTTTTAGAGTTTCACAGAAAAGGAATACCAAGCGGAGTCCAAACGGAATGAAACTTTCGCGATGATTTTTCTTGGACCAGAAGACATCCAGAGGACTTGGAGTGCAAGTCAGAGAAGCGACGAGGCGGCCACAAGGTTGGAGGGTGCGCCCAGGGGGTAGGGCATGACCCCATCCTTGTGGGACCCTCGTGACTCCACCGACCTATTTCTTCTGCCTATATATTCTCAAATATCCCAAAACCTACCACGAGAGCCACGAAACCACTTTTCCACCGCGCAACCTTATGTACCCATGAGATCCCATCTAGGGGCCTTTTCCAGCATCCTGCCGGAGGGGGATTCGATCACGGAGGGCTTCTACATCAACACCATTGCCTCTCCGATGAAGCGTGAGTAGTTTACCACAGACCTATGGGTCCATAGCTAGTAGCTAGATGGCTTGCTCTCTCTCTTTGATTCTCAATACAAAGTTCTCCTTGATGTTCTTGGAGATCTATTCGATGTAATACTCTTTTGCGGTGTGTTTGCCAAGATCCGATGGATTGTGGATTTATGGTCAGCTTATCTATGAATATTATTTGAATCTCCTCTGAATTCTTATATGCATGATTTGATATCTTTGCAAGTCTCTTTGAACTATCAATTTGGTTTGGCCAACTAGATTGGTTTTTCTTGCAATGGGAGAAGTGCTTAGCTTAGGGTTCAATATTGCGGTGTCCTTTCCCAGTGACAGTAGGGGCAACAAGGCACATATTGTATTGCTGAAGTCGAGGATAACAAGATGGTGTTTTCATCATATTGCTTGAGTTAATCCCGCTACATCATGTCATCTTACTTAATGCATTACTCTGTTCTTTTGAACTTATTACTCTAGATGCAGGCATGAGTCGGTCGATGTGTGGAGTAATAGTAGTAGATGAAGAATCGTTTCGGTCTACTTGACACGGATGTGATGCCTATATTCATGATCATTGCCTTAGATATCGTCATAAATTTGTTCTTTTCTATCAATTGCTCGACAGTAATTTGTTCATCCACCGTAATATTTTCTATCTTGAGAGAAGCTTCTAGTGAAACCTATGGCCCCCGGGTCTATTTTCCATCATATAAGTTTCTGATCTACAATTTTAGTTTCCTATTTACTTTCTTTGAAATCTTTTACTTTCCATTTCATAAACCAAAAATACCAAAAATATTACTTTACTATTTATCCATCTATATCAGATCTCACTTACTCTACTTTGCTGCATCACCCTTTCCTCTTCAAGGGAAAATCCAACGCAAGCTCAAGAGGTAGTGTAGGATCGAAAGTATGTCTAGAGGGGGGGGGGGTGATTAGACTACTTGACCAAATAAAACTTATCCTTTTCCCAATTTTAGTCTTTGGCAGATTTTAGCTATCTAAGCACAAGTCAAGCAATCTTAACACAATTCAAGCAGGCATGCAAAGAGTATATGAGCAGCGGAAAGTAAAGCATGCAACTTGCAAGAATGTAAAGGGAAGGGTTTGGAGAATTCAAACGCAATTGGAGACACGGATGTTTTTGTCGTGGTTCCGATAGGTGGTGCTATCGTACATCCACGTTGGTGGAGACTTCAACCCATGAAGGGTAACGGTTGCGCGAGTCCACGGAGGGCTCCACCAATGAAGGGTCCACGAAGAAGCAACCTTGCCTATCCCACCATGGCCGTCGCCCACGAAGGACTTGCCTCACTAGCGGTAGATCTTCACGAAGTAGGCGATCTCCTTGCCCTTACAAACTCCTTGGTTCAACTACACAATCTTGTCTGAGGCTCCCAAGTGACACCTAGCCAATCTAGGAGACACCACTCTCCAAGAAGTAACAAATGGTGTGTTGATGATGAACTCCTTGCTCTTGTGCTTCAAATGATAGTCTCTCCAACACTCAACTCTCTCTCACAGGATTTGGATTTGGTGGAAAGAAGATTTGAGTGGAAAGCAACTTCGGAAAGGCTAGAGATCAAGATTGATATGGTAGGAATGGAATATCTTGGCCTCAACACAAGGGAAGGTGGTTCTTTCTCAGAAAATGTGTATTGGAAGTGTAGGTTCGTTCTGATGGCTCTCTCCACGAATGAAGAGTGGGTGGAGGGGTATATATAGCCTCCACACAAAACTAACTGCTACACACAATTTACCAAACTCGGTGGGACCGAATTGATAAACTCCGGTCGGACCGATTCAGCAAATCTAGTGACCGTTAGGATTTTCGCTGGGACCGACACGTAACTCGGTGGGACCGATATGGTTAGGGTTAGGGCATAACGTAATCTCGGTGAGACCGATTACACAAACTCGGTGAGACTGACTTTGGTAATAACCTAACCAGAGAGTTGGTCTGGTAAACTCGGTGGCACCGGTTCGCTCATTTCGATGGGACCGAAATGTTACGAAAGGGAAACAGAGAGTTTACATTGCAATCTCGGTGGGACCGATCGCTCATCTCGGTGGGACCGAAACGTTACGAAAGGAAACAGAGAGATTACAACCCCATCTCGGTGAGACCGAGATCCCTATCGGTGAGACCGATTTGCCTAGGGTTTGTGGCAGCGGCTATGAAATCTGAACTCGGTGGCGCCGGATGGAAAGAATCGGTAGGGCCGAGTTTGACTTTTGGTTTGGGTCATATGTGGATGTGAGAAAGTAGTTGAGGGCTTTGGAGCATATCACTAAGCACTATGGAGCAAGAAACTCATTAAGCAAGACCTCATCCCTCCTTGATATTATTGGCTTTTCCTATAGACTCAATGTGATCTTGGATCACTAAAATATAAAATTTAGAGTCTTGAGCTTTTGAGCTTGAGCCAATCCTTTTATCCTTAGCATTTTGAGGGGTTCACTTTCCTCATCCATGCCATGCCATTCATGGAGCTTTTCCTGAAATATTCATCTTGGAATAATGTTAGCTCAATGAGCTATATGTTGTTAGGAATTACGAAAACCACCCAGGGATAGTTGCACTTTCAGGTAGCAGGAAGGATTTCTGGCGCCGTTGCCAGGGAGATCTACGCCAAGCCGATACATACCAAGTACCCATTATAAACACTACAAAAGAATACACTTCCGTGATGATACGTTTTTGTCACAGTAGGTCGCGTTTTTTTGTCATGCATGTACATCCATGACAAGTTTATGACAGAATCAAGATAGTCATACCTGTGTTGTCGTAGAAGTGTTCCATGACATTACGAAAATTATCATCACGGAAGTGTCCACTTCCATGATGATAAATCGCGCATCACAGAGGTGCTTTCGTCAAGAGTGACCGACACGT
The DNA here is from genome assembly GCA_021605145.1 of Aegilops bicornis. NCBI lineage: Eukaryota > Viridiplantae > Streptophyta > Magnoliopsida > Poales > Poaceae > Aegilops > Aegilops bicornis. Next base: position 259,896,940 of record CM038673.1, on the reverse strand, counting down.
GGCATCCACCGTAACGGAACACCGTTAAGCTATCGGGTCGGGTTTTGGATCCGATAACCCGTTAACAGCCCCGAACAATGGAGATTTTCCACGTGTAAAATCATCATTGGCTGGAGGAAACATGTGTCGGCTCACCGCTGGGACAGATGTCATCCACTCATTGGATGTATACGCCTATGATACGTCGACACGTGGCACGACCCAACAGAGGCCCATTGCTGTGAAAAGGCCGACCCGTTTGACTTGGTCAAAAGGTGGCGGGTGGCCCATGAAAAGCCTGTTAATGGCATGTTCGCATATAGCCCATTTACAGCCCGCTAACCCAAGGCCCGTTACGCCCTATTCGAATTAGGCCCAGTAGCGTCATCTGGGCCATCCAATATGATTCCAGCTTTTCACTTCCGCCCATGTATGGCCCATGACGTCTTTCGCCCATATGAGGCCCTATGTAACTCTTGGCATATTAACGGCCCATGGTGAAATCGGCCCGTAATGAACAAAGGTATCACTTTACACCCATTAACGGCTGTGGTGAAATCGGCCCGTATAGAACAAAGGTATCACTTTATACCCATTAACGGCTGTTATTCCGCTAATGCTTCCAGCCCACGTTATCTTTCGGCCTTCTCAGAGCCCATTTATTCTTGGGCTCATTTCCAGCATTCGTTTACTTACGGCCTGTTGCTGCCATTTTCTGCTTGTGGGCCAAATTCAGCCCGTGGTGACAGTCAGCCTGTTTGTGGTCCGTTAATACCTTGGGCCGTTTTCATAGCGTCATCAAATACGGACTATTAACGATGGCCCGTTATGGCCGGACCATGAACGGACGATTCCAACTATAGACCGTTTACGGCCAGAATGCGGTCTGTTTGGCCCATGTTTGGCCAATCGATCATACGGCCCGTATAAGGCCCATTGATGATACGACCCGTAGAAGGCCCATTGTTTCTACGGCCCATAGAAGGCCCATCGCTTTCTCTGACTGTAGAAGGCCCATCGCTTTCACGACCGTAGAAGGCCCATCGCTTCTACGGCCCGTAGAAGGCCCACTGTTTCTATGACCCGTAGGCCCAGTGTCACTACTGTGGCGTTTATTGTGGCCTAGTTTTAAAAAATAGGTTATTGCAGCCACTAGCAAACCGCAGAAAAAGAACTGCACTGACTACAAGCAAACAAATAAACAAGACAACAAGGAAATAAATAAGCAAGCAACTTACACTAGGCTATCACAGCTATTACACATATTACATCCACTAGGCATCAAAGTTCGCCGCCAGTGCAAATATAGGGAACGCAGCAGCATATAAACGCCGCAGCAAAACAAGTCCAGAACTGAAACCACTTTAGAAGAGCTCAAGAAACAATATCCTGGGTACCCATAATGCTGGCAAGATGCTTAGCAAGCTTATTAACTTTCTCTTGTTTGGCGCTTAAGTCCTCCAAATATTGCTGTTGCACCAGAAAGTATGCATCTGAATTCTGCAGGGACTTCCTCAGTCCTACGGCTTCCTGTCGCATAATATCTGATCGATGTCTTTCAACTTGAAGTTTAGACTCAAGAAGCCAAACTGATGCAACGAGTTCGAAGAGCTGGTGCCAGCAGTGGTAGCCAGTAACTCGAACACTACATCAAGACAGGACTTTGGGGTTGTCTCAGTGTCTTCAATATAGTTTTTATCAGCTTTCTTGGAGACCAACAGGGATGTCTCACTATCTTGAACCTTATCTGCATTACTTCCTTTACCATTGCATAACAAGGTACTCTTCTCCAATATTTTATCCGCGTTCTAAAAGAGAAACAAACAAACACATCTCAGGTTTACAATGTAGTATATGAAACTCATTTTGGTAAACTAGTTCAGTAGTAAGGTGGACAGGATAACAGCATGAAAGAAACATATATCTCTGTAGTATGGTCACTGTATGGTCTATATCATTCTAGTTTATGTTGCCAAATCAAGATAGATACAGTTCGAATCATATCTATTTAAGACAAAGCAGCATAGATGTAATATGTGTGGGAAACTACACGGCAATAACAACACTTGTAATGTGCATGGCATGAGAACATAACTGTTTATTCAATTGAAACTGAAATCAACATAGAGCAAGTTACAACAGCAAACATCCAAACACGTTGAAGAAACAGGTTTAAAACATACTTGTTGCGCCATTGGAGTTTCAATTGCATCCTTCAAATTTGAAATTGGTTGGTATCAGTAAATATAGTGATGCAAGAGCAAAGTAGTATGAACCATAGCTATGGAACCTGAACTGAGAGCAATTCTTCTTCTGCTTTAAGCGTTGACTTCGGGTTCGGAGTGGTGGTCCTTGTGATTTGGGCACTGCAGTTGCCTTACTAATCGCCGTGTTTGGGTGCTCTGTGGTGGAGACAGTGCTGTGTCAACGGGAACTGGGTGTCTATCTGCTGGGGATGGGGTTAGAAGGGGTGTAGCTGGTTCTCTGTCCAACTGGGTAGGGGTACAATCTGCATGAGTGTGGGATATGTGTGGTGGGGCTGGTTGTTGGGCAAGTACAACCGTGGTTCTATCTCAGATCGACAGGTAGCACGATCTTTTCTCAAGACCGTGTTTTACTCCCACAGATATCGCCATCACTCCCTCCAATTGAAATGGCTGATAAACAAGAAAAGTAATTGAATGTACAGTACATTGTAAGATAGACAGTGCAATGGATAGTATGGAAGAAAACAGGGCATGTATTAATTCATATTTATGTTGTCTAAGCAAATGTAATAGCAGGACATAATTTCACACATATGATGGCTAATTAAACATGATAGCATGACACAATTTCACATGTATGATGGCTAACTAAACAGGATAGAATGACATACTTCAAAATATGATGACTATGTAAACAGGATGACATGATATAACTATACGATGTGTCTATTAAAGTGGTTGGCATGCCATAAATCACAAACATGCCGTCGATGGAAACATGATGGCATGATATAATTCACGGATAGAATGACATAATTTAAAATATGATGACTATGTAAACAGGATGAGATGATATATATAACTATATTATGCCTTTAGAAAATGGGTTGGCATGCCATAATTCAGATACATGCTGTCTATGTAAACATCATGGCATGACATAATTCAAATATATGATTTATATACTAAGGAAGTGAGCAGAGGGCAATCGCATATATGATGTGTCAACTAAGGAGATGGCATTCGATATTGTGTATATGATGTAAAAACTAAGCATTGCAATACAACATATGCATTATATGAGTAATATAACCCTGCCAAGTTTGAGCATACACCTCAGGGGGATAATAGGACTGGTCATCTGCCTCTAAATCCTCCTCTTAAGAGCTATCTCAGAATCAAAGAAGATATCTGCTTCAGCAGGTAGCATTGTCTGCTCTGAAGACCTTGTTTACACTCTAGATTTCTCCATCACCAATTCAAAATGGCTGATGCATAGGAAGAGCAGTTGAATATACAAACATTGTCGACAAAAGCAATGAGAAATAAAAAAAAGGATGGCATGATATAATTCACATATATGACGCTTGCCTAAACAGCATGGCATTGCATAATTCACATACATAATGCCTTGCAACAAGATAACATTGCATAATTCACATATATAATGTCTTGCAACAAGATGGCATTGCATAATTCACATATATGGTAATTAGACACTAAACAGGTGGCATTCACACAAAGCATGTCTAAACTAAGCAAATGACATAGCAATGCAAGATACCATTCGCACGATATGAGCAACATAACCTTGCCAAGTTAGGGCATGCACCTCGGGGGGGAAATATGACTGGTCATCTGTCTCTGAATCCTTCTCTGAGGAGCTATCGGTAACCAGCAAGACATGCGCTTCGTCAGATAGCATTGTATGTTCTGAAGACCTTGTTTCCACTCCAGATTTTTCCATGACCGTGCCGAATGGCTGATGCATAGGAAGAGTAATTGAATGTACTAAAATTGTTGACAAATTTAACACGTGATAAAAAATAATGGCATGATATAATTCACATATAAGATGACTGGCTAACCAGGGTGGCATTGCAAAATTCACATATATGATGCCTGGCTAGACAAGATGGCATTGCATGATTCACATATATGATAAAGAAACTAAACAGATGGCATTGACACAAAGCATCTCTAAACTAAGCAGATGACATCTTTAATGTATACAGTAAGCAATGCAAGGCACCATATGCATGATATTACCAACATCAGCATGCCAAGTTAGAGCGAAGACCTCATGGGGTAAATAGGAGTGGTCTTCTCCTTCTAAATCCCCCTCAGAACAGTTATCTTCCTCTTGATTATGATCCGAAATGGGTGGAGGGGGGCTGCCTTTGCGCCCACCATGGAACGGCGTCTGCATGAAATTTTATTGCCACGCAAGGCTCGTCTCTTTTGCTCTACATGATCAGATCCATTGTGTACAATAACCGGCATGCATAGGAATAAAACATAGTGAGATTATGTAAGGAGTGCATGCACAAATCCAGAGTGATGGTAGCAAACTGTGGATAGACCCAAAACCAATGATAGCAGGCAGATAATAGCTTTAGTTAAAAAATACAGATAATGGCTCCTTTAATGTTTGTTTGCACCCAACATGAAACTCATAGTAGACACCGGAGGTTAATTAGATAGTAGACACATAGTACTGATTGCTGCCCCAATATATACCCCACAACCATTTAAAAACTCTAGTTTCAGCATTAGTTTGGACCTGACTCGGAGTCTAATAGGCGAACACGACGATAATGTAGCATGTAATCATATTAAGCGACGCATAACGTAAGCAGACATGGAAGAGTGCGACCTCTCTTGCGGACCCGTGTAGTCCTCAAGGTCATCTGCTCAGTTGATGATGGTAATGCAGTTGTCGTGGCTGCCGGCGGCAGGGAAGAAGATCTGAGGTGGCGAAAGACAGTATGGAGAGCGGATCCCTGCTATGTGAACCCTTCCGTCGTTGGAGCAGCTGAGCTGGGGTGGAACACAGCGCCATAGGAGCAGGACAAACCACACAAGGTTTTCTTTGACACATATCTGTAACAAAAGTAATTGAGTAAGGGCTTGTTTGAATTTGAGGATTCTAACAATGGAGGGATAGGAAATAGATAGGAATAGGATAGGAATGCACGTGCAAAACAGAGAATTTAAAAACACAGGATTTCCGCCAACTGGGTGTTTGATTCACAACAATTGGAAGATCACATGATGCAAAAAAGCATGGTGAGATTAAGTCAAACCACAAGAAAATGTACGGTTATAATGCTATTATCCTACTATCTCTTAGTCTTGTGCTTGATGAATAGGAATATGAAAAGGAGGAGAAGTGGAAATTAGAATTCCTATGGTTTTTCTTTCAAGGAGACACTAAAGGAACAAATCCTACAGTTTTCCTTTGCTCCATTCCTTTGCACCAAATTCATGAAAAGTAGTACCATAGGAAACTTTCCAATTCCTATGTTTTTCATTCACTTTTCCTTTCAAGCACGGGCGATTCTAGTAGGCAGGCTTGAGCAAGGAAAATCCTACACTAAAAAAATGTTTTTGTGCTACTTCTATTACTTTGGACCCAGGCCACTGCCATACTAGCTCAACTCCCAGGCCCATCGACAAATACATAGCTCAAATGCGCAGAGATAAATAATGATGGCGTTCAAGAGAGTCCATCACGGATAGCTAAGTTGCCTAGTACCTCACTGCTTGTCATATAGTAGGATAAAACAATCGTATTTCCCGTTACTACGAGTGCTCAGTGGACAATATATATAACATGTAGAGTAAAAAAGAGATGCAACAAGTGTACAACCTCTTTGGCGAAGCCATGTCTATCTCATCATGATTGGGTTGGCGGTGAGGATGCTCCATTGACTTTTCTTTGTCGGAGGAGGGAAGAAGATCTTAGGCGTCTGGAGATGGAGCTCGAGGTATCGCTCGCTGTGATGGAGGGTTTCGCCGTTGGAGCAGCTCCGGTGAGTTGGACGACGCCGAGGTCAAGCAGACAAGAGAGACAACGAACAACGTTAACTCGAGTGGAATTCTAATAGCATCTCCAATACATGAAGTAAAATACATAACCACAAAGTGCTAGATGTAAATACATCAGCCGCTCATCTCCGAACTTAATCGTCAAACTGAACTTAACTGTCAAACTGAACTTAATCGTCAAATCGAACTTAACTATCGAAACTGAATTTTGTCGAAACTGAATTTTGTCATCGAAACCGAACGCACTAGCAAGGTGAGGCTACACGTCGGTCAACCGACTTTTTTCATCTCTGGTCAGTTGATTTTGCAACCGTTGGATATGAAATCAAGGGCATGCGGTTCATCTTCAACCTCCACCCCCCTGAGCCGCCAGCCAGCACCGGCCAAACAGCAGCCCCCCGCCGCCCGTGGCCGGTGGTGCGCCGCCCCGCCCGCCCCCAAAACACTCCCCACCGCTGGTCCGCCGCTGCCCCGGCCAACCACTCGCCCCCCCCCCCCCCCCCGTGCCGAGCTTTTTCTCCGGCGATCCCCACGCCACTGCCCCGCCAACACCCGCCACCGCCGACCACCGCCCCATCCTCGAACCCTAAGATAGATAGTGGGTACCTCTCCCATGAGCCCCTCCCCGCCACGGGCTGGTTCTTCCTTCACCCATGAGCCCCCCACCTCGAAAATCGATCGACCCAAAAGTTGATTCAGTCGATCAAGTGTAGCTAAATTGTAGCAAGATCGCAAGCAAGAGCAAGAGCGAGAGCAAAGACGAGAAAGAGCAATAGCAAGAGCATCGTGCAGGACCAAGAGCAAGAGCAGAGCAGCAGCGCGAGTGAGAGCTAAAGCAGCAGCAGCTCCTACTGATGAGGACGTCGCCGCCGAGGGAGCGACGTCGTGGAGGAAGTGGCGGCGGCGTCGCGCCGGGATGGAGCCACGCCCGTGTCGGCTCGGGACCGAGCGCCGCAGCACCGTGAGATCGAATCAAGAAGAAAATGCGGCGATTAGTGTACAACCTCTTTGGTGGCGCCCGATTAGGCCGCAGCTTCATCCGAGGAAAAGGTGATGATGATGCTCTCCGGTGGTGCAGTGTGAATACGGTAGTGTGGGAATGGAGGTGGCGCGAAGACGAGGGGAACGTCGGGCAGCTCCTTGGAGGTGGAGGACGGGTGGCTGAATCGGTGGGACGATGAGATCAACGATGGATCCTCATCCGCACGGTGGATGAGGGACGTTGAGGTGTTCTTTGTGGACGACGTCGTCGGGGAGAGGCTCGGCTGGGTTGCGGACGGAGCGAGGTGTGGGGTTTCGTCGTGGGTTTTCGCGGCCTCGGTGTCTGCGAATGGGTGGGCGGGTGGGATGGCGTGGGGAACCATGGCTTAGAGACGCGCTTGTCCGAAATGTGGGGTAAGTTACGAAAGTACCCCCATCGATTTGAGGCGGTTCTTTCGGTTTAGGGTACCACGGGCATTTCGCGTGTCGGGATTTCCACAGAGGTGGGAGTTTTCGCGTGTTGTAATTTTGGAATAGCAAGGCGCGGGTTGAGATGGAGGGAGTTGTCGGAGCACAATGAGACAAAGATATATATTAAATATTTCAGGCTAACAAGGCGCGGGTTGAAGAGGCGTGATTTTCGCAGCACGATAGATAGAGACGCTAGCTTGAATTTTCGGCATAACAAGGCGCGACTTGAAATTTCAGAAGAACAGGCTTAACGTGTACCAAAAAAAGACAATTTGCACCTCAACACGCACAACACACACACAAACACCATTTAGACTAGAGTAAGGTACACGTGCATTGCACGCATGAGATTTGGCAACCAAATTATGAATAAATACCACATTATAGCATGCAACCTTTGAGTCATATATGCATGATGTAGATGTTTGTTTAATTCTTATAGTTCATTTCATTCAAAATCATCTAGTTTTTATAAGAAAGCTAATCTATTTTAAGATTCATGGAATTGTGCGTTGTAAGACATAAAGTAAAACAAATAATGGCAAATCATGTAGAAAAACATTTGTGAAATTCTGATACGTAAGATTCTAGAACTAATTAGAAGTGCTTGTGTTTTGATGTTTGTGCATTATGATTAAGTTCAACCATGGAGTCTTCTATATTATACATGTTGCGAAATCTGGTGGAATCTAGATGATATCCAACGGCCAATAGTGCTCAAATTTGCCATCTTTGGACCATCGGATTCGCCTCATCCAACGACCATCTTTCAAAGTTAAAGTTACCTGCACACAATATAAAAATATATAAAAGATAATATATATAGGGGTATAGATATAGATATGTGATGCGAAGCTGCCCATCATCTCCAATTAGAATAGTGTGTCCATGCACGGATGCGACATGGCCAAATGATGTCTGCCATCGGTATCTCAAATTCAAATCAGTCTGACCTTGTTCAATGTGTATACATTACAACATGCTCGTTTCCAAACCACACCTCGCAGATCTCCGTTATATTCACGCATGCACGGGTTTCAAACATCAGGATCTCTTATTCAAATATTTGAATTCAACTTTACATTGATTATGACCTCACCTATTCTTTTACACCCACACAATAGTCTTCTCTTTATAATTGTACCACTAACTTTCTCTCGTGCATGCATGCACACACACTACCAGTCGGCATTATCCATCGCACGCATGCAATCTTTTTCTTCAGGTCGGTCTCCAATGAAGGCACACACCCACACACATCCCCCTCTCCATCATATCGGGCATTCTTTGTCTCTCACACGTGCATGCGCAACGATCGATGTTCCTCTATGTATGTTTGTATAAAGCTAGGTCTTTCATAGTTTTCCACACAAACCGATCAATCGATATATCCAGTGAGGTCTCACCCTCTTTCCCACGTCCACATTGATCAATCTATACCTCTCTATACAGGATTAACATATATAGCTAATACACCCACATTAATTATATATCCAACGTCCCCCTCTTCATCATCCATGCCTTTCGCTTCATCTCTCAGACGCGTGCACAATGGCGAAGACAGGGGGCAATAAGGGCCCTGCCCCCCCCCTAACATCACTATATATCGAGGCTAATATGAATTTGATGATTAGAAAATTGCTGCTAAAAAAGGTTTAATTTCATGAATTGACCCTCCTCGTAAAGGATTAGCAATTCTTGGCCCCCTAGCTCAATTATTTTTCATGGCTCTGCCACTGTATGCAACAACGCACGTGTTCGCCCCCTCTCTCTAAATATCGATCTCGCACTTGTGCATTCCTTCATAGTCTCCCTCCACTCGGCCCCTCGCACCATCTTCTAGCCCCCACCGGATTTTGCCACATGTACAATCTAGCAGACTCCATGGTTGACCTTAGGCATAATGCACAAACCTCAAAACAACAAAGTGGTTCTTTTTTGTTCTAGAATCTTCCGTATCATAACTGCCCAAACTTTTTCTAGTTGAATTGCCATTATTTGTTTTTACTTTATGCTTTACAACGCACAATTCCATGAATCATAAAATAGATTAAGGGCTTCTTTGATTCAAAGGATTCTCAAAGGAATTTTGGAGGATTCTAATCATTAGGAATTTTTCCTATCTTGGTTGTTTGATTTGTAGGATTGTAAACCATAGGAATTTTTCCATATGATTTATTTGCACTAGATTTCTGTCGGATTTCGGGTTCCGGCAGACCCTTGAGGTTCGAACTCTGGGGTGCGCGCGGAGATCCAACCCTCCACCGTCTCGTACCTCGCCGAATCGCAGGGACCTAAACTACTAGCAAGAACAGCACAAGAGACGCAAAATTTATACTAGTTCGGGCCACCATTGTGGTGTAATACCCGACTCTAGTTTGTGGTGTGGTGGATTGCCTCTTTGGCTGATGAAGAACAGTACAGGGAAGAACAGCCTCGCGAGGGTCTGTTCTTGGTGGGTGTGATGAACTGCTAAGTGGTGTCCCGTCGCTCTGGCTTGAGGATCGGGTCTCTCTCTCTCCCTCTGGATTCCAAATGCCCGGATAACCCTCTCTGGATGTGGCTACTCCTATTTATAGGCGAAGGCCCTGGGCCTCTTCCCAAATATTGAGCGGGAAGGGCGCCAACAATTGGCCATTTTGAAGGGGAACAGCGGGTACACTTATCCTGACTAAAGTTGGTCCTCGCCGCCAAAGGCTCGTGATGACGCCCGCTTGGGCTCCATGATGATCGCATTCCAGCCGTTGGGGCTGGTCTTGGTCTTGTTGCACCGAAACGGATGCCTTTGCTTGATGCTCTCGCCGCGCTTGCTCCCTTTGCACCAAGGGGAAAGGAGGACATCTTCTGGTCGGGCGCCGGGCGCGCCCTTGGTCGCCATGGCTTGCGTCATGGGCACCTCGCGAGGTACCCCGCTTGAACTCTCCGCCTCCTCATGAGCCAGCCGACGAGGCCGTGCCTGAGGAAGCTCCTTGTCGTCCGCCCCGCGAGGCTTGGCCCCTCGCGAGGGTCTCGAGCTTGTGTTGATGAAGATGGGCCGTCCTGGGCCTCCTTTGAGCCACGCCGCAGGCCGCAGGCAGGCAAGTCTGGGGACCCCCGTTCCCAGAACACCGACAATTTCATAGGAAACATCCCATCCACTCAAACCTCTTTGAAAGAATTCTGTGTTTTTTCCATGCACAATCAAACACTTGTAAAATCCTGTAGGATTCAAGACAACATTCCACTATAATCCCATGTTTTTCCTATTCCCGTGTTCTTAGCTTTTTTAATAAAAATTAAGAGGGTGCTTGGATCCAAGGGACTTATTTTAGTCTGACTAAAAATAGTCTCTTTAAGAGACTAAAGTTCCAAGCACCCCTGACTAAAGAGGGGCTAAAACTAGTCTTGAGACTAATTTTTTTAGTCAGGGGTACCCCTACTAAAATGTGGATTAGTCCTCTCTCTCCTCATTTAACTCCTCTCCTTTAACACGGGTGAGTTCTGGATTGGAGGGTTTGGAGGGTAATAAATGCTCATTAACTTGATTTTAGTCTCCTTAGTATTTGGATCCAAGCATGGATGAGGCTAGCATGTTTTAGTCTCACTACTTTTAGTCATGGGACTAAAACATATCCAAGCACCCTCTAATTGATTTTGAATGAGATGAACTATAAGAATTAAACGAAGGGCTACATCAGCATATATGAATCAGTAGCTTACATGCTATAGTGTGGTATTTATTCATAATTTGGTTGCAAAATCTGATGCGTGCAATGCACGTGTACCTTACTAGTACTTGAGTATGTGCAAAACACGTAAATTAGAATACCAATGGCACACTACAGTGTCTCTCTTACAGTTCATGAAGCCACGTGGCACATGTGGAGGCGTTGTCGCGACCTCCTTGCGTGGATTGATCACGATGACGTCTTCTTTGGTTCCATAAGAATGTACTCGTCCTCCCTGAGCCACACTGGCGGTACATGCACAACGCGAAGATGTGCACGCACGCCACACACGCACTCATTCCCTCGCACGCACACACGGGTACACGGGCGGACGCAATTTTGTACCAAGATCCACCCCATGTGATAATTTGACGCGTGTAAAGTCGTTCACTTCATTGATGGTCAATTAATACAGGGCATGCAAATTGAGTGGACGTGAGGGCGGAAGAAAGACATTATTACTCCACTGTGCGCATGCGAGTAGTTAAATCGTGTGTTGCTAAGTAGTACTTCCATTGGTCTCCTTCGTATTTTGTACCAATTTTTGACAGTAACATAATATTTACGCATTTGAGCAGTGTAGTACTTGAAATTTATGTTCCGCTAAACTCATCGGGAGCCGTTTTGGGCCTCAAACCAAAACCATCAATTAATCTTTACCTTGTTCCCATCACATTCAAAAGCCTGCTCACACCTACTAGTACGTACCAAACCTGAACGTGTCCCCACTATGCAGGTATTAGTACTAGTGCTAGTACTTAGATTATAAAAAGGGGAACTACCAAACTGAAAATTACTCTACCTTTCCTCCTCATAAGTGCTTCTTCTTCGTCCGTCGTTGCCATGGCCGGTGAGCAGAGCTCTAGGTCGAGAACTATTCGTAAGAAGGGAGCGGCAACCATGGCTACGAAAAAAAGAGAGGGCTCGCCACCACGCAGAGACCTCGGAAGATCTCTCACGGGCAGGCGATGGCTCCCAGGAGCGCCCTAGCCGCGGAGGCGAACATGCCGATCCGGCGGAGCTGGAGTCGTTATCCCTTGACGGCATGCCCGATCAGCTCAATAAGCACCTCCAAGGCTTGATGGAGTTGCTGAAGGAGAGCCTCGACGACATGCCCGCTGAGCTCAATCAACAGGGGGAGTTGACCGCTGGCTTGGTGATGCTGCTGAAGAAGAGCATTGCCTCGGAGAAGAAGGCGACCGGCGAAATCCTGCGACTTCAGGAGGACAAGGCGAAGCTCTGCCACGAGATCGACCTGTTGAAGGAGAATAACGCTGGCTGGAAGAAGCTGCATGAGAATAGTAGTTCCTCGATGAAGATGCTGCATGACCTCATCATGGAACAGAAGGACGAGTTGGCGAAGCTCCGCATCAAGCACCCGGCTGCTGTCAAGGTACGTAATGCGGCCGTGGAACATATGATGAAGGCTCGTGTCGAGAAATCCCGCGTCATGGACAGAATGAAGAAGATGGCGAAGGAGACGCGCAAGGAGATGGAGGTCGTGGAGGCGATGAAGAAGCAGTTACGACTCTGTGGCGAATTAGATCATTTGGGGTGATAATCTTCCTTCTTCTTTTGCTACTATGTTTCTTCTTTTGCTTCGGGTGTTTCATCGTACGTGTCACGTTCTCTGTGAGGCATGAATAGTACAACGGTTTTTTTGAGGGAATGAATAGAACAATGCTAACAATGAGATTACTAGCAAATTAGATCATTTTTTATCTCCATATGGCACTGGGCTGCCGTGTTTCGTGCTCCTCGTCGCAGTACTAATCCAGTGGAAAACTTGAGTATACCGCACGGTTCTTTGCTCCTCCTCGATCAGGTTGTCGGATCATTTATACTAGCAGTCAAATCACAAGGCCCCGCCTTCCAGCAGTAATGAGCCGTCAAATCACAAAGGCCCTCGCCTCTCGTGAAACCGACCAAGCTAGACTGCCCCGCCCTCTAGCCTTTAAAAAATGTATACTTTTGTACAGCAGTAGTAACGATGGATTGCGCCATGGAGCAAAACTTGAAATTAAAAAAAGTTGGTACATATAGAGAGCGCTGGTCGCCAAATTATGCATATAGTACTATTAAAAAGGCTAGTCACAATAATGGTGTCCAAAGACAGCCCACCCTCAAATAAAACTAAGCACCACAGAATTCTTTGACAAAACTAAGCACCTGAAATTCTTTGACAACTAAAGCTGCTGGCTATATGATGTTGGCCATATATATTGTATGTATATAATGTGAAGAAACGAGTGGTAATACTATACCAACTAAAAGATGAAATGTAAGAAATACTAGTATGTACGTCTTTGAAGAGTTAAAGTAACAAGAAGAAACATAACATAGTTCTCATTGGGGCTCGACAACACACCCCTCAAATTAAATTAAGCACACCTGAAATTAAACTTTGCAACTATCCCGGTAGACAGTGCATTAGAACCACCAGGAGCAACGACACTGCCACCTTACTCGGAGTCCTCGCCCACGTCCCCGACTTCGTCCTTGTCCCTCTTCCTCTTGGCCGATACTTGTTTGCTTGAACCGCCAACTTGGCTATTGCTCTTCATCCAACCCTTGTAGATATTGAAACAAAGGTAGCCATCCATTGCAGCGTAGTGGATGTGGTCTATATCTAGTACATTCCGCTGCCATGCATGACGATGAAACGTGTATGGAGGTTTCTCCAATTTACCGCATTTAAGGATAAACCATGGCTCCTGCCAGGTCAAGATTGAAGGCTGACGAGAGGACACCAGCCGATTCTTTTGGAGGTCGAAGGTGTTTCCTAGAACGAGGCCTATCCGACGCATGACTTCTTTGTCGTTACCAAAGTCTACAGTAACGAATTTGACTAGGTTGCTCTCGACGAAGTCCTTAAAATCCTGGCACTCAACATCGGCATGGCATATGTGGTAGACCAAGCATAAGTCATGCACGCAAACCTGGATCAAGGCGGGCTTCTTCCTCTCTTCATCCTTTAGATCCTTCTCTCGTCCCAGGACTCTGGTGTACTCAACATCTAGCCCAGCGACCCACTCATCATCTGAGTCTTCGAACATGCATCTGAAGCGAGAAAGGCATCCTTTCACCGTCGCGGAAGAACGGGTGTAGATGACGTCGAACTCATCAGGTGATGGTTCTGACCTTGGACTCACCGCCGATGGGGAGATTTGGGACGCCATGGATTTGGGAGGAGGGTCAGGATTAGTGGAACTACCGTAATGTGAATGGACGGGACGACTAGGAGCGAACCGCCGTAGTATTAAAGGACGTGCGAGGACGAGTAGGAGCGAACTGCCAGCGTGCGAACGGCAGGGTAGTGGATTTCCATTCTCCCATGATACGGGCTTCCAAGAGCCCTTGGATCTGAGATTGAACGGTTGCATGGCTTGATTCTAGACCTATGGGTGAATATCCTATCCTGGAGGGTTATTCTGCAATTTTTCAGCAACTTAGCATGCGACCGTTTGATCTCAGATCCAAGGGCTGCCAAAGAGTCAGATCATGGCCACGCCTACCACGACCGTCGCGTCGCTCGCGCGGTCGCGCCCTTGGAGATTTAACACGGCGCGTTAGGCTATCTGATGTTGGCATGTCATACATAGTCATCACTTAGTCACTCATACTAAAACAAGGTTAGCTAGAAGTGTATTTTTTTACTCCTCTCTATCTCTTTCTTCGTACTCCCTCCGTCCCATAATATAAGAACGTTTTTGACACTAGTGTAGTGCCAAAAACGTTCTTATATTATGGGACATGGGGAGTACTAGTATTTATTACATTTACCAAGGAGTGACTTCTTCCAATGAAATGGTGTTGCTAAGTTTGCTTCATTTAATTAGCTATAGACTCAAAATTGTCTTTTCACCTAGGTACACGCGCTTAGCACCGTTTCTTCCTTGGGTCACCAAACTAGTCTCTCTCTTCTTGATTAACTTGCCACATCAGACTTTATGCCTATGTGGCAAGCTTAAGCACCTGTAGGAGCAAGTAAGGTGCCCGTTCGTTGCACGGAAGAGTGAAATGCATTGATCGGGGT
The DNA here is from genome assembly GCA_021605145.1 of Aegilops bicornis. NCBI lineage: Eukaryota > Viridiplantae > Streptophyta > Magnoliopsida > Poales > Poaceae > Aegilops > Aegilops bicornis. Next base: position 259,881,728 of record CM038673.1, on the reverse strand, counting down.
GTTGTTTATTTTGACAAAGGATGTGGGGGTCATCTCATGTGTAACAAGTATCGATAGGTTTCTTTGGATATTATTTCATCTCTAGACCTCAGAAACATCCGGGTGAAATAGATAAAAAATATCTTTTGCAAACAAAAGCGTTCATCCTGCTCAACCCGCATCCGTAACTTGTGAAGAAATAACTCTTATTGTGCTTTGCAGGAAATGGTTCATCATAAGTCTTTCACCGGTACTGTAGTAAAAATTCATACATAGAAGATTCTAGACTAAACCATAAATGGATACACTTTTATTCATGTGCGATACTCCAATAGAGCAATATCATGCATGGAAGTCTCCACATGCTTAGACAGCTGATTACATTGAGCGAAGACTAATGATCAACATTTAACTTAGTAATGCATATGTCCAGGTGAACCTCCGTAGAGTCCCCATGCACATTGTTGGGGGTCAAATAATACCATACGTATTCCATGTCCACATCGGCGGGAAGGTCCCATCTCGGCAGAGTCCAAGTCAGCTTGACATAGCCAGTGTCGCCGCCCACGGACCTCCGAGGGGTAGTAATAGTGAGCACGCACACGTACATCGGCCTCGTGTCAGTGTCAGCGTCAGCGGCGTCGCCCCTGACACACACTACAGAGATGTTGCAGCGGCCTGCGCGGGCCTCGCCGGTGGCCACGATCAAGAGGAAGACGCTGCCGTCCTCCTCCGAGACTAGCAGGCGGCGCTGATCCTCCAGCGACTCCGGCACGGTGAATGGGTAGCACGTCTCGTACTTGATGTTATTCGCCAAGGGCCAGTAGTGATTGCCGCACGCCTGCGTCAGGTGATGCACGATGTCCGCCGAAGAGCCCCAAAACGGCACCGGGCACTCATAGCGATGAGACGAAGGGCTCCTTGGAGGCATCGACCGAGCCATCCATGAAACGGGAGTGGCTGTAGGGGACGCCCGCCATTGAATATATGAGCAAGTTACTACGAGATTTACTACAAAATAAATCGTGACGGCTATAACAAAGATTAAACTAATCATGCGGACTAGCATAGTAGATGAACAGATCGAGTCTAGGACACAGAGTAGAAACATGAATTCTACCACGATTTCGAACAGGAAGGACAGAAACACATATGGTGCAATGGGAGCAGCACCATTGGCATTGAGGTTGTCGCCCATGTCGTTGAGTAAGAGGTTGCCAAGGTCGGGGAAGAAGTCGTCGTCGGTGAAGTCGTGGCTGCTAGAAGTCGCGAGAGTGCGCTCCCCAAATGTCAACAGCCCTTGCTTGAATGGGCGCTTGAGGAGGGAGTGGCTGTAGGGGACGTTCTTGGCCGCTGAATGGAAGCGAGGAGTAGCCCACGAAGCGATAGATGGTGCTCCTCCCTAGTCTCTATTCTTATCTCTATCTCTACTACTCTTCTTTGTTTTTATAATATACTAGTTGTAGTTGTCAAATTGAATAGTACTTCTTGCCCATCACTTTGACGCCCGGCTGAACAAGCCTCCTCGCCTCCATTAAACCCGCATGCAAACCGAGAAACCTACTCCGGCCCGCTGGAGGAAATTTGCCGGTTGCCGCGGGAGGGTTATTCTGCAAATTTTCAGCAACTTAGCATGCGATCGTTTGATCTCAGATCCAAGGGCTTCCAGCACCCCATATCATGGTCCCACCTACCACGACCGTCGCGCCGCACGCGCGGTCACGCCCTTGGAGATTTAACATGGTGCGTTAGGCTATCTGATGTTGGCATGTCATACATAGTCATCACTTAGTCACTCATACTACAACAAGGTTAGCTATAACGTTGGCTATAAGTGTATATTTTTTTAGTCCTCTCTATCTATTTCTCCGTACTCCCTCCGTCCCATAATATAAGAACGTTTTTGACACTAGTGTAGTGCCAAAACGTTCTTATATTATGGGACATGTGAGTACTAGTATTTATTGCATTTGCCAAGGAGTGACCTCTTCCAATGAAATGGTGTTGCTAAGTTTGCTTCATTTAATTAGCTATAGACTCAAAATTGTCTTTTCACCTAGGTACACGCGCTTAGCACCGCTTTCTTCCTTGGGTCACCAAACTAGTCTCTCTCTTCTTGATTAACTTGCCACATCAGACTTTATGCCTATGTGGCAAGCTTAAGCACCTGTAGGAGCAAGTAAGTACAATAGTGCGCTTTACATGGCATTTTTGCATATGTGGAGGAAAGAGAGGCAAGGAAAATGTGGAGAAGTGGGATCTCATGCAAGAGCCAACCTCTACTACATGGTGGAGCATAGAGAGGCACCTGTATGGAGGTGGTCAGGAATCAGGATACTTACGTCGGTCGTAGCGCCGCAGTTAAAATGATAATGGCAAGTCAAATCATGGGGCCCCATCTGTCCCAAAGAACTTCATTGTCAAATCACACAACCCTACGTTTGCAGCAGCCTACTCCCTCGTCTTCTCGCGTCTCTGTCGAACCGACTAGGCGGAACCGCCCTGCCACCTACCGCGCAGGAAAAGCCCCGTCCTCGACTTTTAAATAGTATACATATACTAATTTTGTATCCATGGATTGCGCCCGCGCCATGGAGCAAAGCGTCTAGAAAACGGCGATACACATGTACGGAGTATACAACATGCCTGTTGCGTAGGCGTCGCACCCCAGACGGTCGGTCGGTCTGGCACGCTGCTCTCCGAATGGAACACACGTCATATTGTGTTCGCACACACATGTGGGACGGCAATTGAGAACCGACCATAGGCACACTCCCCGGCCCCGCAAGTCGGGTGACTTAATAGAAGTGGGAGACGAGCGATAGTACTAGAGAAGTGTTGTAGTACTATGTTGGTGCCTGGACGATTTTTGCAAGACACGGAATATCAGTTCGTCCATGCATGTGACCAGACTCCCGCAGACATGCCTGGATTGGCTATCGTCTACATATCGTGCAGGCTGTTCTGTACATGGTTGTACTTGTGGTGAGAAATCTAAAAAAAGGTTTCTTGTCATCTCGCAAAATTAGGTGTCATGTGCTTCGGATCACTGCGAGGGTTAAACAGCGACAACTGAGTTGGGCTAGTCATTGGGGGCACATGCACAAATAGTGACTACTCGGCTGCCATCTAGGTCAAGCCGGCTATGTTAATTAGGACATCTATTGACGGACCCTTTTTCTACGAGTTTATCTTTAATTTGAGCTTTGTTCCTCGTCTAGTTTGTCCGTCGGGATTCATGTTGTCTCCTTTGGGCAGTGAGGTTATGATTTCTTGTCATGTGGTATTTTTTCATGCTATATGTTATAATCCGACGCTTCAGATCAAAATGACGACAACTGCGCCTCTGGGCCACGTGCATGAAGAATACTCGATAGTCATTGACGAGGTCAAGCCGGCTCCGGTAGACAAAAGAAAACTAGTACTACTCCACTATATAGGCAGGAGCCTCCGCGCTTGCTTGCTAGTGTTGCTCTCTTCACACTGTCTCGACCTCTCCAGATCTAAACCCGACAGCGGTGGCCACACACTCTCTCTCTGCTCACCGCTGGTCACAGATCCAGCCGGATCCTCTCCGCCGGGGAAGGTGAGAAGGTGCAACGTTCACGCGGTCGTCCTCGGCGACGGCTCTTACCCACTGTTGGGCGCGTCCCGATCAGCCTGCCTTGCCGTTCTCTCCCAAGCACCACTGGCGAGGGAGGGCCTCCGACCCCTTCTTCCTCGCTGCCGTAGTGTGGGCAGATCCGGCCTCCCGCCGCCCACCTAGCAACATCCCGGCGACCATCAGGTATAACTTCCTTCGAAACCGGCCTTGCTCTACTTCCCGAGCTCCTGACGTCGCTGCATTTGTATCTTTTACTATTTCTCAGGCCCCCTCGTAGATAGGATCGATCGGCTGTTCGAAAACCCCCTAATTTTTTTATGTTTAAGAGGTAAAACTAGTTCATGCACTCGAATCTAGTACTACTTGGTTCAAACAAGGAAGAAAGGGGGTGAGGTTGGGGGAGGATTTGTTACCTGAATCTAGGACTTGGTCGAAAGAGGAAATAATGGGGGCGAAAAGTAGCAGAGACTGGCTATCCAACTAGTCTCTACGTCTAATAGGGAAATAAAGGGAAACGCAGTACAAACTCAATATAAACCTGATCAAATGGTTGAAAAAGGAAAGAAAGTGGGGACTGGGGGACAAGTCAACAGAGTAAGTACAACACTAGATTTGCTAGCCTCACACAGTATAAGGTGTCTATACCGAACAAAAATGGGACCAACCCAGATATCCTGTTCTGATGTTTGTTGCCCCGAGCCACTCTTATGTAATGCCACCTGGTAAAATGTAGCGATCGCCTTTGTTAAAAGTAAGGACACGTTAAACCAATGTTGTTTTCAATGTAATGCCTCCAGTAATATGAATCAATGGCACTTCTTTACATGTCCTGCTAAAATTTCCCATTAAGATAAGTTGGTTATTTTCGTTAGAAATGCAACTGTCCTGGTCCGCCTACTCTCCCGTGCCCAAAGTAATGTCGTATTTAAGGGTTGTCATAGTTAATCCTAATGCCCACACTAATATCTAGCAATTCCACTGCATTATAAATTGCTACTGTCCTTGTAGGATTGCCATTCAGATAAGGAACATGCTTCTTTTCATTTGATGCATGTTTCATCACTTGTTAGTCACCCTCCTTTCCACCTTTTTTGTGCAAATAGAGATATACATTTCATGTTCGATCTTAGTTGAACTGCACCACAAATGATATCCAAATTATAGTTGAGCATTCCAGGAGCTTCACAACCAACCTTGATGTTGCTCAATTTTATTGCAACTAATGAAGAAGAAGCTCTGTGGGTTTCGTTTTCTGATGGATACGGAACCGGGGCTAGAGCCCTTTTCTTAAAAAAAGTTGAAGAAGAAGCTGCTAGCTCATGGGACATTGCTTCATTTTAGGTGAACTACACCAAAAGGTCCCATGAATTGTATCATCCATGTTGGTGACTTAAAGAGCCAGCTTCAGCATCCCAGTCTAAGCACCCCCAGCCTCCATCCTTGCGACACACGGTACACCTCGTTTGCCACCTGCTCGACCCTAGTGTCACTGATAAAATTAAGTAATAATACAGTTAAAATAGAGTGAGTGTCATCTCTATCATTTCATTTCCAATGTAGATAAAGAAAGTGCTTCTCTTTGTTAAAGTATGTTTCATCAACTAGTCCCATTGTTAATGTTTAAGCGTTTCTGCAATCTGGGTGCTTAATTTTAGTTGATATGTACAAAAATAGAGATTTGAATGTCTCAAGGCGCCTCCTTGTACTACTGTTGTACACCGATGTTCATCAACCCGTAAGGTGTATCTGGGAGACTTGGGACGATGTCCAAGATGAGGCGTATCAGATGAGGCGTCAGTAGGCCCATCACGCCCTCGCAGCATGGCATACTATGATACTATCACAATATTTTCTTCTATTTATTTTGTGTGCTTCATCAACTAGTTCCACTATAATATAATCATGCTTTTTCATTATCTGTGCAAACACGGTTATTCAGCTCCTTTTTGGTGGAACTGCACAAATGTACGTACGGAACCGGCATATATGCAGAGTGCGAGGTGTGGCAAGTAAAAATTACCGACACCAACCATGATGCATGCACGCATTGGCATCCACCACCACCAGTGGGATGTGTGGCGCTCTCTGTGGACGGATCTTTCTCGGCAGCAAATCCTCTAACCAAATACTAGTAGCTTACATTGGCAGTTTTCTAGGGAGTACTCTTTTCTGAAAGAAGCACCAATCTATTTTTCTTTATTTGTACACAGTGTCACAACTTTGACCCAAAGGTCCAGAGCTATTTTAGGGTGATTGGCGTAGTACTCAGAGACTGATTGTAATCTTGATTTTCATTAGCTGTCACACTGATTGTAAGCATGAGCAGGTGGAAGATTAGGTTAGTGCGAAGCTTACCTTAAACCCTACCGCCGCCGTTTGAACGAGGCGAGCATCGAGGGAATCATGGAGAACGGCGGGGAAGCGACATCGCGCCATCCGACCTCCTCTTGCGGTGGGAGAACGAGTACTCCTGTGGCTCTAGCTGGCTCTGCACCCTCATGAACGGCACACCATACTCGATCGATTCGTTATCCTCTGGGTGCTCGACCTTTGACCTGTACGCCCACCACCTCCGCCTGACTGTCGCCTCGGGCGAATGTGTCTGTTCCATCGCCCAGAGGACATACTCGATGAACTTCAGAGGATCGGGCGTGATCGCCGCCGAGGAGTACATGTACATCGCCGCCCTCATCGCCGCCGTCTCGCTCTTTCGCATACATTGCCACATGGCCCGCACCATCCTCGAAATATCCCACTCATTGTCAAACCAACTAAGGATCTCTTTCAACCTGGCTAACTTTGACTGGTCGCCGCCGGCGATCTGCCTGATTCACTTCCGCATCCTCTCCATAGATGTCCTTCTGAGTGGTCCGGTGCTAGCTTTGGAAGATGGGAGGAGAGACGGTGGTCTTGCAATAGAGAAGAGGGAGAGGCGAGATGGTGGTTTTGAAATGGAGATGATGGAGAGGAGAGGAGGTGGTTTTGCAATGGAGAAGATCAGAAGAGGGAAAGGCGAGACAGTGGTTTTGGAATGGAGATGATGGAGAGGAGAGGAGGTGGTTTTGCAATGGAGAAGATCAGAAGAGGGAGAGGCAAGACGGTGGTTTTGGAATGGAGATGATGGAGAGGAGACGAGGTGGTTTTGCAATGGAGAAGAGGGAAAGGAGCGTGCGGCAGTGATTTAGGATTGGGCGAGAGGGCCGGCGCGATGTGACTGGATCAAAATCAAAATCAATTTACCCTTCAATTAAGAAAGCGACCCCACATTAACTAGTCTCCCATTTATTCTGGGTCATAATTGACCATGATTTTCGCACATAAAATATATGTTATACGTTGCAAAAATAATATAATTTGAAAGTTCATTCAGATACGAACCAAACGATACAATTTCTGGTGACATGCATTCACATTTTGCCTGTCACATACAGTACGTTGTCAAACTTTGACCCAAAATACGCAAAACAACAAAAAAATACTTCCAAGAACAGCGCCGCTCTTCCGCTCTTCTCCTCTTAAACCACCGCTGCTCCTCTCCTGTTCCAATCTAAATCCAGAGCCGCTCCTCTCCTCGTCCATTTCAAAACCACCGCCCCTCCTCTCCTGTTCCAGTCCAAAACCAGCGTCGCGCCTCTCCCGTTCTAATCCAAAACCAGCGCTGCTCCTCTCCTCTTCCATTCAAAAACCACCGCCGGCGAGTGAAGGTGCTGTGGAGAAGTAGATGATGGAGGAGTACAACCGATACATGAGGATCACAGATGGCACCCTGTGAAGCTAGCTAGGATGTTGGAGATACAGTCTTGGCTTGACAACAAGGACCAACTAGCGGCGACGGTGACATCAATGGACAAATATCTGCAACAGTGCGAAAAGGCGGCGATATTCCTGGAGGGAGTCGCGCCGGAGTACATAGAGCTGCTCCTCTGGGCCATGGAGCAAACAGATCCACCGAATCCGATCGTGAGGGAGCGGTGGTGGGAGTATCGATCCCAGATGGAGCATCCACCAGAGATTGAAGGATCGAGCATCTACAGGGTGCCGTTTGTGAGGGTGTCCTACCAGAGCGAGTCGGTGGAGTCTTCGTCGACCGAACCCAACTGCAAGAGGAGAAAAGCAGTTGGCCCGACGATGCTTCCCCGCCATCATCTCCCTCGCCGTTCACATCGTCTCACGGGGCGGCTGTCTGCCGCCGAGGAATAGGAGGGGTCTGCCCCCCCAGCCCAATAGTCAGGCAGGTTGTGAGTTGTCAGGAGGAGCTTAGGGTTGTCAGTATTTGCAGGTTGTGAATTGTGTTCTGTGTTGTGTATTTTGAGACTACTTTTCAGATATGAATGTCTTTTGAATTTCAGATTTGCAGTATTGAGCATATGAAGTATTTTATGAATTCTAGAGTTCTATTTTTAGCACTTAAAAAATGTAGTTTCATAGGAGTATAAAAGTGCAGACAATGTGATTCTCAGAGAAGAAACTGCAAGTTTCGCTTTCAGATAAGAAACTGCAAGTTCGGCCAGATAAGAAACTGCAAGTTCAGTTTCAGATAAGAAACTGCAACTTTCAGAGGCAAAGCATTTATATTAACACGGCCTTTTCAAACAGGGTTAACATCATGTTGGAAGTTTTATTCATGGTCGAAAATGGAACTACCAGCCAGTTAACATCATGCTGATCAACATTCATGCATAGCACATCTTCATATGATGCATACCAAAATGCCCACACAATGTCGAAAAAGCGAAACACGTAGAAAAGCGAGGGACGAAGTTTTGGCAAGTGTTGGACGTGGTTTTGGGCTGCCCCGTCTAGGCTTTCATTTTTAACATGCGCATCCCACGACCTCGGATGGGAGGTCCATAGGCCTGTTTGTATTTTCTTAGGGCCGTCATGTATCGACCGGCCTATGGACCTCCCATCCAAGGTTTTATTTTTGGCAGCCCAATTTATGTATTTTTTTGAAGAAAACGCAGACGTCTGTTCTATTTTTCTATATAAGAATAGGAATGCCAGGTCCAACTTATGTTTCCCTTCTAACTATATTATATATATTTATATTATTTTATATGTTATTATATATTATTTTTATTGTCATCATATATTTAACAGATACTTACATATGTAAGAAAACAATATCCCACATGTTATTAACTTATAAAAATAATTTCTTAACAAATAAAATCCTGGATTGTTTTGGCATGAAAATCCTAGTGATTGTGTACCAAAGCTTGGTAAGATTTAAGGACGAATGTAATAATATCATTTATTATTTAAATATATTTATAACAAAATGCTCAGCCCCTTTTTATTTTTTGATAACATTGCTGGCCCAACCCAACATTATAATTAGAATCAGCCCAGCAAAATCGTGTATTTCGAGAAAGTGCAAATGGCCTGTAATTTTTTAGGAAATAAAATAAATGGGCAGCATGGACGCTACATTATTTGTTCACCCAGCCCAGCAAATGGCTGTAATTCAAAAAAATGATCAAATTGACTGTAAATTATGAAAAAATGGTTGAATACATGCCACATTTTTGGAGGCTGAAATGTGGGCCAATAGGTCGAAGCCAACGAAAGTCATTGTCAATTTAGTGAACAAATGATTCTGACATGTTAGCCTTTGGATTTACATCCAATGAGCGAGATCCATCTTCAATCTCTCGCCTTCTTCCTCCAGCGCCGCCGGGACCACCTCCCGCCTCTTGCTTCTAGCATCTCTGCTCAGCATGCTTCGCTATGAAACGCTACTCCGCCGTTGGCCAGGCCATCCCTCCACCCCTCCACACCTCCTATTCTTCTCCACCGACTGCCGAACCACACCGCACTCGAACCAGTTAACCCTCGTACACCTCTCCGTCTGCGACTCTACTCCCGCATCTTCCCATCTCTGGCTCGTTGCTGTCCGGGGCCTCGCCGTCGTCCACCACCTTGGATGCGCTCGGCGCGGCGTGGTGAACGTGGTCGACGAACGACAACATCGGAAGTAGACTGTGCGTGGAGAGGCTGACAGCTGGTTCCACGGCCGCACACAAGGAAATGCCTGCTTACTACGCACAAAATAATGATCCCTCCACCTGATATCTGGGACCCATCGGAAGGGCCTCTATATTTCGCGAAAAAAACATGGCCCCCACTGACATGTCGGACCCACCAGCTATCTTCGCATGCAAGGAAGTGCCTCCTTATTATGCACAAAAAATGAATACTCCCCCTGCCAGCTGGAACCCAGCATAGTGGGAGGCTGACTTGTGGGCCTACCAAGTTGACGGGGACGGAGGGCTTTGTCAACTTAGTCAATATGAACGATTCTAGCTCCTGTTACTGTACGATATTCATCCAACGGCCGTATTCAACCTCTGGTCTTCTTGCTCCAGCCGCCCAAACCAGCACCGGTCGTGCCGCGTGCTCCTGCCTCTCGTGGCCCGCTGTGATGCCGCGGAGGCCTCACCGCCCCCTACTACTCCCACCGCTGGCCAGGCCATCCCTCTACTCACCCACACCCCTGTTATTCCGCGGCGAGAGTAGCCTCACACCGCAGCCGAACCAGTGAACCCTCGTACTCCTCTTCGCGTGGGCATCCACTACTGCATCTTCCCCGGCTCCGAGTCGTCCCCTTCCTAGGCCTCGCCGTTGTCCACCGACGTGGTGCTCTCGGCGCGGCTTGGTCAACGTGGTCAAGGAACGACTTCCATCGAACGTGGACTGTATGTGGAGAGGCTGACATCTGGGTCCACGGCCGCATCAAGGAAGTGCCTCCTTATTACGCGCAAAATAATGATTCCTCCACCTGACAGCGGGGACCCACCGGACGGGCCACCGTATTTCACGAAACAAATGTTTCCCCTGACTGCTGGGACCCACCAACTACATCTTCACACGCAAGGAAGTGCGTCCAAGCAAAAAAATGATTCGCCCCCTGACTGCTGGGACCCACCAGCTACATCTTCGCACGCAAGGAAGTGCGTTCGGGCAAAAAAAACTATTCGCCCCCCTGACTGCTGGGACCTACCAGCTACATCTTCGCACGCAAAGGAAGTGCGTCCGCGCAAAAAAAATTACGATTCGCCCCTCTGACTGCTGGGACCCACCAGCTACATTTTCGCACGCAAGGAAGTGCCTGACAGTCGGGACCCACCTGGTCGAAGCGTACGTAGCGTTGTCATTCTGGTCGCGAACATGTACGTACATATTGGTCGTTGTAGAGGCGCGCACGTGTCGTAGTAGAGGCGCGCACGTAGCATGTACACGTACGTACAGCGGCCAGGGTGCAAGAAAGAAAATACGGCCACGTACGTACATACGGGCAGGGTCTCGAACGCCTACTCGCGCATACGTACGGCGAGGGCTCGTGTACATGGCTGGGTCGGAACAAAGAAACAACATCGTCGTCGTGTTCATGGGGAGGCAACGAAATGCATCGTGTTCATGGGGAGGCAACGGAATGCGTCGTGTTCATCGGGAGCAAACGGATCGTGTGGGAGCCAACCGGCTTGGACGGGATAGGCGATGGAAACGAGGCCTGGCGTACCACAGAATGGAGGAAACAACCTTGTGTTCGATCGGCCACGTTCGAAACAGGGTCCTGTTGATCGGGAGGGGTCTGGCGTACCACAAAACAGAGGAAACGGACCTCCTACGGTCGAAACGAGGGTCCTGTTGATCGGGAGGGGTGTGGCGTACAGCAAAACGGAGGAAACGGACCTCCTACGGTCGAAACGGGGGTCTTGTTGATCGGGAGGGGTGTGGCGTGCCGCCAAAAGCAGATGACGGACCTCCTACGGTCAAAACGGGGGTCCTGTTCATCGGGAGGGGTGTGGCGTACCGCAAAACGGGACTCCACGGGATACTGTTCATCTCTACCGTCGACCTCCTCGAGCCTCCACGGGCTACCATCGACCTCCTCCAACCTCCATGGGCTCCTGTTCATCCAGCCTCCACCGTGCGCTACTCCACCGGCTACTGTTCAACCACCCCTCCACCGTCTCTTGTTCATCCAGCCCTCCACACCACGGGGTCCTGTTCAATCACCCCTCCACTGTCTACTGTTCATCCAGCCCTCCACACCACGGGGTCCTGTTCATCCAGAGGCAAACGCCACCGCTCACTGTTCATCCAAACCCGCCGCAACGCACACTGTTCATCCCAGAGGCAGCATCGATCGGATTCAGTTAGCAGCAGTAGCGAAGGAATCGCTCGATCGGGTTCAGTTAACAGCCATCGATCGATCGCTCGGATTCAGTAACGCGTAGCCCTCTGATCTGTCGCCGGGTTCGATTAGAGCCCAACGCCTCGCTTCGGGTTCGATTAGAGCCAACGCCTCGCACTGCAGCGTGCGTGTACGAGAAAGCAGCGCATCGCTCGGCCCCAGACCTCCCACCATAAACGGCAACTCCCCGAAATGTGCCTCCCCCTCGCTTCTACCACGATTTTTTCCATCATGGACGGCCCAAAGAATGTCATGCAGCTGCGTCTCCGGCCCGCCCAGGACGAAAAGCCCATTTTCTGTCATGATTTTTTGTCATAGAAGTAGGAGCCCACCACATCTATGATGTTACCGGGTTCTGTCACAATTATCGTCATAGAAGTGTCATATGTATGACAGAATTTTTTTTCGTTCGGCCCAAAATGTCACGGATGTGTCTTTTTTTTGTAGTGAAACTCTCATCCCTCACATTACATTATTTGCCATTCACCTCTCGTTTTCCTCTCCCCCACTTCTAAAATGATTTTCGAAAAGATTCGGCTTTTCTTCGCCCCTTTTCCATTCATCTTCTTCGCTTGCTTTTTGTGTGCTCTTCTGTGGGATTGCTTGCTTTGTCTCAATGACCCCTCCAAAAATTGATGACCCTCACCTTAGGAGGTTAGACAAAATTGAGAATAATGTTAGAAGCTTCATGTCTTTGCAATTTGAGCATAACAATTTCTTTAGAAACGAGCTCAAGGAGCAGAAAAGCTTTATGGAATACATGAATAAAGAGCTTGATGATATGTCTAAAGAATTTTATGGTTTGAGATCTCAGCTTGCGCATCTTGAAAATTTAGTTGGTCAAATTTCTGATAAACAAGCTACTTTAGTAAACAAAATGGCCGCCAAACCAGAGGCTTTAAATAAATGATGAAGATCTTAAAGTGATTGATGTGACTCCTATTGAATCTTTGTTTTCCAATGTAAATCTTGATAAATATGGGACTGGAGATGAGTCAAATTTATGTAAAAGGCGTCCCAATTATTCAGAGTTTTTGGATCTTGATGCAAAAATTGATAAAATTAGGATTGGAGAGGTCAAAACTTTAGGTAGCAATGAACCCACTCTTTTGGATTTCAAGGAATTTAATTATGATAATTGTTCTTTAAGAGATTGTATTTCCTTGTTGCAATCCATGTTGATTCCTCCTCATGCTTATAATCAAAACAAAGCTTTTACTAAACATATCGTTGATGCTATAATGCAATCTTGTGAAGAAAAGCTTGAATTGGAAGTTACTATCCCTAGAAAACTTTATGATGACTCAGAACCTACTATTAATATTAAGATTAAAGATTTTGAATGCTATGCTTTGTGTGATTTGGGTGCTAGTGTTTCCACGATTCCAAAAACTTTATGTGGTGTGTTAGGTTTCTATGAATTTGATGATTGTTCCATAAATTTGCATCTTGCGGATTTCACTATTAAGAAACCTATGGGAAGGATTAATAATATTCTTATTGTTGCAAATAGGAATTCTGTGCCAGTATATTTCATTGTTCTTGATATAGATTGCAATCCTACATGTCCTATTATTCTTGGTAGACCTTTTCTTAGAACGATTGGTGCAATTATTGATATGAAAAAAGGAAACGTTAGATTTCAATTTCCCTTAAGGAAAGACATGGAACACTTTCCAAGAAATAAAATTAAATTGCCTTAAGAATCTATTATGAGAGCCACTTATGGATTGCATGTCAAAGATGATAATACTTAGATCTATTTGTGTTTTATGCCTAGCTAAGGGCGTTAAACAATAGCGCTTGTTGGGAGGCAACCCAATTTTATTTTTGTTCTTTCTTTTTAGGTCCTTTTTTGCAATAAATATTTCATCTAGCCTCTGGTTAGATTCGGTTTTGTGTTTTAATTAGTGTTTGTGCCAAGTAAGACCTTTGGGATAGCCTACGGTGATAGCTGATTTGACCTTGCTGAAAAACAGAAACTTCTGCGCTCACGAAAACAATCTCATTTCTAGTCGAAGAGTGATTTTTAGTTGATTCTTTTTGTAGAAAATTAATATACAAATTTCTTAGGACTTCCTATTTTTTCAGGATTGTTAGATTTACAGAAGTATTCGAAATATCCAGATTGCTACAGAGTGTTATGTTTTTGATAGATTCCATTTTTCGCGTGTTGTTTGCTTATTTTGATGAATCTATGGCTAGTACCGGGGGGTATGAACCATGGAAAAGTTGGAATATAGTAGATATTACACCAATATAAATAAAGAATGAGTTCAAAACAGTAACAAAAGTGGTGATTTATTTTCTTATACTAACGAAGCTTACGAGATTTTCTGTTGAAGTTTTGTGTTGTGAAGTTTTCAAGTTTTGGGTAAGGATTAGGTGGACTATGGAATAAGGAGTGGCAAGAGCCTAAGCTTGGGGATTCCCAAGGCACCCCAAGGTAATATTCAAGGAGGCCAAAGAGCCTAAGCTTGGGGATGCCCTAGGAAGGCATCCCCTCTTTCGTCTTCGTCTATCGGTAACTTTACTTGAGGCTATATTTTTATTCACCACATGATATGTGTTTTGCTTGGAGCGTCTTGTATGATTTGAGTTTTTTCTTCTTAGTTTTCCACAATCATCCTTGCTATACACACCTTTTGGGAGAGACACACATGAATCGTGATTTATTAGAATACTATATGTGCTTCACTTAATCTTTTGAGCTAGGCATTTTTGCTCTAGTGCTTCACTTATATCTTTTTAGAGCACGGTGGTGGTTTTATTTTATAAAAATTATTTAACTCTCGTACTTCACTTATATTATTTTGAGAGTCTTTGAAAACAGCATGCTAATTTGCTTTGGTTATAAAATTAGTCCTAATATGATAGACATCGAAGAGGGATATAATAAAAACTTTCATATAAAATGCATTGACTACTATGAGAAGTTTGATTCCTTATGATTGTTTTGAGATATGAAGATGGTGATATTAGAGTCATGCTAGTGAGTAGTTGTGAATTTGAGAAATACTTGTGTTAAGAGCATCTACAGCAGTTGGCCCCCCAAGGAGGCATAAAATCGCCACTGGGAGAGAGCCGGTACAATCACTGAGGCGGTTGGGCATCCACCGCCCCTGTGTCGCCTCAGCGCCGATTTTGGCCCAATTTTCGGCCCACTTTCGGCGAATAAAGGCCCATATGGGTGAGAACTGGCCCATATTCGGCGTGGTTCGTCGTGGCTCGGGGTTGAATTCTCAACATAAATATTTTTTATCACATAGTTCATCACAGAAAATCAAATAGTTCAACAAAATAGTGCAACAACAAATAGTTCAATACAAATTATATAGTTCAACAAATAATAACTCATATTTCATCACACGTCGAGCCTGGCATCGCCCTTGAGCCTCCATAGGTGCTCCACCAGATCCTACTGCAGTTGATGGTGCACATGTGGGTCTCGGATCTCCTGACGCATACTGAGGTAGGCAGTCCAGGTTGCCGGTAGGTGGTGATCAACTTCGGCTAGAGGACGCTGCATCTAGTATGGTTTAGTGTCAAACACCGGCTCTTCCTACTCGCTCTCGATGATCATGTTGTGCAATATGACACAACAAGTCATGATCTACCACATTTGATCTTTCGACCAGGTCTGAGCAGTGTACCGGACAACAGCAAATCAAGATTGGAGCACACCAAATGCCCGCTCGACATCCTTCCTGCAAGCCTTCTGCACCTTGGTAAATTGGGTCTTCTTGCCTCCTGGCACATCGTTTGAGACAGTCTTCACAAATGTAGACCATCTCGGATAGATGCCATCAGCTAGGTAGTACCCCTTGTTGTAGTGCCGCCCATTGGCCTCGAAGTTCACCGGAGGAGAATAACCTTCAACAAGCTTGGCAAAGAGAGGGGAGCACTGCAGCACATTGATGTCATTGTGAGTTCCTGGCATACCAAAGAAGGAGTGCCAAATCCAGAGGTCTTGTGTGGCCACCGCCTCAAGTACCACACTACAACTGCCTTTGGCGCCTTTGTACATCCCCTGCCAAGCAAATGGGCAGTTCTTCCATTTCCAATGCATGCAGTTGATGCTTCCGAGCATCCCAGGAAATCCTCTTGCTGCATTCTGTGCTAGGATCCGAGCAGTGTCTTCTGCATTGGGTGTTCGCAAGTATTGCGGTCCAAACACTGCCACCACTGCCCGACAAAACTTGTAGAAACACTCAATGGTGGTGGACTCGGCCATGCGCCCATAGTCGTCGAGTGAATCACTCGGAGCTCCGTATGCAAGCATCCTCATCGCTGTCATGCACTTCTGGATCGAGGTGAATCCAAGTTTGCCGGTGCAATCCTTCTTTCACTTGAGGTAGCTGTCGAACTCACGGATGGAATTCACAATCCTGAGGAAAAGCTTTTGGCTCATCTGATAATGGCGCCGAAATGTTTTGTCGCCGTGCAGTGGAGCGTCGGCTAAGTAGTTGGAGTAGAGCATGCAGTAGCCTTCGAGACGATGCCGGTTCTTTGCTTTCATCCGCCCTGGCGCCGAGCCACCTCGCCGCAGCTTTTCATTGCTCGCCAGCAGGGCAGCGAGGGCGGCCAAGACCATGAGATGTTCCTCTTCCTGGACGTTGGCCTCGGCTTCCTCCTACAACAGCGCGACGAGCACTTCCTTGTCTTCCGAGTCCATTGCCGAGGCAGGCAAATCGCCGAAAACCTTGCGGGCGCGGTGGGCGCGTACCCGCCGCTAAATTGCCCCTCCGCGGCCGGAAACGGCCGAAAAATGGCTAGCTACTGGCGGAAGGGCTGCCTCGGCGAAACCTCTGCTCTTTTTTCGGTGGGGATGGCTATCTAGCAGTAGCGGGGCGGTGGGCGGCGCAGGGATACAGCCGGTTGGCGGCCGAGCGCGTGGGGGGTGGGAGGCAAATCGGGAAGAAAGACTTGACTTTTCGCCTGATGGTGTGGGCCAGATGTGCTTTTCGCTTGTGCCGGATCCCCCGAGCGCCCCCAATGCACCGGATTCGGCCTGCGATCGCCGGGCCAAAAAAAGGGCCGAACCGGCGGATTACGGCATCCTGGGGGCGCGACTGGGGCGTTTTTCGGCACCGGCACTGAAAAAGTCGCCTGGGGTTGGGGGCTGTTGGGGGCGCGGCTGGAGATGCTCTAAGGTTTGTGAGTCCCGTAGCATGCACGTATGGTGAACCATTATGTAACGAAGTTGGAGCATGAGATATTTTTTTATTGTCTTCCTTATGAGTGGCGGTCGGGGATGAGAGATGGTCTTTTCCTACCAATCTATCCCCCTAGGAGCATGCGCGTAACACTTTGTTTCAATGACTAATAGATTTTTGCAATAAGTATGTGAGTTCTTTATGAATAATGTTGAGTCTGTGGATTATACGCACAATCACCTTTCCGCCATTGCTAGCCTCTCTAGTACCGCGCAATTTTTGCCGGTGCCATAAACCCACCATATACCTTCCTCAAAACAGCCACCATACCTACCTATTATGGCATTTCCATAGCCATTCCGAGATATATTGCCATGCAACTTTCCACTGTTCCATTTATTATAACACGCTCCATCATTGTCATATTGCTTTGCATGATCATGTAGTTGACATCATATTTGTGGCAAAGCCACCGTTCATAATTCTTTCATACATGTCACTCTTGATTCATTGCACAGCCCGGTACACCGCCGGAGGCATTCACATAGAGTCATATTTTTGTTCTAGTATCGAGTTGTAATTTTTGAGTTGTAAGTAAATAGAAGTGTGATGAAATTCACTATTAGAGTATTGTCCCATGTGAGAAAAAAAAGAGAAAGACCAAAAAAAAAGAAGGCCCAAAAAAAGAGAAAATAAACAAAAATGAGAGAAAAAGAGAGAAGGGACAATGTTGCTATCCTTTTGCCACACTTGTGCTTCAAAGTAGCACCATGATCTTCATGATAGAGGGTCTCCTATATTGTCACTTTCATATACTAGTGGGAATTTTTCATTATAGAACTTGGCTTGTATATTCCAACGATGGGCTTCCTCAAAATGCCCTAGGTCTTCATGAGCAAGCAAGTTGGATGCACACCCACTTAGTTTATTTTTGATCTTGGATGACCCACAAGTATAGGGGATCAATTGTAGCACTTTTTGATAAGTAAGAGTGTCGAACCGAATGAGGAGCAGAAGGAAATGACAAGTGTTTTTCAGCAAGGTAATGTCTGCAAGTGCTAAAATTGTAAGTATCAGAGTAGTTTGATAGCAAGATAATTTGTAAGGAGCAAGTAACGACAGTAGTAACAAAAGTGCAGCAAGGTAGCTCAATCCTTTTGAGGCAATGGATAGGCCAAAACAGTCTCTTATAATAAGCAAAGCGTTCTTGAGGGTACATGGGAATTTCATCTAGTCACTTTCATCATGTTGATTCGATTCGTGTTCGCTACTTTGATAATTTGATATGTGGGTGGACCGGTGCTTAGGTGTGTTCTTACTTGAATAAACCCCCTACTTATGATTAACCCTCCCGCAAGCATCCGCAACTACGAGAGAAGTATTAAGAATAAATTCTAACCATAGCATTAAAGTTTTGGATCCAATCGGTCCCTTACGGAATAACGCATAAACCGGGGTTTAAGCTTGTGTCACTCTCGCAACCCATCATCTAATTGCTACTCCACAATGCATTCCCTTAGGCCCAAATATGGTGAAGTGTCATGTAGTCGACTTTCACATGACACCACTAAGGGAATCACAACATACATACTATCAAAATATCGTACACATATCAAGTTCACATGATTACTTGCAACATGATTTCTCCCGTGACATCAAGAAAAAAAGTAACTACTAACGAATGATAATCATGCTCAAGATCAGAGGGGTATTAAATAGCATATTGGATCTGAACATATAATCTTCCACCAAATAAACCATATAGTAATCAACTACAAGATGTAATCAACACTACTAGTTACTCACAAGCACCAATCTATAGTCCCGGTAACAAGATTGAACACAAGAGATGAACTAGGGTGCTAGATGAGATGGTGTTGTTGAAGATGTTGATGGAGATTGCCCTCCCCAAGATGGGAGAGTTGTTGGTGATGATGAGGACGATAATTTCCCCCTCCGGGAGGGAAGTTTCCCTGGCGAAATCGCTCCGCCGAAGGGCAAAAGCGCTCCTGCCCAAGTTCCGCCTCGAGACGGTGGCGCTCCATCCCGAAAGTCCTCTCCTTATTTTTTCTAGGTCAAAATGACATATATATACTAGAATATGGGCACTGGAGGTGGGTCTGGGTGAGCACAACCCACCAGGGCGCGCCTGGGCTCCCTGGCGCGCCCAGGTGGGTTGTGCCCACCTGGTGGGCCTCATATGGTACTTATTTGCTCCAATATTCATCATATATTCCGTAAAAATTCTCCGTGGAGTTTCAGCTTGTTTGGAGTTGTGCAGAATAGGTAGCCTGATGTAGCTTTTCCAGGTCTAGATTTCCAGCTGCCGGAATTCTCCCTCTTTGTGTGTACCTTAATAATTATGAGAGAAAAGGCATTACAATTACTCCAAAGAGCATTATTATGCATAAAAACATCATAAATAACAGTAGGAAAACATGATGTAAAATGGACGTATCAACTCCCCCAAGCTTATACCCGCTTGTCCTCAAGCGAAAACCGAAATCGAAAAACATGTCCACATGCTTAGAGAGAGAGAGGTGTCGATAAAAACAAAATATGGACATAGAAGCATCATGTTGATTATTATAACAGCAACAAACTTAAACATAAGACTCTTATCATATAACTTTTATCATATACTTCTCATGAATAAGTGACAATTCATCACACTATCGAAGTATAAAGCAATAACTCTATTAGAAACCAACAAACTATGTCCTCAGTCAACTTTGCAACTACAATTAATCATCTTTTAGGAAGGGTCACATATCGGAGCCTTTAGGCAAGTCTACATACTCAACCATCATATAGTCTTCTATGATTGCTAACACTCACCGCATACACATGAGCAAAACGTTTCAACCGGACACATAGAAAGACAGGGGCTTATAGTTTCGCCTCCCAACGTACTCACCTCAAGGGTGATGTCAACAATAACTCATGATACCCATATTCAACTGGACATATGTGCCTAGATCTTTCCTCACCGCATGATGCTTGCCTAAAGAGAAAGTAAAAAAGGAATAGAGGGAAAACTTTGACTCTTTGCATGAAAGTAAATACATAAAAGTAAAATATAGACCCTTCACAGAGGGAAGCAGAGGTTGCCATGCGCTTATTTGTTTGTATGCTCAACCCCTTAGTGCAAAAGAACGTCACGTTGCATTGCCCCTTGTGATGGCAGCCTTTATTATGCAGTCTGTCGCTTTTATTCTTCACCATCACAATTTTGTACAACGCTCAATTTTCTCTTACACTAAATGACCTCACACTTTTGGAAGCATTTTTTATTGCCTTATTGCACCGATGAAAACTTAGTTGAGGGATCTTGCTCAATCCCTAGGTAGGTATGGTGGACTCTTAAAAATAAGATTTGGGTTATGGGTTTTTGGATGCACAAGTAGTATCACTACTTAGTGCGGAATTTTTGGCTAGCAAAGATAGGGGCAAGAACCACATGTTAAAGGATCTATGACATTATGACTTCTATGTGAATATGAACAAACATAAATCATTAAGTTGTCCTTGTCCAACGTCAACAATTTTGGCATATAATATTTTGATGGGGGCTCACAATCACAAAAGATTTCTAGGACAGTATATTTATATGTGAATCTTCTCTTCCCTTATTAATTCTTTCATGAGTTGCATCATGGACTAATGCTATGTTTATCAATCTCTAATAAAATTTTCTACTTATACTTTTCCTTATGTGGTGTCATCACCTACCATAAGATTAGCATATGATCTTCTTGATTTACTTCCTTTCCTTTTATTTATTTTTGTTCTTTTTTATTGCAACAAGAAAGTAAAGAAAGAAAAAAACTCAAACTAAAGTTTATTATGTATCTCGCACACGATTACAAAGATAGATTACTAAGCAAACTCTTGAAAAGAAAAGATCGAACTAAACTTTTATTCATCTAAAGCAAAAGATCAAACCTAAATAAGTAAATGCAAAACATAGTGGGGATGATACAATACCGGGGCACCTCCCCCAAGCTTGGCGGAAGCCAAGGGGAGTGCCCATACCCGATAATCAATTTTCTTTTGGTGATGAAGAAGAAGGTGGTGGTGATGAAGCGATCCTGTCCTTTAGGATCAAGAGATTCTCCAATCGATGGATGACGCTCTAGAGGTGGATGATGTGCTCTTGATGCAGAATATTTTCACGGGTGAGATACTTATTTTGCACACGAACCGTTTCAATGATGCAAAAGGCTTCAATCTTAGTAGCATATCTTCTTCTTCCTCCTCGGCTGGAAGTGCTTGCTCGACCACCGGAGGTTGGTCAACAGTAGCCTCCTTGCTCTCGTCTCCCTTAACAGCTTCTACGACGTCTTCTCTCTTCAACTCGATCTTCATCAGCCAAGCATCCTCTTCTACGTTGTTGGAGGAGGAAGAAGACATGATGCATGTCTTAACAGATCTGACCAGGAACAGCAAAAAAAACAAAACATAATATTCCTCTGTGATACGGTGGTCAATAGGTTCGGGGGGTATATAAAGATTTTTTTATCTTGGGAAACAAGCAAATGGAAGAAAAACGGAGTCCGAAGGGTATGCGAGGTAGGCACAACCCACCTGGGCGCGCCAGGCGCGCCCTGGTGTCTTGTGCCCACCAGGGTACGCTTCCTTGGAGTTTCTTATTTTCCTAATTTTCTAAATATTCCAAAACTGACAAAAAATATTTTTACGGATTTTTCGGAGTTTGTTTACTTACCGTATCACGTACCTCCTTATTTTCACGATTCTGGAGTGTTCCGGAAGGACTCTTTTATATATTCTTCCGGTGTCAAAGTTTGGATAATATTGCTTTCAATGTTAATGGGCGTACCTGAGATATAATGTTTTATTCGTTGCCATTAACAACTTTCGGGCTAGTACCTTCAGCATTATTTATTTTGATAGCTCCAGACCGATAATCCTCCTCGATAACATAGGGTTCTTCCCATTTTGAGAGGATTCTTCCTGCAAAGAATCTGAACCGAGAGTTGTACAAAAGAACATATTCTCCAACTTTAAACTCACACTTTTGGATTCTTTTATCATGCCATCTTTTGACTTTTTCTTTAAATAACTTGGCATTTTCATAAGCTTGGGTTCTCAATTGATCTAAAGAGCTAATATCAAATAACCTCTTTTAACCGACAAGTTTGTAATCATAGTTGAGTTCTTTGATTGCGCAATATGCTTTATGTTCTAACTCAAGAGGTAAATGACAAGATTTTCCATAAACCATTTTATAAGGAGACATACCCATAGGATTTTTATATGCTGTTCATCAGACCAAAGTGCATCATCTGATTTCTTAGACCAATTCTTCCGAGACCTATTGACAGTCTTTTGCAAGATTAATTTTATTTGTCTATTGCTTAGTTCAACTTGACCACTAGACTGTGGATGATAAGGTGATGCAATTCTATGGTTAACATCATACTTGGCAAGCATTTTACAGAAAGCACCATGAATAAAGTGTGAACCACCATCTGTCATTAAATATCTAGGGACTCCAAACCTTGGGAAAATAACTTCATTAAGAATTTTAATAGAGGTGTTCTTGTCGGCGTTCCGGGACCGGGGGTGCCCAGACTTGCGTGCCTGCGGCCCGTGGCGTGGCTCCACCAACGGCCTGGTATGGCCCAGCTTTGGCAGCAGCAGCTCAAGACCCTCGCGAGGGGCCGGGCCTCGCGAGGCGGATGACACCAAGACCTCCCTGGGGGCAGTCTCACTAGGCTGGCTCCCGAGGAGCGGAGATATCTATTCAAGGGACGCCTCGCGAGGTTCACATGACGTGAGCCGTGACAACCAAGGCCAGGCGGGCGCCGGCGGGCGCAGTGTACCAGTTTCCTCTTTGGTAATAAAGAGGCAAGCGCGGGCGAGGAGTTCCGAGGCATCAGGCAAAGGTTTCCATACCGGTGTAACAGGACCAAGACCAGCAGGACGGCACGACAGAGGTCATCACGGAGCCCACAACAACATCACCACAAGAGCCTTTGGCAGGCAGAGACCACCTTTTGTCAGGATAGCTTGTACTAGTTGTCCCCCTTCAAACTTGGCCGTTGTGGGATCCCTTCCCGCCTAACATTTGGGAAGAGGACCAGGCACTACTTCAGGATGCTGCTAACGCGACACTACGATCAGAGACCCTTCGACGAAACTGTGTGCGATGCAATAATCGCAAACGGTGGTGTAAAAAACCGTCACAAAAGGCGCAAAACGTTTGCGATGATGGATGCATCAAACACGGTCAGATTTTAGTTACGTGTGTGATTCAGAGCATACAGTTCAGTTCAATTAACCGTTTTTGATGAGTAGGAACAAAAGAAACGGGCAGCCAGATGAAGGTGTGTGCGATGTACAGCATACGGTTCACTCGGATGAACTGTTTGTGATTAGGCAACACAACAGAAACGGTCAGCTAGATCAAGGTGTATGCGATGTACAGCATACAGTTCACTCGCATGAACTGTTTGTGATTAGGCAAGACAAAAGAAACGGTCAGCCAGATCAAGGTGTGTGCGATGTACGACATGTGGTTCACCTAGATGAACTGTTTGCATTGAGACAAGAGAACTGAAATGGTTCAATATAACAAATACCATAAATATTGCAAGGTTCAAATTCAAAGATTTCAATGCCCAAATTCATACATTGCATGTTGCCTCATTTCTGAAAAGGGGTCAGCCGCTGACAAGTCATGTATGGGTTTGACACAATAACTTTCAATTGCTTTGCCATATGATCTTCCAATATGAAGTTTGGCATTTTTGGAGGCACTTCCATTCGACAGTACCAGCCGTCTTTGATAATCATACCATTGATCTTTCCTAATTAAATGCGTGTTCAACCTTAGTACACTCAACACCTTTGCTCTGGCAAGAAAGAACCTGGCGAGTGTAATCTCTGGTGGGGTCCCTCGGTAGGAGTTCAAAGTAATATTTGAGAGATGCAGATCCAGGAATTCGATGTGATTGTCGTTATAAACATCATCCACCTCCGGGCCTAATATGCACTGCAAAAGAAGAGAACGAACGTGTTAGTGCCTACATGCAGTTTTGAACACTGCTACACGCCCATTTGGTTGCAGGATTTGTAAAATGCACCAACGTGCGATCTTTGATCTGGCATGATTAACATGGGCATTTGATTACAATCTAGAAACATGTAGCCTTCTTCACAAGAGGTTGGATTGGATGAAAAATTCCCTAAGAAAACTAGTACAGATGAATCCAAAGGAGAAATGCTTATGGATGATTGTAACCATATGAATGAAGCAACCAATATGGGGTGGGGGTGTATGTCCTAAAATCCTCCAAAATTCCTTCAGAAATCATAGTATATTGTCATTGTAAACTTGGGAAAGGTGCAAAAAATTGAACTCCCTTATGGTTAACATTTAACAGGAAAGGAACATCACCTCGATATACAGCTTCTTCAGGTATGGAAAGCATCTCAGGCAACTGACAACTTGGTCCAGGTTGGGGATGATGATTCTAGTGCCAAGACCTTCACTGTGCCCAGTGCAGGTGAAGCTTCACTGGATGATAGAGCGAACATACATCTTCAAAACTAGAAATAACGTTGATATCAAGAAGGAGAGGTATATAAGGCATCGTTGTACCTGAAAGTTGTAGTATTTGATAGACGAGTAGCCCATCACTTTCAATTTCGGCGCAGAAATGACATTGATTCTTGTTGGACCTTGTTGATTAACTACAAGTAATCTCTCAAGTGAAGGTGTGTCCTGGATGACCATATTGCGGTCCACCTTTTGTGATCTCTCGTTGCAGCACCAACAACACACATAAATAGTGTGGAGAGTCCAGGAGGTGATGTGTAAGGTACTCAACCAATTCATCGCCTGAAGACGAAGGAACTTGAGTGCAGTACAGGCACGGAGCACGCGCTCCATGTCATCCTTTGGGATGTGGACAGCACCGAGCTCGAGGTGCTTCAGTCGTGGTAGAAAAAGAGCAGGCGCATCATTAAGGGGGGGATGGCAGTTCATGAACTTGGCGAGGCATAGCATGGGCGCGAAGCGGAGCGCGGATGTTGGTAGCAAGGGCATATGCCGATCATTATAACTTAGCTTCTCGAGTTGATCTATGGCGCGGGATCGAAACCACTCGTCAAGCTTGGCTCGGTCCTTGCCATTGGAACGGAACTTGCCCACGATAAGGCCTTTGATTGGGCCATGGTGACTGCTGAGGATCTGGGAGAACGCATCCAAGCTTTGGCGATAGCCATGGCAGAGCTTGTGGGCATGCAGGAGGTCGACAGGGGTGTGGAGCCATAGGGTGCGCCACCGCCGGGAAAGGGCGGCTGTGCTCGCCCGATATTTGATTGGGAGGAGGGATATGATGAATATCAACATATCATCGGGCAGGTTGTTGATGAAGTCTAGGCTTGCTGGAGTCGCTTGCGGTTCTTTCTCGACCCGCCTATGCTTGTTGGCAGTCTCGTTCTCCACCTCGTCGGCGGGGACGGAAACCTCTGTCTCCATATTCACGCCGTGCTCCGGTGCTTCAGCAGCCCCGATGGGGCGCTTCGGCGGCATCCTCGTACACTGACGGCTTTGAGGACTCAGAGCAGCATCAAGGATGCGGGCGGAGAGAGAGGAATTATGTGTGTGGCGAGGATGGGGGTTGCGGCCGCTCGGTGGTGCCATTAATATAGACCAGTGGGAGCGAGGTGGGCGGCGGTCCAAGGCTGTTTCTAAACCCGGGAATGGTTTGGATTGGAACCACGGTTTCAATTTGGTTTCTCTACCAGATCGTCTTTGGATGGGTTTAAATGGGTTGGGACCCTAATATAATCTGGTGTGGATTGGGCTTTATGTATTATGGATTAGTCTGGTTCAATTTGGACACGTACAAATTGGTCTCAAACAATCTCAACTCATAGATGGAAACCGGTCTCCCGACCCAAGCACCAACGCCTTCAGCCTCGACGGTCGTTGCCATGCGCTGCCGGGACGTTGGCCGTCGGTTGTCGCTGCCACCGGCTGGAGCTCGCTCATCTCTCCTCCAGCTTTCCGACCCTTGAAGCTGCCCGATTTTAGTTGGTTCCTATGTCCAAAGGCTTGAGTCCTCGCCGCCGCCGCCATGGAGCTCGAGTCTGTCTCCGCCGCCGCCGTTGGTTTCGACTTTCGAGTCGTCTCCGTCGCTGCGGTTTCTGTCTCCTCATCGACGTCCAGAGCTCCGTCTACAGGTTCTACCTCCTGGTGTTGCCCTCACAGCTTCCGGTAGAAAGATTCCTAGATGCAATTCACGAACTCGGCACCTGCATATATGGACTTGTCCTGCCCACGGTTTCAATCTGTGGATTCAGTCCAAAAATGGAACCGGTTTTGGATTGGGTTGGGTGAAAAACAAGTACAGATTGGTTTGGTTTGGATTCTAGCAGAATTTTGTTGGATCGAGTTGGTTTGGATTCTGCCTGTGTAGTCACCTGGTTTGGGTTGGCTTTAGTCTGGATGATAAACTATTCACAGGCTTAGCTGTCTCGCTTCTCGGTGAGAACGACTGCTTAATCTCTAGTATGAATGAAATCTATGCTTAATTACTGAATTTTAGTTGCAAAAAATAGATAGTGCTATTGATTTTAGTTGTATATTTTGACAAATCGCAGTGTCTCCTGGCTTAGCGCCGAAGTCTGGCTTTAATTTGCATACCGTAATCTGAACCGTTTGCGTTGAAGAGATACACAGATCATGCGTTGAACAGCTTGTGCGCTTCCCGGTGAGCCTGCGCACCAGACTGCGCTCGCAAGCCTCCAGTTCAGTCAAGCAGCTGTCCACACGACACCTCCTATAGCCATTAAAACCAAGACACGTGTTGTCACAGAAGTGGTAGCTATTTTTTTTTTAATTCTACAAACGTTTGAGATATTAAAGTGGTAGCTATTTTTTTTCAAAATGCCTTTGTTGGTTGTCATTATTCGGGTGCGCCTTCTCTCAAAATGGACATGAAAAATACCACAGCATGTCGGGTGCCCTTCCATGATAGCATGCCAAGTATCATGAATTACAGATGAGTTTTAGATTTACTAGAATTTAAAAACAAAGTATCTCAACGTTTTGCCGACAATGAACGGTACCCTGGTGTTTGAAATTCATTCCCATTTCTTGCATGGGACCTAAGCATGCACCCAGGGACACAAATTTGATTTTTCAACCCATTTATATGCACTGGAGCATGTGCCTGTAGTTCAAATTTGAATTATGCACATAAATTCATTGAAAACTCAGTTAATGCATAAAAATGTCCAAACGAACCCCGAAAAATCACAAAAATTCACACAACACTCATGTTGTTCTACGTTGACACGAGAAAAAAAATTGAAAGCTATAAGAGGCAATGGATATCATTTCGTCCGCAAAGGTGGGACGTTCCCTACCGAAAACCATCATGCTTGTTGTGAGAACCTCCGGTTTGTGAGAAGCATATATCCAAACCTACCCAAAATGGGACAAAAAATTACCATGGCATGTTGATGCCGCACCATGATAGCATGCCAATTTCATGAATTTCAGACGAGTTTTAGATTTACTAGAATTTTAAAACAAAGTATCTCAACGTTTTGCCGGCAATCAACGGTGCCCTGGTGTTTGAAATTCATTCCCATTTCTTGCACGGGACCTAAGCATGCACCCAAGGACACATATTCGATTTTTCGACCAATTTATATGCACTGGAGCATGTGCATGTAGTTCAAATTTGAATTATGCACATAAATGCATTGAAAACTCAGTTAATGCATCAAAATGTCCAAACGAACCCCGAAAAATCACAAAAATTCACACAACACTCCTGTTGTTCTATGTTCACACGAGAAAAAAATTTGAACGCAATAAGAGGCAATGGATATTGTTTCGTCCCCAAAGGTGGGACGTTCCCTACCGAAACCTATCATTCTTGTTGTGAGAAGCTCCGGTTTGTGAGAAGCATGTACCCAAACCTGCCCCAAATGGGACAAAAATTTTACCATGGCAAGTTGATGCCGCTCCATGATAGCATGCCAAGTTTCATGAAATTCAGACGAGTTTTGGATTTACTAGAATTTAAAAACCACGCATCTCAATGTTTTGCAGGCAATCAACGGTGCCCTGGTGTTTGAAACCATTTCTTGCATGGGACCTAAGCATGCACCCAAGGACACAGATTTGACTTTTCAACCAATTTATATGCACTGGAGCATGTGCATGTAGTTCAAATTTTAATTATGCACATAAATGCATTGAAAACTCAGCTAACCCATAAAAATGTCCAAACGAACCCCGAAAAATCACAAAAAATAACACAACACTCCTGTTGTCCTATGTTGACACGAGAAAATTTTTGAAAGCAGTAAGAAGCAATGGATATAGTTTCGTCCCCAAAGGTGGGGCGTTCCCTACTGAAACCATCATGCTTATTGTGAGAAGCATATACCCAAACCTGCCCCAAATGGTACAAAAATCAACGGTACCCTGGTGTTTGAAATTCATTCCCATTTCTTGCATGGGACCTAAGCATGCACCCAGGGACACAGATTTGAGTTTTCAACCAATTTATATGCACCGGAGCATGTGCATGTAGTTCAAATTTGAATTATGCACATAAATGCATTGAAAACTCAGCTAATGCATAAAAATGTCAAAACGAACCCTGAAAAAACACAAAAATTGACACAACACTCCAGTTGTCCTATGTTGACACGAGAAAAAATTTGAAAGCAATAAGAGGCAATGGATATCATTTCGTCCCCAAAGGTGGGATGTTCCCTATCGAAACCATCATGCTTGTTGTGAGAAGCTCTCATTTGTGAGAAGCATATATCCAAACCTGCCCCAAATGGGATAAAAAATTTACCACAGCATGATGATGCCGCTCCATGATAGCATGCCAAGTTTCATGAATTTCAAACGAGTTTTGGATTTACTAGAATTTAAAAACCAGGGATCTCAATGTTTTGTTGGCAATCAACGGTGCCATCGTGTTTGTAATTCATTCCCATTTCTTGCATGGGACCTAAGCAAGGACCCAAGGTAACATATTTTATTTTTCAACCAATTTATATGCACTGGAGCATGTGTATGTAGTTCAAATTTGAATCATGCACATAAATGCATTGAAACTTAGTTAATGCATAAAAATGTCCAAATGAACCCCGAAAAATCACAAAAAATAACACAACACTCTTGTTGTCCTATGTTGACACGAGAAATTTTTTGAAATCAATAAGAGGCAATGGATATCGTTTCATCCCCAAAGGTGGGGTGTTCCCTACTGAAACCATCATGCTTGTTGTGAGAAGCATATATCCAAACCTGCCCCAAATGGTACAAAATTTTTACCACGGCATGTTAATGCCGCTCCATGATAGCATGCCAAGTTTCATGAATTTCAGACGACTTTTGGATTTACTAGAATTTAAAAACCATGCATCTCAATGTTTTGATGGCAATCAACGGTGCCATGGTGTTTGAAATTAATTCCCATTTCTTGCATGGGATCTAAGCATGCACCCAAGGACACAGATTTGATTTTTCAACCAATTTATATTCACCGGAGCATGTGCATGTAGTTCAAATTAGAATTATGCACATAAATGCATTGAAAACTCAGTTAATGCATAAAAATGTCCAAACAAACCTCGAAAAATCACAAAAACTAACGCAACACTCCTGTTGTTCTATGTTGACACGAGAAAATTTTGAAAGCAATAAGAGGTAATGGATATCGTTTCGTCCCCAAAGGTGGGGCGTTCCCTACTAACACCATCATGCTTGTTGTGAGAAGCATATACCCAAACTTGCCCCAAATGGGACAAAAAAATTACCACGGCATGTTGGTGCCGCTCCATGATAGCATGCCAAGTTTCATGAATTCCAGACGAGTTTTGGATTTACTAGAATTTAAAAACCAGGCATCTCAATGTTTTGCCGACAATCAACGGTGCCATGGTGTTTGAAATTCATTCCCATTTCCTGCATGGGACCTAAGCATGCACCCAAGTACACATATTTTATTTTTCAACCAATTTATATGCACTGGAGCATGCGCATTGATACGTCCATTTTGCATCATGCTTTTATATCGATACTTGTTGCATTATGGATTGTTATTACACGTTATGTCACAATACTTATGCCTTTTCTCTCTTATTTTACAGGGTTTACATGAAGAGGGAGAGCCAACAGCTGGAATTCTGGGCTGGAAAAGGAGCAAATATTAGAGACCTCTTCTGCACAACTCCAAAAGTCCTGAAACTTCACGGAGGCACGTTTTGGAATATATAAAAAATACTGGAGAAAATATTAACCAAAGGGGGCCCACACCCTGGCCACGAGGATGGGGGGCGCGCCCCCTGCCTCATGGGCCACCTGGCAGGCCTCCGGTGCCCATCTTCTGCTATATGAAGTCTTCTACCCTGGAAAAAATCATAAGCAAGCTTTCGGGAAGAAACACCGCCGCCACGAGGCGGAACCTTGGCGGAACCAATCTAGGGCTCCGGTGGAGCTGTTTTACCGGGGAAACTTCCCTCCGGGAGGGGGAAATTGTCGGTGTACTAGAGTAGGGGTACCCTAGTATCCCGAACTTGTGCACGAGCAGTTGTAGCCCTCCGCGGCAAGGCTTACCGGGTGACCGCCAAGGTCCTTTGTAGTTCCTTTGGAGCCATTCAAGAACAAAGTATTCATAATGTCGCAAAAGAACTTAGAGAAGGGCGGGCAGAGCCCGCAGTAGAAAAAGAGCGCGAAGAAGGGATACCCCGTCGGGGCCAATTCTGCGGCAGAGGCGGGGAGTACCTTCGTGCGCGGATGCGCGCGCGTCTCCGTCGACCAGAAGAGGTAGTAGTTCTCCCTCAGCTCCCTCGCGGCGAGCTGAGGGGGGAAGACGGCCCGCTCCTTCCGCAGCGCCGCAAGTCATAGCCGCTCGGCCGACTTCACGGTCTTCCCCTTGTCGGCTTTCGGGCACATGGCGGAGGCAGTGGAGGAGGTCGACGACATTGTTGGTGCTGGTGGCAATGGGGGGCGGAGCGCTGCTCTCTTTTCAGCCTTGAAGAGAAGAGGGAGCGGTGGTTTTCGATGGGACAAGAATCGGCAAGGTAGGCGGCGTGCCCTGCTTCCCCTGCTTATAAAGGGAAGAGGCGGACGTTCTATTTCCCGAATAAAGAAACCCCCACGACCTCGCCCACGATCTCTCACACGACGCCCACGTTCGGTGCGTGCCGTTCGTGGGGACGTGGTGGGTCCGGGGCGATTATGGTGTGACCGGGCGCGTGTGCCCGTGCCCTGTTTTGGGCCTGGCCCAACAGCTCTCGGCACCGTGTGTGGCCCAGGCCCGGGGGCTCCTGTCGGTGTACTAGAGTAGGGGTACCCTAGTATCCCGAACTTGTGCATGAGCAGTTGCAGCCCTCCGCGGCAAGGCTTACCGGGTGACCACCAAGGTCCTTTGTGGTTCCTTTGGAGCCATTCAAGAACAAAGTATTCAAGCCAAGGAGACAAGGCCCCGGCAAGAGGAGCTTGTCGGGAAGGCCACCCAAGACACATAGGAAACAAGGCCCCGGCAAGAGGAGCTTGCCGGGAAGGCCACCCCAGGCACTTACAAGACAAAGCCCCGGCAAGAGGAGCTTGCCGGGAAGGCCCGGTGAGCGACAAGCTTCCGGGCGCGACAAGATAACGGCCGCGGCAAGGCGCTTGCCGCGACAGACCACCTCTCTGTACCTACGCTCCAGCGCATCCACTAACGTGTCGCCCTGGGGCCTTTCCAGGCGCGCGTGGCGAGAGGCTGTGCAGCCAGCGGTGCGAGGTGGCAAGCAACGCTGACAAGTTTGCCATCGTGGCGGACAGTGGCGCCCCTGACGGTCCATGTTTGCACTGTTAGGGCGACAAGATGGGCATTTAATGCCTTTGTCCCCTGACGTCAGAGTTAGGTAGTACAACATACCTTTGTATGCAAGTAGGTGTACCCACCACTAGTTTTACATTTGTACCCCGTCTACGTTGCCACCTGCCGGAGCCCTTTGAGCATATAAAAGGAGGCCCATGCGCAACGTAGAAGGGGTTGGTCGATCGATCAGTTCCCTCCGGGCTCGGTCTCGTTAGCTGCTCGTGCATCTTGTAGCATTCGAGTGCTCTGAGCAAGAACGCAATACACCTAGACATGCAACAAGAGGAGTGTTATCTCCGGAGAGCTCGACTGGGTAAAACCTCTCGCGTGCTTCGCCTCGATCTGCTCTTCGTGCAACCTCCGCTCCCCGCCCGAGCGGAAAGGGGCTCGGTCCGCCCGGCCCCATAGGTGTCCGTGGGCGATCAGCCTGCCCCGACATCTTTGGCGCGCCCGGTAGAAGCGTCGAGGTTGTGTGAACCTGATCCGGCGTCCACGCCCGGCTAGATCTTCATCACCTTCGTCAACATGCCACCGAAGAAGAAGGCTTTGGCGGCGAAGCCCGTCAGCGTCGAACCCACCACCAGCCAGAGCAAACAGTGGTGGGGTGGACGCCGACGAAGAATGGACGGCGACGGGGAGCTCACGGTGCTACCAAGTCCAAGGACAAGGCCGCCATGCACCTCGGCGTCCGTACATGTACATCGCCCGTCTCAGAGGCGCAGGATCGACAAAGATCATGGCATTCACAATGCCATACGCTCGTTGGACCGAGATCGAGCTGGAGGATCTCGGGACGTTCAAGACCAGCATGCACGCCAACATGCTGGCGCAAGCGAGGCACGGACGCTCGGACGGGATACCGCTCCTTCTAACATAGATAGAGGTTCGAGCATATCCCGCTCCTCGCGCCGTTCGCCACTGCCACCCACTACTCCAGCAGAAGCTCTGGCGAGAGCTCAACTGCTCCTCGATTACCCTCCAACGGCCGACAAGGCCGACGAGTGGAGGGCCACCATACAGAGTCTCATGGGCTTCGCCAACGGCGACGCTCCGCGGCAACCGAGTGCGTCGCTGCCACAGCAGGAACGCCAAGCGCGAGCCGGTGGCGACGAGACCGGTGGGGGTGCAACCACCATGCACTCTCCGCCCCGAAGGCCAAGATCGCCGACTCGCCGGATCCACCTCGACAGCGACTCCACTGCGTCATCAGATCCATGAGCTCATTGCTATCAACGCCAAGTGCTACACGATCGACAGCAAGAGGACGCTCGAACTCGCATCGAGCGCCGAAGAGAAGCGCGACGTCAATCCGACAAGCGCGCCATGCCCTCTGTCGACATGCACGCGCCAGAGGAACCAGGCGACTTGCCGTACACGGTAGGTTGCCCTGCGTTCACTCGTGAGCTGCGGCAAATCCAGTGGCCCAAAGAAGAAAAACTTCAAGCCAAAGCGTCTGGAGAAGCACGACGGCAAGACACATCCGTCGGAGTTCCTCGGCATCTACACCATCGCGGTGCAGGCTGCCGGGGCGAGACGACAAGATCCTTGCCAACTACTTCACCGGTGCTCAAGCCCAACGTCGGGTCTGGCTCATGCACTTGCCGGACAACTCCATATCTTCTTGGGCAGATCTATGCCATCGGTTTGTTGGCGCCTTTACAAAGCGTCCACAAACCCCATGGCCAAGAAAGCGACCTTCATCTGCCGCCCGGAAGGAAGGAGAACCCCTAGCAAGTATATTCAAAGATTCAGCCGTGTACAGCACAACATCCCAGATGTCCACCTGCGCGGTGATCAGCGCGTTCCATCGAGCGTCGCGAAACCGCGAGATGCGGAGGAGATGGCGATGTGCAAAATCGAAGACGTCGATGAGCTATACGCCCTGGCCGACAAGTGCGCCGCGTCTTTGAGGAGGAGGAGACTCCCGGAGAGAATACCAAGCGTGATGATCTCGACAAGAAGAGACCGCCCGGCAAAGAAGAGCCGTGGCGGGCAACAGGAAAAAGAAAGGCAGAGATGTGCTAGTTGTTGAGCAGTCCGGCAACGGAGGTGGCGACAAGAACGCCAAGGCTGGTAGCTCCGGCGAGGAGGTTGCCGCTGGCACCAACCACCAGCCTGTGGCGGCCGCCGACAAGAAGGACGGCTCCGGCAAGCAGTACTGCAAGATCCACCGCACCAAGGGACATGACCTCCAGAGCTGCAAGAAGGTCGAGCAGCTTGTCGAACAGCAGAAGGCTGAATACGAGCGACGCGACAAGGAGAAGGCCCAAGAAGGTGCTGGAGGAGCAAGCAAGAAACATCCCGGCCGGGGAGGACGCCGCGGCAAGGCCAAGCAGCGGCAAGGAGACAGACCTCCCCACGGCCGCGACAAGGATGAAGACGAAGACGACGATGAAGACATGGATGATGACAACGCCGATGAGCAGGAGTTCCAGAAAGCCACGGAGGTCCTGTGCGTTGACGGCGGTGCTTCTCTGCACACCTCCCACCGCCAGATCAAGCAGTGGATGCGGGAGGTCAATGCAGCAGAACCATCCATCGAGTCACGCAAGCCTCTGAAATGGTCCAGCACGCCTATCATCTTTGACATTGAGGACCACCCTGATCGCGTAACAGCGGTCGGGTGCTTGCCGATGTTGGTTTTGCCAACTATCCGCAAAGGAGCAAGCCAAAGGGAAAGATCACGCTGCCGGTGACATTTGGTAGCGAGTTGAACTTCAGGACTGAGAAGGTCACCTTTGATGTTGCTGACTTTCCATTGCCTTACAATGGAATACTTGGCCGTCAAAGACTCGCCAAATTCATGGTGGCCTCTCACTATGCCTACAACCTCCTCAAGATGCCGGGCCCGATAAGTGTCATCTCTGTCCCTGGCGACAAGAAGGATGCTCTTATCTGCGCCGACAAGATCTACCGGGAAGCAGCAGCCACGATAGATTGCAAACCACTTGTCACCGAAGCTCCCGGGGAAGAAGAAGACCAAGTCCGGCAAGAGCTCCGATGCCCACTCCGCAAGCGCACCTCCCTGAGTGCTGCGCTACCGTCGAGGACGCACCATCGAGCTCCACCGGCAAGTATAAGAAGACGATGACAGCTCCACCAGAGACCAAGAAGGTGTCCGCCAAGGAGGACGGCACTGGTGGTACCTTCACCATCAGTGCCTCTCTTGACCCTAAATAGGAAGGCGCGCTCGTTGCTTTCCTGCGGGCGAACGTCGACGTGTTTGCATGGCAACCGCCCCGACATCCCCGTGTTCCTGTGAAAGTAATTGAGCACCGTCTTGCCGCTTGTCCTCATCTTGCGCCCGTCAAGCGAGAAAGTCGAGGAAAGCAAGCGGTGGAGCGTCAAGAGTTCATCGCGGAAGAAATCAAGAAACTGGAAGCGGCAGGCCTTGTCGAGGAGTGCTCCATCCTCGTGGTTGGCCAATCCTGTAGTTGTACGCAAGGCTAACGGGAAATGGAGGCTTTGTATCGACTTTACAGATGTCAATAAAGCTTGTCCCAAAGATCCATTTCCCTTGCCGCGCATCGACCAGATTGTTGACTCCATGGCCGGATGTGATTTGCTTTCATTTCTGGATGCATATTCAGGATATCATCAGATCTTCATGGCAGAAGAAGATGAAGAGAAGACCGCATTCATCACCCCATGTGGCACATACTGTTTTGTACGGATGCCCTTCGGGTTAAAGAATGCTTTGGTTCAACGCTTGCAAGGGTAGTTCATGATGCTTTTGAGCCGCAAATGCACAGAAATGTGGAAGCCTACATGGATGACATAGTGGTCAAAAGCAAGGACAAAGCGGCCCTGGTTCAAGATTTAGATGAAACCTTTGCAAATCTGCGCAAGATCAACCTCAAGCTCAATCCCGAGAAGTGCGTGTTTGGAGTCCCTTCCGGCAAGCTTCTCGGATTCTTCGTGTCTCAGCGGGGAATTGAAGCCAATCCCGACAAGATCAAGGCCATTGAGCAGATTGAAGCACCAAAGCGCGTCAAAGGATGTACGAAGACTTGGCGGTGGAGCTCGATGGTGCGTCCTCGACGGTAGCGCAGCACTCCGAGGAGGTGCGCTTGCCGGAGTGGGCATCAGAGCTCTTGCCGGACTTGGTGACGATGACAGCTCCACCAGAGACCAAGAAGGTGTCCGCCAAGGAGGACGACACTGGTGGTACCTTCACCATCAGTGCCTCCCTTGACCCTAAATAGGAAGGCGCGCTCGTTGCTTTCCTCATGGCGAACGTCGACGTGTTTGCATGGCAACCGTCTGACATCCCCGGTGTTCCTAGGAAAGTAATTGAGCACCGTCTTGCCGTTTGTCCTCATGCGCGGCCCGTCAAGCAGAAAGTCAGGAAGCAAGCAGTGGAGCGTCAAGAGTTCATCGCGGAAGAAATCAAGAAATTGGAAGCAGCAGGCCTTGTCGAGGAGTGCTCCATCCCACGTGGTTGGCCAATCTCGTAGTTGTGCGCAAGGCTAACGGAAATGGAGGCTTTGTATCGACTTTACAGATGTCAATAAAGCTTGTCCCAAAGATCCATTTCCCTTGCCGCGCATCGACCGATTGTTGACTCCACGGCGGATGTGATTTGCTTTCATTTACGGATGCATATTCAGGATATCATCACATCTTCATGGCGTAAGAAGATGAAGAAGACCGCATTCATCACCCCATGTGGCACATACTGTTTTGTACGGATGCCCTTCGGGTTAAAGAATGCTGGTTCAACGTTTGCAAGGATAGTTCATGATGCTTTTGAGCCGCAAATGCACAGAAATGTGGAAGCCTACATGGATGACATAGTGGTCAAAAGCAAGGACAAAGCGGCCCTGGTTCAAGATTTAGATGAAACCTCTGCAAATCTGCGCAAGATCAACCTCAAGCTCAATCCCGAGAAGTGCGTGTTTGGAGTCCCTTCTGGCAAGCTTCTCGGGTTCTTCGCGTCTCAGCGGGGAATTGAAGCCAATCCCGACAAGATCAAGGCCATTGAGCAGATTGAAGCACCAAAGCGCGTCAAGGATGTACGAAGACTTGCCGGTTGCGCAGCTGCTCTCAGCAGGTTTATCTCTAGATCTGGCGGCGCTACCGCCATTTTCAAAATCTTGAAAAAGGCAGGTCCAATGAAATGGACTCCGGAAGCGGAGGCAGCGCTACAGGACTTGAAGAGATACCTGTCCTCCACTCCAACACTTGTCGCACCTAAGCCACAAGAGAAGTTACTGCTATATATAGCGGCAACCAATCAAGTGGTTAGTGCTGTGTTAGTAGTGGAGAGGGAGGCGGATGATGAGTTAGCAACCACGACAGACACATCCAACGACAAGCAGGGGGCTTCGCCGGCAAGCTCTGGGCCCGACAAGGACGAATCTACGCAGACGCATGAGCAGATGCAGAAAAGGATGGTGCAGCGCCCAGGTTACTTTGTCGGGTTCCCTTCCGCAGGGGGCTAGATCAAGGTACTACGGTGTGCGAGAAATTGCTTTCGGCCTTCTCATGGCCTCGAGAAAGCTGCGCCATTACTTTCGTGCACATGAGATCACAGTTGTCACTCGCTTTCCGCTGAAGAGGATACTGCAAAATCCAGAGGCAACAGGCAGGATTGTCGAGTGGGCACTGGAACTGTCGAGCTTTGGCCTCAAGTTTGAGAGCACTTCAACTATCTAAAGCAGAGCATTGGTGGAGTTCATAGCAGAATGGGCGCCAACGCCAGATGAAGAAATTCCAGAAACGAGCGTCCCCGTCAAGGAAACAAGCAAAGAGTGGCTGATGTACTTTAATGGTGCCTTCTCGCTGCAAGGCGCCGGTGCCCGGCGTCTTTGCTTATCGCACCCACCGAGAGCACCTCAAGTACGTAGTCCAGATGCACTTTCCCAAGGAGCAAGCAACAAACAATACAACAGTATGAAGGTTTGCTTGCGGTCTCGAGGATCGCAGTGAGACCTTGGGATCAAGAAGCTCATTGTCGTGGGTGACTCACAACTTGTTATCCGCCAAGTGAACAAGAATTATCGAGTTCGTTGATGGAAGCTTATGTTGATGAAGTGAGGAAGCTAGAAGAGCACTTTGACGGCCTCGCAAATGGAGCATATTCGAGAGCTCGAGCGACATTGCCGATGGCTTGTCAAAGTGCGCCGCACTTAAGTTACACTGTGGAACCAGGGATTTTGTGCTCAAGCTAACTCAACCGTCTGTAACACCACCAACAGACAGAGCAAGAAGAGGAGGTTGATCTCTGGTGACTACTTTCTAGCAGAGCTTCCCGGCCGCCGCCACGAAGGTCCCCAAGATCGACACCAACAGAGCCGAGGGGCGGTCTGCTCCGACAAGCCCTGTGGTTTGCCGTTGAAGCGAGACGCTCCGACAAGTTTTGCTCGCAAGCTTGCCGGGAACGCCAAGCTCCGGATCGAGCCGCAGGTTCTTGCCGTGGAAGCTGATGTTCCCGCAGCAGCAGATGTGCCTTTAGTCCTTGTTGTCGAGCCGCAAGCTCCGGCATGGGCGCAGCAGATTGTCCATTTCCTTGAGACAAGAGAACTTCCGAAGAGCAAGAAGAAGCGGAAAGAGTAGCCCGGCGATCAAGTATGTACCAGTTTGTCGACAGCACACTGTACAGAAGGAGACTCAACGGTGTGAAATTGAAGTGTATTCACCGGGAAGACGGACAAAAGCTGTTGGCAGAGATACATGGAGGCATATGTGGTCATCACATTGGCGCAAGAGCACTTGCCGGCAAAGCTTTCCAAAGAAGGTTTCTTTTGGCCGACAGCCCTCCGTGATGCAATCGCACAAGTAACCAAGTGTGAAGCGTGCGGTTCCATTCCAAACAGACACACCAGCCAGCTCAAGCTCTCCAGACGATCCCTTTATCCCGCCATTTTTGGTGCAGGGAATCGACATCCTCGGCCCCTTCCCCGAGTCTGTCGGGGCTTTGAAGTACTTATGCGTTGCAATCGACAAGTTCACAAAGTGGCCGGAAGTGGAAGCGATGAGGAAGGTGACAACCGCGGTCGGCGATCAAGTTCTTCATGTCGGTTGTTTGCCGCTTCGGAATCCCTAACGGGGTCATCACCGACAACGGCACCACAGTTCTAAGCCGCACCTTCATGCAAGATCGTCCAAGATCTTGGCGCCAAGGTTCTGCCCGCTTCGCTGCTCATCCAAGAAGCAGCGGTCAAGCCGGAGAGGGCAAATGCTGAAGTGCTGCGCGGGCTCAAGACCAGAACTTTCGACAAGGTTGCACAAGTGCGAAGAAACTGGATTGAGGAGCTGCCGGTGGTTCTTTGGTCGATCAGGCGACACCAAATCGAGCCACTAGCCGGACACCTTTCGCTCTAGTCTATGGAGCAGAGGCAGTTCTCCCCACGGAACTCAGATATCGGATCGCCTCGAGTGCTCACTTATGATGAGCTTGAGCAAGAGCAGGCTGTGACAAGATGACGCTGCTCCTTGAGGAGGATCGTCTTCAGGCTCTTTGTCAGACGAGCTGCTCGGTACCCGACAAGCTTTGCGCCGCTTCATAGCCGCAAGGTTAATGCCGAAGTCTCGAGGAAGGCGACCTTGTTCTTCGGTAGCGTTCAGTCCGCCAAGAATTCCAACAAGTTGACGCCAAAGTGGGAAGGCCCTTATCGGGTGAAACGAGTCACTAGGCCTGGCGTTGTCCGCCTTGAGACCGAAGATGGCATTCCGGTGAGCAACTCCTGGAATATTGAGCATCTTCATAAGTTTTACCCATAGGGCGCGGTTGCCGGAACCTGTTCCAGCAACCACCTTTTGTACAAGTCTTGCCGCTGATGCATGTAATCCTTTGTACAAAGCCGGGCGCAGACCCCGTGCATCAGTAAAGCTAGCGTGCTTCGCACACCTTGTCGATTTCATGCCTTTTCACTTCTATTTTGCATGCATCATCTTACATTTTGTGCAGCACCTACCCCTGGTAAGTAATAATGAGCCACAAGGCTCCATATCTTTATTTTCTCTTCTTTCTCTTTCTCAAAGAAAGGAAGGTTCCCCCGCACACAAGTTTGCCGGGGGGGGGGGAAGGAGAAGATAATGGTGTGGACCAAGCATCGCTCAAGGAAGTTTAACTTTACCGGGAAGCAAACAACAGAAAAGCTAAGTTGCCAAAGTTTGAGCAATCAGTTTTAAAAATTTTAAGTTATTTTCCTTGAACGACCGAACTTTGTATGGAAAACCTGTGCGCAGAGGAAGCAATTAAGTAGCTAGTTGCGCCTTACTTTGTTTCGAGTCCGCTCAACAACTTAAGTGAGCTGCGACTAGTTGCGACAAGGTTGCTTGTCGGAAGCGGCACCGCCATTCTGATGTTCACTTTTCAGGCGCATGGCTCAGGTGCCTGCGCCGACAAGTCCCCTAAAAGCGTAAGGCAAAAACATACAAAGGAAGGAATCAAGTAAAGGAAATAACATAGCAATTGATATCCAAAATAAAGTTATATTACAAGATAGCTTGCCGCAGCTCTAATGGATTGTTCCTATGACATGACTAGCAGCGGCAAGAGCAAGAAAAAAATGGGCGGCCTAATCTACGCGGCCACCCTCAACCCTCTTGATCCCGCTCACCCTGTCCACAATGGGTGTGACAAGGGTCTTGAGCGCCTCCACATCGGCATCTGGCGGCAGAGACTTGAGGACGTTGGTGAAGTTGAGGCCCGGGTTGCGGAAGGCCACCTTCATCAGCACCTTTTGGAGGGCTCCAGCAGATCCGGGCGCGACTCCTCGGCCAGCTGTTTTGGGACCTCTTCCCAGAGTCGCTGGAGGCCCGTCGCCACGCCCTTGAAGAATAAGCTAAGCTTGGCGCTGGGTTGGAGGTGCTCGTTGGAAGAATATCCAAGATCCACCATCCCCAGCTCCATCAGCTCGTTGTGGATGGCGGCAGCAGTATCCACAAGACCTTGATCGATGCTCTACACTCTCCCTCAAGGCGCCTGGTGGCAACAGCATTCGCCAGCAGCTCCTCGTCGGCCTTGATCTTCTCCTTCAAGGCCGCCTCCCGCTCCTTGGCGCCGTCCAGCGTCTGAGTCAAAGTAGTCAGCTTCAACTCGAGATCTGCATTGGAGTCCCTGGCGGCGCTGAGCTCCTTGCTCCTCTCGGCGAGACGGCCCTGCAGCTCGCCAAGAGTGTAGGCGTCCTTCTCGTGCTGGGTGCTTGAGTGCGGCAAGCTCCTCGCCGCTCTTCTTGAGGCTGGCCTCCAATTGCGCCACCTTCGTCTCAGCCTCCTTCTTGGAGGCCTCGGCGGCAGCCCAGCGTCCTTTGCCTCCTTGAGAGCCCGCCAAATGTTTCCTCGCGCATGGCGAGATCCTCCTCGTGGCTGTCCAGTTGACCTTCGCTGCGCCCATTTCGCTTTCCAGTCGGACAGCTTCTCGGCGGCAAGCCGCTGTTCCTCCTCAGCTGCGGCCTTCTCGAGGATGAAGGCCGTGCGCTCCTCGGCAAGTTGCTCCCGCTCCTCCGCCAAAGACCGGAGAGCTCCCTGGTTGCGGCCCCGGAGCTCCTCCGCACGCTTCTCAATATCTGCTCCCG
Organism: Aegilops bicornis; assembly: GCA_021605145.1. NCBI lineage: Eukaryota > Viridiplantae > Streptophyta > Magnoliopsida > Poales > Poaceae > Aegilops > Aegilops bicornis. The sequence goes on along the minus strand of CM038673.1, from coordinate 259,840,386 downwards.
CCTTGGCAACAAGGGCCTCCGGGATGCCGGTTTGGCTTGTCGGCGCGGTAGAGCAAGCGGCTTCCTTGGCGGTTGCTCCTCCTCGAGCTCGCCCGCTGCTGCTGCTGGCGCGTCAACTAAGCGTCGGCCAGCGGAGGCGAGCAGCTCTTCATCGAAGGTTTCTCCTTCGGCCGGGCGCCTGAGCTCGACTCCCATGGGAGCTTGATGAAGACGTCGTCGCCGGCCTTCAAGTAGGCGCCGGGCTAGGGCTCTTCGGAGCCTGACGCTGCGGCAGCGGCGGAGGGATCGGCGGTCGGTGTAGCGCCTGGTGCTCCTGCGGCCTCAGGGCCATCAATGCGATCGCCAGACCCCTCGCCAGCTTCTGTGGCGGCAGCCTCGGTGGCCTCTTCGCCGGCAGGCTCGTCAGCGCCGGCTTCTTCTCCCACGACGGCGGCTTCGTCAGTGTTGCCGCGCGCGTCCTCCTCGCCGGCGACCTCGGTCTCCATCGGCTCTGTGGCGGACGGATGAAGAAAGTCAAGCAAATATCCAAAGATAGAATCAGAAGAAGAAAAAAACAAGGGAAGTACTCGGGCAAGAAGGTTACCTGCACCGGGGGCTGCGGTCATGGTCTCCGCCGCCAAGGGATCGCTGGTGCCGTCCCTTGCCGGAGAGCTGCCCCTTGCCGGAGAAGGCTCCCTTGCCGGAGAAGGCTCCCTCGCCGGAGAAGGCTCCCTTGCCGGAGAAGGCTCCCTCGCCGGAGAAGGTTCCCTTGCCGGAGAAGGCTCCCTTACCGGGGAGCGCTCCCTCGCCGTGGAATCCACCCTTGGCGGCGTAGTCAAAGCAGAAGGAGGCTGCTCTGCTTCTACACAAGTTAATAGTCAGATATCAGCAAAGGAAAAAGCACCCATGCACGCCGAACAGCAAGAAATAGACCATATACTTACGCTGGGGGCTGCGCTGGGGGCTGCTTTGAAGGAGAGTTGCCTCACCCGGCAAGGTTGTCTCGGACGCGCCTCCTGCCGTCGCAGTGGGTTCGTCCTCGATGACAATCACCGGGTCTTGGCCCTCTTCGACATCCTCTGGGCCAGCGTCACGAAAAGGAATGGATTGAGTAAGCGGATCGAATACAAGACAAGGCAACAAATCGAAGAATTACAAATACGACGAGAATCTTACTCTTCCTCTTCCTCGCCGGAGCCGAGCGCCAAGCAGAGGTCGACTCGCCCGCCTCCCAGTGCGATGAGGCGGAGGTAAACTCCTTGGGCGCTTGGTGGGAGCGGGACCGGTGGCTTGCGAGGCCCCGCCCGATTACGCAGCAGTGTGAGGTGCTCCAGCGGCTTGAGTGCTTGCCGCGGTGGGCGCGTCCCGCCCAGCTGCGGCTGCTGGCCCGTCTGCCGCCCTGCTGCGTCTCGGCCTGCGAAGACGCCTTCTTGGTGGAGCAGTGGCTCCGCTCGCGGCAAGCTGCTTGGGGTGGAGAGGATGCGCCCTCGGCGGGCTCGCCCGACTTCGGCTTCGAGCTCGGCAAGCTCTTCTTCATCGACGAACTCCTTTCGCTCGACAAGGCTCGCTGCCTCGGCTGCCTCTGCCTCCTCCACAGTGAAGCCAAACTCGCCCGCGGCAGCGGCTGCTGCCGCCTCTTCTAGCCTGGTGGCGATGCGCTGCATCTCGTCGTCAGTGGTGTCGCGGGTGAGGCCCCTCTGCTCATTGGGGCGGACCGGCATCTCCACTAGATTGTCGAAGAACTGCCGCACGACATCGTCGGACGGCTCTTGCCAAGTGGGGACAATTCCGTGGGAGTCGCACAACAGCATCATTGCACGGATGCGGTCGACCGACGAGTTGTTGCACAACAGAACGACACCCCTCGGCAACCTAAACATCTCCGGATGATCAGGATCATGCTTGAACAGCTCTAAGAGCATTGTGTCAAGCTCCAAGACGGTGAAGTTGAAGTTGAGGCCTGGGCGCAGCCTCATGATGTCTGCTGTGTTCTGGAATTCCCAGGCAGGTCTCCTCCTCTCCTGCAAGGGGGCAATGCGGCAGCGAAGAAAGTCTGCGCCAACAGTCCCTACAGTGAGTCCGGCAAGTCTGAGGCGGAGGATTGTAATCACGATCTTCAACCTAGCATCCTCCGGGGCTAGATTGCTCCGATCATTGCCAGCGTCTTGCTGGGGTTTGGCGCCGAAAGCGGTAAAAGGCTGCGGTTCTCCTCAACGATCCGGCACCAATCTACCCTCCACTCCTCCCATTTGCTACGGAGCTCTCCTCCGGATAGGCCTCTTTCTTGCCGACCACAGAGACCCAAGCAATTCCTTGAAGGGGCTCTCCTCTCTCGGCTCGGGGCAAAAAGAAGTGACGGAAAAGAGCTACATTTGGGTGGACTCCGACAAAGTTTTCGCAGAGATGTGCGAAAACTGCCATGGTCGAAGCAGCGTTGGGGGTGAAATCAAGGAGGCGGAACCCGTAGGTGTTCATAATGTCGCAAAAGAACTTCAGAGAAGAGGCGTCACGAGCCCGCAGAGAAGAAGAGCGCAAGAAGAAGGGATACCCGTCGGGGCCAATTCTGCGGCAGAGGCGGGAGTACCTTCGATGCCGCGGATCTTGTAGCGTCTCCGTCGACGAGAAGAGGTAGTAGTTCTCCCTCGGCTCCCTCGCGGGGCTGAGGGAAAACGACCCGCTCCTTCCATAGCGCCGCCAAGAAGCGCCTCGGCCGACTTCACGGTCTTCCCCTTGTCGGCTTTCGGGCCCATGGCGGAGGCAGTGGAGGAGGTCGACGGCGTTGTTGGTGCTGGTGGCAATGGGGGGCGGAGCGCCGCTCTCTTTTCAGCCTTGAAGAGAAGAGGGGAGCGGCGGTGGTTTTTCGATGGGACAGCAAGCGGCAAGGTAGGCGGCGTGCCCTGCTTCCCCTGCTTATAAAGGGAAGGGTGCGGACGTTCGATTTCTGAATAAAGAAACCCCCACGACCTGTAACGATCTCACACGACGCCACGTTCGGTGCGTGCCGTTCGTGGGGGACGTGGTGGGTCCGGGGTGAGTTATGGTGTGACCCGGGCCGCGTGTGCCCGTGCCCTGTTTTGGGCCTGGCCCAACAGCGTTCGGCACCGTGTGTGGCCCAGGCCCGGGGGCTCCTGTCGGTGTACTAGAGTAGGGGTACCCTAGTATCCCGAACTTGTGCACGGGCAGTTGCAGCCCTCCGCGGCAAGGCTTACCGGGTGACCGCCAAGGTCCTTTGTGGTTCCTTTGCAGGCATTCAAGAACAAAGTATTCAAGCCAAGGAGACAAGGCCCCGGCAAGAGGAGCTTGTCGGGAAGGCCAGCCAAGGCACATAGGAAACAAGGCCCCGGCAAGAGGAGCTTGCCGGGAAGGCCACCCCAGGCACTTACAAGACAAAGCCCCGGCAAGAGGAGCTTGTCGGGAAAGGCCCGGCGAGCGACAAGCTTCCGGGCGCGACAAGATAACGGCCGCGGCAAAGGCGCTTGCTGACAGACCACCTCTCTGTACCTACGGCTCCAGCGCATCCACTAACATGTCGTCACAGGGCCTTTCCGGCGTAGCGTGGCGAGAGGTCAGTGCAGCCCGGTGCGAGGTGGCAAGCAACGCTGACAAGTTTGCCATCGTGGCGGACGGTGGCACCCCTGACGGTCCATGTTTGCACTGTTAGGGCGACAAGATGGGCATTTAATGCCTTTGTCCCCTGCCGTCAGAGTTAGGTATATTACACTGTACACTGTACAAGTAGGTGTACCCACCACTAGTTTTACATTTGTACCCCCGTCTACGTTGCCACCTGTCGGAGCCCCTTTGAGCATATAAAAGGAGGCCCATGCGCAACGTAGAAGGCGTTGGTCAGTCGATCAGTTCCCTCCAGGCTTAGTCTCGTTAGCTGCTCATCTGTACTGTAGCATTCGAGTGCTCCTGAGCAAGAACGCAATACACCTAAACATGCAGCAGTAGGAGTGTTATCTCTCCGGAGAGCTCCGAAGCTGGGTAAAACCTCTCGCTTGCTTCGCCTCGATCTGCTCTTCGTGCGACCTCCGCTCCCCGCCGAACCGAAAGGGGCTCGGTCCGCCGGCCCCATAGGTGTCCGTGGGCCAGATCAGCCTGCCCCGACAGAAATCATCGCCATCGTCATCACCAATGATACTCTCATCGGGAGGGGGTCAATCTCCATCAACATCTTCACCAGCACCATCTCCTCTAAAACCCTAGTTCATCTCTTGTATCCAATCTTTGTCTCAAAACCGCAGATTGGTACCTGTGGGTTGCTAGTAGTGTTGATTACTCCTTGTAGTTGATGCTAGTTGGTTTATTTGGTGGAAGATCATATGTTCAGGTCCTTTATGCATATTAATACCCCTCTGATTATGAACATGAATATGATTTGTGAGTAGTTACGTTTGTTCCTGAGGACATGGGAGAAGTCTTGCTATAAGTAGTCATGTGAATTTGGTATTTGTTCGATATTTTGATGAGATGTATGTTGTCTCTCCTCCAGTGGTGTTATGAGAACGTCGACTACATGACACTTCACCATTGTTTGGGCCTAGAGGAAGGCATTGGGAAGTCATAAGTAGATGATGGGTTGCTAGAGTGACAGCAATTTCAGACGATTTTTTGGACCACGACAGGTTGATGCCGCTCCATGATACCATGCCAAGTTTCATGAATTTCAGATGATTTTTGGATTTACTAGAATTTTAAAACCAGGCATCTCAATGTTTTGCCGGCAATCAATGGTGCCATGGTGTTTGACATTCATTCCCATTTCTTGCATGGGACCTAAGCATGCACCCAAGGACACATAGTTGATTTTTCAACCAAATTATATGCACTGGAGCATGTGCATGTAGTTCAAATTTGAATTATGCACATAAATGCATTGAAAACTCAGTTAATGCATAAAAATGTCAAAACAAACCCTGAATAATTCCAATTCTTTTATGATCACTGCAGATAAAAGGTCTAGCAATTCAAACACCGTCCATGGCCGCTGTGACCCCATTATGTAATTCAAATCAAGACGAAAAATCAAATAGATCCCACACAGTTTATTATAACTAACCGTGTGAGATGCAGCACAAAATATCTTTGGACCGTGTCTGAATAAGGGACCGTGTCTGATGACACTTTGCGCGCTCGTGTTTTGGCTGAAGGGATTCCAAATTTTTGGCTTCCATGGAAATATCTACCTCCCCGCCCCCTCACCCTTACCAAAAGCCATATTTCCCCCTTTCCGCCTTCCTTTACAAGTTGAAACCTTCACTCCTTGCTTCCAGCACCGCCGCCTCCTCGCCGGCGACCCTCCTTCGCGCTGCTCAGCCTCGCCTATCCAGGCAGGTAATCCACACCCGACCCCCATCCTCCTCCTCCTTCCACATCCTACATGCCCCGACCGCCGGCGCGAGCGCGACACCTTCCACCCAAATCACGACCCCTCCACCAAAGAAGCACCGGCCTAAGCCATGGTGCATGTAGTATAGCCAGGACCTCGAGGAGCATTTGGCAGTGGAGAAGCAAATCGCGGCCGCACCCGCGGATGAGGTCGCGATGGCTGCCATTCGTGCCGACCCCCAGATCTTGGTGGAGCACCTCGCCGTCGAGGCCACCGTTGACGCCTCACACACCGACGCCACGACGCGGTTGGCTGCTTTAAACGACAGTACGTTGCGTTTTCTCGAGGCCACTGTCGGTACCTTTGACGAAGACTACGAGGTGTTTTCTCAGCGTGCACATGCTTACCTCATCTTGAGAGCCAGCAGGTTGGTGCCCGGAGCGGCTCAGGCAACTCACCACTACAACGAGGGCACCCATGATGCGGAGGCCTCGCCCTCTTCCATGTCCAAGGAGCCAATCGTCATCGATATCTCCGACAATGAGGAGTAGCTTGTCTTATTAGCTCACTATAAGGACCCATGTTCAGTTTGCTAGCTACTGTCTTTCCTTAACAAATAGAATGAATTGTGCTATCTACTTTTACATGCAATCTTCTGCTATAGTGTATATGTTCTATATGTCGTGCAATGTGGTGTTCAATTAACTGCTTGGTTCAATTCTGCAAATGTGATGTTCAATTCTTCAGGGTGCAATATTTCCAAGTTGTTAACTGTCTGATCTTCTATTAGGAGTATGTTATATTGTTCAATTGGTGTTTAGTTAACTGCTTGGTTCATTTGTTGTCGCTTGGTTCACTTGTTGTGGTGTTTAGTTAACTGCTTGGTTCAATTATGCAACGCGATGTTCAATTGTTGTGGCTGCATTCTGTTATTGTATACCATGTGAGGAATAAATCGAATTTGGCTGTACTAAATACATGAGAAACAAATACAATTGCTATATTTCCAAGTTGTTAAGCATGCTTGGTTTGGTTAACTATCTAATCTTCTATTAGGAGTATGTTATATTGTGAAAAGTGGTGCTCAGTTAATGTTTGGTTCATTTGTTGTGGTGTTTAGTTAACTGCTTGGTTCAATTCTACAATGCGATGTTCAATTGTTGTGGCTGCATTCTGTTATTGTATACCATGTGAGAAATAAATTGAATTTGGCTGTAATAAATACATGAGAAACAAATACAATTGATATATTTCCAAGTTGTTAAGCATGCTTGGTTTGGTTAACTGTCTGATCTTCTATTGGGAGTATGTTATATTGTGCAATGTGGTGCTCAGTTAACGTTTGGTTCATTTGTTGTGGTGTTTAGTTAACTGCTTGGTTCAATTCTGCAATGCAATGTTCGATTGTTGTGGATTCATTCTGTTATTGTATACCATGTGAGGAATAAATCGAATTTGGCTGCACTTAATACATGTGAAACATATACAAGTGCTATATTTCCTAATTCTTAATCATGCTTGGTTTGGATAAATGGGTGTTCCATGTGGCTTGAATTAATCTGATGAATCTGCAATGTGCTTATTTTTCACCAACATATTTTACTGATAGCATGCGAACCCTTACTTAACCTGATGACTAACTACCTTATATGTGTTGCAGGGAAACAATGGGAAGCACTGAGGTTTACAAGATGGTACTAACTATTATACATTGACTTTTTTATTCCTTTTCCCCATTTCCAATATAGAGAAGATATTTATGCACATCCTTGTTTTCAGGGTTCACTGATGAGTACCTCTCAAACCACCTGTGCGGTCAGGAGGCGAGGAAAGTTTTCATACAACACCCACGGTTCAATATTGAAGTGTTCCTGAAGAGGTCGAAGGATGGACGGTCAATCATCCATAGGCACTGGCCTAAAGTCACAAAGACCTTCAACATGAATGAAGGCTCAATATTCGCCTTCTGCTTCAGCAGTTTTCCAGATGAGATGCATCTCTCTATGTACCATCTATGATGCTAATTTTGAAAGGTTCAAGATGTTGCATGTGAAACTTCTTTGATGCGATTGTGTAATGGGGTAGCTGAGTCTTTGAAGCTATATCATGTTGTACTCTGATGTATTTCAATTATGAAATCCTGCTTCCTTAGTATGGAAATGGAATATATTATGTGCTTAATATGAATGTCAATTAGATTAGTAAATGGATTATTAATCATAGGGCAATTAGCCCGCTAATTGGCCAATTAGCTTGCTAATTGGGTTTTCCTATTGCAAATGGTTAATGAGAACACCGAGGGCGATGACCGCAGGCAACGCACACAGTTTCTAGGAATAAACCATGTTGGATCAATCAACCACATACGACATTCTCTTCAAAACTGTTTGCGTTACGCCACATTGCGCAAACGTTTTCCTTGTAGTGACTGTGTGGGATGTATATACGAATGGAAAAGTTTAGTGGTGACTGACTATGTCGGATGTACTTACAACCGGAAATGATTTGGCCTGTATAATTGTATTTTTTAGCACTACTGTACGTATTTCTGTATTTGAGTGCTCGTCGATCGCACACGACCTCATTTCGCCGAGCGTGTGTGCCAGGAGGGCATATCCCCAATGGTTTCTGGGCCATGTGGGAAGGACCCCCTATCGCCCACACTCACTTGGCGACGGTTCCGAATGCCGTCACGTAAAGGGGTTAAAAACCGTTTATTTAGGACCGACGCGTACCAATGAGGGCCTCTGTAAATAGGACTAGCCACCACCATAGGAAGGGATGGATCATTCGGATCTTTCTCACACTCACCAGTTCATCGAGCCTAAGAACACCTCTCCTCCGGAGGCTGTTCACCCTCTGTATTAGTTCATCCTCAGCCCCTCGAGGCAATCCACCACCACACTGGAGTAGGGTATTACACCGCACGGTGGCCCGAACTAGTATAAACCTCTGAGTCTCTTGTTCTTTGGGTTCGTCGAGCTAGGCCGTGGGATCGTTGAAGCGAGTGGGCTAGGGGGAGAGAGTTCTTCGTGCGCACCCCAGAGTTTGAACCTCAAAAGGGTTTGCCGGAACTCGTGATCTGACATCTGGCGCGCCAGGTAGGGGTGCACCGAGGCTTCCTCTGTCGATCCACGCTCCACCGCCCCACCAGTTCCATGGCAGATGCTCGTCGAGCCCGCGCTGAGCGCCGGGGCGCTCTCAACGCTTGCGTTGCCCAGATGGCGCCTGTCGGCGGGCCTCCCCATCTCTCTCCATCACCCGCTGTGAATGCCGCCACTGGCCCGACAAGAAACGAGCAGCAAGCTTCATCGCTGCACCCCTCTGTGCGGCGGGACGGACGCACCGCCAGCCCGTCACTGACTCCGGCCGGTTCATCGTCCCACGCGCACAGACGCGCAGGCTGCGCTGCTCATGGCGCGCGAGCTCCTGTGCTACTGCCCAGTCGACGACCTCTATGAGGACTGGCTGCACCGCATCGCTGAGCTCGTCAGCCCCGCTGGGGGCTCTCCTGCACCATCCCTCTTGGTTCCTCGTCCGCCTCCTACTGCGGGCGATGTAGCCCATGGAGCGCCTGCACCACCTCCGCATCAAGACGCCGCCCTCGCACCAACACGCGCGGCCCCGCGGCGTGACCCACCACACAGGTCGCCCGCGCTTGAAGAAGGAAGCTGCCAAGAAATTTCACGGCCACTAGAAGACGCTCCTGCACTCCCAGCACCACCGTGTCAAGACCGTGCGCCGCCCGCGGTGGCAGCGCGTGGGTACTAAGACCAGGCTCCACCTCCACGACGGGCTCCCGTGACCACAGCAGGCTGCCGTGCCTTCACTCCCGAGCTGCGCAGCATCGTCTGGCCCGGGAAGTTCAAGCCCGACTTGCCTACACGCTATGACGGCACCCGGGACCCGGTGGAGTTCCTGCAGCTCTACGAACTGAGCATCGAGGCAACCAACATCGATGAGAAAGTCATGGCAAACTGGTTCCCCATGGCCCTCAAAGATGGCGCGCACTCGTGGCTCCTGAACTTGCCTGTGGGGTCGATCTCCTCCTGGGGCAAAATGCGAGAGCGTTTCATCGTAAACTTCCACGCCGGCCACGGGTGACCTGTGGTGCATCAAGCAGCAGCCGGGGGAAACCCTGCAGAAGTACATCCAGCGCTTCAACAGAGTTCGCCTCAAGATCCCCAAGGTAACGGACAAGGCCATCATCTCAAAGTTTTGTGATGACATCCGCGATGTCAAGATGAAGGAGGAGCTCGCCATCCACGAGGACCTATGCAAGGCTCTGGAAATGTTCAACATGGCAACAAAGTGTGCGAGAGCTGAGGAAGGGCGCCTCTCCCTCCTCGAGCTTCCAGGTGCCGACCCAGAAGACAAGAAGGCCAAGACCAAATATGTGAACCGCAAGGGAGCGGCCGTACTCGCGGCTGAGCCAGAGATGAACCTCGGCTGCGACCACCCGGAGTCGTCCAAGGGCAGTCGTCCGTTCTTCGATTTCCACAACGTACAACGACTGTCAGGAGCTCAGGGCCATCCGTGATAGGCGCTTCGGTCAACGCCCCAAGCGCAACGACCGGGGTTACGACCGAGGAGGAGGATGAAGTGGAGGACGCTGGGACGACCGGGGCCCCGCCAGGAGTGGCGCGACTGGCCTGGTGAGGACCGCTGGCAGGACCAGCCTCACGATGGTGCCTAGAGAGACCAACCTCGTGAGGACCGTCCACAAGGCAAGGATGGCCTCCCTGCGCTACCACCACCACTGAGGAGGATCAACAAACATCACCAGGACGAGGGGGTTGGGGGCTTCCAGGAGTCGTGCGCCATCGCCTCCATCTTGGGTGGCGCTCAGGCCCCAGCCTCTCAGCGCATCTTCAAGAACTTTGCTCGCGAGGTGAACGCGGCCCTTCCCAGGCTTGAGGCCACGCGCCCGCTCAGCTGGTCCAAGTGCACCATTACCTTCAGCTCATTCGACCAGCTCAAGTGCGCGGCAACTGCCGGCACCCTCCCGATGCTCTGCTCACCCATCATTAGCAACGTCCAAGTCACCAAGACCCTAATTGACGGCGGCGCAGGGCTCAATGTCCTATTCGTCAAGAAGTTCGACCGCCTCCAAGTGCCGTATGATCAGCTACAGCCTACCAAGCCCTTCTTAGGAGTAACCGACGGCTCCACCACCTCGATCGGGCAGATCCGCCTCCCTGTCACCTTCGGCAAGCGCGACAACTACCGCACCGAGATCATCAACTTTGATGTCGCCCACATCCGCCTGCCATACAATGCCACCCTTGGGTATCCAGCCCTGGCTAAGTTTATGGCAGTGACTCATCACGGTTACAACATCCTCAAGATTCTAGGGAGCTGCGGCGTCATCATGGTCGCCTGCGAGGAAAAGGACGCGGTGTGCTCTCTCGAACGCGCTTAACAGTCTGCAGCGGCTAAAGACCTAGACAACGAAGGTCCCGTATACCCTCCTGAGGCAGTCCCCAAGAAGAAGAAGGAGTTCCTCTGCCAAGGGCCTCAGGTGAGCAGCATCTCCAGCAGCACCATCTCATGACCTGCTCCCACGGATGGGGCGCCTCCCTCCCTCGCATAGGAAGGCACAGGCTGGGCTCGGGGGCTCTCTTCTGGAGGGCCTCTGACCTAGCCCATGTCACGAGGGAGGTGCTCGGGCACCACGTGGAGGCATGCTTCGCCGCATGCTTCCCTCAAGAGGGCACAAGGCATGGAGTGTCTGGTGCTTAGGAGTTCATCACCGAGGCGATCGAGGAGCTCCAAGAGGTGAAAACCATGTGCGGCGACCGCCGCCCACCACCTGGCGCAGCTCCGCGTCCTGGCGAGGACGACGAGCTGCACGTCTGCGTCGACATCCCAGGACTCAATTGGGCGGCATCTCAGGCACGTTTTTGGCCTTCGCGTGTTGGCCGGTGCGAAGGTCCACCTCACAGCTATGTTCGCATGCCATTCGGCTTGCCGAACGCAGCTGTCACCTTCCAGTGCCACTTGCAGAGCGTTCTGGCGGCTCAGGAGGTGAGGCATCAAGCTGTCCTGGCAGAGATGGCGATGGTTCTTCATGAGCCGCCCGGGCCCCCAAAGCCTCCCGAGACTCAGGACACAGGCGACTCGTGAGGAGCAACTCCTTCAGCACGCGTCTCCAGCCACTTCAACACCTCTCCAGCAATGGTACCAGGTGACTCTTTCCGGTTCATTCAGTTGGGGGCGCCCCTCGGGCCGCATTATCCCCAAGTCGCACGAGCCTATCCCTGTGACGTGTATCCTTTCGCATATTTAGCTTACTCTGTTGGGGGCGCCCCTCGGGCTGCATCACCACCAGGCCGCATGGGTCCGTCCCTGTGGCATGTATCGTTCTTGGATCTATTTGAACTAGCTTGCCTCCTTGCATGAGTTACTTTATGATCATCACCTGCTTGCTTGTTGCCCTTCGCGGCCACCCGAGTTGCTGACCGGCCTCCTGCACATCTCGCAACGGGGGCTACACATGCTGGCACGACGCTTGTTCTTGGGTCCGTCCCTACAATGCTGACAAACCTCAGTGGTCGAGCTCTGGATCGCGGCACGCCCCGCGCACATCACCTCACCAAACCCTCAGTGCCTTCCTCTTCTTGCGGAAGACCAGCGGCAGGGCAGCAAGCACGACTACAAGCTGCGTTCTCCCCTAGCACTAACCTGCAGGAATCTCCGGAGCCTAACTACGGGCGGCCCCACCAGCTCCTTCCTTTCTCATGCAATTCGCTTGCGCGTTAAAGGGGGAGCTCCTGAACATCGCGTCTCAGGAGCACTTACTGACTCTCCAACCCTCACCCCCTGGCCTTGACCACGGCACCGCGACCTGGCATACCAGCGGCGACTGAGCTCGCTCGAGGGTCGGGACCCGAGGATGCAGAGCACTTAGAAGAGTTTGAAAAGGGGGGGGGGAGCTGGCGCGGGCCTAACCTAGCCGTACCACCACCGCTGACGCGTAAATCGAGCGCTGCACAAAGAATCGCCCCAGGCTCGCTAAGATAATTCGTGCATTCAAGTTAGCCCAGCGCTGTGACTCAGGATTTTCTCTTGCAGCCTTGCTCCGACAATGCCGCCTTCCTTTTCTGCCTTCTGGGAGGTGCTTGCACGCTAAAGGGGACCTCTTGAATATTGTGCCTCGGGAGCTCTTACCGGACCTCGGGGCGCTCACCTCCTGGCCTTGACCACGGCATCGCGACCTGGCATACCAGCGACAGCAGAAGCCTGCCTGGGCACTAGGACCTATTGGCGTAGAGCGCTAAGCTACCGCGAGGACAAAAAGGGGGGACAATGCCGAAGCAAGACACGCAACCGCGAACATCATAATGGGAATAATATCGGCGAAAAAGCACTACAGATCCTTTACACACCCCCATGGGGTTCATCTTGATTCCTCGCAGGGAACAAAAGAAGAAGGTTTCCAGGAGTCATATCTACAGACGTCGCCGCCGACGCCATCATCAACAGTGGGCCATGAGGGGCGGACGCCAGCCCCATCCAGATCATCGGCGATGACGAGCAGACGCCGCTGCCGTGCTTCGGGCGCGACGAGAGCTCGAGGGCACGTAGCTGTCGTCACTCATCTTCGGAGTCTCGTCAAGCTCAGGAGAGTCGCTGGACTCCCAGGAGCCACCGCTGCCGTTGGAGGAACTGCCGGCATGGCAGGGGGCGGGCTCGACGCCCACTGCCGCGCCATCCTGGCAGCCTCCACAGGGCAGCACTCCAGGCGGCCGCCTTCCTCATTGAAGACCTTGAAGAACATCGTGGAGGCGCCATCGTACTCGAAGTGGATGGCGAGGGCCCCCTCCGCGCGGCAAGCATGGGCGACCTCGCCCCACCCGCGGGTCATGAAGATCTTACCCGGGGAGACGACCTCGACCTCCGCTCCCGTTGCCGGGGTGCTGCCCTCGGCGTGCTGCAACCACAACTCGAGCGGCCCTCTTGGTGGCATCTCTTCGGCGAAGAACTGTGGGAATCTGATCCACGTGCGTGGTGGCATCACCGCCCACACCACGAGCTCGCGCGAGGAGCCCTTGGCATGAGTTCATGGGCCAGCGGCATGTGCCACCACAGCCTGGCCATCACGGCGGTGGCGCGAGCGGTGCGGGGAGCTGCCTCCTCCTCTGGAGCCTTGCGCTTGGGCGTACAAGGGCAGCGGATAGCCAGGAAGAGGCCGCTCGTACCAAGGCCTCATCACTTCCTGCCTCACGGCGATGTCGCGGGAGCGGACCAACCTCTTCTTCAGCGGAAGTGGCCCCTGCTCTTCGTGGGGGGTCTTTCCTTTCCCGGCGGCGGAGAATCTCCTTATCGGCGCCATGAGTGCCACAGCAAGACGGAGAGACGAGGAGGAAGAAGAAGAAGTAGGTGGCGTGAAGAAGGAGATGAGCAACGGGGGCTCCGCCCCTCTCCTCATTTATAGCCAGAAGGAGGCCAACCGCCGGCCTCCATGATCGCAGGTAATGATGGTTTTCTTCTGCATGCAACAGGGACTCATCAAGTCGAACGGTTGCCGCGGCAGTGTGGGGAAGCAGAGATGCCCACGTCCCATCAATCGCCACGCCTCAATCAAGGACGCAGGCGGTTGGGGCCTGCGGTGCTCCACACTTTCCCTTTGGCTTTGCCTCGAAGCCAAGTTCGAGCGTGCCTTGGGCCCGGGGGCTACTGATGGCGTTCTGGGACCGGGGGTGCCTAGATTTGCCTGCCTGCGGCCTGTGGCGTGGCTCCACCAACGGCCTGGTATGGCCTAGCTTCGGCAGCAGCAGCTCAAGACCCTCGCGAGGGGCCGGGCCTCATGAGGCGGACGACACCAAGACCTCCCTGGGGGCAGTCTCACAAGGCTGGCTCCCGAAGAGCGGAGATATCTATGCAAGGGCCACCTCGCGAGGTTCACATGACATGAGCCGTGATGACCAAGGCCAGGCGGGCGCCGGCGGGCGCAGTGTACCAGTTTCCTCTTTTGTGCTAAAGAGGCAAGCACAGGCGAGGAGTCCCGAGGCATCAGGCAAAGGTTTCCATATGGGTGCAACAAGACCAAGACCAGCAGGACGGGCAGGACGGAGGTCATTGTGGAGCCCACAGCAGCATCACCACCAGAGCCTTTGGCAGGCGGAGACCACCTTTTGTTAGGATAGCTTGTACTAGTTGTCCCCCCTTCAAACTTGGCCGTTGTGGGATCCCTTCCCGCCTAACCTTTGGGAAGAGGACCAGGGCCTCCATAAATAGGACTAGGCACCACCATAGGAAGGGACGGATCATTCGGATCTTCCTCACACTCACCAGCTCATCGAGCCCAAGAACACCTCTCCTCCGGAGGCTGTTCACCTGTTGTATTAGTTCATCCTCAGCCCCTGAAGGCAATCCACCACCACACTGGAGTAGGGTATTACACCGCACGGTGGCCCGAACCAATATAAACATCTGAGTCTCTTGTTCTTTGGGTTCATCGAGCTAGGACGTGGGATCGTTGAAGCGAGTGGGCTAGGGGAGCGAGTTCTTCGTGCGCACCCTAGAGTTCGAATCTCAGAAGGCTTTACCGAAACCCGTGATCCGACAGTTGTGATCAGCACTACTGGTTGGAATAGTTTCTACCCACTTAGTAACATAATCAACAGAAACCAAAATATATGTATACCCATTAGAGGAAGGAAAAGGTCCCATGTAATCAAATCCGCAAACATCAATTGGTTCAACAGCAAGTGAACAATTCATAGGCATTTCTTGACGCTTATCGATATTACCTATTCTTTGGCATTCACCACAAGATAAGACGAACTTACGGGCATCCTTGAAGAGAGTAGGCCAATAAAATCCGGATTGCAATATCTTGTGAGCAGTTCTATCTCCAGCATGATGCCCTCCGTAAGCTTCAGAGTGACATTTCTGTAGGATTTGTCCCTATTCATGCTCAGGTACACAACGTCTAATAATACCATCTACTCCTTTATAAAGACGTGGGTCATCCCAAAAGTAATGTCTTAAATCATAGAAGAATCTTTCCTTTTGTTGATATGTAAAACTAGGTGGCAAATATTTAGCAACAATGTAATTAGCATAGTCAGCATACCAAGGAGTGTTGTGAGCAACATTTATTGCAGCTAACTGCTCATGAGCAAAACTATCATCAATAGGTAGTGGGTCATAAGCACATTTCCAAGCCTAGACAAGTTATCAGCTATGGGATTCTCAGCTCCTTTTCTATTAGTGATATGTAAATAAAATTCTTGTAGCAAGAGAACCCATCGAATAAGTCTATGTTTAGCATCTTTCTTTTCCATAAGATATTTAATAGCAGCATGATCGGTGCGAACAATAACTTTTGAATCAACAATGTAAGATCTAAATTTATCACAAGCAAACACCACTGCTAGGATTTTTTTTTCAATAGTAGCATAATTTCGTTGAGCACTGTCTAGAGTTTTACTAGCATAATGAGTACATTCAATTTTTTATCAACTCTTTGTCCTAGAATAGCACCAACAATATAATCACTAGCATCACACATAATTTCGAAAGGCAAGCTCCAATCAGGTGGTTGAACAATAGGTGCAGAAATTAAGGCTTTCTTGAGTGATTCGAAGGCTTCTAAACAATCATCATCAAAAACAAAGGGAATATCCTTTTGCAACAGGTTTGTAAGAGGCCTAGAAATTTTAGGAAAGTCTTTGATAAATCTCCTATAGAAACCAGCATGACCTAGGAAACTACGAATACCTTTGATATCTTTAGTACATGGCATTTTCTCAATTGCATCAACCTTAGCTTTGTTCACTTCAATACCTCTTTCAGAAGTTTTATGACTCAAGACAATACCTTCATTAACCATAAAGTGGCACTTCTCCCAATTCAAGAAAAGATTTGTTTGTTCACATCTCTGCAAAACTGGATCAAGATTGCTTAAACAATCATCAAAAGACTTCCCATAAACGGAGAAGTCATCCATGAAAACCTCAACAATGTTTTCACAAAAGTCAGAGAATATAGCAGTCATACATCTTTGAAAGGTAGCAGGTGCATTGCATAAACCAAAAGGCATACGTCTATAAGCATAAGTTCCAAAGGGACAAGTAAAAATGGTCTTTTCTTGATCAGGTTGCGAAACAGGTATTTGTGAAAACCAGAGTATCCATCAAGGAAGAAAAAATGTGTGTGCTTAGATAATCTTTCTAGCATTTGATCGATAAAAGGGAGAGGGTAATGATCTTTTCTAGTTGCTTTATTTAATTTTCTAAATGAATTACCATTCTATAGCCTATAACAATTCTTTGTGGAATAAGTTCATTCTTATCATTAGGAACAACAGTAATACCTCCTTTCTTAGGAACACAATGAATAGGACTTACCCATCTACTATCAGCTATAGGATAGATTATACCCGCTTCCAGAAGTTTTAATATTTCCGTTCTTACCACTTCTTTCATCTTCGGATTTAACCGACGTTGGTGATCAACAACAGGTTTAGCATCAGGTTCCATATTAATTTTGTGCTGACATAGAGTGGGACTAATGCCCTTTAAATCATCAAGAGTATATCCAATAGCAGCTCGGTGCTTCCTTAGAACTTCCAATAATCTTTCTTCTTCATGTTCTGAAAGGTTAGCACTAATAATAACATGATATATCTTCTTTTCATCAAGATAAGCATATTTGAAAGTGTCTGGCAATTGTTTCAATTCAAACACAGGATCACCTTTAGGTCGAGGAGGACCTCCTAGAGTTTCAAGAGGCAAATTGTGTTTAAGTAGAGGATGTTGTTCAAAGAAAATCTTATCTATTTCATTTCTTTCATGCATATGTAAATCATTTTCATGGTCTAGAAAATATTGTTCTAGTGGATCAGTAGGAGGCACAGCAATACAAGCAAGACCAATTGTTTCATCCTTACTAGGTAATTCTTTTTCATGAAGCTTTCTACTAAACTTGGAAAAATTAAACTCACGAGACTCATCACCAAAACTAACACTGACAGTTTGTTTCTCACAATCTATCTTAGCATTAGCGGTGTTTAAGAAAGGTCTAGCAAACATAATGGGACAAAAGTCATCTTGTGGGGAACCAAGAAGAAGAAAATCAGTAGGGTATTTTATTTTCCCACACAAGACTTCAACATCTCTAACAATCCCAATTGGTGACATAGTGTCTCTATTTGCAAGTTTAATAGTAACATCTATGTCTTCTATCTCCGCGGGTGCTATATCATTCATAATTTCTTGATATAATGAATAAGGAATAGCACTCACGCTAGCACCTATGTCACATAAACCATGATAACAATGATCTCCTATTTTAACTGAGACAACAAGCATGCCAACAATGGGTCTATGTTTATCAGTGTTATCAGGTTTGACAATTCTAGTAGCTTCATTGCAGAACATGCCCATCTATATTTTCTTCCAGGAGATCTTTAACCATAGCAACACTAGGTTCTACTTTAATTTGTTCATCAGGTTTAAGTGTTCTAATATAACTTTTGTTAACCACAGTTGAAACCTTAGCATGTTCCCTTATCCTAACAGGGAAAGGTGGTTCCTCAATATAAGCAGTAGGAACAACTGGATCAACATTATAAAGTATAGTTTCTTGTTTAGCTAGTACCTGTTCTTTAATTT
This sequence comes from Aegilops bicornis, assembly GCA_021605145.1. Lineage (NCBI taxonomy): Eukaryota > Viridiplantae > Streptophyta > Magnoliopsida > Poales > Poaceae > Aegilops > Aegilops bicornis. The sequence goes on along the minus strand of CM038673.1, from coordinate 259,822,452 downwards.
CTTCTTTAATAGGTGGGTGATATTTAAACCACTTCTCTTTAGGGAGGTCAACATGAGTAGCAAATGATTCACAGAAAGAGGCTACTATCTCAAAGTCAAGTCCATATTTAGTGCTAAACTTTTGAAAAGCATCGGTATTCACAAAAGATTTAACACAATCATACTTAAGCTTAATACCTGACTCTTTACCTTCGCCGAGTTCCCAATCTTCAGGGTTGCGTCTAATTCTTTCCAAACACCAAAATTCAATAGTCTTCGTCATAAAAGAACCAGCACAAGAATTATCAAGCATGGATCGATCATTATGAGAAAGCCGAGCATAAAAATTCTGGATAATAATTTCTCTTGAGAGCTGATGATTGGTGCATGAATATAACATTGACTTCAGCCTCCCCAAGCTAGAGCAATACTTTCTCCTTCACGAGGCCAAAAATTATATATGTAATTGTGATCTCAATGAACTAGATGCATAGGATAATTTTTTGGTGGAACTCCAATTTCAATTGATTCCAATTCCAAGAGCCAATATCATTGCATAGCCTATACCATGCCAATTCTTTTCCCTTCAAAGATAAAGGGAAAACCTTCTTATTAACATCATTGCTAGGTAAACCTGCAAGTTTAAACAATCCACAAATTTGTTCCACATATATCAAGTGCATATCAGGATGTTCGGTTCCATCTTCTGCATAAGGATTAGCTAGCAGTTGTTCTATCATACCCGATGGAATTTCATATTCAATATTTTCAGTAGGTGCAGTAGGTTGAGGGGTAGCTAATTGTGGTTCCGGTCGAGGTGAAGATACACCAAACAAACCCCTCAAAGGATTGTTCTCCATAGTAGCAAGTGACAATAAATTTCAGCACACTATATAAATGTTTCCTTATCAAATTCCACTTACCAAAGGGCTTCACTCCCCGGCAACGGCACTAGAAAATAGCCTTGATGACCCACAAGTATAGGGGATCAATTGTAGCTCTTTTCGATAAGTAAGAGCGTCGAACCCAAGGAGGAGCAGAAGGAAATGACAAGTGGTTTTCAGCAAGGTAATGTCTGCAAGTGCTGAAATTGTAAGTAATAGAGTAGTTTGATAGCAAGATAATTTGTAACGAGCAAGTAACGATAGTAGTATCAAAACTGCAGCAAGGTACCCCAATCCTTTTGAGGCAAAGGACAGGACAAAACGGTCTCTTATAACAAGCAAAGCATTCTTGAGGGTACACGGGAATTTCATCTAGTCACTTTCATCATGTTGATTCGATTCGTGTTCGCTACTTTGATAATTTGATATGTGGATGGACCGATGCTTAGGTGCTGTTCTTACTTGAACAACCCTCCTACTTATGATTAACCCACCCGCAAGCATCCGCAACTACGAGAAAAGTATTAAGAATAAATTCTAACCATAGCATTAAACTTTTGGATCCAATCGGTCCCTTACGAAATAGCGCATAAACTGGGGTTTAAGCTTCTGTCACTCTCGCAACCCATCATCTAATTGCTACTCCACAATGCATTCCCTTAGGCCCAAATATGGTGAAGTTTCATGTAGTCGACGTTCACATGACACCACTAAGGGAATCACAACATACATACTATCAAAATATCGAACACATATCAAGTTCACATGATTACTTGCAACATGATTTCTCCCGTCACCTCAAGAACAAAAGTGACTACTCACAAATGATAATCATGCTCAATATCAGAGGGGTATTAAATAGCATAGGATCTGAACATATAATCTTCCACCAAATAAACCATATAGTAATCAACTACAAGATGTAATCAACACTACTAGTTACCCACAAGCACCAATCTATAGTTTTGGTAACAAGATTGAACACAAGAGATGAACAAGGGTTTGAGATGAGATGGTGTTGTTGAAGATGTTTATGGATATTGCCCTCCCCAAGATGGGAGAGTTGTTGGTGATGATGAGGACGATGATTTCCCCCACTGGGAGGGAAGTTCCCCCGGCGGAATCGCTCCGTCGGAGGGCAAAAGTGCTCCTGCCCAAGTTCCGCCTCGAGACGGCAGCGCTGCGTCCCGAAAGTTCTCTCCTTATTTTTTCTAGGTAAAAATGAATTATATACCAGAAGATGGGCACCAGAGGTGGGTTTGGGTGAGCACAACCCACTAGGGCGCGCCTGGGCTCCCTAGCGCGCCCAGGTGGGGTTTGCCCACTTGGTGGGCCTCCTCTGGTACTTATTTGCTCCAATATTCATCATATATTCCATAAAAATTCTCCGTAAAGTTTCAGCTTGTTTGGAGTTGTGCAGAATAGGTAGCCTAATGCAGCTTTTCCAGGTCGAGATTTCCAGCTACCGGAATTCTCCCTTTTCGTGTGTACCTTACAAATTATGAAAGAAAAGTCATTAGAATTACTCCGAAAAGCATTATTATGCATAAAAACATCATAAATAATAGTAGGAAAACATGATGCAAAATGGACGTATCAAGCTTTCATGAACTTATAGCTCTAGTGCATCTGTTGCATGCAATCCCTACTCACTCACATTGATATCTATTAATGGGCATCTCCATAGCCCGTTGATACCTCTAGTTGATGTGAGACTATCTCCTTCTTTTTGTCTTCTCCACAACCACCGCCTATTCCACCTATAGTGCTATATCCATGGCTCATGCTCATGTATTGCGTGAAAGTTGAAAAAGTTTGAGAATGCCAAAAGTATGAAACAATTGCTTGGCTTGTCATCGGGGTTGTGCATGATTTGAATATTTTGTGTGATGAAGATGGATCATAGAGAGACTATATGATTTTGTAGGGATAAGCTTTCTTTGGCCATGTTATTTTGAGAAGACATAATTATTTTGTTAGTATGCTTGAAGTATTATTGTTTTTATGTCAATATTAAACTTTTGTTTTGAATCATATGGATCTGAACATTCATGCCACAATAAAGAGAATTACATGGATAAATATGTTAGGTAGCATTCCACATCAAAAAATTATGTTTTTATCATTTACCTACTCGAAGACGAGCAGGAATTAAGCTTGGGGATGCCTGATGCGTCTCCAAAGTATCTATACTTTTTATTGTTCCATGCTATTATATTATATGTTTTGGATGTTTTATATGCATTAATATGCTATTTTATATGATTTTTGGGACTAACCTATTAAGCTGGAGCCTAGTGCCAGTTTTTGGTTTTTCCTTGTTTTAGAGTTTCGCAGAAAAGGAATACCAAATGGAGTCCAAACGGAATGGAACTTTCGCGATGATTTTTCTTGTACCAGAAGACATCCAGAGGACTTGGAGGGCAAGTCAGAGAAGCCACGAGGCGGCCAGAAGGTTGGAGGGCGCGCCCCCACGCTTGTGGGCCCCTCGTGACTACACCGACCTATTTCTTCCACCTATATATTCTCAAATATTCCCAAACCTACCAGTGGAGCCACGAAACCACTTTTCCACCGCCGCAACCTTCTGTACCCGTGAGATCCCATCTAGGGGCCTTTTACGGCATCCTGTCGGAGTGGGATTCGATCACGGAGGGCTTCTACATCAACACCATTCCCTCTCCGATGAAGTGTGAGTCGTTTACCACAGACCTACGGGTCCATAGCTAGTAGCTAGATGGCTTCTTCTGTCTCTTTGATTCTCAATACAAAATTCTCCTTGATGTTCTTGGAGATCTATTCGATGTAATACTCTTTTGCGGTGTGTTTGCCGAGATCCGATGAATTGTGGATTTATGATCAGCTTATCTATGAATATTATTTGAATCTCCTCTGAATTCTTATATGCATGATTTGATATCTTTGCAAGTCTCTTCGAACTATCGATTTGGTTTGGCCAACTAGATTGGTTTTTCTTGCAATGGGATAAGTGCTAAGCTTGGGGGTTCAATCTTGCAGTGTCCTTTCCCAGTGATAGTAGGGGCAGCATGGCACGTATTGTATTGTTGCCATCAAGGATAACAAGATGGGGTTTTCATCATATTGCTTGAGTTAATCCCGCTACATCATGTCATCTTACTTAATGCGTTACTCTGTTCTTATGAACTTAATACTCTAGATGCGGGTAGGAGTCAGACGATGTGTGGAGTAATAGTAGTAGTTGCAGAATCATTTCGGTCTACTTGATATGGACATGATGCCTATACTCATGATCATTGCCTTAGATATCATCATAACTTTGCGCTTTTCTATCAATTGCTCGGCCGTAATTTGTTCACCCACCGTAATATTTTCTATCTTAAGAGAAGCCTCTAGTGAAATGTATGGCCCCCGGGTCTATTTTTCATCATATAAGTTTCCGATCTACAATTCTAGTTTCCTATTTACTTTCTTTGCAGTCTTTTACTTTCCGTTCCATAAACCAAAAATACCAAAAATATTACTTTACCGTTTATCCATCTATATCAGATCTTACTTTGCAAATAATCGTGAAGGGATTGACAACCCCTTTGTCATGTTGGGTGCAAGTTGGTGTTTGTTTGTGTAGGTATTCGATGGCTTGTTGCGTTGTCTCCTACTGGATTGATACCTTGGTTCTCAAAAGCTAAGGGAAATACTTACTCTACTTTGCTACATCACCCTTTCCTCTTCAAGGGAAAATCCAACGCAAGCTCAAGTGGTAGCAGTCACGAGCTTCGTTCCAGCGAGCTCGGGCTGTCGCAGCCCCTCCTGCTCGCACAAGAAAATATGGGCACTCCTAGCTTCATGTAGATGATCTTCGTCGTCCTTTTGGTCGTCGGAGAAGGAAACCTGAGGCCCTCTGCCGTCTCTAGCCTCGCTAGCGACAAGCCGCGGGTCAACTCTGTCGAGTTGACCCCAGTTGACTAGGTTTGACCTCCCTTGTGTCACCGACATGTGGGCCCAGGTCCTTAACTAATCTAGGTTAGGATTGGTTTTATGTTAATTAACTCTGTTAGTGAGGTTAGCCACTGACATGCGGGTCCCACCAGCCAAGTTTAACCTAGACCGTGCCTGTTGACCTGGTGATGTCACAATGAGGCAATGTTGGTGCAGTAAATATTTTCTGGGATTTTAAATAAATCAGAAATGATTTATTTATTTCTAAAAAAATCCAAAACTTCTAAAATTCCTAGAAATTCAACCATATCTCACAATAAAATAATTTATATATGAAAAATGAACAGAAAAATCCAATCTTTCCATTTGTACCATTATCATGCATATTTGAACAACTTATGGCTACTGTCTAGGACAACAAAATCAAATAAGTGGCATTTAAATAACCACATGTGGAGTTTGAATTTGATCCATTGGTTCAAACCAACTTCATTAATTGTGTTGCTAGTGGCATTAGCTCAATAAACATCATATTTGCCATGACATGATCATGCATCATATTTTTTAATTGCATTTATTGTTTTTCCTCTTGTTTGCCGGTGTTTCTTCCCTCTCGGTGGATGTGGTTCCGACGATGAGTTCGATGACACCAATGAAGAGCTTTACTATCTTCAGAAGTGCCAGGCAAGCAAACCCCCATTGATCATCTCGATACAATTCCATCTTCTCGCTCCTGCTCTCATTTACTGCATTAAGACAACAATGTTTCAAACTGCTGTTTGCTGCGGTAGCTGAACCCCTTTCTTCTGCATGACATGTCTTTGCCGCAGTAACTAGATGAAACCCAATAGCATGTGTAGGAGTTGTTTTGAGCCATGTTGTGTTTCCTACCTGGCTATGCCTGCTATGCTTAGAGTTGTGTTAGGTCTGGTTCATTTGGGCGGTGGATCGGAGTGAAATGGTTGTGTCGGTAATGAGAGTGAAGTGTTGAACATGTTTTGGTAAATGTATCAATGAGAGGCCATTTTGGAGTACATGGTGGGTTGTTTCATTGGAACCATCCCTAAGAACTGAGTTATGTGTGTGTGATTCAAGATCGGCTACTACCAGACATTGGGCCCTGAAATATGACCCCGCTCGACTTATTGACTGCCTTGATCTCAGTCTAGGAGTTGCAAGTAGTTCCTGGTGTTTGTATTATACTGGAGGTCTTGCGCAGCGTTGACCCTAGGGGTTGGATGTGATGCGGTAGGTACGTGTCATGCTGTACCGAGCCACCCGTTTGGTACCTCGGGAACTGTGCACACATCATTTGGGGCCGTAGTGGAAACCCTGACCAGATCTCCTTGCGGATGTAACGCGAATAGGTGATAAACCCGGACTAGAGACTTGTGTGGTTGGTTAGGTCGTTGTCTACACCGTCCCTGGCTTTCGCTTGAAGTCTGTTGAACACATGACGTGTGCAGGCGCTAAGTGGTGGACACATGTGTGAAGAAGTACACCCATGCAGGGTTATCAAACTATTCGAATAGCCACGTCCGCGGTAATGGAGTACTTGGTTGCTTATGCAGTAATGATGTCTACTATGCAAACTTTCTTCATGTAGACGTCGTTGGGCCTCCAAGTGCAGAGTTTTGTAGGACAGTAGGAAATTTCCCTCAAGTGGTTGACCTAAGGTTTATCAATCCATGGGAGGCGTAGATGAAGGTGTTCTTGCTCAAACAACCCTGCAACCAAATAACAAAGAGTCTCTTGTGTCCCCAACACACCCAATACAATGGTAAATTGTATAGGTGCACTAGTTCGGCGAAGAGATGGTGATACAAGTGCAATATGGATGGTAGATATAGGTTTTTGTAATCTGAAAATATAAAAACAGCAAGGTAACTAGTAACAAAAGTGAGCAAAAACGGTATTGCAATGCTTGGAAACAAGGCCTAGGGTTCATACTTTCACTAGTGTAAGTTCTCTTTACAATGATATCATAATTAGATCATATAACAATCCCGCAAGACAAAAGTCACTCCAAAGTTTCTATCGCAGAGAACAAAAGTTGAAATTGCTTGTAGGGTACGAAACCACCTCAAAGTTATTCTTTCTGATCAATCCATTGAGCTATTCCTATAAGTGTCACAAACAACCCTAGAGTTCGTAGTAACATAACACCATATGACACACATCAATCAACCCTAATGTCACCTAGATACTCCAAGGTCACCACAAGAATCCGTGGGTCAATTATACGATATGCATCAAACAACTTCAGATTCATAATATTCAATCCCACACAAAGAACCTCAAAGAGTGCCCCAAGATTTCTACCGGAGAAACAAGGACGAAAACATGCATCAACCCCTATGCATAGATTACCCCAATGTCACCTAGGGAATCCACGAGTTGAGTGCCAAAACATGCATCAAGTTAATCAATAGAATACCCCATTGTCACCACGGGTATACCACGTAAGACATACATCAAGTGTTCTCAAATCCACAATAGTATTCAATCCAATAATAGTGAAACCTCGAAGGTAAAACTCAATTCATCACAAGAAGGTAGAGGGGGAGAAACACCATATGATTCAAATATAGTAACAAAGCTCGTGGTACATCAAGATCGTGCCAAATCAAGAACACGAGAGAGAGAGAGAGAGAGAGAGAGAGAGAGAGATCAAACACATAGCTAATGGTACATACCCTCAGCCCCGAGGGTGAACTACTCCCTCCTCCTTATGAAGACTGCCGAGATGATGAAGATGGCCACCGGTGATGGTTTCCCCCTCCAGCAGGGTGCCAGAACGGGCTCCTGATTGGTTTTCCATGGCTACAGAGGCTTGCGGCGGCAGAACTCCCGATCTAGGTTTATTTCTGGGGGTTTCTATATTTATAGGAATTTTTGGCGTCGGGAACAAGACAGGGGGTCCACGAGGCGATGACAAGATAGTGGGGTGCGCCCTAGGGGGCGCCCTCCACCCTTGTGGAGGCCTCGTGGCTCTTATGGCCCAACTCTTTTGCTTCGGGGGCTTCTTCTGGTCCATAAAAGATCACCGTAAAATTTCAGCTCATTTGGACTTCGTTTGATATTCCTTTTCTGCGAAACTAAAAAACAAGAAAAATAGAGAAACTGGCACTGTATTCTAGGTTAATAGTTTAGTCCAAATTAGCATATAAAATAGCATATAAATGCATATAAAACATCAAAGATAGATAATATAATAGCATGGAACAATAAAAAATTATAGATACGTTGGAGAGTATCAAGCATCCCCAAGCTTAATTCCTGCTCGTCCTCGAGTAGGTAAATGATAAAAACAGAATTTTTGTTGTGGAATTCTACCTAACATATTCATCCATGTAATTTTTTTCTTTATTGTGGCATGAATGTACATATCCATAAGATTCAAAACAAAAGTTTAATATTGACATAAAAACAATAATACTTCAAGCATAATAACAAGGCAATTATGTCTTCTCAAAATAGCATGGCCAAAGAAAGCTCATCCTACAAAATCATAGTCTTGCTATGCTCCATCTTCATCACACAAAATATTCAAATCATGCACAACCCCTCTGACAATCCAAGCAATTGTTTCATACTTTTCTTGTTCTCAAACTTTTCAACTTTCACGCAATACATGAGCGTGAGCCATGGACATGGCACTATATGTGGAATAGAATATGGTGGTTGTGGAGAAGACAAAAAGAAGGAGATAGTCTCACATCTAATAGGTGTATCAATGGGCTATGGAGATGCCCATCAATAGATATCGATGTAAGTGAGTAGGGATTGCCATGCAATGAATGCACTAGAGTTATAAGTTTATGAAAGCTCAAAAAGAAACTAAGTGGGTGTGCATCCAACTCGCTTGCTCACGAAGACCTAGGGCAGTTTGAGGAAGCCCATCATTGGAATATACAAGCCAAGTTCTATAATGAAAAATTCCCACTAGTATATGAAAGTGACTACATAGGAGACTCTATCATGAAGATCATGGTGCTACTTTGAAGCACAAGTGTGGTAAAAGGATAGTAACGTTGTCCCTTATATCTTTTCTCTCATGTTTTTATTTGGGCCTTCTGTCATTTTTTGGCCTCTTTTTTTCATCCAGAGTCTCATCCCGACTTGTGGGGAATCAGAGTCTCCATCATCCTTTCCTCACATGGGAAAGTGCTCTAATAATGAATATCATCAAACTTTTATTTACTTACAACTCAAGAATTACAATGATACTTAGAACAAAATATGACTCTATATGAATGCCTCCGACGGTGTACCGGGATGTGCAATGAATCAAGAGTGACATGTATGAAAGAATTATGAACGGTGGCTTTGCCACAAATATGATGTCAACTACATGATCATGCAAAGCAATATGACAATGATGAAGAGTGTCATAATAGACGGGACGGTGGAAAGTTGCATGGCAATATATCTCGGAATGGCTATGGAAATGCCATAATAGGTAGGTATGGTGGCTTTTTTAGGAAGGTATATGGTGTAGCAATGGTGGAAGGGTGAGAGTGCGTATAATCCATGGACTCAACATTAGTCATAAAGAACTCACATACTTTTTGCAAAAATCTATTAGTCATCGAAACAAAGTACTACGCGCATGCTCCTAGGGGGATAGATTGGTAGTAAAAGACCATCGCTCGTCCCCGACCGCCACTCATAAGGAAGACAATAAATAAATAAATCATGCTCCGACTTCATCACATAACGGTTCTCCATACATGCATGCTACTGGAATCACAAACTTTAACACAAGTATTTATCAATCACAATTACTCACTAGCATGACTCTAATATCACCATATTTATATCTCAAAACAATCATAAGGAATCAAACTTCTCATAGTATTCAATGCACTTAATATGAAAGTTTTTATTATATTAGGACTAAATTCATAACTAAAGCAAATTACCATGCTATTTAGAGACTCTCAAAATAATATAAGTGAAGCATGAGAGTTCATCAATTTCTACAAAATAAATCCACCGCCGTGCTCTAAAAATATATAAGTGAAGCACTAGAGCAAATGACAAACTACTCCAAACGATATAAGTGAAGATCAATGAGTAGTCGAATAATTATATACCTATGTGAAGACCCTCTGACATTTAAGAATTTCAGATCTTGGGATGTTATTCAAACAGCAAGCAAATCCTAATAAAATAAAATGACGCTCCAAGCAAAACACATATCATGTGGTGAATAAAAACATAGCTCCAGGTAAGGTTGCGGATGAACGAAGGCGAAAGAGGGGATGCCATCCGGGGCATCCCCAAGCTTAGGCTTTTGGTTGTCCTTGAATATTACCTTGGAGTGCCTTGGGCATCCCCAAGCTTAGGCTCTTGCCACTCCTTATTCTGTAGTCCATCAAAACTTTACCCAAAACTTGAAAACTTCACAACACAAAACTCAACAGAAAACTCGTAAGCTCCATTAGTATAATAAAGCAAATCACCACTTAGGTACTGTTGTGTACTCATATAATATTTATATTGGTGTTATATCTACTGTATTCCAACTTCTCCATGGTTCACACCCTCCGATGCTACTCATAGATTCATCAAAATAAGCAAACAAACACAATGAAAATAGAATCTGTCAAAAACAGAACAATCTGTAGTAATCTGGAAACTTTCCATGCTTCTGTAACTCCAAAAATTCTAAAAAATTAGCAGAATAGAGGCAATTTGTATATCAATCTTGTGTAAAAAATTCATATCAAAAGCACGTTTATGTGAATTTCTAAAATTCTGTCAATGAGCGCAAAAGTTTGTGTTTTTCAGCAAGATCAAATCAACTATCACCATAGACCATCCCAACGGTCTTACTTGGCACTTTATTGAAACAAAATCTATAAAAAATGATTACTACAGTAGCATAATCATGTGAACACACAAAAACAGTAGGGTAAACATTGGGTTGTCTACCAGCAAGCGCTTTTCTTTAATGTCTTTCTAGCTAGGCATGATGATGTGTCAATGATGCTCACATAGAAGATAAGAATTGAAACATAATGGGAGCATCATGAATAATATGACTAGCACATTTAATTCTAAACCACTTCCTATGCATAGGGATTTTTTGAGCAAACAACTTATGGGAGCAAGAATCAACTAGCATAGGAAGGTAAAGCAAGCACAACTTCAAGATTTTCAACACGTAGAGAGGAAACTTGATATTATTGCAATATGTAAGAGCTCATGTTCCTCTCTCATAATAATTTTCAGTAGAATCATGAATGAATTCAAAAATATAACCATCATGAGATACATAATCCAATTGAAAATTAAAATTATGATGAAAAGTTTCATGGTTATCATTATTCTTTATAGCATACATGTCATCACAATAATCATCATAGATAGCAACTTTGTTCTCATAATCAATTGGAACCTCTTCCAAAATAGTGGATTTATCACTAAATAAAGTCATGACCTCTCCAAATACACTTTCATAAATATAATCATCATAAATAGGAGGCATGCTATCATCCTAATAAATTTTCTCATCAAAACTTGGGGGACAAAAAGTATCATCTTCAACAAACATAGCATCCCCAAGCTTGTGGCTTTGCACATGATTAGCATCATGGATATTCAAAGATTTCATACTAACAACATTGCAATCATGCTCATCATTCAAATATTTAGTGCCAAACATTTTATAGACTTCTTCTTCTAACACTTGAGCACAAGTTTCCTTTCCATCATTTTCACGAAAGACATTAAAAATATGAAGCATATGAGGCAACCTCAATTCCGTAATTTTTTTGTAGTTTTCTTTTATAGACTAAACCAGTGATAAAACAAGAAACTAAAAGATTCAAGTGCAAGATCTAAAGATATACCTTCAAGCACTCACCTATCCGGCAACGGCGCCATAAAAGAGCTTGATGTCTACTGCGCAACCTTTCTTCTTATGGACATTGTTGGGCCTCCAAGTGCAGAGTTTTTGTAGGACAGTAGAAAATTTCCCTCAAGTGGATGACCTAAGGTTTATCAATCTGTGGGAGGCATAGGATGAAGATGGTCTCTCTCAAACAACCCTGCAACCAAATAACAAAGAGTCTCTTGTGTCCTCAACACACCCAATACAATGGTAAATTGCATAGGTGCACTAGTTCGGCGAAGAGATGGTGATACAAGTGCAATATGGATGGTAGATATAGGTTTTTTTAATCTGAAAATACAAAAAAAGCAGGGTAACTAGTAACAAAAGTGAGCAAAAACGTTATTGTATTGCTTGGAAACAAGGCCTAGGGTTCATAGTTTCACTAATGCAAATTCTCTCAACAATGATATCATAATTAGATCATATAACAATCCCTCAAAGTGCGACAAAAGTCACCCCAAAGTTCCTATCATGGAGAATATAAGATGAAATTTCTTGTAGGGTACGAAACGACCTCAAAGTTATTCTTTCTGATCAATCCATTGAGCTATTCCTATAAGTGTCACAAACAGCCCTAGAGTTCGTAGTAAAATAACACCATATGACACACATCAATCAACCCTAATGTCACCTAGATACTCCAATGACACCACAAGTATCCGTGGGTCAATTATACGATATGCATCAAACAACTTCAGATCCACAATATCCAATCCAAAACCAAAGAACTGATGATGTTTGCCAAGACTACGTCGGTGTTTCCCCCAAGAGGAGAGGATGATGTAGCACAACAACGGTAGGTATTTCCCTCAGTAATGAAACCAAGGTATCGAACCAGTAGGAGAACCAAGCAACAAAACGTAAACAACCCTGCACACAAATAACAGCAACTCGCAACCCGACGTGTTAAAGGGGTTGTCAATCCCTTTCGGGTACGGCGCCAGAAATTGGCAGGGAGACGGGAGAAAATTGTAATGGATTGAAATAATAGATCACTAATAAAATAAAGTGCAGCAAGATATTTTTGTGTTTTGGGGTTTACTAGATCTGAATAAAAATGCAAAGGAAAAATAGATTGCAAAGGCAAATATATGAGAAAGAAGAAGATCCGGGGGCCTTAGGTTTCACTAGTGGTTTCTCTCGAGAAAAATAGCAAACGGTGGGTAAACAAATTACTGTTGGGCAATTGATAGAACTTCAAATAATTATGATGATATCCAGGCAATGATCATTAGATAGGCATCACATCCAAGATTAGTAGACCGACTCCTGCCTGCATCTACTACTATTACTCCACACATCGACCGCTATCCAGCATGCATCTAGTGTATTAAGGTCATGGAAAAATGGAGTAATGCAATAAGAACGATGACATGCTGTAGACAAGATCCGTTTATCTATATGGTGGTAGATATAGATCTCGTCTTTTTATCCTTAGTGGCAACGATACATACGTGTCGGTTCCCCTTCTGTCACTGGGATCAAGCACCGTAAGATCGAACCCACTACCGGGCACCTCTTCCCATTGCAAGATAAATAGATCAAGTTGGCCAAACAAAACCCAATATCGGAGAAGAAATACGAGGCTATAAGAGATCATGCATATAAGAGATCAAAGAAACTCAAATAACTTTCATGGATATAAAAAGATATGACTGATCATAAACTCAAAGTTCATCAGATCCCAACAAACACACCGCAGAAGAGTTACATCATATGGATCTCCAAGAGGCCATTGTATTGAGAATCAGCGAGAGAGAGAGAGAGAGAGAGAGAGAGAGAGAGAGAGAGAGAGAAAGCCATCTAGCTACTAACTACGGACCCGAAGGTCTACAAAGGACTACTCACGTATCATCGGAGAGGCATCAAAGGAGGTGGTGAACCCCATCCGATATGGTGTCTAGATTGGATCTGGTGGTTCTGGACTCTACGGCGCCTGGATGAATATTTCGTCGACTCACCTAGGGTTTCTGGAATATTTGGGTATTTATAGAGCAAAGAGGCGGTCCGGGGGGCACCCGAGGTGGGCACAACCCACCAGGGCGCGCCTGGGCCTCCTGGCACACCCTGGTGGGTTGTGCCCCCCTCGGGTCACCCTCCAAGTGCAACCAGGGCCCATTGCCTTCCTTCTGGCCCATAAAAAATCATCGTGGAGTTTCGTGGCATTTGGACTTCATTTGATATTGAATTCCTGCGATGTAAAAAACATGGAAAAGACAACAACTGGCACTTGGCACTATGTCAATAGGTTCATACCAAAAATTGATATAAAAGGACTATAAAATGATTATAAAACATCCAAGATTGATAATAAAACAGCATGGAACAATAAAAAAAATATAGATACGTTGGAGACGTATCAGCATCCCCAAGCTTAACTCCTACTCGTCCTCGAGTAGGTAAGTGATAAAAACAGAATTTTTGTTATGGAGTGATGTTCATCAAGTCAAATCATATTCTTTTCTTTATAGCATGGACATTTGGACTTTTATGTGATTCAAAGCAATAGTCTAGTTTTGACATAATAATTTCGATACTCAAGCATATTAACAAGTAACCACGTATTTCAAAATATCAATGCTAAAACAAGTTATCCCTACCCCATCATGCTCAAACATTGATCCATTCATGAAACACACTCGAATATTAACTACACCCAATACTTGAGCACGATCATATTGCCTCCTAGTTGGTGCTTTTGTAAGAGAAGATGGAGACTCAAATTTCAAAAATAAAAATTGCATAAAGTAAAAGAAAGGCCCTTCGTAGAGGGGAGTAGGGATTTGTAGAGGTGTCAGAGCTCAAAGCGAAAAAATTAGAGATAAAAACATTTTGGGAGGTGTATCCATCCCACCAACGAAAACGACTTAGAGTTCCGAACACTTTCCATCCTAGATATGCCATATGCGGTTCCCAAATAGAAAATAAAGTTTATTCCTTTTTCCACGATTTCTTTCACTTTCGATGGCTAACCGTAACCACGGGTGCCCTCCATACCAACACTTTCCAAGGAATTTATTATTTCATAACATAAAGTAAATATTTTTTTGCATTTCAGGACTGGGCATCCCTAAAATCTTTTCCTTACTATCGTGCAATGACAAGTGAATAAACACTCATCTTGAGAATAACACATCCAGCATGGAAAATATTAGCCACCCATTACCGTTCCGCGAGCGAAACAAACACACAAAAGAGCAGTTTATTTTGAAAATTAGAGATTGCACATGCAAATTTTCTTAGAACACTTTCCATGCAATAATTTTGAAAATACCGCATATAGGTAGATATAGTGGACTCATGTGGCAAAACGGGTGTAAAGGATTTTGGATGCACAAGTAGAGGTCATACTTGATGTGCAAAATGAAGGCTAGCAAAAAGATTGATAAGCGACCAACCAAGAAAAGAATAATCTCATATGCAATCATTAAGCATAATTAACACCGAATATTGCACCACAAGTAGGATATAATTTTCATTGCATGATTATTGACTTTCGTGCATGCATAGGGAATCACAAACCTTAACACCAATAATGCACCACTCGGGGGCATCCCCAAGCTTAGTTGGTTGCTCATACTTGGATAATAGCTTGGGATGCCGGGGCATCCCCAAGCTTAGGCTCTTACATCCTTCCTTCATCCATCGTAAGATAACTCAGAACTTGAAAACTTCAATCACACAAAACTCAACAAAACCTTCGTGAGATCCGTTAGTGTATGAAAAATAAACGACTACTATAAGTGTTGTATCAAACCAATTCATATGTTGTTTTTGCATTATATCTACTATATTCCAACTTTTCTATGGCAAAAACTCATCAAATAAAACCATAGAGCCATCAAAATAAGCACACAACACAAGGAAAACAGAATCTGTCAGAACAGAACAGTCTGTAGCAATGTGATTTGTTAGTTTACTTATGGAACTAAAAAATTCTGAAAACTAGGACAACCTGGATAATTTTTATGGTGATCTATTGCAAACAGAATTAGCATTTTATCATGTTCTGGTGAATTTAGACAATTGTTTTCATGAGCACAAAGTTTCTGTATTTTTCAGCAAGATCAAACAAGTATCACCCAAGAAGATCCTATTGGTTCTACTTGGCACAAACACTAATTAAAACATAAAAGACACAATCATAACAGTAGAATAATTTTGCTAACACTCAAGAACATAAAGCAAAAATAAAAAATAAAATTTTATTCATTGGGTTGCCTCCCAGCAAGCGTTATAGTTTTATGCCGTTAGCTAGGCATAAAGCAAGGATCTAAGTTTGTCATCCTTGTTTTGATATCCATAAGATGCCCTCATGATTGATTCATAAGGTGGCTTAATTCTAGTTATAGGAAAGTGTTCCATCCCTTTCCTCAAAGGAAATTGGAACTTAATATTGCCTTCTTTCATATCAATCACGGCACCGATTGGGCGTAAAAATGGTCGTCCAAGAATAATTGGACAAGACGGATTACAATCAACATCAAGAACAATAAAATCTATGGGCACATAATTTCTATTTGCAAGAATAGCATCATTAATTTTTCCCATAGGCTTTTTAATAGTAGAATCTGCCAAGTGCAAATTCAAAGAGCATGCTTCAAGATTTGTAAGACCAAGCACATCACATAAAGATTTCGGAATTGTAGAAACACTAGCACCCAAGTCATAAAAGAAAAACACTCATAATTTTTAATCTTGACTTTGATAGTAGGTTCCCATTCATCATGCAATTTTCTAGGAATTGAAACTTCAAATTCCAATTTTTCTTCTAAAGCTTTCACCATCGCATCAACAATATGTTTAGTAAAAGCTTTATTTTGTTCATATGCATGGGGTGAATTTATCATGGATTGAAACAAAGAAATACAATCAATCAAAGATCAACGATCATAATTAAAGTCTTTGTAATCCAAAAGAGTGGGCACATCACTAGTTAAAGTTTTGACCTCTCCAAACCCACTTTTATCAATTTTCTCAACAAGATTTTCACCCTCCGAAATATTGGGACGCCTTCTACCTAAAGTCGACTCTTCTCCAGTCCCTTTTTCATCATTCTTAACTTTACTAAACAAGGATTCGATAGAAGAAACACCAATCATTTTAAGATCTTCATCATTTTTGCAAGAATAATCACTAGAAAAAGCTTTCTCTAAAAATTCTCTTTTAGCTCTAAGCATAGCAATTCTTTTCTTACTTTCATCCATAGAAACATAAAGAGCTTTAATTGATTCATCTACTTTAGGCACAAAAAATTTCATCTTGAGATTTTCCACATCATGAGCAATTCTATCAACTCTTCTAGACAAATCATCGATCTTATTCAAGTTTTCTTCGAAGGAAGTGTTGAAAACTTTTTGTGTGTTGATAAATTCGTTAAAATTATTCTCAAGATCTGAGGTGTTCCTACTGTTATTATATGATTGATTTCCATCAGAATTACCATATTTATTAGAGGAATTACTAGGAAAAGGCCTAGGATTAAAATTACCTCTATAAGCATTGTTGTTGAAATTATTACGAGAAATAAAATTCACATCAATGGCATCACTATTTTGCTCAATCAAAGTAGACAAAGGCATATCATTAAAATCAATAGGAGCACTTTTACTAGCAACAAATTTCATAAGAGCATCATCTTTATCACTCAAAGAAGAAATTTCTTCAACTGAATTAACTTTTTTACTAGTAGGAGCTCTTTCGGTATGCCATTGTGAATAATTTGCCATGATATTATCAAGCAATTTGGTGGCTTCACCCAAAGTAATTTCCATAAAAGTACCACCTGCGGCGGAATCTAAAAGATTAGGAGAGACAAAATTCAATCCCGCATAAAATTTTTGTATGATCATCCAAAGATTTAACCCATGAGTTGGGCAATTCCTTAGCATCATTTTCATCCTTTCCCAAGATTGCGCAACATGCTCATGTTAAAGTTGCTGGAAATTCATGATCTGTGTTCTAAGGGAAATAATTTTTGTGGGAGGAAAATACTTAGTGATAAAAGCATCTTTGCACTTGCTCCAAGAATCGATACTATTGCAAGGCAAAGAAGAGAACAAAATTTTTACGGAATCACGCAAAGAGAACGGAAATAATTTCATCTTGACCACATCATTGTCCACATATTTTTTCTTTTGCATATCGCATAATTCCACGAAGGTATTAGGCCAAATCCACCGCGCGACCCCAAACGGACGTCCGTTTTGTCTGGATTCTGTCTTATTGGGTAGGGCGATGGGGTCGTGTCCGGGCCTGTCCTGGGATGCGGTGGCCGTGCGCCCAGCGCGCGGACGCATCCCGGCCGCATCCTGCCCGCGTACATTTTTCTTTGCAAGTCCTTAACTTCTTTTCATCATTCATTTTCGGTACATGAAAAATACATCATCACATTTTGACTAGTAAAGCACGACCAAAAAAACAAGAATAACAAGAATACATATTAGAAGATACCCAACTTCCATAACTGCTCCCTTGAGTTGGGTTAGGGCCTTCTCGATGCACTCATTGTTGATCTTTGGAGGAGGCTCGATCTGGCATCCTCCTTTCTTCTTCAAGCCAGAAGTCGATGTTGCTTCCTCACACCTAGTCTCGTGTCTAGCCTCTAATCTAGCAACAAGTGCACTTGTCTCATCTACAGCCTCTATGCTAGCTAAAAGTGCACAAACATGTACTAAATTTCGCTCTATAAATATATCGATGTACTCTTGTTCCCAATACCAAAACTTGCATCCATGCTACACAATAAAATTTGTAGTTAGCACAATTAGTCAAAACTAGAGCACAAATCGAAGCTAAAAAGAGCACATACCCCATCGTTTAAGCACTTGATGAACACCCATCGTTTAAAACTAGAGCACAAATCGAAGCTAAAAAGAGCACATACCCCATCGTTTAAGCACATACCCCATCGTTTAAGCACTTGATGAACACCCATCCGGGAGGTTCCGGCGTTGTGGTCGCACTTAATGAGTGGCAACGGTGCACCGGGGAGCTTTTGGGCAAGCACCGAGCCCGGCTGGCCGCCATTCGTGTATCTGTCGGCGGACCACCGACGGTGCAAACCCAAGTGGCTAGAGGAGGATCCACTGCTTGCATGTGGCCTTGTGGCCCTACCAGGGCCTTCCGGCGAGGTGCCCGGCCAGTCCATGGCGCGGCCCGGCCTCCCACAGCCGGGAGAGCTCAAGACAGACCGGATCCGCCCCAAATCTGGCCGGCAGGTGCGCAAACTAGGTGGCCGTGGTTGGGTAGCTCGGCGGCGCCGAGGGAAAGGGGTTGGGCGAGCGCGCGTCCGAACTGCACGGCTGCAATGGCAGCGGCAACGACGGCAGCGAGGGGAAGAGTGGAGGGGGCTGCGGCCGGAGGGAGGGAGGGGGCGGATAGAAAAAATCCCGCCCTGTGCCACCGACGGGCGGGCCAGGGGAGGACACGCGGAGACGGCCCGCACATCCGCGTGGTGTCCTTTTCACCCCAAAAGCGGCGCAAACTTGGGCCACGGATGGGTCGAAAGCGGACACAAAACGGACAAAAGTCCATTTGCTCCCGCGTGCTGGGCCGCCCGTTTGTCCGTTTTACCCCAAACGGACGGGGGCGGACATGATAGGGTCACGCGGTGGATTTGGCCTTAAGATGGGATGCGACATCCTCATTAGGAGTACCGAAAAATTGGTCTTTCATAACAAGATTTAGCAAAGCAGTATTAATATCACAAGTCTCCGCACTAGTGGCGGGAGGAGCAAGCGGAGTGCCAACAAAATCATTGTTGTTGGTATTTGAGAAATCACATAGCTTGGTGTTCTCTTGAGTCATGATGCTACACAACAAGATTGCAATCAAAAACAGATCCGGCAAGAAAATGACGAACGGAAAAAGAGAGGCGAATAAAACGGCATGTGAAGTGGGGGAGAGGAAAACGAGAGGAAAATGGCAAATAATGTAAATTGCGAGGAGATGAGATTTGTGATTAGGAACCTGGTTATGTTGAAGATCCTCCCCGGCAACAGCGCCAGAAACTCCCTGATGATGTTTGCCAAGACTACGTCGGTGTTTCCCCCAAGAGGAGAGGATGATGTAGCACATCACCGCTAGGTATTTCACTCAGTAATGAAACCAAGTATCGAACCATTAGGAGAACCAAGAAAAAAAACGTAAACAGCCCCTGCACACAAATAACAGCCAATCGCAGCCCGACGTGTTCAAGGGGTTGTCAATCCCTTTCGGGTATGGCGCCAAAAATTGGCATGGAGACGGGAGAAAAATGTAATGGATTGAAATAATAGATCGCAAATAAAATAAAGTGCAGCAAGATATTTTTGTGTTTTTGGGTTTACTAGATCTTAATAAAAATGCAAAGGAAAAATGGACCGCATAGGCAAATATATGAGAAAGAAGAAGATCCAGGGGCCGTAGGTTTCACTAGTGGCTTCTCTCGAGAAAAATAACAAACGGTGGGTAAACAAATTACTGTTAGGAAATTGATAGAACTTCAAATAATTATGATGATATCCATGCAATGATCATTACATAGGCATCACGTCCAAGATTAGTAGACTGGCTCCTGCCTGCATCTACTACTATTACTCCACACATCAACCGCTATCCAGCATGCGTCTAGTGTATTAATTCATGGAAAGATGGAGTAATGCATTAAGAACGATGACATGATGTAGATGAGATCCATTTATCTATATGGCGGAAGATATAGATCTCGTCTTTTTATTCTTAGTGGCAACAATACATACGTGTCGGTTCCCCTTCTGTCACTGGGATCAAGCACTGTAAGATCGAACCCACTACGGGGAACCTCTTCCCATTGCAAGATAAATAGATCAAGTTGGACAAACAAAACCCAATATCGGAGAAGAAATACGAGGCTATAAGAGATCATGCATATAAGAGATCAAAGAAAATCAAATAAGTTTCATGGATATAAAAAGATATGACTGGTCATAAACTCAAAGTTCCAAAGATCCCAACAAACACACCGCAAAGGTGTTACATCATATGGATCTCCAAGAGACCATTGTATTGAGAATCAGGGAGAGAGAGAGAGAAAGCCATCTAGCTACTAACTACGGACCCGGATGTCTACAAAGACTACTCATGCATCATCGGAGAGGCACCAATGGAGGTGGTGAACCCTATCCGAGATGGTGTCTAGATTGGATCTGGTGGTTCTGGACTCTGCGGCAGATGGATGAATATTTCATGGACTCCCCTAGGGTTTCTAGAATAGTTGTGTATTTATAGAGCAAAGAGGCGGCCCGGGGGGCAACCGAGGTGGGCACAACCCACCAGGGCGCGCCTGGGCCTCCTGGCGCACCCTGGTGGGTTGTGCCCCCCTCGGGGCACCCCCTAGGTGCAACCAGGGCCCATTGCCTTCCTTCTGGCCCATAAAAAATCACTTTGGAGTTTCGTGGCATTTGGACTTCGTTTGATATTGATTTCCTGCGATATAAAAAACATGGAAAAAACAACAACTGGCACTTGGCACTATGTCAGTAGGTTAGTACCAAAAACTGATATAAAATGACTATAAAGTGATTATAAAACATCCAAGATTGATAATAAAACAGCATGGAACAATGAAAAATTAGAGATACGTTGGAGACGTATCAGCATCCCCAAGCTTAACTCCTACTCGTCCTCGAGTAGGTAAGTGATAAAAACATAATTTTTGATGTGGAGTGCTGTTCATCAAGTCAAATCATATTCTTTTCTTTATAGCATGGACATTTGGACTTTTATGTGATTCAAAGCAATAGTCTAGTTTTGACATAATAATTTAGATACTCAAGCATATCAACAAGTAACCACGTCTTTCGAAGTATCAATGCTAAAACAAGTTATCCCTAGACCGTCATGCTCAAACATTGATCCATTATGAAACACACTCGAATATTAACTGATGAAGATATGTACCTAGGGTAAGGTTATAGGACTGACCTAGACGCACTCCCCAAGGACATCACCCTAATGTCAGAAGCATTCGAAGGGTACCATCATCCACTCGACCAGAAACATTCCACTCGAAAGAATCGCCATCACTCGACCGTAACAGAAACCACTCGACATACAGAAGATCTAAAGTCACTCTGCACAGCAACGGTCGGGCGTTTACTCATAGACTTAATGATCATTTATAGCACTTTATTACGGACGTTAGTTGTAACGCTCTCTCTTTATGTACATTGAACTCCTTGTAACGTGGGCTGGCTGGGGTCCTGGCTCACTCTATATAAGCCACCACCCTCCACTAGCACAAGGGTTCGCACCCCCTGTAACACACACACACATGCATAATCCAGTCGACCGCCTTCGAGCACCAAGACGTAGGGCTATTACTTCCTCCGCGAAGGGCCTGAACTCGTAAAACTCGCGTGTACAACTTTGCCATAGCTAGGATCTTGCCTCCTCATACCTACCCCCCATTCTACTGTCAGTCTTAGATCCACGACTATTGGCGCCCACCGTGGGGCAGGTGTCTTAGCGACTTGTTGGTGAAGTTGCGATTTTCTCCGATTCCCATCGTCATGGTTTCCGGCGGAGGAATGGCCGAGGGCCGCGAGATCCGTCTCGGCGTGCTCATTTTCGTCGCCGACGACCCCGCCTGGCTTCAAGAGGCTCCACTCAACGTCGAGGCGCTCCCCGTCCGCGGAGCGATGCACTTTCGCGTGTGCGTCCGCATAGTCCTTCTTCGGCATCGGTTGACTCAGTATCGGTCGACTCCTGTGGCATCCTCGCTCCCTGCTGTTCGCCGGCGCAAGCATTCCGGTCGGTCGCGACTCCAGCGGTGGGTGAGGCACGCGGTGGCCCGCCAGTCGACCACCCCACAAGTCGCGACAATCGAGCCCGGAGAAACTCTCTACGGCATGTTCGACTGGCTCCATCGAGACTGCATCCGAGTGCGGTAGCAGTGACCCTGTGGCGGCAGTTTTGATGGTCAACGGACCACGCAGTCCTCCTAGCTTCCCCCGCGACGACGATGCTGATGGCAGTGGTGATCCGTCGCACGCTCATGAGGAGTACCGCCCCGAGCCTCTTTCTTCGCAGCAGAGGGAAGAGCTTCGCCACCGCAATATGGATGCACTTCACACTCCTATCGTTGGAGAAACCCCCGAGGTCTGGGCCTTGGAGGAGGTGCGCCTGGCCAACTTGGCTAAGTGCACTCGACTGGAGAACCTCTAGCACGCACTCGACGAGCATGCTCGGCAGCGGATTCCTGAGTCCAGACGATGACAACTTTTTGCGCCTCCAACTCAGGTATATCGAACTCCAATTCAGAATCTCACAGCTGCAGCTCGAATAGCAGAGTCAATTCAGCCTTCCTAGTTGGAAGCTGGCAGAGGTTTGATGCAGATCCGGGCTTTACTCCGGGCAGCGGGAGAGTAGAACACTGCAGTATCACAGTCGCGGAATAGGATTCATAGCAGATATGTGATGGCCGACACAGTTCAGTCGGCTCACAGCCCAAGATCGGCCCCGCGGCGTGAGGGATGTGGCGACCGGCGAGATTAGTACAGAAACGGTGAGCAGTATGACCACCGACTCAACCACGATGACTATCGTCGAGTGCCCACGCCTCCCCCGAGGAGTGGGTCATATGTGCCACGGCAGCACGATGACAAACGCCCTCACAGTGGTGGATGAAGAATTCCAGTCGACCCCAGAGAGCCAGGATTTGATGCGAGATCCATCCTCATTCAAGGTCTGGTTGACAGGAACAGAGCACACAGAGAAGGCCATGACAGAGATTATCCGACTGGCAACAGAGTGCACGTTTCAGGTCTAGAGTGTTTCAGCAGAGCCATCAGGGCTGCAGTGATTCCTCCCAACTTCAGGTTGGCGACTGGAGTCAGCAAGTTCACTGGTGAGTCAAAGCCTGACACTTGGCTTGAGGACTACCGAGTGGCTGTACAGACCGGTGGTGGCAATGATGAAGTGGCCATGAAGCACCTTCCTCTGATGTTGGAAGGCTCGGCCAGAGCATGGTTGAATCAGTTAGCACCTGGCAGCATATATAATTGGGAGGAACTTGCCCGAGTGTTTTTTAGAACCTCTGAAGGTACATGCAAACGACCAGCAGGGTTAACAGAGTTGCAGTCCTGCGTGCAAAAACCGAATGAGACTTTGAGAGATTATATCCAGAGATGGATCACATTGCACCACACAGTGGAGAATGTGTCAGATCACCAAGCAGTTTGTGCCTTCAAGGAGGGTGTTAAGTATCGCGAATTGAATCTGAAGTTCGGTCGGACAGCAGATATGTCCCTGAGTCGGATGATGGAGATCGCCACCAAGTACGTAATGGTGAAGAGGAAGACCTACTCCTGAGTGGCAAGCACAAAACAGTCGCCCAAGAAACCAGAGGAGGGAATTCCAATCGGAAACAGAAGCGCAAGGCCGAACCAGCGACTCCTAGTGAAGCTTTAGTTGTGGCTCAAGGAAAGTTCAAGGGGAAGCACAAAGGGCCGTGGAACCCCAAATGTGTTGGATTCACCATGCCACATTCACACCAAAAAAGATGAAGAGGGTAATCTCATTTACCCTAAACACACCACTCGATAGTGTCGGCTCCTGATCCAGCAGTTCCGAGAGAAACAACCCAAGGAGAAGGAAAAGGAGTCGGACAAGGGTGAGGATAAGGAAGTAGAAGATGATGGTTTTCCCAACGTCAATTCCACTCTGGTGATTTTTGCTGATGTTGAAAGCAAAAGTCGACTTAAAGTTATCAACAGAGAGGTGAACATGGTTGCTCCGGCAACACCAAGTTATTTGAAGTGGTCCCAGACTGCCATCACATTCGACCAGTCTGACCATCCAACACGTATAGCCACCCCTGGGAGGCAAGCGCTAGTGGTCGACCCAGTTGTTGAAGGCACTCGACTGACTAAAGTGCTGATGGATGGTTGTAGTGGCCTGAATATCCTGCATGCTGAGATCTTGAAGGGAATGGGCATTCTGATGTCCAAGCTTAGTGAAAGCAATATGAGTTTCCATGGCGTCATACCCGGCAAGAAGGCTGAATCACTCGGCCAGATTGCCCTTGATGTGGTTTTCGGCGATTCCATGAATTACCGCAAAGAAAAGTCGACATTTGAAGTAGTGGATTTCCAGAGTGCTTATCATGCTATTCTGGGAAGGCCTGCCTATGCACGTTTCATGGCTCGACCATGTTACGTGTACCTCAAGTTAAAAATGCATGGTCCCATAGGAGTGATCACTACCACTGGCAATCGGCAGAAGGCAGAAGAGTGCTTCCAGAACGGCTCAAAAATCGCCGATGCACAAATGGCAGCAGTCGAAATGCAAGAATACCGGAAGAACGCAGATCCGAGTGATTTGTTGCGCTCCAAGAAGCCTGCTATTGATTCTGCATTTCAGTCGTCCGGTGAAACCAAGCCGATTCATATTCACCCGACCGATCCTAGTGCTGCTCCTACTCATATTTCAACTTCACTCGACAGCAAATAGGAAGAAGCGCTCATCCAGTTCCTCCGTGAGAACTGGGACATCTTTGCATGGAAGCCTTTTGACATGCCGGGTGTACCCAGGGGACTGGCTGAGCATCATTTGTGAGTCGACCCGAAAGTAAAACCAGTCAAGGAACATCTTCGACGGTCCGCCGTACAAAAGAGAAAAGCAATTGGTGAGGAAGTGGCTCGGCTCGTGGCAGCTGAGTTCATTCGAGAGATTTACCACTCCGAGTGGCTCGCCAATGTTGTCATGGTCCCGAAGAAGGACGATTCACTTCGCATGTGCATTGACTTCAAGCATATCAATCAGGCCTACCCGAAAGATCATTTTCCTCTCCCCCGCATCGACCAAATCATCGACCCGACTGCAGGATGTGAGCGATTGTGTTTTCTGGACGCCTATTCCGGGTATCATCATATCCGACTGTATGGACCCGATGAGATAAAAACGGCTTTCATCACTCCATTCGGGTGCTTCTGTTATGTCACCATGCCATTCGTCCTGAAGAATGCTAGAGCCACATTCATGAGGATGATTCAGAAGTGTCCGCTCACTCAAATCAGTCGGAATGTGGAAGCATACATGGATGACATTGTGGCCAAGTCACGTAAAGGTTCTGACCACTGGATAACCTTGCTGAAACCTTTGCCAACCTCAGAAGGTATGATATCAAGCTTAATCCATCAAAGTGCACATTCGGAGTTGCTGGTAGAAAGTTATTCGGATTCCTCGTTTCCGAACGAGGGATCGACGCAAATCCAGAGAAAGTTGGTGCAATACTCCGGATGAAACGCCCTGTGCGAGTGCATGATGTCCGGAAGCTTACTTGTTGTTTGGCCGCCTTGAGTCGATTCATCTCTCGTCTCGGTGAAAAGGCCTGGCCTCTTTACCGACCGATGAAGAAATCTGACAAGTTCGAGTGGACTGATGAAGCTGATGCAGCGTTTGCAGAGCTCAAAGCCCTGCTTTCCACCCAGCCGGTGCTTGCTGCCCCAATCAAAAAGAGCCTTTAATGCTTTATATTGCAGCCACTGGACAAGTTGTCAGTACAGTGCTCACGGTTGAGCAGGAAGAAGAAGGAAAAGCCTATAAAGTTCAGCGCCCAGTATACTATGTTTCTGAAGTGTTGACTCCATCCAAGCAAAGATATCCACATTATCAGAAGCTTGTTTATGGGATTTACATGACCACGAAGAAGGTTGCACACTATTTCTCAGATCACTCCATTACAGTCGTTAGTGACACACCATTGTTAGAGATCCTGAATAACAGAGATGCAACTCGTCGAGTGGCAAAGTGGGTGATCGAACTCCTTCCTTTGGATATCAAGTTTGAGGCAAAGAAAGCTATCAAGTCCCAAGCAATAGAAGATTTCCTCGCCGAGTGGATCTAGCAGCAACTTCCAACTCAGATTCACTCGGAGCATTGGACCATGTTCTTTGATGGATCCAAGATGCTGAATGGTTCCGGTGCTCGGGTGGTATTGGTATCCCCCCGAGGCGACAAACTCAGCTATGTTCTCCAGATTCACTTTGACTCCAATAATGAAGCTGAATATGAAGCACTTCTGTACGGGTTGCGTATGGCCATTTCACTCGGCGTCCGTCGCCACATGGTCTATGGCGACTGGGATTTAGTGGTTAATCAAGTGATGAAGGAGTGGGATGTCAGAAGCCCCACGATCGGCTATTGTAATGCAAAGGAGAAAGTTAGAGAAGAAGTTTGAGGGGTTAGAGCTCCATCACATACCCCGACTGAGAAATCAAGCACCCGATGATCTGGCAAAGATAGGTTCCAAGAGGGAAGCCATTCCCAGCAATGTGTTCTTGGAACATATTCATTCACCTTTAGTTACAGAAGATCCTTTCACTGAAGAACCCCCACAACCAAAGAGCACCACTGATCCGACTGAAGTCGAGGTCCCAGCTGTGGTCGACTTGATCATGGAGGTTTTGGTCATCACTCCCGACTGGACAGTGACGTTCATTTCATACATTCTCAGGAAAGAACTCCCAGAGAATGAAGAAGAGGCTCAGCAGATCGTCCGTCGATCCAAAGCCTTTACTGTGATAAGGGGATAGCTGTTTAGAGAAAGTCTGACTGGAGTCTGCCAGAAATGCATAACACCAGAAGAAGGTCGAGTGACCCTCAATGACATCCACACGGGGACCTGTGGTCACCATGCGTCCTCTCGGACCATTGTTGCCAAAGCATACCGAGTGGGATTTTATTGGCCGCGAGCAAATGAGATGGCAAAAGAAATAGTCGATAAATGTGAAGGTTGCCAGTTTTACTCCAACATGTCTCACAAGCCTGCATCAGCCCTGAAGACCATTCCACTCGTCTCGCCCTTTGCTGTTTGGGGATTGGATATGGTTGGACCTCTGAGGACAGGTAGGAGCGGCTTCACTCATGTGCTCGTGGCAGTCGACAAGTTTACCAAATGGATTGAAGCCAAGCCTATCAAAAATATTGAAGCCAGTACTGCTGTCAGCTTTATCAGAGAGTTAACATTCAGATATGGTGTTCTGCACAACATCATCACTGACAACGGGTCGAACTTCGATTCTGGTGAGTTCAGAGCTTTCTGTGCTTCACAAGGTACTCGTGTCGACTATGCTTTAGTCGCCCACCCCGAGTCGAATGGACAAGCTGAAAGAGCAAACATATTGATTCTCAAAGGACTGAAACCCTGACTGATGCGTGATCTCAAGCACGTAGCAGGCGCCTGGGTCGATGAACTTCCATCAGTGCTTTGGGGATTGAGGACAACTCCCAATTGGTCGACTGGCCGAACTCCATTCTTCTTGGTCTATGGAGCTGAGGCTGTACATCCGAGTGACTTGCTTCACAATCCACCCCGAGTCGAGCTTTTCTCAGAAGATGAAGCAGAACAGGCACGACAAGATGCAGTTGATCTCCTGGAAAAGGGAAGAGAGATGACCTGGATCCGGTCGACCATCTATCAGCAAGACCTTCGTCGATTCCACGCCAGAAACGTGAGGGGTTGAGCATTTCAAGAGGGAGACTTGGTTCTTCGAGTGGATCAGCAGAAACCACACAAGCTTGCTCCTGCTTGGGAAGGCCCCTTCATCGTCACCAGAGTGCTCCAAAACGGAGCATACCACCTTTACAACATCGAGCACAAGAAAAACGAGCCGCGCGCTTGGAATGCGGAGCTGCTCCGCCCCTTTTACACTTAAAGTTTCCAGACTATTGAGTTGTAATAAGAAATACCTTCTAGTTTGATTATCAAAGAGACAGTTTTGCAATCTCATAAATGATTGTTGTTCCTTCCTTTTTATTTCTCTAAATCCCCCAGTGGGTGGCTTAGATGCGAATCCATTTCGCCTAAGTTAAAAAATCCTACCGAGTGGTGAGCAAGCCTCTCACTCGGGGGCTTAGCTGCGAATCCGTTTCGCCTAAGTTCAAAAAATCCTGCCGAGTGGTGAGCAAGCCTCTCACTCGGGGGCTTAGTTGCGAATCCGTTTCGCCTAAGTTCAAAAAATCCTACCGAGTGGTGAGCAACCCTCCCACTCGGGGGCTTAGCTGCAGTCCAGTACTCACCTAAGTTTGAAAAATCCTACCGAGTGGTGAGCAATCCTCCCACTCGGGGGCTTAGCTGATCCGATTACTAGCCTAAGTTTGAAAAATCCTACTGAGTGGTGAGCAAGCCTCCCACTCGGGGCTTAGCTGCGATTTAGTACTCGCCTAAGTTTGAAAAATCCTACCGAGTGGTGAGCAACCCTCCCACTCGGAGGCTTAGCTGCAGTCCAGTACTCGCCTAAGTTTGAAAAATCCTACCGAGTGGTGAGCAATCCTCCCACTCGGGGGCTTAGCTGCAGTCCAGTACTCACCTAAGTTTGAAAAATCCTACCGAGTGGTGAGCAATCCTCCCACTCGGGGGCTTAGCTGCAGTCCAGTACTCGCCTAAGTTTGAAAAATCCTCTTGAGTGGTGAGCAATCCTCCCACTCGGGGCTTAGCCGATCCGATTACTCGCCTAAGTTTGAAAAATCCTACAAAGTGGTGAGCAACCCTCCCACTCGGGGGCTTAGCTGCAGTCCAGTACTCGCCTAAGTTTGAAAAATCCTACCGAGTGGTGAGCAACCCTCCCACTCGGGGCTTAGCTGCAGTCCAGTACGGAGTGGTGAGCAATCCTCCCACTCGGGGGCTTAGCTGCAGTCCAGTACTCGCCTAAGTTTGAAAAATCCTACCGAGTGGTGAGCAAGCCTCCCACTCAGGGGCTTAGCTGCAGTTTAGTACTCGCCTAAGTTTGAAAAATCCTACCGAGTGGTGAGCAACCCTCCCACTCGGAGGCTTAGCTGCAGTCGAGTACTCGCCTAAGTTTGAAAAATCCTACCGAGTGGTGAGCAATCCTCCCACTCGGGGGCTTAGCTGCAGTCCAGTACTCGCCTAAGGTGGAAAAATCCTACCAAGTGGTGAGCAATCACTCCCACTCGAGGGGCTTACCCTAGTCCGATGCTACTAAGTTTGAAAAATCCTCTTGAGTGGTGAGCAATCCTCCCACTCGGGGGCTTAGCTGATCCGATTACTAGCCTAAGTTTGAAAAATCCTACCAAGTGGTGAGCAACCCTCCCACTCGGAGGCTTAGCTGCAGTCGAAGACTAGCCTAAGTTTGAAAAATCCTCACCTGAGTGGTGAGCAACCCTCCCACTCGGGGCTTAGTAGAAGTCCAGTACTCGCCTAGGTTTGAAAAATCCTCACCGAGTGGTGAGCAACCCTCCCACTCGGGGCTTAGCTGCAGTCCAATGCTAGCCTACGTTTGAAAAATCCTACCCAGTGGTGAGCAATCCTCCCACTCGGGGGCTTAGCTGCAGTCCAGTACTCGCCTAAGTTTGAAAAATCCTACCGAGTGGTGAGCAATCCTCCCACTCGGGGGCTTAGCTGTAGTCCAATAGTCGCCTATGTTTGAAAAATCCGACCGAGTGGTGAGCAATCCCCCCACTCGGGGGCTTAGATGCAGTCCAGTGCTCGCCTAAGTTTGAAAAATCCTACCGAGTGGTGAGCAATCCTCCCACTCGGGGGCTTAGATGCAGTCCAGTGCTCGCCTAAGTTTGGAACATGTCTGTATCCGCAAGGACAACGAGGTGCAGGTTGACTGCAACCTTCTCCTCGGAGCTACGTGACAAGTACAACATACGCTCCATCCCTATCCGCAAGGACGACGTGGTGCAGGTTGACTGCAACCTTTTCCTCGGAGCAATGTCACAAGTACAACGCACGCTCCATCCCTATCCGCAAGGATGACGACGTGCAGGTCGACTGAAACCTTTTCCTCGGAGCTACGTCACAAGTACAATGTACGCTCCATCCCTATCCGCAAGGACGACAAGGTGCAGGTCGACTACAACCTTTTCCTCAAAGCTACGTCACAAGTACAACGCACGCTCCATCCCTATCCGCAAGGACGACGAGGTGCAGGTCGACTGCAACCTTTTCCTCGGAGCTACGTCACAAGTACAACGTACGCTCCATCCCTATCCGCAAGGACGACGAGGCACAGGTCGACTGCAACCTTTTCCTCGAAGGTACGCCGCAAGTATAACGTCGCTCCATCCCTATCCGCAAGGTCGACGAGATGCAGGACGACTGGAATCTCCTCCTCAGAGCTGCATCTCAAGTACAAAAGTTATTCCGAGTGAAGGACAAGTTGCACTCGACAGCAATCACAAGCATATTCAGAGATAAACCAAATTCAGATAAATCCTAAGGTTCTGGACCATGGATTAAAGTACTCGGGCATCAAGCCCGAAGGAGTTTTACGATTACAAAATCACTCGGCATTCCGAGGCAAATTTAAGGTGAGGCATAAAAGTTTGTTCACTCCGCAGGAGGAGGGCTAGCAGGCTCGACAAATTCGTCCAGGCCGATTCCGTCGGCAATCCGAGTGGCGGTAGCAATGAAGGTCTCCATGAAAGATTGGAAATCATGCTTCTTGGTACTGGCGACCTTGATCGCTGCCAGCTTCTCTTCTCGCGCTTCCTTGAAGTGGACACGAACCAAGGACAGATCCACGTCAGCGCCGCACCAGGCAGAAGACTTCTTCCATTCTTGCACTTGACCGGGAACCTCGTTAAGCCGAGTCATCAGAGATTCGAGGTTATTCTGGAGCGTCGCCCTTGGCCAGAGAGCTATGTCGATCCGCGACATTGCGACTTTCAGTCGAGCAAGATATTCTACAATACCAGCAACGCGAGATTCCAGTCGGAGCACGTTCATGGCAGCTTCGTCCTTCACTGGAGAGTGGATGGGGTCCAAGCTTGTCTCAACTCGCCCAGTCTCTTCCTCGAAGTTCTAGCAAAATTCTGCACGCACAATTCAAATATGAGTCGGTGGTTGTATGTCGAGTCAACAGTAACAAGTCTGTCAGGTCGAAGAAAATACCTTCAAGCATGACAAGCAGCTTCTTAGAAAGACCTCCCAGATAGTTCTCCAGATTGTCCCTCTTGCAAGCAATGCTGAGGGAGTCCTGGATTAGGGGGTGTCCGGATAGCCGAACTATCACCGTTGGCCGGACTCCTGGATTATGAAGATACAAGATTGAAGACTTCGTCCCGTGTCCGGATGGGACTTTCCTTGGCGTGGAAGGCAAGCTTGGCGTGGAAGGCAAGCTTGGCAATACAGATATGTAGATCTCCTACCGTTGTAACCGACTCTGTGTAACCCTAACCCTATCTGGTTTCTATATAAACCGGAGGGTTTTAGTCCGTGGGGACGAACAACAATCATACCATAGGCTAGCTTCTAGGGTTTAGCCTCTACGATCTCGTGGTAGATCTACTCTTGTACTACCCATATCATCAATATTAATCAAGCAGGAGTAGGGTTTTACCTCCATTGAGAGGGCCCGAACCTGGGTAAAAACATCGTGTCCCTTTTCTCCTGTTACCATCCGCCTAGACGCATGAGTTGGGACCCCCTACCGAGATCCGCGGTTTGACACCTACATTGGTGCTTTCATTGAGAGTTCCTCTGTCGTAATCTTTAGGCCCGATGGCTCCTCCGATCATCAACAACGACGTGGTCCAGGTGAGACTTTTCTCCCGGACAGATCTTCGTGATTCGCGGCTTTGCTGCGGGCAATTCACTTGGCCATCTGGAGCAGATCGAAAGCTTCGCCCCAGCCATCAGGTCAGATTTAGGAGTTTGAACTACGGCGGACATCCGCGGAGACTTGACCTTCGACGGATTCGATCCACACCAAAGCGCGCGCCTTTGTCTCGATGGGCACGATCTAGCTCTGCCGCCCGAGCGATTGCCACGGAGGTCGCACGATGTCGCTCCGACCCTTAGCTCGGAGCCGACTCCGCCGATCAAGGACGAGTGGTTGGACACCGCCTCGGGGCTACGATCTCTACGGTGATTGTGCCGAACTCCATCCCTGTCCTTTGCGAATCCCGTGACTCCAAGGTGTCGGACTCCTCTCCGGACTCCGAACCTCCCGCGCCCCGGCCAATCAAATCCGATTGGGCGTCGGTCATGGAGTTCACTGCCGCGGACATCTTTCAGCACTCGCCCTTTGGCGACATCCTGAACTCACTAAAGTCTCTCTCTTTATCAGGATAGCCCTGGCCGGACTATGGTCAGGAAGGTTGGGATGCGGACGACGAAGAAATTCAACGCCCACCCACCACCCAATTTGTAGCCATTGTCAGTGATTTAACCAACATTCTTGACTTCGACTCCGAAGACATCGACGGTATGGGCGACGATCTTTGGAGCGACCAAGAACCAACACCTACGAGGCCTTTGGAAGGCCACCTCGTCATCGACATATACATGGTGGACATCCCAAAAGATGGTAACGGCGATGGAACAACGGAGGATGACCCTCCAAGAAACAGCCCAAGCGTCGGCGTCGTGGCGCCGCTCTAAATCCCGCCACAGCAAAAGCGGTGATTCGGCACGGAGATAATAACACCGGACGGTCTGAAGACAACCCTCCAGCAGGATTCAGCACGAGGAGGGAGAAGCCAGCCCTCATGATAGAGCGGCGGGCGGGGAGGTGGAGGGCGATAATTATATGCCTCCCTCCGAAGATGAGGCAAGCCTCGGCGATGGCCAATTTGCGTGCACGAGGATCCCGTCAAACAGGAGCATTTCAAGCGCGGGCTTATGGCCACGGCAAGCAGCCTCAAGAAAAAGCGGCAGCTTAGAGCTGACCAAGACCTGCTAGCTGACGGATGGATGAAGTCCTTGCGGCGAAGAAGTGCGAACTCGAACACCCTCCAAGAGATACCCAAAGCGCGAGCTGCTACCCCAATTAGAGGAAGCAGCACCCAAACCTACATCACCAGCGCATGATGCGGCCGACCGGCCACCTCGTGGTCGCGACAGAGAGGCCTCTAGACCGTCCATTCAAGCCGCACTCCGGCGTCGCTCGAAAAGTACCAAGGCACGGGGAAACGCGCCAGACCTGTGAGACATATTGGAGAACAAGGCAATGCAAACAAGATCGATCTACGGATCGCATGGGCGCCCCACGACACGTGATGATAACCGTCACGCCGGATACAACAATTCCGGCCGGGCGAACCACGATGAACAAAGCTCATTTGAGCTGCGTCGTGATATAGCTCAATCTGAGGCGCCGCACACCCACTATGCTTCACGCAGGCGAAGTGATGGATCATCAAATCCCGAGGGTTTCAAACCCGTAAACATCGAATCATACGATGGCACAACAGATCATGCGGTGCGGATCAAGGACTACCTCCTCCATATCCACATGGCCCTTGGTGATGATCTACACGCCATCAAATACCTCCCACTCAAGCTTAAAGGACCAGCTCGGCATTGGCTTAACAGCTTGCCGGCCAGAATCAATTGGTTGTTGGGAGGACACGGAAGCCGCATTCCTTGATAACTTCCGGGGCACATATGTGCGACCACCGGATGCCGATGACCTCAGCCACATAATTCAGCGGCGGAAGAATCGGCGGAAAAATTCTGGACACGGTTCCTAACCAAGAAAAATCAAATCGTTGACTGTTCGGATGCAGAGGCCCTTGCAGCCTTCAAACATAACATCCGCGATGAGTGGCTTGCCCGGCACCTAGGACAGGAAAAGCCGAAATCCATGGCAGCTCTCACAACACTCATGAACCGCTTTTGCGTGGGAGAGGACAGCTGGCAAGCTCGTAGCAACAACTTGACCAAAAACCCTGGTAGTTCGGATACCAAGGACAACAATGGAAGGTCGCGTCGCAACAAGCACAAAGCGCCGCGTGCGCAGCGATAATGCTGAAGATACGGCGATCGATGCCGGATTCGTGAGGCTCTAAAGCGGTCGTGAAAAAAGCCGTTCAAAAGAAATACTCAGGGCCCGTCCAATCTGGACCAAACACTCGATCGCTCGTGCCAAATACATGGCACCCCCGAAAAACCAGCCAACCAAACCAACAGTGATTGTTGGGTCTTCAAACAGGCAGGCAAGTTAAATGCCGTACTCAATGATAAGGGGCTGCATAGTGATGACGAGGAGGAGCCCCGGCCGCCGAACAATAGAGGACAGAAGGGCTTCCCCCCACAAGTGTGGACGGTGAACATGATATACGCAACCCACATACCCAAAAGGGAGCGGAAGAATGCACTAAAGGGGCGTATATGCGATGGAGCGATCGCCCCAGTTCAACCCATGGTCCGCTGCCCGATCACCTTTGATCGAAGGGACCACCCCACTAGCATCCGCCACGGCGGATTCGCCGCGTGGTTCTTGACCGAATCATCGAAGGATTCCACCTCACTAGAGTCACGATGGACGGCGGTAGCAGCCTGAACCTGCTCTATCGGGATACGGTCGCAAAATGGGCATAGACCCTCAAAAGTTAAACCCACAAAGGCGACCTTTAAAGGCGTCATACCAGTGTAGAGGCCAATTATGCAGGCTCGATTACACTTGAAGTGGTTTTGAGCCGGATAACTTCGGCGAAGAGTTAATCTTCGACATAGTCCCGTTCTGCGGTGGCTATCACGCCTTTGCTTGGGACGAACCGCATTTGCAAAAGTTCAATGCGGTGCCGCACTCTGGCGTACCTCAAGCTCAAGATGCCAGGCCCTCGAGGAGTAATCACGGTCAATGGAAACACCGAACGCTCTCTCCGAACGGAGGAGCACACGGCGGCCCTCGCGGCAGAGATGCAAAGCAGCCTCTCACAGCAATTCTCGAGCCCGACTATTAAACGTCCGGACACCGTCAAGCGCGCCCGGAGTAACCTACAACAAGGCCGCCTGGCACGATCCGAGCACGCATAGCAATCCGTCCCCAACCCCAACCCTCGCGAAATTGCGAAGCCAGTACTATGCGTACATAACTATGCTCTGGAGATACCATGGGCATAAGGGGAGGGGCACGACCACGGCACGCCTAGAATGCGGCTCAACCACACCAGGGGCTCCCGATTGTGTCATTCTTTTTCTTTCTTCTTTTCTCTTACTTTCAGGACTCCGTTTTCCAGAAGTCCTGTCCGGCACTAGAATTGCCGAACTCACGATGCAACAACCAGGGAAGCAGAAAGCTACGTCGAGTGTCCAGGTGGTCTCTACTACGAGCATTATACCTGTTTTACATACCATCCCGCAGCTTACCCCTGGAGGGGGACATGTTAAATAGTCCCACCCCTTGTTTATCGCACTATTTGTATCGTTCTGCTTTCATTGCAGTACCTTTTTTAATAAACAATAAATAGCTTTTGCCTATTATTGCACTCCTTTCTTTATCTATATATATATGTTCATTCATGACATGTTGCACCCGTACACTTTGGTACGGCTAATACACCAGGGGCTTAAGTACCCCAAAAATATGGTGTGATAAGTCCGAACACTTCCACCAGTGCGGCACCCCAAACTTATAGCATTATATGCATCGGCTCCGAATCATTTCTTGGGTCAATAGTTGGGTTTGCCCGGCTCCCATGTTTTGGTACCTTACGTTCCGTTATATCGTCTAAGGTAGCGCTGGGAGAACCACTGCGATTGTGCCCCGATTGAGCTGGGTTGTGCACCTCAGTGGAGAAAGCTAAAACTGACCATCATGATAGGCGAGAGCGATGCGCTGTTCGAGAGGTTTTTTCGGGTCCCTAAAGGCTTATGTCGCTTAGAGCGAGGAGTCGGCATTGTCCGGCCAAGGCGTGGATAGCGCCCCGAACTCGGTCTTCCGAATACTAGGGGCTTCGCCGAAATTTAAAATTATAAAATTCTATGGCTAAGTGAGAGTGCTCAAGCACTATAAGTCCGGTTGCCTTGTTCGTTGCGTTGAGCGCCTCCCTCGAAGGACCCAAGAATGGGAACAAGAGCGCTCAAGTTTATCCCGAACACCCGGCACTTTCGTGGCATGGGGGCTGAAGCCAATGACTTGCCATCTCTCAAATTTGATAAACGGCTGCATGTAAGGTAATATTTTAAATTCACAAGCGTTGCTTAGCGCATATGAACAAGTTTTCAGCGTCTGAGGATAACAAATGCGAGTCTATTCAAAATTACATCTTTGGAGCATTCACCGCTATAAAGCGGGCACCCTTCAGGATGCCCTCATAGTACATTTTCGGCTTGCGATGCTCCTTGCCCTTCGGTGGCCGTCCGTCACAAGCTTCTCAAGATCCAGCTTGCCCGGTGCACTTTAGCACGGGCAAGGGCCAACAGGCACCTTCAATGCAGACGGAGCGCTTGATGACTTCAATCCATGGACAAAGGCGTCCACCAGCCGCCCGCACTAGCCCGGTAGCTCCTGTGCATGGCTTCCAATGGCCACGGCCGAACTATGAGGCCCTTCATGGCCTGTTCGGCGACCTTGTGGAGCTTGACCAGCTGCTTCAGCTGGTCACTCGAGAACACGGATGTCCGGCCTCAGCATACTGAGACCAGAACACCTTTTCCGTCGAGCTCCCCTCCTTGGCGCGGTAGAACGCGACAGCATCAGACACACTACGGGGCAGATGTGCGAATGCTCCTGGAGAGCTCCGGATTCGGTTAAGTAATAGGTAATTCACTTTCACATGCTTGCTTTGCATAAGGAATGCCTTACCCGCCGCTATCTTCTTTAATGATTCAATTTCTTGGAGGGTTTTTTGGGCTTCGGCCTTAGCGGCTTTGGCACTCTCAAGAGCCGAGGCGAGCTCGGACTCTCGAGTCTTCGAGTCACGCTCCAAACTCTCGTCTTTTTCCACGAGAGCCTGGAGCTCTTGCCGCACCTCCGCCACCCGCGCCTCCTGCTTCTCTCGCTCGGTGCGCTCTGCGGCCGCTTTGCTTTCGGCCGTAGACACCGCTTCCTTCAGGGTCACCACCTTGCTCGTGGCCCCTACAATACCCACGTTAGTCCTGTCATTTTTGCAACCAAATCCTTTCTATAAGGTATTACTTTAATAAGGTATTACTTACCTTCCTTGTCCTCGAGCCGCTTCTTGGCAAGGCCGAGCTCGTTCTCGGACCGCTCGAGGCTCTTCTTCAATGCATTGACCTCTGCAGTCAGTGCGGCAGAGGTCAGCAGCGCAGCCTGCATTCCCATATTGACATACTTATGTTAGACTCCTCCGTATATCTTTTTAGATCCTTAGTCCGGCTTTTCTTTCCGAACACCGAACTAAGCATCTAGGGCTCTTGTCTATGCGGTAATATTTTTACATATTCTAAACTTACCTCAAAGCCTGTTAGAAGGCTGGTACAGCTTCAGTCGGCCCGCTCTTGGCGGATCGAACTTCTGGATCACCACACTCATAACAGTGCGGTGCTCCTCGTCGATGGAGGCGCTGTTAAGCGCCTCCAGCAAGCTATCCGGTGCCTCCGGATGAGTGGAGGTCACCGGCGTCGCAGTCTTGCCCTTCTTATGAAGGGGCCGCTTGCCGGACTTCAGAACCACTGAAGCTTCCGGTACAGAGTCCGACACAGGGCCGGACTTAGAGCCCTCTGGGGTCTCGCCCCCTTTGCGCCCGGAGTCCGGGAGGTCGCCTTGCGGCGCCTCCAGGACCACCTCCTCCTGGCTGGGCCCCTTTTGGGACTCCACCGCGGTGTCGTCTACGTCACGAGGAGAGGAGGCGGTCGGAAGTGAAGTGCTATTCACATCCGACGAATCCAGGGAGCCGCCGACGGCAAGCGGCGAGCCTGCCCTCATGGGCGTGCTACATGGTCATATTCGGCGTTAGAAGGCACTATGCGACAAATAAAAAGTCAGGAGCTATTCCGGAGTCCGGACACTTACGATCTCGCCAGGGGCTTGGCCCTTGGTGGCCACTCCACCTCGTCGTTGTCGGCGTTGGTGGAGAAGTACGGAGGAAGGGTCCTTCCTTTCTTGGACCCTCCGGCCTCCCTAGTCGGGGCGGCCTTCCTTTTCTTCTCTCCCCCCGCTGGGGGAGAGGCTTCTTTTTCCTCCGCCCCGTCCTCAGGGGAGGATTCCGCCTCAGAGTCGTCGGACGATGAGTACGACAACACCTGGCGTAGCGCGCTCCTTCGAGTCCCCGTGGCCTACTTCTTGGCCTTCTTCTCCGGCACCACGTGAGGTGCCGGAGCCAAGAGCTCCGTCAGCGGGCGTCCACTGGAGTCTTCGGGCAAGGAGCCGGACGGTTAACCTGCCGGACGTGTTATGCCAGTCCTGTCAAAGGTAAGGGAGTTTAGATCCCACATAGAGTCAAACTATGAAAAACAAGAGTCCCGTAAAAGGGCAAAATAGCTTACCTCGGTAGCTTGGCGCTGCGAGCTGAACCCGCGATCTTCGGTAGCGGATGTGGGAGCCTCGGCGCCCTTGAACAGCACCTTCCAGGCATCTTCGTATGTAGTGTCGAAGAGCCTTTTCAGAGTTTGGTGTTGTGCCGGATCAAACTCCCACAAATTGAAGGCCCGATGTTGGCATGGGAGGATCCGGCGGATGAGCATAACCTGGACTACATTGACAAGCCTGAGATTCTTGTCCACGAGGGTTCGGACGCAGGTTTGGAGTCCGGACAGCTCTTCCGAATCACCCCACATCAGGACCGTCTCTTTCCATGATGTGAGCCGTGTGGTGGAGCCAGATCGGAATTCGGGGGTCGCCGCCCATTGAGGGTCGCGCGGCTCGGTGATGTAGAACCACCCCGATTGCCACCCCTATATGGTCTCCACAAAGGAGCCCTCGAGCCATAGGAGTTTGGCCATCTTGCCAACCATGGCACCTCCGCACTCCGCTTGGCGGCCGCCCACTACCTTCGGCTTGACATTGAAGGTCTTCAGCCATAAGCCGAAGTGGGGCTGGATGCAGAGAAAGGCCTCGCACACGACGATAAATGCCGAGATGTTGAGGATAAATTTTGGGGCCAGATCGTGGAAATCCAGGCCGTAGTAGAACATGAGCCCCCGGACAAATGGGTGAAGTGGAAAATCTAGTCCGTAGAGGAAGTGGGTGAGGAACACCACCCTCTCATGGGGCCTAGGGGTGGGAGTAAGCTGCCCCTCATCGGGGAGCCGGTGCGCGATGTCGCTGGACAAGTGTGCGGCCTTCCGCAGCTTTTTGACTTGTCCCTCCGTGATGGAGGAGACCATCCACTTGCCTCCCGCTCCGGACATGGCTGGAGAAGGTTGAGGAGGGATGTGCGGACTTGGGCATTGGAGCTCGAGTGCGCAGAAATGGATGAGAAAAGGAGGAAGAAGGCGTAGGTGAAAAGGTGGATCCTTATCCCCTTATATGGACGGACGAAGCTATGCGTCCCCCGCCAGCCTGGTAAAACTCGCTTATCTCCCAAGCGCCGTAATCAATGGCGCGGTTGGGTTACCCATGTCTGTATTGATGGGAATCCCGGAATAAGGGGGCACGATCTCCGCTTTGATAAGACGTGCCAAGGAAACCGACTCGCTAAGCGGCGAGGTGGAGCAGTAAAAACGATTCGTATAAAGGCTGGCCGTGGTGTGATGTCACGCCACGGAATACGTCACAGATCTGTGCAAAAGTTATTCTCTACGGTGTTATGTGGAACTTGTTTTGCGAGCCGGACACGATCCTTGTGTTCAAAATCTTCTATGAAGTATTCGAAGGAGGAACCCGCCTTGCAATGCCGAAGACAATATGCGCGTCGGACTCGTCGTCATTGAAGCCCTGGTTCGAGACTCTTGAGGAGTCCTGGATTAGGGGTGTCCGGATAGTCGAACTATCACCGTTGGCGGACTCTGGACTATGAAGATACAAGATTGAAGACTTCATCCCGTGTCCGGATGGGACTTTCCTTGGCGTGGAAGGCAAGCTTGGCGTCTGGATATGTAGATCTCCTACCGTTGTAACCGACTACATGTAACCCTAACCCTATCCGGTGTCTATATAAACCGGAGGGTTTTAGTCCATAGGACGAATAACAATCATACCATAGGCTAGCTTCTAGGGTTTAGCCTCTCGATCTCGTGGTAGATCTACTCTTGTACTACCCATATCATCAATATTAATCAAGCAGGAGTAGGGTTTTACCTCCATCGAGAGGGCCTGAACCTGGGTAAAAACATCGTGTCCCTTGTCTCCTGTTACCATCCGCCTAGACGCACAGTTTGGGACCCCCTACCCGAGATCCGCCGGTTTTTACACCGACAAATGCCTTCCATCTTCATGTTCAGATTATTCTTATCCTTCTTCAGGTGAGTCGCTTCCTTATTGGCTTCATCAAGGGCAGTTTTCAGCTTGGCGTTTTCTTCCTCCAGTTTGCCCACTGAAGCTAGCTTCTGTTCAGCGAATGCAGTTTTCTCATCAGCTGTTTTCTGTGCGGCCGCAAGAACTTGGTCCTTTTTCGCCAGAGCCTGGTTCAGTTTCTCTGAAAGAAACAACGCTAGGTTAAGAAAAAGCAAAATAAAATCCGGTTCAGAGACAAATAAGTCCACAAGTTTTTTTCTTACTAGCAGCTTCATCCTTGGCTTTCTTCAGATTTGTCTTGGCCAGCTCCAGATCGAGGTTGAGTTGAATCTGCTTCTTCTCCAGGTCAGCAAAA
This sequence comes from Aegilops bicornis, assembly GCA_021605145.1. Classification (NCBI taxonomy): domain Eukaryota; kingdom Viridiplantae; phylum Streptophyta; class Magnoliopsida; order Poales; family Poaceae; genus Aegilops; species Aegilops bicornis. The sequence goes on along the minus strand of CM038673.1, from coordinate 259,781,337 downwards.
CGAGCTCCAAGTTCACAAGATTTCTATAATCAAAGGACAGTCAATTGACAGATGGAAAGACTGGTTACTTCAAACCAATGGTCTGATAAATTCAACAAGTTCTAAGACTACAGTTGACTGCCCGCAGAAACTATAGTCTCGGGGACTACACCCTGTGGGTGCACTTAGCGTGCCCCTACTGGTCCAGTTTCCGCTCGACGTGGTCTGTCCAGGCCGAGTGTAAAAAAAAGAGGCATGTTTTTCTAAGACCGAAGTCGACTGCCCGCAGTCGACCACGGTCTTGGGGACTACACCCAGTGGGTGCACTTAGCGTGCCCCCACTGGTTCAGGTTCCACTCGACACGGTCCGTCCAGGTCGTGTGAGAAAATTCTAATTCTAAGACTACAGTCGACTGCCCGTAGTCAACAATAGTCTCGGGAACTACACCCAGTGGGTGCAATCAGTGTGCCCCCACTAGTTCAAAGATCCAATCAACACAACCTAGCAGACTCAAGATACAAGTTTGCTCAGTGGCAAATCAAAACACCCAGTGGGTGTACGAATGCGAAACGCAGACAGATGAAAAGGTTCTTCAAAGAAAGTTTTCAGGTAGCATATCCTAACAGAACAAGCGACAAGCTAAAGAGTCAGTCGGTGATCAACCAACCTGGACGTTGCTCTGAAGGGCTGAGCTGGCGTCGTAAGCCGCTTGGCTGGCTTCCCGGACCACCTTCATTGTAACGCCCCGGATTCGATGCGCCAGGTGTCCTTCAGTTATTTGCCGTCCTTGCCATGTCATGTGCTTGCGTGTTGCACTTTGCCATGTCATCATCTGCATTTCATATCATGTCATCATGTGCATCGCATTTGCATACGTGTTCGTTTCATGCATCCGAGCATTTTCCCCGTTGTCCGTTTTCCAATCCGGCACTCCTATGTCCCCCGGCGCCCCCTTTTACCTCTTTTCGTGTGCGGGTGTTAAACGGTCTCGGAATGGACCGAGATTTGTCAAGTGGCCTTGGTATAGCACCGGTAGACCGTCTGTCAAGTTTCGTGCCATTTGAAGGTCGTTTGGTGCTCCAACGGTTAACCGGGGAACCGTAAAGGCCTCTTTTGTGTGCAGCACAACACCCCTTCCAAAGTGGCCCAAAACCCATCTAAGTCTCTTCCATGCTCTCGGTCTTTCGATCACGATCGTGTCGGCGAAAACCGCTCCTCATTTGGACTCTCCTAGCTCCCTCTACCTATAAATGTGTGTCCCTCCCGGAATTTTCGCGCAGATGAACCCTAGCGTTCTTCCACCCCGCGCCCCCGGACACGTCCGGTCCGGCCGGACAAAAACCCGCACCGCCGCTCCGGCCTCTCACGCGCCGCCATGTCAGCTCCCCGCCGCCGTCTCCACCACGGGCCCGCTCGGCCCATCGCGAAGCTTCGCCCGGGCATGCCTCGAAGGCCAGCGCCGCCGCTGACCCATGCCTCGCCTCCGCCCGTGCGCCAGGAACCCGCTGGCCGCGCCCTCCGGCCGCCGAGCCCGCTGGTCCCTCCGCCCGGCGCTTCGCCGCCTCGTACGCGCGCCACCCGGCCCATGCCACCGGCCCCTCACGGGCTGCCGCCCGCTCGCCGCCGATCGCCGGTCGCCGCCGTGTCACCCCGTCCCAGATCCGGACGGGTGGGATGAGATCCACCCGTCCCGGAACCAAACGCGCGTCTCCGCCCTGGATCCCTCCGTCCCTATCCGCGTCGTCCAGTTTTCGGAGGTCTAAATTCTTCTAAGTCCCAGATTTTGCACATTATCATGCCATGTTCGTCATGCCGTATCTCTGCATCCGTAGCTCCGTTTCGTGCGTGTAATATGTCAATTTTTTTTCCTCGATGAGTACATCATCTCATTCCATCGAATCATGTTCATTTGAGTTCATCTTGATGCCTGAATATTCCCTACAAAAGTACAATGTGATGTTAATTTGCTGAAACTGTTATAACTTGATGGTTTATCATTTTTGTTGCATTTGATGTGTGCATCTTATGAGCATGAGCTCTACATGTGTTTTGATCTATGTCATGCCATCTTCACAGGGGTGTTTGCCATGTATTTTTGTGATTTGTGTAGTGAGTGCATCAAGCTTGTTAACTAGGGTACTTGTTGCTGTTTTCCTGACAGATTATGTTATATTTTGTTGCTATGTAAACCTGCTACCACAGGTCATTCTATGCATAATCTGGAGATGTTCACTAAGGATGTTTTGTTATAAATGTCTTGCCCTATCCATCCATGCCCTTTTTTTGCAATTATAGTCTGCTGTAACTTGTTGTAATATTGCTCTCAAATTGCTAAATAATGTTGCTGTCAGCCTGTTAACTTTAAGTTCAGTTTTGCCATGTGTTTTGCTAGTGATACATGCACCCTATGAACTTTCTCTTGCCATGCCTAGCTTCATAAACATGTCTTCTTGCTGTGAGTTGCCTTACCATGCCATGTATTGCTCTGTGGTGACTGATTCAAGCTCACCAACATGCCTACTTATTGTTGTTCCTCCCATGTATGAATCTGTCATATAACTTGCCATGTTTACATGGGTGCCATCATATTTGCTGATCCTTTTTGGCTTATGGTCAGTAAGGGACATTTGTTCTATGCAATTAGTAGATTCATGCCATGCCTTTGTTTGCCATGATAAGTTCCTGTAACATGTTGTTTGATAGCTCTAAACATTGCAACCTGATGTTATTTCCTGACAAGTCTGAAACTGTTATTATTTGCAATCTTGCCATGTGTTTTTGAGCATGTTCTATTAATTTCTGGAGATAGCTCAGTGTTCATGTTTTGTTATGCTTTACCTGTACATCATGTCCATGCCTTTTGTTCTCATATTGTGGTACTGTAGCATATTGTTTTGATGCTTGCAAGATGCCTAGTTGCTGTTTTGGACAGATTGTTGTCATATCTTGTATATAGTGTATGTGTTGAACCGTTGCTCCGTTTTGAGTGTGATCTATATGAACCTTGATTGATTTTGCATGTAGTTTCATATTATCATGTTGAATTCTTGTTTTGAGAGTGTTTGCTTGATGTTTGTATGCATTTTGCATCAATGCCATGCTTAACTTGTTTTGCTCATATCTTTAGGCCGTAGCTCCGAATCTAATGAACTTTATATGTAACTTGATTAGAATTTCGTGTAGATCATCGTGGTGCATCTTAACTTGCTGTTTAACAACTTGAACATAAAGTTATTCAGATCTGGACCAATTTCGAAATTTGCATATGAGGACTTACCGGATTTGTTATATGTTGTTCCCGGCCTCATTTAAACTTGCTTTGATGTGTTGCTCTTGTTTGCATCATCTCTTGCCATGAGTAGCTTCATGTAGCATTGTCATGCATCATGCTTGGTTGTGCATCATGTCATGTATATGTGTGGTGTGTTTACTATGTTGTGTGCTTCTTCTCGATAGTTCCCGTTTCGTTGCGATCGTGAGGATTCGTTCGTCTACGCTTGGTTCATCTTCGTGGCTTCATCTTCTTCATGGACTCGTTCTTCTTCCTTGCGGGATTTTAGGCAAGATGACCATCACCTTGGATCTCATTACTATCATTGCTATGCTAGTTGCTTCGTTCTATCGCTATGCTGCGCTACCTATTACCATTTATCGCTTTCATCCCAAATTGCCATGTCATCCTCTAAACTTTGACACCTTTCCTATGCAAACCTTTGTTTGGCTATGTTACCGCTTTGCTCAGCCCCTCTTATAGCGTTGCTAGTTGCAGGTGAAGTTGAAGATTGCTCCATGGCGGATGGATTATGTTGGGATATCACAATATCTCTTATATTATTAATGCATCTATATACTTGGTAAAGGGTGGAAGGCTCGGCCTTATGCCCAGTGTTTTGTTCCACTCTTGCCGCCCTAGTTTCCGTCATATTGGTATTATGTTCCCGGATTTTGCCTCCCTAACGCGGTTGGGTGATTTATGGGACCCCCTTGATGATTCGCTTTGAATAAGACTCCTCCAAAGAAGGCCCAACCTTGGTTTTACCATTTGCCTCACCTAGCCCTTTTTCCTTGGGTTTCGGAGCCCAAGGGTCATCTTTATTATAGCCCACCCCGGGCGCTGCTCCTTCGAAAGTGTTGGTCCTAAACAGTGCAGATCAAGGGGCCACCAGGGCAACTCGAGGGCTGGTTTTACTCGTAGGCTGACCTATCTGGTGTGCCACGAGAACGAGATATGTGCAGCTCCTATCGGGATTTGTCGGCTGTGGCGGCTTTGCTGGTCTTGTTTTATTCTTTGTCGAAATGTCTTGTAGCCGGGATTCCGAGACCGACCGGTCTTCCCGGGAGAAGGAATATCCTTCGTTGATCGCGAGAGCTTATCATGGGCTAAGTTGGGACACCCTGCAGGTTATAAACTTTCGAGAGCCGTGCCAGCGGTTATGTGGCGTATGGGAATTTGTTAATATCCGGTTGTAGTAAACTTGAAGTAAACTCTTCTAAAATACACCAACCGTGTGCGTAACTGTGAGTGTCTCTTTTCGGGTTGATCGAGAGGAGAACACGGTTTTCGGGTTATGTCGGCGTAAGTAGGAGTTCGTGATCACTTCTTGATCATTACTAGTTGTCGACCGTTCCTTTGTTTCTCTTCTCGCTCTCATTTGCGTATGTTAGCCACCATATATGCTTAGTCGCTGCTGCAACCTCACCACTTTACCCCTTCCTTTCCCTTTAAGCTTTGCTAGTCTTGATACCCATGGTAATGGGATTGCTGAGTCCTCGTGGCTCACAGATTACTACACCATCAGTTGCAGGTACAGGTTGTGCGATGATCATGACGCGAGAGCGATGCTTGCTTGTCTTGAGTTCTTCTTCTGCTTCTTCGATCAGGCGATAGGTTCCAGGTCGGCAGCCTGGGCTAGCAGGGTGGATTTTATTTGAGTTTCTGTTTATGATTCATCCATAGTCGGATGTTGATCTTGTATGTTGTATTGTTGTATTCATGTGACATTGTATGTCTTGAATGTATCCCCATCTATTATGTAATGTTGATGTAATGATATACACCTTGCAAAAGCGTTTCAATATGCGGTTCTATCCTTGGTGGGACCTTCGAGTCACTTTAGGATAGTATCGCATATTGGGCGTGACAAGTTGGTATCAGATCCTCGACCGACCTTAGGAGCCCCCTTGATTGATCGTGTAGTTTGGCCGCAGTTGAGTCTAGAATAAAACTATTTTCGGAGTCTAGTTATATCGGAGAGTAGGATTTCTTTTTACTCCTCAGCCCCTTCGTTGCTCCGGTCAGGAATCGTGACGTAGGTGTTTTGAACTACTCCTCTTCCCCTTCAAATTTTTCTTTAGGATCACGCAGTTGGTTTTCCGATCGTTGGTTCTCATCTCTTTTCATCCGGTGCATTTTCTCGTCAAGGCGATTCGACCATCTTCATCTTTGCAAGTCCAATCCTCAGTTGTTTTCTTTTCCCACCCACCCACCCCTTTTTCTTGACGGAACCGGAGTCCGTAATCGAGTATCCATCCTACTCGTGCGAAGCCTTTGCTTTCTTTCCTCAATGATTTCAACCGGTGTTTTCTCTTCAAGATATTCGTCGTTTCCCCTTCCAAGTTGCCTTTGTTTTTTTTCCCGCCCTCCCACCCTCTTCTTCCCGGAGCATGAGTCTATTTCGAGCATCAATTCCATTCGTGTGGAGTCTTCCCTCAATTGTTTCAACCAGTGAATTCTCGTCTCGTTCGTCATTCTTCATCTCTTTCTTTTCCGGTGGTTTCAATTCAAGTTTTTCGGGTTGATTATATTCTTTTCCTCGGCTCAAGTGTTTTCTTTGCTCGTCCGCCTCTCGCCATTTAATCATTCCGGAGTTCAAGACGTCTCAGGAGATTCGTCTGTGTTCCAATTAATCCGAGGTTGTCACCTCATTCAAATATTTCAATTGTTCCGGTGCATCATCTATCTGTTCAACATCCCTTTCCAACGGTGTTATCTCTTAAGTGGGCCCTAACCCACAGGTCTTTTCCCAGGATCTTGCCTGACTCTTCTAATTATTCCGGAGTTATTCTCAAGCTCTTTTTGAAGTTTGACGTAAGAATGAATTTCATCAGTCAGACGCCTTCCCGAGATCTCTTTCAAATTCTTTTCATTATTGGCTCAACCTCTTAGCTTTTCATTCTACCGGAGTATCTCAACAATTTTGGTGGTGTTTATCGTCGTCCTTGAAGTTCGAAGTAGAGTTTCTCTTAAATCTTGTCCGTTCCCCCAGAGATTCATGGTGCTAGCTCGATGTTATCCTATCTAATTGTTTCCAGTCATGCAAATTCTTTTCATCCATCCGGAGTATTTCAGGAGTTACTTTCCGTCTCAATCATCCGGAGGCCATCGTTCCAGAAGAATTCTTCGTCCTCGTATTCCAGTTATCATTCTCTAAGTATCCCGGTGCCGCGCTCAAGTGCTCCTTAATCAGTTCGAGCTCTTCCCGTTCTTTTGCATCCAAATCCCCTCTAGCATATTGGTTCTTCTAATTCTTCCCGGTGATTCATTCTCTTTCATCAGTCATTTCCGAATTCTTACGGTGTTCGTTCAAGATTCTTTTCTTTGATGATCATATTAATCCATTCGTTTTTTTTCAATCCTACCGGTGGTTCATGAAGACCTTCTGAAGTTTGCGACATGTCACTTCTCAATCATTTTCAAGAAGAATAAGTAGTATGCAAAATCCATTGTTTTTCATCAATTTAATTTGATGAAGGATATAAGCATACAATAAATCTTATTCTTATTTCATCCAAATGATTAATCCCTTTCTTCGGAGTTTGTTCTTGGGGAATAAATTCTACTTCCAAGTGTTTTCATCTTTTCTTTTCCGGAGTTCCAAGTTTTCCGCATTATCGTCGCGAGGCTCCATCTAAATCATCGCATGCTTTAATCTTATTCTTCCTTGCTTCATTTTATCTCGTCATCCTTTTGTTACCGGAGTTCTTCATGGTGGTTCTTCATGATTTAGTAAATTCTTCAAGTGTTCATCAAGATTCTTATTGAAGAAGCCCAAGTATCTTTCTTCTTGCATATCAAAGTGCAATTAATTCTCCATAGTCTTTTGAAATGGAGTTTTGCATTTCTTCTTTCTTCCCAGTTATTTAATCTTTTCCGCCCGAGGCAGTTTATCAGCTCATAAATTTTGAGATGCTATCCATAAGTCCGCAACAAGCTTATTCTTTCATTGTTGATTTTCTCAACAACTCCGTTCAATACTTCCTTCTAAGTTCTTTTCATTCAACTCTTTTAATTCTTCCGGAGGCATTGCTTTGTTCATCTTGTCAAGTGCCATCTCTTTGGGTGAAGTTCGTGTTCTAATCCTCCATGTTTCAGCCGGAGTGCTGCCTAAATCCTTTCAGCCTAATTCGTTTCTTATCTCGTTCTAACCGGAGTGGTTTCATAGTCTATCTGATTCCGTGAGCTTTCAATTCTCATCATTCTCGTCGTTTCTCTCTTCTTCTCGTGTGCTCTCGATTCTTTGCTTCTTCTCTTGAGTTCTTGTTTCACCAAATCCCTTTCTCCCTTCCGTCTCGGTCCTAAGATCTCGGGACGAGATCTCTTGTTAGTGGAGGAGTGTTGTAACGCCCCGGATACGATGCGCCAGGTGTCCTTCAGTTATTTGCCGTCCTTGCCATGTCATGTGCTTGCGTGTTGCACTTTGCCATGTCATCATCTGCATTTCATATCATGTCATCATGTGCATCGCATTTGCATACGTGTTCGTTTCATGCATCCGAGCATTTTCCCCGTTGTCCGTTTTCCAATCCGGCACTCCTATGTCCCCCGGCGCCCCCTTTTACCTATTTTCATGTGCGGGTGTTAAACGATCTCGGAATGGACCGAGGTTTGTCAAGCGGCCTTGGTATAGCACCGGTAGACCGCCTGTCAAGTTTCGTGCCATTTGGAGGTCGTTTGGTGCTCCAACGTTAACCGGGGAACCATAAAGGCCTCCTTTGTGTGCAGCCCAACACCCCATCCAAAGTGGCCCAAAACCCATCTAAGTCTCTTCCATGCTCTCGGTCGTTTGATCGCGATCGTGTGGGCGAAAACCGCACCTCATTTGGACTCTCCTAGCTCCCTCTACCTATAAATGTGTGTCCCTCCCGGAATTTTCGCGCAGATGAACCCTAGTCTTCTTCCACCCCGCGCCCCCGGACACGTCCGGTCCGGCCGGACAAAAACCCACGCCGCCGCCCTGGCCTCTCCGCGCCGCCCGCCACGTCAGCTCCCGCCGCCCGTCTCCACCACGGGCACGCTGCCCATCGCGAAACCCGCCGGGCCGCCTCGGGCGAGCCGCCATGTGACCCGTGCCTCGCCTCCGCCCGTCGCCCGCGCCGCCCGCGCCCTCCGGCTGCCCGAGCCCGCTGGTCCCTCCGCCGCGGCGCTTATACCGCCGCTCGCTCGCCGCCTCGGCGCCGCGCGCACAGCCCCAGCGCCGGCCTCGCCGGGCTGCCGCCCTTCGCCGTCGATCGCCGGTCGCCGCCGTGTCGCCCCGTCCCAGATCCGGACGGGTGGGATGAGATCCACCCGTCCCGGAACCAAACGCGCGTCTCCGCCCTGGATCCCTCCGTCCCGATCCGCGTCGTCTAGTTTTCGGAGTTCTAAATTCTTCTAAGTCCCAGATTTTGCACATTATCATGCCATGTTCTTCATGCCGTATCTCTGCATCCGTAGCCCCGTTTCGTGCGTGTGATATGTCCAATTGTTCGCCTCGACGAGTACACCATTTTGTTCCATCGAATGATGTTCATTTGAGTTCATCTTGCTGCCTGAATCATCGTCGCAAAAGTGCTATGTGATGTTAATCTGCTGAAACTGTTATAACTTGATGATTTGTCATTTTTGTTGCATTTGATGTGTGCATCTAATGAGCATGAGCTCTACATGTGTTTTGATCTATGTCATGCCATCTTCACAGGTGTGCTTGCCATGTATTTTTTGGAGTTGTGTAGTGAGTGCATCAAGCTTGTTAAGTAGGGTATTTGCTGTTGCTGTTTTCCTAACAGATTCTGTTATATTTTTTTGCTATGTAAACCTGCTGCCACAAGTCGTTATACGCATAATATGGAGATGTTCACTAAGGATGTTTTGCTACACATGTCTTGCTCTATCCATCCATGCCCTTTCTTGCAATTATAGTCTGCTGTAACTTGTTGTAATCTTCCTCTCAAATTGCTAAATAATGTTGCTGTGAGCCTGTTAACTTTAAGTTCAGTTTTGACATGTGTTTTGCTAGTGATCCATGCACCCTATGAACTTTCTCTTGCCATGCCTAGCTTCATAAACATGTCTTCTTGCTGTGAGTTGCCTTGCCATGCCATGTATTTCTCTGTGGTGACTGATTCAAGCTCACCAACATGCCTACTTATTGTTGTTCCTGCCATGTATGAATCTGTCATATAACTTGCCATGTTTACATGGGTGCCATCATATTTGCTGATCCTTTTTGGCTTATGGTCAGTAAGGTATATTTGGTCTATGCAATTAGTAGATTCATTCAATGCCTTTGTTTTCCATGATAAGTTCCTGTAACATGTTGTTTGATAGCTCTAAACATTGCAACCTGATGTTATTTCCTGATAAGTCTGAAACTGTTATTATTTGCAATCTTGCCATGTGTTTTTGAGCATGTTCTATTGATTTCTGGAGATAGCTCAGTGTTCATGTTTTGTTATGCTTTACCTGTACATCATGTCCATGCCTTTTACTCTCATATTGTGGTACTGTAGCATATTGTTTTGATGCTTGCAAGATGTCTAGTTGCTGTTTTGGACAGATTGTTGTCATATCTTGTATATAGTGTATGTGTTGAACCGTTGCTCCGTTTTGAGTGTGATCTATATGAAGCTTGATTGATTTTGCATGTAGTTTCGTATTATCATGTTGCATTCTTATTTTGAGTGTTTGCTTGATGTTTGTATGCATTTTGCATCAATGCCATACTTAACTTGTTTTGCTCATATCTTCTAGGCCGTAGCTCCGAATCTAATGAACTTTATATGTAACTTGACTAGAATTTCGTGTAGATCATCGTGGTGCATCTTAACTTGATGTTTAACAACTTGAACATAAAGTTATTCAGTTCTGGACCAATTTCGAAATTTGCATATGAGGACTTCTTTGGATTTGTTATATGTTGTTCCCGGCCTCATTTAAACTTGCTTTGATGTGTTGCTCTTGTTTGCATCATCTCTTGCCATGAGTAGCTTCATGTAGCATTGTCATGCATCATGCTTGGTTGTGCATCATGTCATGTATATGTGTGGTGTGTTTACTATGTTGTGTGCTTCTTCTCGATAGTTCCCTGTTTCTGCTTGCGATCGTGAGGATTCGTTAAATCTCGCTTGGTTACTCTTCGTGGCTTCATCTTCTTCATGGACTCGTTCTTCTTCCTTGCGGGATTTCAGGCAAGATGACCGTCACCTTGGATCTCATTACTATCATTGCTATGCTAGTTGCTTCGTTCTATCGCTATGCTGCGCTACCTATTACCTGTTTATCAAGCCATCCCAAATTGCCATGTCAGCCTCTAACCTTTGACACCTTTCCTATGCAAACCATTGTTTGGCTATGTTACCGCTTTGCTCAGCCCCTCTTACAGCGTTGCTAGTTGCAGGTGAAGTTGAAGATTGCTCCATGGCGGACAGGATTATGTTGGGATATCAAAATATCTCTTATATTATTAATGCATCTATATACTTGGTAAAGGGTGGAAGGCTCGGCCTTATGCCTGGTGTTTTGTTCCACTCTTTCCGCCCTAGTTTCCCTCATATCGGTATTATGTTCCTGGATTTTGCGTCCCTAACGCGGTTGGGTGATTTATGGGACCCCCTTGACAGTTCGCTTTGAATAAGACTCCTCCAGCAAGGCCCAACCTTGGTTTTACCATTTGCCTCACCTAGCCCTTTTTCCCTTGGGTTTCCGGAGCCCAAGGGTCATCTTTATTATAGCCCCCGGGCGGTGCTCCTTCGAGTGTTGGTCCGAAACGGGCAGATCAGGGGCCACCACGGGCAACTCGAGGGCTGGTTTTACTCGTAGGGCTGACCTATCCGTGTGCCACGAGAACGAGATATGTGCAGCTCCTATCGGGATTTGTCGGCACATCGGGCGGCTTTGCTGGTCTTGTTTTATTGTCAGTCGAAATGTCTTGTAGCCGGGATTCCGAGACTGATCGGGTCTTCCGGGAGAAGGAATATCCTTCGTTGATCGCGAGATCTTATCATGGGCTAAGTTGGGACACCCCTGCAGGTATAAACTTTCGAGAGTCGTGCCATGATTTATGTGGCAGATGGGAATTTGTTAATATCCGGTTGTAGTAAACTTGAAGTAAACTCTTCTAAAATACACCAACCGTGTGCGTAATCGTGAGTGTCTCTTTTCGGGTTGATCGAGAGGAGAACACGGTTTCTGGGTTATGTCTGACGTAAGTAGGAGTTCATGATCACTTCTTGATCATTACTAGTTGTCGACCGTTCCTTTGTTTCTCTTCTCGCTCTCATTTGCGTATGTTAGCCACCATATATGCTTAGTCGCTGCTGCAACCTCACCACTTTACCCCTTCCTTTCCCTTTAAGCTTTGCTAGTCTTGATACCCATGGTAATGGGATTGCCGAGTCCTCGTGGCTCACAGATTACTACACCATCGATTGCGTGTACAGGTTGTGCGATGATCATGACGCCAGAGCGATGCTTGCTTGTCTTGAGTTCTTCTTACGCTTCTTTGATCGTGGGATAGGTTCCGTGTCGGCACCTGGGCTAGCAGGGTGGATATTGTTTGAGTTTCTGTTTATGATTCATCCGTAGTCGGATGTTGATCTTGTATGTTGTATTGTTGTATTCATGTGACATTGTATGTCTTGAATGTATCCCCATCTATTATGTAATGTTGATGTAATGATATCCACCTTGCAAAAGCGTTTCAATATGCGGTTCTATCCTTGGTGGGACCTTCGAGTCACTTTGGGATAGTTTCGCATATTGGGCGTGACATTCATCTGCTCCATCATGATGCCCGCCTGGCATATGGCTTCCTTGGCAGCACCCACTTGGTCCTCTGGGACATGATGTGCGGTAAAGAGTGAAGATGGATCGCCTGGAGTCTGAGCAGTCGACGCCGAAGGCTGAGCACTCGTCAGTTGTACGACGAAAGTTATAGAAGTCTGATTGGCATTGCCACCTTCCTGGATCGCTGTTTTAGTCGCCGATGCAGACTGAGGTGTCTTTCCAGCTAACGCCTTTCTGTTTCGTCTCCCCTGGGACCTCAGTGGTACATCTTCGTCATCATCTGGAAGATCAATGACATGGGGAGGAGCTGCAAAAAGAATCAGTTGCCAGAAATTCAATCGACCAATAAAACGACCGACTAAACAAGGAAAAGATTATGAGAATCGTACCTGGATTGGAGGTGACTACATCTTCCATTTCTTCGTCTTCTTTCTTGTAAGCGGAAGTCTCAGAGGTAGCAGCACTACAAATTTCAAGATTAGGTCGGTCATGTCTACAACAGTGAGTCGACCAAGACTCAGTTCATACCAAACAAGGAATTCAAGTCCAAGTATTACCCGGAAACAGTGGGAATGATCACTTTGATCTTAGGCAAGGCTTTCTGCGGGTTCGATGGCGCAGCTTTCGGTTGCTTCGGTGCCTTCTCAGTCGTCGCTGGAGAAGATGTCCGAGGGTTCTTTGACGACTGTCTGGTTTGCACGGTCGCTTTGCCGCGGATGCTTGCCGGGTCGTGAGTGAGCTTGGATCGCCTTTCCCTACGGGGAGGTGAGTCGACCTCTTCTTCATCACTCGGGTCGTCGCTCTCCTCGTCTTCTTCACCATCAGAATGCCACTCGCCGCTCTCGCCTCCGCTCGCCTCCCCCTCCGGGTCCTGCTCCTGCTCTCCGTTGGGCATCGAATACATCTCAGTAAGGGCCTAGAAGATGACGAGCAAGACAAAAGTAAGTCGGTTGACTACAAGCAGTTATATGATAAATCAAGATAACACTCGGCAATTCAGAGTTGGACCTTGTATGTTTCGTACGTGTTGTCGAGTGGAGGGACTCTCCTGGCCCCCCTGGGGTTATCTTTGTTGCCAGTGATACCCTTCAACCACTTCTCCACCGTATCCTCGTCGACCTCTTCTGGGTGGATCCGAGTGGAATCGTCAATGCCCGAATACATCCACATCGGATGGTCACGGGCTTGAAGCGGCTGAATGCGTCGTCTGAGGAAGACTTCCAACAGATCCATGCCGGTCACGCCGTCATGGATGAGCTGGACCACTCGCTCAACCAGCACCTTCACCTCCGCTTTCTCCCCGGGGTCACTTTCAAGGCGGAGGGCTTCTCTACTCGAGCCATGGAAAAGGGGGGCAGTCCAGTCGACTGACCTGGAGTCGGCTGGTCTATACAGTAAAACCAGGTCGACTGCCACCCTCGGACTGACTCGGGAAGGATTACAGCTGGGAAAGAGCTCTTACCCCTCATTTGAATCCCAAGACCCCCACACATCTGGACCACTTTTGTCTTCTCATCACTCGGATTAGCTTTTTTGACCGACTGAGAGCGACACATGAAAATGTGCTTGAAGAGGCCCGAGTGTGGTCGACAACCCAAGAAATTCTCGCACATAGACACGAAAGCGGTAAGATACACGATGGTGTTGAGGGAAAAGTGATGAAGTTGTGCTCCAAAGAAATTTAGGAAAGCTCGGAAAAAAGGATGAGTAGGCAAAGAAAACCCGTGGTCGACGTGAGTGGCGAGGAGGACGCACTCACCCTCCTGCGGTCGAGGCTCAGTCTCGTCCTCCGGGAGCCGCGCGGATCCGTGGGGAATCAATCCCTCCTCGGTCAGATCGTCGATGTCGTCCTGGCGAACCATCGACCGGATCCAATCGCCCTGGATCCAGCCGCGCGGCAGACCGGACCTCGATGAAGATCCGCCCCGGCTGGACTTCTTCCCCTTTGACTTCGCCGTCGCCTTCTTCGCGCGCTCCAAAGCCACCATCTTCTCCTTCCCCATCGCAGCGGACGGAGCTCGAACAGAGCAGCGGCACCGGGTTAGGAGCGGATGCGATGGAGAAAACGGAGAAGGAAGAGGAAGAATGGGACCGCACTGTTCAAAAACCCCAGTCCGACGCCTTATATGAGGTCGCTTTCGAGTGACTGACTTGTGGACCCAGGCGATCCTATCAAATCCCGCAACAGCCGCGCGCGTGGTACGTGGCGAAAAAGGTGGGCGGAAATCGAGGCGGCCCTGCCTAATCCAACCCGATTACTGCGGCCTCCTCCGCCCCGCGCGCTTCCCAAAATTCGAATCCCACGAGATCCGCAGGCAACAGAGCAACCTTTCAGACGGAAGATTTTCTCCATATCAACGCTCGAAGCTTTTCAGTAAAAGTTCACTCGACAAAACCAAGAATGGATCAAGGCAACTGAAAAAGAAGTTGGTGTCACCGTGTTGATTCATCGATCCCAACAAGACACTTTCGAAGCACGAAAATAGAATCGGAAGTATTTTCAACTCCTTCTCCACTCAAACCCTGATCCGTTCGGGGGCTAATGATGAAGCTATGTACCTAGGGTAGGGTTATAGGCCTGACCTAGATGCCCTCCCCAAGGACATCACCCTAAAGTCAGAAGCATTCGAAGGGTACCATCATCCACTCGGAAGAATCACCATCACTCGACCGTAACAGAAACCACTCGACATACAGAAGATCTAAAGTCACTCTGCACAGCAACGGTCAGGCGTTTACTCATAGACTTAATGATCATTTATAGCACTTTATTACGGACGTTACCTGTAACGCTCTCTCTTGATGTACATTGAACTCCTTGTAACGTGGGCTGGCTGGGATCCTGGTGCACTCTATATAAGCCACCCCCCTCCACTAGCACAAGGGTTCGCACCCCCTATGAAACACACACGCATAATCCAGTCGACCGCCTTCGGGCACCGAGAGGTAGGGCTATTACTTCCTCCGCGAAGGACCTAAACTTGTAAAACTCACGTGCACAACTTTGCCATAGCTAGGATCTGGCCTCCTCATACCTACCCCCAATTCTACTGTCAGTCTTAGACCAAATCATTGTCCACATATTTTTTCTTTTGCATATCGCATAATTCCACGAAGGTATTAAGATGGGACGCGGCATCCTCATTAGGAGTACCGAAAAATTGGTCTTTCATAACAAGATTCAGCAAAGTAGTATTAATATCACAAGTCTCTACACTATTGGCGGGAGTGCCAATAAAATCATTGTTGTTGGTATTTGAGAAATCACATAGCTTGGTGTTCTCTTGAGTCATGATGCTAGACAACAAGATTGCAATCAAAAACAGATCCGGCAAGAAACGGCGAACGAAAAAAGAGAGGCGAATAAAACAACAAATTTTTGTGAAGTGGGGGAGAGGAAAATTAGAGGCAAAAGGAAAATAATGTAAATTGCGAGGAGGTGAGATTTGTGATTAGGAACCTGGTTATGTTGAAGATACTCCCGGCAACAGCGCCAGAAATTCCCTTGATGATGTTTGCCAAGACTACGTCGGTGTTTCCCCCAAGGGGAGAGGATGATGTAGCACAACACCGGTAGGTATTTCCCTCAGTAATGAAACCAAGGTATCAAACCAGTAGGACAACCAAGAAAACAACGTCTACAACCCCTGCACACAAATAACAGCCACTCGCAGCCCGACGTGTTAAAGGGGTTGTCAATCCCTTTCGGGTGCGGCGCCAGAAATTGGCACGGAGACGGGAGAAAATTGTAATGGATTGAAATAATAGATCGCAAATAAAATAAAGTGCGGCAATATATTTTTGTGTTTTTGGGTTTAGTAGAACTAAATAAAAATGCAAAGGAAAAATAGATCGCATAGGCAAATATATGAGAAAGAAGAAGACCCGGGGGCCGTAGGTTGCACTATTGGCTTCTTTCGAGAAAAATAGCAAACGATGGGTAAACAAATTATTGTTAGGAAATTGATAGAACTTCAAATAATTATGATGATATCCAGGCAATGATCATTACATAGGCATCACATCCAAGATTAGTAGACCGGCTCCTGCCTGCATCTACTACTATTACTCCACACATCGACCGCTATCTAGCATGCGTCTAGTATATTAAGTTCATGGAAAAACGGAGTAATGCAATAAGAACGATGGCATGATTAGACGAGATCCATTTATCTATATGGCGGTAGATATAGATCTCGTCTTTTTATCCTTAGTGGCAACAATACATACGTGTCGGTACCCCTTCTGTCACTGGGATCAAGCACCGTAAGATCGAACCCACTACAGGGCACCTCTTCCCATTGCAAGATAAATAGATCAAGTTGGACAAAAAAACCCACTATCGGAGAAGAAATACGAGGCTATAAGACATCAGACATATAAGAGATCAAAGAAACTCAAATAACTTTCATGGATATAAAAAGATATGACTGATCATAAACTCAAAGTTCATCAGATCCCAACAAACACACCGCAAAAGAGTTACATCATATGGATCTCCAAGAGACCATTGTATTGAGAATCAGTGAGAGAGAGAGAGAGAGAGAAAGCCATCTAGCTACTAACTATGAACCCGAAGGTCTACAAAGTACTACTCATACATCATCGGAGAGGCACCAATGGAGGTGGTGAACCCCATCCGACATGGTGTCTACATTGGATTTGGTGGTTATGGACTCTGCGGCGGCTGGATGAATCTTTCGTGGACTCCCCTAGGGTTTCTAGAATAGTTGGGTATCTATAGAGAAAAGAGGCGGCCCGGGGGCCACCCGAGGTGGGCACAGCCCACCAGGGCGCGCCTGGGCCTCCTGGCGCACCCTGGTGGGTTGTGCCCCTTTCGGGGCACCCCCCAGGTGCAACAAGGGCCCATTGCCTTCCTTCTGGCCCATAAAAAATCACCTTGGAGTTTCGTGGCATTTGGACTTCTTTTGATATTGATTTCCTGCGATGTAAAAAACATGGAAAAAACAACAACTGGCACTTGGCACTATGTCAATAGGTTAGTACGAAAAATTGTTATAAAATGACTATAAAGTGATTATAAAACATCCAAGATTGATAATAAAACAACATGGAACAATGAAATATTATAGATACGTTGGAGACGTATCAGCATCCCCAAGCTTAACTCCTACTCGTCCTCGAGTAGGTAAGTGATAAAAACATAATTTTTGATGTGGAGTGTTGTTCATCAAGTCAAATCATATTATTTTCTTTATAGCATGGACATTTGGACTTTTATGCGATTCAAAGAAATAGTCTAGTTTTGACATAATAATTTAGATACTCAAGCATATCAACAAGTAACCACATCTTTCAAAGTATCGATGCTAAAACTAGTTATCCCTAGACCATCATGCTCAAACATTGATCCATTCATGAAACACACTCGAATATTAACTACACCCAATACTTGAGCACGGTCATATTGCCTCCTAGTTGGTGCTTTTGTAAGAGAAGATGGAGACTCAAATTTCAAAAATGAAAATTGCATAAAGTAAAAGAAAGGACCTTCGCAGAGGGGAGTAGGGATTTGTAGAGGTGTCAGAGATCAAAGCGAAAAAATTAGAGATAAAAACATTTTGGGAGGTGTATCCATCCCACCAACGAAAACGACTTAGATTTCCGAACACTTTCCATGCTAGATATGCCATAGGCGGTTCCCAAACAGAAAGTAAAGTTTATTCCTTTTTCCACCATTTCTTTCACTTTCCATGGCTAACCGTATCCACGGGTGCCCTCCATACCAACACATTCCAAGGAATTTATTATTTGACAACATAAAGTAAATATTTTTTTGCATTTCGGGACTGGGCATCCCTAAAACCTTTGCTTTACTCTCGTGCAATGACAAGTGAATAAACACTCATCTTGAGAATAACACATCCAGCATGGAAAATATTAGCCACCCGTTACCGTTCCGCGAGCGAAACAAACACACAAAAGAGAAGTTTATTTTGAAAACTAGAGATGGCACATGCAAATTTTCTTAGAACAACAAAAGAATACCGCATATAGGCAGATATAGTGGACTCATGTGGCAAAACTGGTTTAAAGGAATTTGCATGCACAAGTAGAGGTCATACTTGGTGTGCAAAATGAAGGATAGCAAAAAGATTGAGAAGCGACCAACCAAGAAACGAATAATCTCATAAGCAATCATTAAGAATAATTAACACCGAATAATGCACCACAAGTAGGATATAATTTTCATTGCATGATTATTGACTTTCGTGCATGCATAGGGAATCACAAACCTTAACATCAATATTCTTACTAGAGCACAGTTACTCATCCACATAACTCACATATCACATCATCATATCTCAAAACTATTACTAAGAATCAAGTTTATTTTGTCCAAACATCTTCATGGCATTTTCTTTTACTTTATCCTTCTTGGATATCTATCACTTTGGCACTAATTTCCATGTGTTGCTCTTCATAAGCTCAAACAAGTATAAGTGAAGATCATGAGCATAATAAACTTTTCTTTCTCTCAAAATAATTTAAGTGAAGCAAGAGAGAATTTCTTCAGAATTTTACTAACTCTCAAACAAATCTAAGTGAAGCAAGAGAGCATTTCTTCAAAAAAATAACCAAAGCACACCGTGCTCAAAAAGATATAAGTGAAGCACTAGAGAAAGTCCTAGCTCATAAAAGATTTAAGTGAATCATAGAGAGCAATTCTAACAAGTTATGATATAATTTTGGCTCTCTCAAATAGGTGTGTACAGCAAGTATTGATGACTTAAAACACAAAATAAAACAAGCAAAGACACATATCATATAAGACACTCCAAGCAAAACAAATATCATGTGACGAATAAAAATATAGCCTCGAGTAAAATACCGATAGTTTTTGGAAGAACGCGGGGATGCCACTCGGGGGCATCCCTAAGCTTAGTTGGTTGCTCATACTTGGATAATAGCTTGGGATGCCGGGGCATACCCAAGCTTAGGCTCTTACATCCTTCCTTCATCCATCGTAAGATAACTCAAAACTTGAAAACTTCAATCACACAAAACTCAACAAAACCTTCGTGAGATCTGTTAGTGTAAGAAAAATAAACAACTACTATAAGTGTTGTATCAAACCAATTAATATTTTGTTTTGTATTATATATACTGTATTCCAACTTTTCTATAGCAAAAACTGATCAAAGAAAACCATAGAGCCATCAAAATAAGCACACAACACAAGGAAAACAGAATCTGTCAGAACAGAACAGTCTGTAGGAATGTGATTTGTTCGATTACTTCTGGAACTCCAAACATTCTGAAAAACTAGGACAACCAGGAAAATTTGTATAGTGGTCTACTGCAAAAAGAATTAGCATTTTATCACGTTCTGGTGAACTTAAAACAATTGTTTTCTTGAGCACAAAGTTTCTCTCTTTTTCAGCAAGATCAAACAAGTATCACCCAAGAAGATCCTATTGGTTGTACTTGGCACAAACACTAATTAAAAAAATAAAAAACACAATCATAATAGTAGCATAATTATGCTAACACTCAAGAATAGAAAACAAGGATCTAAGTTTTATTCATTGGGTTGCCTCCCAACAAGCGCTATCGTTTTACGCCCTTAGCTAGGAATAAAGCAAGGATCTAAGTTTTGTCATCCTTCTTTCGAGATCCATAAGATGCCCTCATGATTGATTCATAAGGTGGCTTAATTCATGATTGATTCATAATATTGCCTTCTTTCATATCAATCATGGCACCGATAGTGCGTAAAAACGGTCTTCCAAGAATAATTGGACAAGACGGATTACAATCAATATCAAGAACAGTAAAATCTATGGGCACATAATTTCTATTTGCAAGAATAAGAACATCATTAATTCTTCCCATAGGATTTTTAATAGTAGAATCCACCAAGTGCAAATTCAAAGAGCATTCTTCAAGATTGGTAAGACCAAGCACATTACATAACGATTTCGGAATTGTAGAAACACTAGCACCGAATTCACACAAAGCAAAACACTCACAATTTTAATATTGACTTTGATAGTAGGTTCCCATTCATCATGCGGGAACGGGCTCACCGATGATTCATTGGCGCCACCATTTGGCCAAAAGAACGCCCTCGCGCGCTGTGCAAGCTTGCGTTGTAAGCCGTCTGCGACAGTGGGGTGACAAGACGTCAAGAGGAGGACGAAAGGCCACGTACACATACGATTAATAAAAAAGCTTTTGCGTGTTAATTACCTACTATACCCCCATCCCGGTTTATAAGTATGATTTAACTAATAAAATAAGAATGCATGTCACCAAAGATTATATAGGTGGATTCGTATTTGAACATAGTTTTCAATTATATAGTTTTTATAACATGCATTAACATTTTGTTGGTTAAATTTGAGGGAAAAGTATGGCACATAATATAAAGGGGACTATAGACTAGATGAAGGTGGTAGCACACGGCCGCTCTCAACGAAGTGACGCAACTGTCGGCCGGCTTGTAGGCGACCATTTCCTGCATGTTCAACTACTCTATACGTGTGGTTGCTTGCGGTTCAGGCGGTCACGGCACGCTCTGCTCGCGTCCCACCGCGCGCGCTCTGCTCTCGTGTCCCTCCGGGTGCTCTGCCCTCGTCCCTCCACACACGCTGCCAGTGTTTGGGGCCGGTGCACGATCACGCATGTTCATATGCATGCGGTTGCGCCGGGCGCGGCGCGACGATGCAGTTACCCACTGCAAAAACTGCCATGTGGACGCGCCGAGAATCCACGCCACCCGGACCCCTTTTATTCCTGCGGCCATTTACCTTCATCTCTCGTCTCACACGACACAATAAGCACACCCACGAGGACACATACAGAAAGGGCATCCAGCGGTTCCAATGGCGCTCCCTGTGACTCCAATGGCGCTCCCAGCGGCTGACGACGATAATGGCAGGCAGTTCACCACGCAACATGTCATGGACACCCACGTGAGGGGGAAGGCTCTCTTGGTGGTGTACACGAACTATCCAGTCTCGGTGGAGAGCTCCATCCAAACTATGGAGCAGTTCCTTGCCGAGGACATGCCGAGCACGATCAGAAGGTTGTCGTTGCCCAGTTATGCGTGCGACATGACGTCCTTGTCTACCAGTACCACCTGGCCACAATGCCTTGCGAGCGTTTCTCCAGGTTTATCAACAGCTCCGATTACAGTTTCTCTGCGGTGGACAGCACCAACGATCTAAAAGCGCTCAAGGTTTCGGGCTTGAAATGCCCGAATCTTGTCAACATCCAGCGCCACTACCAGGTATGGGGCAGCGACAAAAACAAACTGAACTCCTGGTTGACCTCGCTTCGGCCATGATCGACCCCTACTACATGAAGATGAAGAATGAGAGCAATAAGGACAGGAACGACTGGCACAGTGTGTGGCATGAGAGACTGGATGAACAACATGTCAAGTACGCGGCCATGGACGTGTACACAAGCTATGAGATGTACAGGTGGATCGTTGACATGAGGAAATGTCTTCTTCCTTACCCAGATGAGGGATCGAGCCACATAGCAATGGCGCGAGCGTCACACGAAGTAGATGACTAGACGTTCGTTTCTCCTACTTTAGAATGCAGGCAATTGTTTATTGAGGTGTGTGCAAATGATCTGTATAGTCACTTATGCAATTGGATGTTTATTTTAGGTATATATATATACATGTTATTCTACTGTAGACAGAGAAAATCACACGGCTTATTAGCAGCAATTGTCTGTGTTATTATTGGTCTTCGCACACATTTCTGATTACGGACTTGTTTGCCGCATATCACACACATCTTGTTTAGTTGAACCGTTTCCATTGTGTTGCCTAATCACACACAATTCATTCTAGTGAACCGTATGCTATATATCGCACATGCCTTCATCTGGCTACCCGTTTCTTTTGTTCCTCCTCATCCCAGACAGTTAATTGAACTGAACTGTATGCCCTGCATCGCACACGCAACTAAAATCTGAACCGTGTTAGATGCATCCGTCATCGCAAACATTTTGCACCTTTTTTGATGGTTTTTTTTCACCACCATTTGCAATTATGGCATCGCACACAGTTTCGTCGGAGGGTCTCTGATCATAGTGTCGCGTTTGGACCATCCTGCAGTAGTGAAAAGCCTACCATGGGTGGTGATCTCCTAGCATGAAAATGAAAATTTTGCACAAAAGTATTTGTGAGTAGGAGATACTGATTACACTGGTCGAGGAGGAAGTCAGTGATGCCTGCATTCTCGGCCAAATAATAGAAATCATCATAAATTTGGGCCGCCTGCAAGAACGCATGACATGGCCATTCACACGGCCGAATCTCGGCGGGGCGAGGAAGATAGTATTTGGGCTTCTCCTTCTCCTCATTTTCCTTTTCCTTTGAACTACGGCTCGAGGAACCTTTCAACAATCTCCTCATCATTTTCTTCCTCTGAAATTTTTAGTGACTCAAAATAAAAGTGAAGAAAACTCAACAAGATTGATAGCAACTACTCCTACAAGTGCCTGGAGGCTATATCATGCATCAAAACTACCTTGGACCAAATAAATTTGACATGCAAGCTCAAGAACAAGATCACCACAGCAGCAAAATTTTGCAATAAATAAAGCACTAGAACAAAAACTAATTGGACCATTGGAGGAGTCACATACCGAAGAACAATCCCCCAAAGTACTTTTGTGAATGGAGCATTGAGCAAGGAGATCGAAAATGGCAGCAAAGTGAGCAAGAACACGAGTTTGAGCTATGGAGTGACTTTCTGGAGGAAGACGAAGTGGATGGGTGCTGGAATAAGTGGAGGGGGCAACGTGGGGCCGACAAAGTCGGGGGGCACGCCCAGGGGGTAGGGAGCACCCTCCACCCTTGTGGCCCACTGGTGAGCCGCTCTGGTGTGTGTTAAGTACGAGAAATTCACAAATATTCTATAAAAAATCATACTAAAATTTCAGGGCATTTGGAGAACTTTTATTTTCGGGACATTTTTTATTGCATGGATAATTCAGAAAACAGACAGAAAATACTATTTTTGCTTTATTTAACCTAAATAACAGAAAGTAAAAAGTGGGTACAGAAGGTTGTGCTTTCTAAATTCATCCATCTCATGCTCATCAAAAGGAATCCATTAACAAGGTTGATCAAGTCTTATTAACAAACTTCTTCCGAATGACATGAAACCAGAGAATTTTCGAATAACACTAGGTTACCTCAACGGGGATATGCATTTCCCCAAAAATAAGGATATCATATTTCTTTTTGGTAGTAGGAAGAGGAAATTCAAAACTTCCAACAGTAATAGTTGAATTTTTTCCAATTGAATTGATACTATGAACTTGAGGTTGTTTCTTCGGAAAATGTATGTTATGCTCATTACCATTAACATGAAAGGTGACATTGCCTTTGTTTCTATCAATAACAGCCCCTGCGGTATTTAAAAAGGTTCTACAAAGGACGATCGACTGTCCGTGGGAACGACACCTATGGGGTCATTGGGATCCCTTCTACGGTCGGTGGGGGTGAGGTTGTGCAAAGAGCAGGTCTAACAGGAAGCACACGGGTCATTTACCCAGGTTTGGGCCGCGAAGATGCGTAATACCCTAGTCCTGCTTTGGTGGATGTATTGAGTGTTCTTGTGTTCTTGAGCTAGCTACGGGGCGCAACTTGCCCAAAAGAGTCGAATCCCTCTCCTGGTCGCCTCGGGCCTCCTTTTATAGGCAAAAAGGGGTTGCCACAGTGGCACACAGGAGGTGGAAAGGTCTACAGTTGATAAGCCTATCCTCTGGGACCGTCGGACAAACGCATTTAATGTGCTGCCGACGTGTCCCCCTTGCTTTATCAGGGACGACAAGGAAGCACGTCCCACCTGTCGCCGCCTCGCCTGGCCTTGACACGCGTCCGGGCTGACGAGGCGTCGTGGCGCTATGCTGGTTGGCTGCTCGGCTGGCGCTCTAGTGGAGCCTTCACGAAGGGTTGCATGCCACCACACAGATGCTTGCTGAGTCGGTGTAGAGGTCGCCTGTCACCACGCAGGTGCCTGCCCAGCTGGTTGAGCTAGCAGCTGCTTGGGGACGGCGGTGGAGTCTTGGCTGGCGCGGGCCTGGCAGTGGCCCCGCTGATGCCTTCGGCAAGGGTCTTGCCGGGGGCCCGGCAAGGGTCTTGCCGTGGCGTTGCAGTCGTCCCCGGCAAGGCGCTTGCCGGGGGTCTTGTGGATTTCCTCGGCTAGGATCCCGCCGAGGGTCGCCGTCTTCTGGTCCTCATCTGATCTCACATGTTTATGATCTTGATGAAGATCTGCATGCCACCTCAGAGGCGACTCCTGAGCCTTGGTTCCAATGTAGTTGGTGGTGTTGGGACCCCTGGGCTCAAGGGTGGCTTGCTCTGCTGGCATCGGGCAGGTTGCCCCGGCAAGGCTCTTGCCGGGGCTGCGGAGGCTGCCTCGGCAAGGATCTTGCCGAGGGAGCCTACCTCGCCTTCTTGCTCTCCTGTGTTCCTGGTCTTGGCGTTGCCTTGGTTGTCTTGTGCTTTGGCTGCTCTCCGGCTCTGATGTCTACTAAGCAACCTTCTTCTTGTAGACGTTGTTGGGCCTGCAAGTGCGCATGTTTGTAGGACAGTAGGAAATTTCCCTCAAGTGGATGACCTAAGGTTTATCAATCCGTGGGAGGCGAGATGAAGATGGTCTCTCTCAAGCAACCCTGCAACCAAATAGCAAAGAGTCTCTTGTGTCCCCAACACACCTAATACAATGGTAAATTGTATAGGTGCACTAGTTCGGCGAAGAGATGGTGATACAAGTGCAATATGGATGGTAGATAAAGGTATTTGTAATCTGAAAATATAAAAACAGAAAGGTAACTAATGATAAAAGGGAGCATAAACGGTATTGCAATGATAGGCAAAAAGGCCTAGGGTTCATACTTTCATTAGTGCAAGTTCTCTCAACAATAATAACATAGTTGGATCATATAACTATCCCTCAACATGCAATAAAGAGTCACTCCAAAGTCAATAATAGCGGAGAAGAAACGAAGAGATTATGGTAGGGTACGAAACCACCTCAAAGTTATTCTTTCCAATCAATCCGTTGGGCTATTCCTATAAGTGTCACAAACAGCCCTAGAGTTTGTACTAGAATAACACCTTAAGATACAAATCAACCAAAACCCTAATGTCACCTAGATACTCCAATGTCATCTCAAGTATCCGTGGGTATGATTATACGATATGCATCACACAATCTCAGATTCATCTATTCAACCAACACATAGAACCTCAAAGAGTGCCCCAAAGTTTCTACCAAGAATCACGACGAAAACGTGTGCCAACCCCTATGCATAGATTCATGGGCGGAACCCGCAAGTTGATCACCAAAACATACATCAAGTGAATCACGTGATATCCCATTGTCACCACAGATACGCACGGCAAGACATACATCAAGTGTTCTCAAGTCTTTAAAGACTCAATCCGATAAGATAACTTCAAAGGGAAAACTCAATCCAATAAAAGAGAGTAGAGGGGGAGAAGAAACATAAGATCCAACTATAATAGAAAAGCTCGCAATACATCAAGATCGTGCCAAATCAACAACACGAGAGAGAGAGAGAGAGAGATCAAACACATAGCTACTGGTACATACCCTCAGCCCCGAGGGTGAACTACTCCCTCCTCGTCATGGAGAGCGCCGGGATGATGAAGATGGCCACCGGTGATGGGTTCCCCCTCCGGCAGGGTGCCGGAATGGACTCCCGAGAGGTTTTTGGTGGCTACAGAGGCTTGTGGTGGCGGAACTCCCGTTCTATCTTATGTTCTGGAAGTTTTACGATACGTAGGTATATATGGGTGCAGGAGGTACGTCGGTGGAGCTTCGGGGGCCCCACGAGGCAGGGGGCGCGCCCCCCACCCTCGTGAGCTCCTCCATTGGCTCCTGACGTGGGGTCCAAGCCCATCTGGTAGCTTTCCTTCCAAAAATAACTTCTCCAGTTGATTTCGTTCCGTTTCGACTCCGTCTGATATTCCTTTTCTTCGAAACACTGAAATAGGCATAAAACATCAAATCTGGGCTGGGCCTCCGGTTAGTAGGTTAGTCGCAAAAATAATATAGAAGTGGAAAATAAAGCCCAATATTTCCCAAAACAGTAGATAACATAGCATGGAGCAATAAAAAATTATAGATACGTTGGAGACGTATCAGGCTCCCCTCCTCTATCCTGCTAAGTGTGGCCGCGACGCGTTGCTCTGACTGCCCGTGCACAAGTAAAGGGGTCAAAAGGAGAGCCCCTACTTTTGTACACTAACATGAGCCCCGGGTCTGGGCCACACATAAGCGCGACGCGTTGTTGGGCCAGGCCCAAAACGGTGCGCGGGCAGGTGGGGCGGATTTTTACCGTAGTAACTGTTTCGTCTGTTGCGCTTCCCCATGACCCACGTTGAACGCGCGACATGGAGGGTCGTGTGTGACGTGGGGTTCATGCGTGGGGCGGTTCGCGCACGCATGCGTCACATCATAGTAAAGAGGCGGCATGCGCTTTCCTCATAAGAAAAAGAGGGAGGCGCAGAGGCGCGGCTTATTTACTGAGTGGACTCGGGTCGCGGTCTTCAAGGCGCCCGCGCCCCACGATCACGGGTGGGGAATGGTAGCCTCACCTATCCCCTCGATCCTGCTAGCTCGCCACGCATCCCCCATGCAGGTGGCAGGCGGTGGAGGCGGGGAACCGGGTCGCTAATTGGGGCAGCGGGTCGGTCCTGATTCCCTGCGCCACCGATGGCTGGATTGGTCGAGTGGGGCGGCCGAGCCTCGACCCCGCCCCTTTATAAGGAGGGGGAGGGGGATGTCATCCCACGTTCTACCAGCATCCATCTTCTTCCACTTCAGCTCCTTCCTTCCATCCGTCATGGCGAGAGGGGGCGAAAGCCATTTAAAGGTGGGGGCGAGGGTCGCCGCTCAACACCGCGTTCCTCCTTCCCATGAGCTCGCGGCGGTGGAGCCGGCCACGAGAGGAAGGGGGAGGGGGCGAGGCCGAGGTCGCCGTAGCGGTCGGGGGAGAGGGGAACGAGGCGGCACGATGGTCGTGCCTCCACCAGCGATGCCGACCATGATGGAGGGCCACGTCGGGGACCAGCCTCGGGAGTTCTTCATCAGGATGCGCCGGCCACCGCGTCATCGTCTCCGCCTCCCTACCCCATTTGCTCAGGAAATGGAGCTCGATCCACCCCAGACCCTCAGATTGCACATGAGGGGCTGCGGCGACGGCCGCACGCGGGTCGACGTCGACTTCCCCGCTCCTGACGTTATGTACCTCCATCGCGGATGGAAGACATTTGCTCTTATCCATAGCCTGACGGCGGGGCTCGCCCTCTACTTCAAGTTAATGGAGGGTGGCCTGCTCTCCGTCAAGGTCTTCGGAGATCTTGGAACTCGCCTAAAGTGCTGTGTAGAGAGCTCCTCCGACGATGAAGATTCCTCCTCAAGCGGGAGTGACGAGGAGGACAACGATAGGGGCGATGAGGGAGTCGAGCGGCGGGACGCCGACTCCGACTGACCGCATCGCCCTTCCCTCGGCCACGCGCCCTGCCGAGGGCCTTCCTCGTCAAGCTCTCCATCGGGGCGCTCCCCATCGTCTCCTCGGACCGCTGGCACAGGAGGGCCGGAGAAGGTGAAGAAGGCGGGTGGCGGCCGTCAAGTTGGAGTACGCGGGCACCAACGCCTTCGTCGCGTATTGCCGGCCCGCTGCCTCGTCTTCCAGCTCCTTTCCCGGCACCAAAATGTTCTCTTGGTGTCTTCTGCTCCTCGTACCTTGCCTAGGCGCTCCTTTTGCCCTCCTGTTGTCTTGTTCCACCTTCTGAGCAGAGGGACAAGAAAGGGATTACGGGCACCTTATCTCTTTTTAGTTTGTAAGCCTGCGGGCACTTGTTAATTTTAAGACTTGTAATCCCCGTGTTCATGTTTTTAATTCCGTATGAACTTTACCTGTATGGGATGTTTTTAATGAAAAAGGGTGCTTGCCGGGTTCTTTGTGCGTGAGCGAGGCCCATGCCAAGGAACGAATCCTTGTTATTTTTAAGATAAACATTGTCGCCCGGCAACAGGCCTTGTCGTCCCCTGAATTCAGTCAACCATTCTCACGCTTTTAGCGGAGGCAGGGCGAAGTAGAGTTAGGCTCCTCGTTTATTCCTTGCCACCGCATCTATGACCCGGTTCTGTCCCGGGGACTTGGGTACAAGAAGAAGGGCGAGCACGGTGGACTCGGAGCAAAACGAGGTTTCATTTGTCCCAGTTCCATACAGAAATGCACAACAGGGGATGAAGGACTTATCTGAATCCGCAGCCCCAGGCAACTTTGGCTTGCCGTGGTTAGATCCTTGTGTCTTCTGCCCCCGGAAGTCCTGGCTTGCCGAGGCTGGAGTGCCGGTTCGTCCCCTTTCTCCCAAGCGGCTCAGCAGAAGTGTCCACGTGCCCTGCAAACCAAAGAGGACAGAAAGACGCATACTCGACCTCTAGGCTAGGGGTTAGCCGCCGCTAAGCACTATCAACCCCAACCGAGGGAGACAATTAACCTAGCATGCATGTTAAAACTTAAGGCGCCAGCGCTTCATTTATTTATGCTCAGGGTCTGCGCCTGGCTTTGTACAGAGGGTTACATGCCTTGCCGGCAAATCTCGTACAAAAGGTGGCTTGCCAGGAGGCCCGGCAACCGCGGCTTATGGGTAAAACTTGCGAAGATGTTCGATGTTCTAGGAGTTGCTGACTGGGACAGCATCTTCGGTCTCTAGGCGGACTGCACCGGGCCTGGTGACTCGTATTACCCGATAAGGGGCTGCCCACTTTGGCGTCAACTTGTTGGAATTCTTGGCCGACTGACCGCGCCGAAGAACAATGTCGCCTTCCTCAATGCTTCGGGAATGAACCTTGCGGCTATGGTAGCGGTGCAAGGCTTGCTAGTAG
The DNA here is from genome assembly GCA_021605145.1 of Aegilops bicornis. Lineage (NCBI taxonomy): Eukaryota > Viridiplantae > Streptophyta > Magnoliopsida > Poales > Poaceae > Aegilops > Aegilops bicornis. The sequence continues at coordinate 259,752,392 of CM038673.1, read as the reverse complement.
CGTGCTGCTCTCACAGCCGCCCGAAGACGATCTTCCTCAAGGAGAGTTGCGTCATCTTGCCGCAATTGCTCTTGCTCAAGCTCGTCATAAGCGAGCACTCGAGGTGACTCGTATGTGAGTTCCTTGGGGAGAGCTGCTTCTGCCCCGTATAGGGCAAAGGGTGTCTGGCCGGTGGCTCGATTTGGCGTTGTTCTGATCGAACAAAGAACCACCAGCAACTCATCAATCCAGCACCTTCCACTCTTGTGCAGCCTGTCAAAAGTCTTTGTCCTCAGGTCCCGCAACACTTCAGCATTTGCCCTCTCCGCCTAGCCGTCGCTCCGTGGGTGTGCCACGGAAGTGAAACAGTCCCTGCTGCCGAGGTCTTGGATGTATTGCATGAAGGTGTGGCTTGTGAACTGCATGCCGTTGTCGCTGATGACTCTGTTTGGCACACCAAAACGGCACACTAGCCCCTTGAAGAACTTGACGGCTGTCTGTGTTGTCACCTTCCTCACCGCCTCCACCTCCGGCCACTTTGTGAACTTGTCGATTGCAACATACAAGTACTCAAAGCCCCCGACAGCGCGGGGGAAAGGGCCCAGGATGTCGAGCCCCCAGACCGAGAATGGCCAAGAGAGAGGAATTGTTTGGAGGGCTTGAGCTGGTTGATGAAGCTTCTTTGAATGGAACTGACACGCTTCACACTTGGTTACTAGTGCCGTTGCATCCTGGAGGGCAGTGGGCCAGAAGAAACCCTGCCGGAACGCCTTGCCGGCAAGGGCCCTCGACCCTATGTGGGAGCCACATATGCCTCCGTGTATCTCTGCCAACAGCTCCAGTCCTTACTCCCGGGGAATGGACTTCAATTTCACACCGTTCGGTCTTTTCCTGTACATGACATCATCGACGAACTGATACATAGTAGATCCACAGGTTACTTTCTTCGCTTCTTCCTGCTCCTCAGGAAGCTCCCCTGTTTGGAGGAATCGGACGGTATGTTGTGCCCACGCCGGAGCCTGGGGTTCGACGGCAATGACCAAAGGCATTTCTTCTGCCATGGGAGCGGCCGTCTCTACGGTCAGGGGTTGACAGCCTGCCGAAATTAGTCACTCCTCGGCAGGCTCAGAATCCGCGGCAACATCCTTGCTAGTGGCCCCCGGGGGCTCAGCGGGCAAGTACTTGCCGGGGCCTGATTTCCTCCGTTTGTTCTGCTCCGTTGATGGTTCGACGGACGGTTGAGTTAACCGAAGCAAAAAAGTACCTGGTTCCACAGGTAACTTGAATGCAGCGTGCTTTGACAGGTAATCGGTGATGTCGTTCTCCGCTCGGGGAACGTGCTCCGCTTGTATACCGTCAAAGTGCTCCTCCAGCTTTCTCACCTCATATACGTAGGCCTCCATCAACGGGCTCTGATAATCTTTGTTGACTTGTCTGACGACAAGCTGCGAATCACCTCTGATGATGAGCTTCTTGACCCCGAGGTCTGCCGCGATCCTGAGACCGGCAAGCAACCCCTCGTACTCAGCAGTGTTGTTGGTGGACATCTCCCTGGGAAAGTGCATCTGGATTACATACTTGAGGTGCTCTCCGGTGGGTGTGACGAGTAGCACACCAGCACCGGCGCCTTGAGCGAGAAAGCCCCGTCAAAGTACATGATCCAGTTGTGACTTGCTTCCTTGCCGAGGAGAGTGGTCTGCTGGATTTCCTCGTCAGGTGTTGAGGTCCATTCTGCAATGAACTCCGCCAAGACTCTGCTCTGGATTGTCGAAGTACTTTCAAACTTCAGACCAAAGCTTGAAAGCTCCAAGGCCCACTCCATAATCCTTCCGGTTGCGTCTGGGTTGTGCAGTATCCGTTGTAACGGGAGGCGGGTTACGACGGTGATTTCGTGGGCTTGGAAGTAGTGAAACAGCTTCCTCGAGGCCATAAGGAGGCCGAAGAGCAATTTCCACACACCAGATTACCTTGACCTAGCCCCCTGCAGGAGGGAGCTGACAAAGTAAACCGGGTGCTGCATCATCTTCTTCTTCTGCACCACCTCATTTGATTGCATGGGCCCTGTCCTGATGGCGTCAGACTCTGCCGGGGGCCTTGCCTTGCCGGCATCGGGCCCTGCCGGGGGAATCTCTGGCTTGCCATCCGCCAGTCCCGCCGTCGCCACTGCCTCTTCGTCGACCTCCCTCTGCGCCACTAGCGCGGCACTGACCACTTGATTCGTCGCCGCCAGATACAGCAGCAACGACTCTTGTGGTTTAGGCGCAACCAATATTGGTATAAAGGAAAGGTATTTCTTCAGATCCTGCAACGCTACCTCATCCTCTAGGGTCCACTCCATTGGGCCTGCCTTCTTCAAGATTTTGAAAAAGGGAAGGGCATGCTCAGCGGACTTGGAGATGAATAATCTCATGGCGGCTATGCAGCCAGTGAGCCGACGCACATCCTTGATCCGCTTGGGCGCCTCAATCTGCTCAATAGCCTTGATCTTGTCCGAGTTTGCCTCGATCCCACGCTGCGACACAAAGAACCCGATAAGTTTGCCGGACGGAACGCCGAAGACACACTTCTCAGGGTTCAACTTGAGGTTGATCTTGTGTAGGTTGGCAAACGTCTCTAAGTCTTGTACAAGGGTTGCCTTATCCTTGGTTTTGACCACTATGTCATCCATATAAGATTCCATATTTCTATGTAGCTGGGGCTCAAAACCAATATGGACCGCCCTTGCAAATGTCGAGCCAGCACTCTTCAACCCGAAAGGCATCCGTAAAAAGCAATACGTACCACATGGGGTGATGAATGCTGTCTTCTCTTTGTCTTCCTTTGTCATGAAGATCTGGTGGTAGCCCGAGTAGGCGTCGAGGAATGATAACAGATCGCACCCGGCCGTGGAGTCAACAATCTGGTCAATGCGCGGCAATGGGAAGGGGTCCTTAGGACAAGCCTTATTGATATCTGTGTAATCAATACACAGCCTCCACTTCCCGTTCGCCTTGCGCACCACCACCGGATTGGCCAGCCACGCCGGATGGAGCACTCCTCTCACCAAGCCTGCCGCTTCCAACTTCCTAATCTCCTCTGTGATGAATTCCTGCCGTTCCAAAGCTTGCTTCCTGACCTTCTGCTTGACGGGTCGCGCATGGGGACAGACAACAAGATGGTGCTCAATCACTTCCCTAGGAACGCCGGGGATGTCGGATGCTTGCCATGCAAACACATCAACATTCGCCCACAGGAAAGTGACGAGCGCGCTTTCCTATTTGCTGTCTAGGGTGGAGCTTATGGTGAAAGCCCCTCCCATTCCATCCTCCTTGACGGACACCCTATTAGTCTCTGGTGGTGCAGCTCTGGATTTCTTTCTCTTGCCGGTGGAGCTCTCTGGCACGTCCTCGACGGTAGCACAACACTCCGAGGTGGTGCGATTGTTGGAGTGGGTGCGAGAGGTCTTGCCGGTCTTCTTCTTTCCCAGGGCTTCAGCGGCAGGAGCAAGTGCCTTGACTGCAGCTGCTGCAACTGCTTCTCGGTAGAGTTGGTCAGCGCAGATCAGCGTGTCCTTCTTGTCGGAGGGGATGGTGATGATGGTCATCGGCCCAGGCATCTTCAGCGTGTTGTAGGCATAGTGCGATGCCGCCACGAACTTGGCTAGTGTCGGGCAGCCGAGGATCCCGTTGTAAGGCAAGGGGATCTCGGCTACATCGAATACAATCCTCTCCGTCTTGTAGTTCAACTTGCCTCCAAAAGTCACAGGCAATGTGACCTTCCCCTTCGGCTGGCTCCTTCCTAGGTTGACCCCTTGAAACGTGCCCGTTTCCTCGAGGTCTCCATCAGGAATTTGCAGCCTTTTGATCACAACGGGTGAGATCAAGTTTAGACCGGCCCCGCCATCAACCAGCATCTTGTTCACCTTGAGGTTGTGTATCGTTGGTGAGACCAACAACGGCAAACACCCGACCGCAGTTGTGCGGTCAGGGTGGTCCTCGGCGTCAAAGATGAGGGGCGTGCTGGACCACTTCAGTGGCTTCTGAGCGTCGAACGAGGGCTCCGCTGCTGTGATCTCACGCGCCCACTGTTTGAGCTGGCGGTGAGAAGTATGCAGCGAGGCGCCACCATCGACGCACATGGCCTCCGTAGCCTTCTGGAACTCATGCTCGCCGGACTCGTCGTCCTCGTCATGATCATCGTCTTCCTGCTTCTTGTCGCGGCTCCGAGCAGGCCTCTCTTGCTGGTTATCCTTGCCGCGGCGACCTCCTTGGCCGCCACACTTCTTGTCGGACCCTTCAGCGCCATCTTGGCCCTTCTCCTTGTCCCACCTCTCATACTTGGCTTTTTGCTTTTCAGCAAGCAGCTCGACTTGTCGGCAGTTCTGGAGGTCGTGGCCTTTGGTGTGGTGGATCTTGCAGTACTGCTTGTCGGAGCCCCCTGGCTTGTCGGCAGCCGCCAAGGCCCGGCAAGCGGCGCACCCGGCAATCTCCTTGCCGGGGTCGTCTGCCTTGGCCTTCTTGGCGACGCCGACCCTTATTCGTCGGGGCGGCGGTGTCTTCATCGGTAGAGTCGGTTTCCGCGTCGGCGTCTTCGCCGGGGTACTTCCTCCGCTCTTCTGCCCGAGCACATCTATCGGCCAGAACGTAAAGTTCGGCCACGTCCTTGACCTTGTTCATTGCCAGCTCTTCACGCATCTTGCGGTTGTGCACATTCTGATGGAATGCGCTGATCACTGCGGCAAGGTGAACATCTGGGATGTTGTATTGCACTCGGCTGAACTTCTGTATGTACTTGCGCATGTTTTCACCTTCCTTCTGGGGAATGATATGCAAATCACTCGCCTGGCCATGAGCTTGGTGGCCTCCAGTGAAGGCACCAATGAAGTCATGACACAGGTCGGACCAAGAAGAAATGGAATCCGCCGGAAAGTGCATCAACCAGGACATGACATTGGGTTTCAGGGCCAACGGGAAGTAATTGGCAAGCACCTTGTCGTTGCGAGCCCCAGCGGCTTGCATCGTGATGGTGTAGATGCTGAGGAACTCCAACGGGTGGGTCTTGCCATTGTACTTCTCACCGACATCGGGCTTGAACGTGTGGTGGGACGGCCACTGGAAATGTCGTAGCTCACGGGTAAAGGCTGGGCAACCCACCTCGTAAGGTAGGCCGCCGGAGCCTCCCGGCGCTGGGTGGTCCATAGCGGGCCCCGCCGGCCTATCTGACTGGTGGCGTGTATCGCGCCGGCGCTCGATGGTGGTTCGAGCGTCTTCATGAGCTCGCTCCCGAAGAAGTTGGTGTTGGTCGCGGTGGGTCCGTGTGTCGGACGACGCTATGGAAATGTTATCACAAGCTTCATCACGACGGACCGACACCCGCGGTGGCTGGCGTGGAGGAGCAGAGTGCACTGTGGCCGCAGTGCCTCCGGCCCCTCCACCGCTGGCGTGCGGTGGTTTGATGGAGCGCCGGCCTGAGGGCCCAGCCGGCCGTGGCTCGTCTTTGTTGGTGGCGGCGACGAGGCTCCGGATGGTGGCTCTCCACTCGTCGAGCTTCTCCGCAACAGGAGGGAAGTCGAGAAGCAGCTGTGCGTGCGCCATAGCTTCTGCTGGCGTGGGTGGTGGCGAAAGCTGCGTGGACCGTGGCGCGCTTCGACTTCTAACCATGTTAGAAGGAGCTCTATCACGGCCCAACGGCTGCGTGCCATTTTCGCCAGCACTTCGGCGGGCATGTTGGCCTCCTTCGTCCCGCAGATGATGCATAGGGCTCTTCCCATGGTGTTGTTCAGGGTCACCGGTGTGGTGACGCTGCTCGTCGCGCACACCCTGGGCCTGGCAGTGGCCCCGCTGATGCCTTTGGCAAGGGTCATGCCGGGGGCCCGGCAAGGGTCTTGCCGTGGCGTTGTAGTCGTCCCCGGCAAGGCGCTTGCCAGGGGTCTTATGGATTTCCTCGGCTAGGATCCCGCCGAGGGTCGCCGTCTTCTGGTCCTCATATGATCTCACACGTTTATGATCTTCATGAAGATCTGCATGCCACCTCAGAGGCGCCTCCCGAGCCTTCGTTCCAATGTAGTTGGTGGTGTTGGGACCCATGGGCTCAAGGGTGGCTTGCTCTGCTGGCATCGGGCAGGTTGCGCCAGCAAGGCTCTTGCCGGGGCTATGGAGGCTGCGTCGGCAAGGATCTTGCCGAGGGAGCCTACCTTGCCTTCTTGCTCTCCTGTGTTCCTGGTCTTAGCATTGCGTTGGTTGTCTTGTGCTTCGGCTTCTCTCCGGCTCCCCTCCTCTGTCCTGCTAAGTGTGGCTGCGGCGCGTGGCTGTGATTGCTCGTGCACAAGTAAAGGGGTCAAAAGGAGAGCCCCTACTTTTGTACACCGCTAGGACATACTGTCATCCTCGGGAATATCAAGAATAACAAAGTCCGTTAAGATAGTTACGTTTGCAACCACAACAGGAACATCCTCACAAATACCGACGGGTATAGCAGTTGATTTATCAGCCATTTGCAAAGAAATTTCAGTAGGTGTCAACTTATTAAACTACGATATCAAGAGAAAGGCATAACACTAACACCGGCTCCAAGATCACATAAAGCAGTTTTAACATAGTTTCTTTTAATGGAGCATGGTATAGTTGGTACTCCTGTATCTCCAAGTTTCTCTGGTGTTCCACCCTTAAAAGTATAATTAGCAAGCATGGTGGAAATTTCAGCTTCCAATATCTTTCTTTTATTAGTAACAATATCTTTCATATACTTAGCATAAGGAGGCATTTTAAGCATATCAGTCAAACACATACGCAAAAAGATATGTCTAGTCATTTCAGCAAAGCGCTCAAAATCCTCATCATCCTTTTCCTTGGATGGTTTAGGAGGAAAGGGCGTGGGTTTTTGAACCCATGGTTCTCTTTCTTTACCATGTTTCCTAGCAACGAAGTCTCTGTTATCATAACGTTGATTCTTTGATTGTGGGTTATCAAGATGAACAACAGGTTCAACCTCTACATCATTATCATTACTAGGTTGAGCATCAACATGAACATCATTATTAACATTATCACTAGGTTCATCTTCATCACCATATTGTATCTCAGCATCAAAAATAGAAATATCATTGCGATTCTTATGTGTGCCTATAACAGGTTCACTAGAAGCATGCAAAGTCCTATCAGTTTTCTTTTTCTTTTTATTATTGGGACTAGGTGCGTTAGTATTAGCTCTCTGAGAATGTTGCTCAACTCTCTTAGGATGGCCTACGGCATACAAAGGTTCCCGAGTCATTTTACCACCTCTAGTCATAACCCTAACAGCATTATCATTATTCTTGCTATTCAACTCATTAAGCAAATCATCTTGTGCCTTAAGTACTTGTTCTACTTGAGTTGTAACCATGGAAGCATGTTTGCTAATAAGCTTAAGATCATTAACAGTTCTACTCATATAATTACCCAAGTGATCAAGCATGTAAGCATTACGTTTCAATTGTCTACCAATATGCATTGAAATTTTCTAGTTTAAAAATAAAATTATCAAACTCATCCAAGCATTGACTAGCAGACTTATTATGAGGAATATCACCTTCATCAAATATATAGAGAGAGTTTACCTCTACTACCTGTGTCGGGTTATCAAGACCATGTATTTCTTCAATAGGCGGTAGATTCTTAACATCTTCAGCTTTAATACCCTTTTCTTTCATAGATTTCTTTGCCTCTTGCATATCTTCAGGACTGAGAAATAGAATACCCCTTTTCTTCGGAGTTGGCTTAGGAGTTGGTTCAGGAAGTGTCCAATCATTATCATTACTCAATATATTATTCAATAGTAATTCAGCTTGCTGAACAGTTCTTTCCCTGAAAACACAACCAGCACAACTATCCAGGTGGTCTCTGGAAGCATCAGTTCGTCCATTATAAAAGATATCAAGTATTTCATTTTTCTTGAGAGGTTGATCAGGCAAAGAATTAAGTAATTGGAGAAGCCTCCCCCAAGCTTGTGGGAGACTCTCTTCTTCAAATTGCAAAAAGTTAAATATTTCCTTTAAAGCAACTTGTTTCTTATGAGCAGGGAAATATTTTTGGGAGAAGTAATAAATCATATCCCGGGGACTATGCACACAACCAGGAGCAAGATAATTAAAACATAACTTAGCATCACCCTTTAATGAGAAAGGAAACAATTTGTGAATATAGTAATAGCGTTTTTTTTCTCATGAGCAAATAGGGTGACTGTATCATTCAATTTGGTGAGATGTGCCACAATAGTTTCAGATCCGTAGTCATAGAAAGGATCAGATTCAACCAAAGCAATTAACTCAGGATAGACAGAGAATTCATAATCCTTATCAGTAACAAAGATAGGTGAAGTAGCAAAATTGGGATCATATTTCATTCTAGCATTCAAAGATTTTTATTTCAGCTTAGCTAACAGTTTCTTAAGATCCTCTCAATCATTGCAAGCAAAAGAGTCTCTAGCAGTTTCTTCATCCATAACATAACCCTCTGGTACAACAGGAAATTCATATCTTGGGGGAGAATCATAATCTTCAGTTTCAATAATATCATCAGTTTCAGTAATTTCATTCTCTCTAACCCTAGCAAGTTGTTCATCAAGAAGTTCACCTGGTGGCCCAATATCATCAAGCAGAGAAGTAGATTCATCATAAGCATCATGCATAGCAGAAGTGGCATCATCAATAACGTGCGACACATAGGAATCAATAGCAGGTGTATGTGTCGCAGGTTTACCTAAAACATAAGGAGAATCAAGTGTAGAGCTAGATGGCAGTTCCTTACCTCCCCTCGTAGTTGAGGGAAAAATCTTGGTTCTTTGATATAAATCCCAAGTGACTCAGAGAATAGAGCTATGCTCCCCGACAACGGCGCCAGAAAAGGTCTTGATAACCCACAAGTATAGGGGATCGCAACAGTTTTCGAGGGTATAGTATTCAACCCAAATTTATTGATTCGACACAAGGGGAGCCAAAGAATACTCTCAAGTATTTGTAGCTGAGTTGTCAATTCAACCACACCTGAAAGACTTAATATCTGCAGCAATGTTTTCAGTAGCAAAGTAGTATGGAAGTAACAGTAACAGTGGCAAAAGTAATAGTAGCAGTTCTATAGCAATCGTAATAGTGGCAACGGAAAAGTAACTGAGCAAAGATCAATATGTGAAAAGCTCGTAGGCAATGGATCTATGATGGATAATTATGTCGGATGGCATTCATAAAGCAACAGTTATAACATAGGGTGACATAGAACTATCTCCAATTCATCAATATAATGCAGGCATGTATTCCAAATATAGTCATACGTGCTTATGGAAAAGAACTTTCATGACATCTTTTGTCCTACCCTCCCGTGGCAGCAGGGTCCTATTGGAAACTAAGAGATATTAAGGCCTCCTTTTAATAGAGTACCGGGCCAAAGAATTAGCACTTAGTGTATACATGAACTCCTCAAACTACGGTCATCACCGGGAGTGTCCCGACTATTGTCACTCCGGGGTTGCCGGATCATAACACGTAGTAGGTGACTATAACTTGCAAGATAGAATCAAGAACACAAATATATTCATGAAAACATAATAGGTTCAAATCTGAAATCATGGCACTCGGGCCGGTGACAAGCATTAAGCATAAAAAACTCATAGCAACATCAATCTTAGAAAATAGTGGATACTAGGGATCAAACCCTGACAAAACTAACTCGATTACATGGTAAATCTCATCCAACCCATCGTGGTCCAGCAAGCCTACGATGGGATTACTCACATACGGCGGTGAGCATCATGAAATTGGTGATGAAGGATGGTTGATGATGATGATGGTGACGGATTCCCCTCTCCGGAGCCCAGAACGGACTCCAAATCTGCCCTCCCGAGGAAGTACATGGCTTGGCGGCAGCTCCGTATCGTAAAATGCGATGAATCCTTCTCTCAGATGTTTTTCTCCATGAACGTGAATATATGGAGTTGGAGTTGAGGTTGGTGGAGGTCCAGGGGGCCCACAAGGATAGAGGGCGCGCCTCCCAACCCTTGCTTGATTCTTTCGCCAATATTTTTTATTTATTGCATAACTGATTTCAGTGAATTTTTAGGTCATTCTGAGAACTTTTATTTCTACACAAAAATAACACCATGGAAATTCTGCTGGAAACATCATCAGTTTGGGTTAGTTCCATTCAAATCATGCAAATTAGAGTCCAAAACAAGGGCAAAAGAGTTTGGAAAAGTAGATACGATGGAGACGTATCACATACCCTCAGCCCCGAGGGTGAACTACTTCCTCCTCGTCATGGAGACCGTCGGGAAGATGAAGATGGCCACCGGTGATGGTTTGCCCCTCCGGGAGGGTGCCATAACGGGCTCCCGATTGTTTTTTCATGGCTACAGAGGCTTGCAGCGGTGGAAATCCTGATCTAGGTTTATTTTTGGGGGTTTCTATATTTATAGGAATTTTTGGCGCCGGGAACAAGTCAGGGGGTCCACGAGGTGACGACAAGACATGGGGGCGCGCCCTAGGGGGCGCCCTCCACCCTTGTGGAGGCCTCATGGCTCTTCTGGCCCAACTCTTTTGCTTCGGGGGCTTCTTCTGGTCCATAAAAAATCACCGTAAATTTTCAGCTCATGTGGACTTCGTTTGATATTCCTTTTCTGTGAAACTCACAAACAAGGAAAAAACAGAAGCTGGCACTGGGCTCTAGGTTAATAGGTTAGTCCCAAAAATCATATTAAATAGCATATAAATGCATATAAAACATCCAAGATAGATAATATAATAGCATGGAACAATAAAAAATTATAGATACGTTGGAGACGTATCAAGTTCATAGACAAGTTAATGGTTACTCATAAAAGTCTCAACACAAGTGTGAGTGCTGTGGATGGCCCTCTCGTGGGAAGACAGGAGAGGATCCATGGTAGTGTATTGATATGGTGAATATGTGGACTCATGTGCGCCACCTCAAAGAAAGTACTCCTAGTACAGGATAGCCATCGAGTCAAAGCTGGCTTGCTGCAGTTAAATTCCACCACCCCTTTGTTGATACTAATAGATATGTAGATAGTTCTGATGTAAGTCTTGCTGAGTACATTTGTACTCATGTGTTGCTTAATTTATGTTTTTGCAGGGACACTTTGGTCTCACTAGTAGTTCCACGTGGGCTTCGACAATTAGCTTGGGAATCCCAGATAGAGGTCTGGCTCCTTTGGAGGGTCTTATAGATAGGTAGGCTTTCTAGCCTTCTTCCTTTTGAGATGTCTGTACTCAGACATTTGTATGCTTCTGTCTGTGCTTGTTGCTTGTCTGACTTGAATGCTGGGTCATGAGACCCATGTTTGTAATATCTGGCTCCTCGGAGCCTATTGAATTAATACTTTGAGTCATAGAGTGATGTTCTGATGCCATGTTGTATTTACACATATCGAGCATATTGTGTGTATGTTATTGAAATGCTTGGTATGTGTGGGATCTGACACCTAGTTGTTTATTCTTGGTAGCCTTCCTTATGGGGAAATAACTCTGGTGCTTCCACTGAGCCATGGTAGTTCACCACTGCTCCGGAACACTTAGGTTGGCTGGCATGTATCCTTCTTTGTTCCTGTGTCTGTTCCTTTGGGGCAATGTCACGCATTGTTCCTTTAAGTCCATGTAGCTTGCTACGACTTGGGTTCTGTAACATCCCAAAATTCCAAATTTTGGAATGTTATATTAAATATATAATTATGTCTGTTTGTTTGGTTAAATGCTTGATTGTTTGGTTGAAAGTGAGTGGAATTTGAAATTTTGTGAAAAAAAATTCAAATAAGAGGGAATAAAAGGACTTTTCCAAAATTTCAATTTGAATCCTTATCTAATTTTTAGTTTGAAACTTGTCCAAAAAAATTCTCTGATAAAATAATAATATGAGAGGAGTAATATGACACTCCAAAAATCAGACACAATATTTGACAATTTATTTAAAACTTAAATTCTATTTCATTTCGGAGTTATTGCAAAAAAAATGTTTATTTAAAGTATTTTATTTGGTCTTGAAAATATGTTCATGTTTTAGGAAGTCTTATTCTGAAAATTTTGATATACTATATGTATATAAAATATTTTCATTTCTTTCATTTTTTTTCTCTCACTGCTTTAGAAAGAAAACACGTTAGCCAGCCGCCTGTCAGGCCGAGGCCGGGCCAGCGTCTCGGGCCCAGCTGGCCCATCCAGCCGCTAGCGAGGTCAGCGCCAGCAAGCATGACAGAAAACCAGCGCTTTCCTAAAAAATAGAGAGAGAAAACCCCAACGCTACACCATCTCTCCCCCTTGTTTTTTCTGATCGCTGGACCCCATCCCGCTCTTCCTTCTTCTCCACGTACCCGTGCACGCTAACGACGATGCCACCGCCACGTCTTATCTTCGTGGGAACCCTATCCCGAGTCAACCCCTCGTCCAAGCCTCATATCCTATAAATAGCCACGACTCTCCTCTTCCGATTCCCCTTGAAACCCCTCGCCAAAACCCACCATATCACACGCCCTCATTGTTCGGATCTCGCCGGAGTTCACGTGGTTCATTGGTCGATTCCAATGCGTGTAAGCATCTTGAAACTTTTCCTTCCGTAGACTACTACCCCTCGTCATTGCGAACCTCTTTGACATGTTTTTGACGTCAAGGAAGCACCGGAGCCACTGCCTCGAGCTCACAATGCTGCTGGAGTTCATGAAGTTCAACTCGACGCTACGCTCGACCCCGATGCCCCCTCACCTCACGATCCATAGAAAATCAAACGCTCCCGAAACTTGCGCATCGCCTGGACATCCTCGCCGACGCTGCGGAGGATCAAAGCCCCGCTGCCCACCGGCCTCTTCTTCTCTGCCACACCCGTTTCGTCTCTGTAAGCAAGAACTGTCCTCTATTCGCTCTTGTTGTTTTCTTTCCTAGATCGAATCGCTATGTTAGATTAGATCGGTTTAGTAGATCTTGTTTTTCGAACGGTTTTTTCTTTACGGTTTAGTACGGTTCAGATCAAACCAGCCGATCGGTTTTATTCTATAAAAACGCACACATATGTTTTGTTAAATTATCGCCCGAGCGTTGTTTAGTTATCGACCGCACGCCCTGTAGGCCCAGTTACAGCCCGCTATGTAGCTAGCGCATCATCTGTTTTTTGTTTTCCGTTTCTGTTTTTTGTCTTAGATTCGTTTTTTTTTATATATTTAGATCTACAACTCCGATTTTGATGATCCTTTTTTCTACGGATTCACAAAAATCCCATATATCCCGTGGACACAACGAAAAATATTTTTTAACTTTGTAAATTTCGAATTCAAACAAATTTGTTACAAACATTAGATTGCTAATAACTTTTATTTAAAAATAGCCTTTTGATTAATTCTTTTTGCTAGTGATCACTTGGTCTTTTTTCTAAACAGTAGGCCTGTTAAAATTAGTTTTTGTTTATTTCAAATTAGGATTTTAGGCGAAATAGTACTGTTTTATATAGTTTAGTGTTATTTTCTTTTTCCTTAGCATTTAAATGTTTTTAATTATAACTTTTTGTCACGTTTGCAAAATTTAGTTTTGTTTCTATTATTTAACAATAGACTATTTTGTTCTTATTTTTAAAAATAAAACATTTTCTTTAGTTTTGTAAGAAAACTTGGTTGGGTCCTAGATAGAGTTATATAGTAGCTTTTTTGTTTCTTTTTATGAAAAATACTTTTTGTTAAATTAGTGGTTTTACATTTTATTTTCCATTAATTTATTAGTTTAGAGTTTTAATTGATGTTAAGTTTTTACTTAGTGCAAAAGTATATTAGATGTTGGTAGTAGAGTCTTCACTACAAAAAAATACACTTCCATGATGATACGTGTTTGTCACAGTAGGTCACGTTTTTTGTCATGCATGTACATCCATGACAAATTTATGACAGAATCAAGATAGTCATACTGTCTTTGTCGTAGAAGTGTTCCATGACATTACCAAAATTATCATCACGGAAGTGTCCACTTCCATGACGATAAATCGCGCGTCACGTAAGTGCTTTCGTCAAGGGTGACCGACACGTGGCATCCACCGTAACGGAACGCCGTTAAGCTACCGGGTCGGGTTTTGGATCCGATAACCCATTAACAGCCCCGACCAATGGGGATTTTCCACGTGTAAAATCATCATTGGCTGGAGGAAACACGTGTCGGCTCACCGTTGGGACAGATGTCATCCACTTATTGGACAGACGGCGCCTCTGACACATCGACACGTGGCACGGCCCAACAGAGGCCCATTCCTGTGAAAAGGGCGGCCCATTTGACTTGGTCAAAAGGTGGCGGGCCGGCCCATGTAAATCCTGTTAACGGCCTGTTCGCATATAGCCCATTTACAGCCCGCTAACCCAAGGCCCGTTACGCCCTATCCGAATTAGGCCCAGTAGCGTCATCTGGGCCACCCAATATGATTCCAGCCCGTTTTCACTTCTAGCCCATGTATGGCCCATGACGTCTTTCGGCCCATATGAGGCCCTATGTAACTCTTGGCCTATTAACGGCCCGTGGTGAAACTGGCCCGTAATGAACTGTGTATTACTTTACACCCATTAACGGCCCGTGGTGAAACTGGCCCGTAATGAAAAGTGTATCACTTTATACCCATTAAGGGCCCGTTATTCCGTTGGGCCGTTTCCAGCCCATGTTATCTTGCGGCCTTCTCAGAGCCCATTTATTCTTGGGCTCATTTCCAGCATTCGTTTACTTACGGCCCGTTATTGTCATTTTCTGCTTATGGGCCAAATTCAGCCTGTGGTTACAGTCTGCCCGTTTGTGGTCCGTTAACACGTTGGGCCGTTTTCATAGCGTCATGAAATACGGCCTATTAACGATGGCCCGTTATGGTCGGCTCATGAACGGACGATTCCAACTCTAGCCCGTTTACGGCCATAATGCGGCCTGTTATTGCCCGTATAAGGCCCATTGATGATACGGCCCGTAGAAGGCCCATTGTTTCGCGCCCATAGAAGGCCCATTGTTTCTCTGACCCGTGGAAGGCCCACTGTTTATCTGACCCATAGAAGGCCCATCGCTTTCTGACCCGTGGGTCCAAAGTGTCACTACAAGAAATATTAGCCCATGGTTATTGTGGCCTAGTTTTAAAAAATAGGTTATTGCAGCCACTAGCAAACCGCAGAAAAATAACTGCACTGACTACAAGTAAACAAATAAACAAGACAATAAGGAAATAAATAAGCAAGCAACTTACACTAGGCTATCACGTCTATTACACATATTACATCCACTAGGCATCAAAGTTCGCCACCAGTGCAAATATAGGGAACAAAGACATATAAACGCCGCATGACAAAACAAGTCCGTAACTGAAACCACTTCGTAAGAGCTCAAGAAACAATATCTAGGGTACCCAAAATTCTGGCAAGATGCATAGCAAGCTAATTAACTATCTCTTTTTTGGCGCATAAGTCCTCCAAATACCTTTGTTGTTGCACCGTAAAGTATGCATCTGAATTCTCTGAGGACATCCTCGGTCCTTGACTTCGTCGCATAACATCTGATCGATGTCTTTCAACTTGAAGTTGAGACTCAAGAAGTCGAACTGATTCAGCAATAAGCTCGAAGAGCTGGTGCCCGGCGATGGTAGCCGATGCTTTCGAACTCTTCATCACGACAGGACTTTGGGGTTGTCTCGGTGTCCTCAATATAGTTTTTATCAGCTTTCTTGGAGACCAACAGGGATGTCTCACTATCTTGAACCTTATCTGCATTACTTCCTTTACCATTGCATAACAGGGTACTCTTCTCCAATATTTTATCCGCGTTCTAAAAGAAAAACAAACAAACACATCTCAGGTTTACAATGTAGTACATGAAACTCATTTTGGTAAACCAGTTCAGTAGTAAGGTGGACAGGATAACAACATGAAACAAACATATATCTATGTAGTATAGTCACTGTATGGTCTATATCATTCTAGTTTATGTTGCCAAATCAAGATAGATGCAGTTCGAATCATATCTATTTAAGACAAAGCAGCATAGACAGAATATAAGTGTGGGAAACTACACAGCAATAACAACACTTGTAATGTGCATGGCATGAGAACATAACTGTTTATTCAATTGAAAATGAAATCAACATAGAGCAAGTTACAACAGAAAACAGCCAAACACGTTGAAGAAACAGGTTTAAAACATACGTGTTGGGCCATTGGAGTTTCAATTGCATCCTTCAAATTTGAAATTGGTTGGTATCAGTAAATACAGTGATGCAAGAGCAAAGTAGTATGAACCATAGCTACGGAACCTGACACGAGAACAATTCTTCTTCTGCTTTAAGCGTTGACTTGAGTTGGAGTGGTGGTCCTCGTGATTTGGGCACTGCAGCTTGCCTTACTAACTGCCGTGTTGGGGTGCTCTGTGGTGGAGACGGTGTTGTGTCACCGGGAACTAGGTTTCTCTCTGCTGGGGTTGGGGTTAGAAGGGGTGTAGCTGGTTCTCTGTCCAACTGGGTAGGGGTACAATCTGCATGAGTGTGGGTTATGTGTGGTGGGGCTGATTCTTGGGCAAGTACAACCGTGGTTCTATCTGCATCGATAGGTAGCACGATCTTTTCTGAAGACCGTGTTTTTACTCCCACAGATACTGCCATCACTCCCTCCATTTGAAAAGGTTGATAAACAAGAAAAGTAATTGAATGTACAGACATTGTAAGATAGGTAGGTGCAATGGATAGTAGGGAAGAAAACAGGGCATGAAATAATTCACATTTATGTTGTCTAAGCAAACAGAATAGCAGGACATAGTTTCACATATATGATGGTTAATTAAACAGGATAGCATGACACAATTTCACATGTATGATGGCTAACTAAACAGGATAGAATGACATACTTCAAAATATGATGACTATGTAAACAGGATGACATGATATAACTATACGATGTGTCTATTAAAGTGGTTGGCATGCCATAAATCACAAACATGTCGTCGATGGAAACATGATGGCATGATATAATTCACGGATAGAATGACATAATTTAAAATATGATGACTATGTAAACTGGATGAGATGATATAACTATATTATGTCTTTAGAAAATGGGTTGGCATGCTATAATTCAGATACATGCTGTCTATGTAAACATCATGGCATGACATAATTCAAATATATGATTTATATACTAAGGAAGTGAGCAGAGGGCAATTGCATATATGATGTGTCAACTAAGGAGATGGCATTCAATATTGTGTATATGATGTAAAAACTAAGCATTGCAATACAACATATGCATTATATGAGTTATATAACCCTGCCAAGTTTGAGCATACACCTCAGGGGGATAATAGGACTGGTCATCTGCCTCTGAATCATCCTCTGAAGAGCTATCTGTAACCAGCAAGATATCTCGCTTCAAATTTGGTAGCATTATACGCTCAAGACCTTGTTTTCACTCCAGATTTCTCCATCACCAATTCAAATGGCTGATGCATAGGAAGAGCAGTTGAATATACAAACATTGTCGACAAAAGCAATGAGAAATACAAAAAAAGGACGGCATGATATAATTCACATATATGACGCTTGCCTAAACAACATGGCATTGCATAATTCACATACATAATGCCTTGCAACAAGATAACATTGCATAATTCACATATATAATGTCTTGCAACAAGATGGCATTGCATAATTCACATATATGGTAATTAGACACTAAACAGGTGGCATTCACACAAAGCATGTCTAAACTAAACAAATGACATAGCAATGCAAGATACCATGCGCACGATATGAGTAACATAACCCTGCCAAGTTAGGGCATGCACCTCAGGGGGGAAATATGACTGGTCATCTGTCTCTGAATCCTCTTCTGAGGAGCTATCGGTAACCAGCAAGACATGCGCTTCGTCAGATAGCATTGTCTACTCTGAAGACCTTGTTTCCACTCCAGATTTTCCATGACCGTGCCGAATGGCTGATGCACAGGAAGAGTAATTGAATGTACTAAAATTGTTGACAAATTTAACACATAATAAAAAATGATGGCATGATATAATTCACATATAAGATGACTGGCTAACCAGGGTGGCATTGCAAAATTCACATATATGATGCCTGGCTAGACAAGATGTAATTGCATGATTCACATATACGATAAAGAAACTAAACAGATGGCATTGACACAAAGCATGTCTAAACTAAGCAGATGACATCTTTAATGTATACAGTAAGCAATGCAAGGCACCATATGCATGATATTACCAACATCAACATGCCAAGTTAGAGCGAAGACCTCATGGGGTAAATCGGAGTGGTCTTCTCCTTCTGAATCCCCCTCAGAACAGTTATCTTCCTCTTGATTACGATCCGAAATGGGTGGAGGGGGGGCTGCCTTTGCGCCCACCATGGAGCAGCGTCTGCATGAAATTTTATTGCCACGCAAGGCTCGTCTCTTTTGCTCTACATGATCAGTTCCATTGTGTACAATAACTGGCATGCATAGGAATAAAACATAGTGAGATTATGTAAGGAGTGCATGCACAAATCTAGAGTGATGGTAGCAAAGTGTGGATAGACCCAAAACCAATGATAGCGAGTGATAATAGCTTTAGTTAAAAATACAGATAATGGCTCCTTTAATGTTTGTTTGCACCCAACATGAAACTCATAGTAGACACCGGAGATTAACGAGATAGTAGATGATAGTACTGATTGCTGCCCCAATATGTACCCCACAACCATTTAAAACTCAAGTTTCAAAGCATTAGTTTGGACCTGACTCGAGTCTAATTGGTGAACACGACGATAATGTAGCATCTCATCATATTAAGCGGCGCATAACGTGAAGACACGGAAGAGTGCGACCTCTCTTGCGGACCGTGTACTCCTCAAGGTCATCTTCTCGATTGATGATGGTAATGCGGTTGTCGTGGCTGCGGCGGCGGGAAGAAGATCTCGAGGCGGCGAAGATCTGGAGAGCAGATCCTGCTGTGGTGAACCCTTCCATCGTTGGAGCAGCTGAGCTGGGTGGAACACAAATACAGCAGAGCGTGACAAACCACACAAGGTTTTCTTTGACACATATCTGTAACAGAAGTAATTGAGTAAGGGCTTGTTTGAGTTTGAGGATTCTAACAATGCAGGGATAGGAAATAGACATGAATAGGATAGGAATGCACGTGCAAAATTGAGAATTTAAAAACACAGGATTTCTGCCAATCTGGGTGTTTGATTCACAAAATTGGAAGATCACATGATGCAAAAAAGCATGGTGAGATTAAGTCAAACCACAAGAAAATGTACAATTATAATGCTATTATGCTACTATCTCTTAGTCTTGTGCTTGATGAATAGGAATATGAAAAGGAGAAGTGGAAATTAGAATTCCTACGTTTTTTCTTTCAAGGAGATACTAAAGGAACAAATCCTACAGTTTTCCTTTGCTACATTCCTTTGCACCAAATTCATGAAAAGTAGTACCATAGGAAAATTTCCAATTCCTAGGTTTTTCATTCACTTTTCCTTTCAAGCACTGGCGATTCTAGTAGGCAGGCTTGAGCAAGGAAAATCCTACACTAAAAAAATGTTTTTGTGCTACTTCTATTACTTTGGACCTAGGCCACTGCCATACTAGCTCAACTCCCAGGCCCATCGACAAATGCACAGCTCAAACGCGCAGAGATAAATAATGATGGCGTTCAAGAGAGTCCATCATGGATAGCTAAGTTGCCAGGTACCTCACTGCTTGTCATATAGTAGGATAAATAATCGTATTTCCCGTTACTACGAGTTCTCAGTGGACAATATATATAACATGTAGAGTAAAAAAGAGATGCAACAAGTGTACAACCTCTTTGGCGAAGCCATGTCGATCTCAGCGTGATTGGGTTGGCCGGTGAGGATGCTCCGGCTGACTTTGCTGTCGGAGGAGCGGAAGAAGATCTTAGGCGTATGGAGATGGAGCCTGAGGTACTGCTCCGCTGTGATGGAGGGTTTCGTCGTGGAGCAGCTCCGGTGAGTTGTACGACGCCGAGGCTGAAGCAGGACAAGAGAGACAACGAACAACGTTAACCTGAGTGGAATTCTAATATCATCTCCAATACATGACGTAAAATACATAACCATAAAGTACTAGATGTAAAATACATCAGCCGCTCATCTCTGAACTTAACTGTCGAAATAGAATTTAACTGTTGAAATGAAACTTAACTGTCGAAACTGAACCTAACTGTCGAAACTAAATTTTCTGTTGAAACTGAATTTTGCTGTCGAAACTGAACGCACTAGCAAGGTGAGGCTACACGTCGGTTGACTGACTTTTTCATCTCTGGTCAGTCCATTTTGCAGCCGCTGGATACAAAATCAAGGGCCTGCGGTTCATCTTCAACCTCCACCCCCCTGAGCCACCAGCGACCACCGGCCAAACAGCAGCCCCCCGCCGCCCGCGGTCGGCGGTGCACCGCCCCGCCCGCCCCGAAAACACTCCCCACCGTCGGTCCGCCGCCGCCCCGGCCATCCCTCGCGCCCCCCCCCCCCACCCCCCGAGTCGAGCTTTTTTTCCGGCGATCCCCACGCCACCGCCCGCCAACGCCCGCCACATGGCGACCACCGCCCCATCCTGAACCCTAAGATAGATAGTGGGGTACCACTCCGGCGAGCCCCCTCCCCGCAACGGCTGGTTCTTCCTTAACCCCAATGAGCCCACCCCTTGAAAATCGATCGACCCAAAAGTCCATTCAACGATCAAGTGTAGCCAAATCGAGCAGCATCGCAAGCAAGAGCAAGAGCGAGAGCAGCAGCGCGAGCAGGAGGAATAGCAAGAGCAGACCAGGCAAGGGACCGAGAGCAAGACAGAGCAGCAGCGCGAGCGAGAGCTAAAGTAGCAGCAGCTCCTAATGATGTGGACGTCGCCGTCGAGGGAGAGATGCCGTGGAGGAAGTGGCCGGCGATGCCGCCGTGGATGGGGCCGCGCTGTGTCGGCTCGGAACCGAGCGCCGGCAGCACCGTGAGATTGAATCAAGAAGAAAATGCGGCGATTAGTGTACAACCTCTGTGGTGGCGCCGATTAGGCCGCAGCTTCATCCGAGGAAACAGTGATGATGATGCTCTTCCGGTGGTGCAGGTGAAGACCGCGGTGTGGGAAAGAAGGTGGTGCGAAAGACGAGGGGAATGTCGGGGAAGCTCCTTGGAGGTGGAGTACGGGGTGGCTGAACCAGCGGGACGATGAGATCGACGACGGATCCTCATGCGGTACGGTGGATGAGGGACGTCGAGGTGTTCTTTGTGGGACGACGTCGTCGGGGAAGAGGCTCCGGCTGGGTGGCGGACGGAGCAGGGTGTGGGGTTTCGTTGCAGGTTTTCGCGGCCTCGTTGTATGAATGGGTGGGCGGATGGGATGGCAGTGTGAAACCATGGCTTAGAACCACGCTTGTCCGAAATGTGGGGTAAGTTACGAAAGTACCCCCCCCCCCACCGATTTGAGGCGGTTCTTTCGGTTCAGGGGTACCACGGGCATTTCGCGTGTCGGGATTTCACAGGAGGTGGGAGTTTTCGCGCGCGTTGTAATTTCGGAATAGCAAGGCACGGGTTGAGATGGAGGGAGTTGTCGGAGCACAATGAGACAAAGATATATCTTAAATATTTTGGGCTAACAAGGCGCAGGGAGTTTCGCAGCACGATAGACAGAGACGCTAGCTTCAATTTTTGGCATAACAAGGTGCGGCTTGAAATTTCGTAAGAACAAGCTTAACGTGTACCCAAAAAAAGGCAATTTGCACCTCAACACGCACAACACACACACAAACACCATTTAGACTAGAGTAAGGTACACGTGCATTGCACACATGAGATTTGGCAACCAAATTATGAATAAATACCACATTATAGCATGCAAGCTTTGAGTCATATATGCATGATGTAGATGTTTGTTTAATTCTTATAGTTCATTTCATCCAAAATCATCTAGTTTTTATAAGAAAGCTAATCTATTTTAAGATTTATGGAATTGTGCGTTGTAAGACATAAAGTAAAAAAACAAATATTGGCAAATCATGTTGAAAAACATTTGGGCAATCCTAATACGGAAGATTCTAGAACAAATAAGAAGTGCTTATGTTTTGATGTTTGTGCATTATGCTTAATTTCAACCATGGAGTCTTCTAGATTATACATGTGGCGAAATCTGGTGGAATCTAGATGATATCCAACGGCCAATAGTGCTCAAATTTGCCATCTTTGGACCATCGGATTCGCCTCATCCAACGACCATCTTTCAAAGTTAAAGTTACCCGCACACAATATAAAAATATATATAATATAGTATATATACGGGTATAGATTTACATATGTGATGCGAAAGCCGCCCATCATCTCCAATTAGAATAGTGTGTCCATGCACGGATGCGACGTGGGCAAATGATGTCTGCCATCGGTATCTCAAATTCAAATCAGTCTGACCTTGTTCAATGTGTATAAATTACAACATGCTCGTTTCCAAACCACACCGCTACAGATCTCCGTTATATTCATGCATGCATGGGTTTCAAACATCGGATCTCTTATTCAAATATTTGAATTCAACTTTACATTGATTATGACCTCACCTATTCTTTTACACCCACATAGTAGCCTTCTCTTTATAATTGTACCACTAACTTTCTCTCCTGCATGTATGCACACACACTACCAGTCGGCATTATAAATTGCACGTGTGTAATCTTTTTCTTCAGGTCGGTCTCCCATGAAGGCACACACCCACACACATCCCCCTCTCCATCATACCGGGCATTCTTTATCTCTCACGCGTGCATGCGCAACGATCGATGTTCCTCTATGTATGTGTGTATATAGCTAGGTCTTTCATAGTTTTCCACACAAACCGATCAATCGATATATCCAGTGAGGTCGCACCCTCTTTCCCACATCCACATCGATCAATCTATACCTCTCCCACGTCCACATCGATCAATCTATACCTCCCTATATATGATTAACATAAATTGCTAATACAGCCACATTAATTATATATCCAACGTCCCCCTCTCATCATCCATGCCTTTCGCTTCATCTCTCGGGGCAGCGTGCACAATGGCGAAGACATGGGGCGATGAGGCCCTGCCCCCCTAACATCACTATATATCGAGGCTAATATGAATGTGATCATTAGACAATTGCTGCTAAAAAAGGTTTAATTTCATGAATTGACCCTCCTCATAAAGGATTAGCAATGCTTGGCCCCCTAGCTCATTTATTTTTCATAGCTCCGCCACTGCGTGCAACAGCGCATGTGTTCGCCCCCTCTCTCTAATATCGATCTCACACTTGTGCATTCCTTCATAGTCTCCCTCCACTCGGCCCCTCGCACCATCTTCTAGCCCCCACCGGATTTTGCCACATGTACAATCTAGCAGACTCCATGGTTGAACTTAAGCATAATGCACAAACCTCAAAACAACAGTGGTTCTCTTTTGTTCTAGAATCTTCCGTATCATAACTGCCCAAACTTTTTTCTAGTTGAATTGCCATTATTTGTTTTTACTTTATGCTTTACAACGCACAATTCCATGAATCATAAAATAGATTAAGGGCTTCTTTGATTCAAAGGATTCTCAAAGGAATTTTGGAGGATTCTAATCATTAGGATTTTTTCCTATCTTGGTTGTTTGATTTGTAGGATTGTAAACCATAGGATTTTTTCCATATGATTCATTTGCACTAGATTTCATAGGAAACATCCCATCCACTCAAACCTCTTTGAAAGAATTCTGCGTTTTTTCTATGCACAATCAAACACTCTTACAATCCTGTAGGATTCAAGACGACATTCCACTATAATCCCATGTTTTTCCTATTCACGCGTTCTTACCTTTTTTATAAAAACTAATTTGATTTTGAATGAGATGAACTATAAGAATTAAACGAAGGGCTACATCTCGCATATATGACTCAGAGCTTACATGCTATAGTGTGGTATTTATTCATAATTTGGTTGCAAAACCTGATGCGTGCAATGCACGTGTACATTACTAGTACTTCGAGTATGTGCAAAACACGTAAATTAGAATACTAATGGCACGCTACACAGTGTCTCTCTTACAGTTCATGAAGCCACGTGGCACATGTGGAGGCGTTGTCGCGACCTCCTTGCGTGGATTGATCACAGTGGCGTGCTGCTGGTTCCAGAAGAATGTACTCATCCTCACTGAGCCATACTGGTGGTACATGCACGAAGCGAAGATGTGCATGCACGCCACACACGCACTCATTCCCTCGCATGCACACGCGGGTACACGGGCGGACGCAATTTTGTACCAAGATCCACCCCATGTGATAATTTGACGCGCGTAAAGTCGTTCACTTCATTGATGGTCAATTAATACAGCGCATGAAAATTGAGTGGACGTGAGGGCGGAAGAAAGACATTATTACTCCACTGCGCGCATGCGAGTAGTTAAATCATGGGTTGCTAGTACTTCCATTGGTCTGCTTCGTATTTTGTGCCAATTTTTGACAATGTAGTAATTGAAATTTTTGGTCCGCTAAACTCATCGGAAGCCGTTTCGGGCCTCGAAACCAAAACCATCAATTAATATTTACCTTGTTCCCATCACATTCGAAAGCCTGCTCACCTGAACGTGTTCCCACTATGCAGGTATTAGTACTACTAGTGCTAGTACTTGGGTTATAAAAAGGGGAACTACCTAACCGAAAATTACTCTACCTTTCCTCCTCATAAGTGCTTCTTCTTCGTCCGTCGTTGCCATGGCCGATGAGTAGAGCTCTAGGTCGAGAACTACTCGTAACAAGGGAGCGGCAACCAAGGCTACGGAAAAAAAGAGGGCTCGCCGCCACGCAGAGACCTCAAAAGATCTCTCACGGGCAGGCGATGGCTCCTGTGGAGCGCCTCTAGCCGCTGGAGGCGAACATGCCGAGCCGGGCGGAGCCTGGAGTCGCGTTATCCCTCTACGGCATGCCCGATCAGCTCAATAAGCACCTCAATAAGCAGAAGGAGTTCATCCAAGTCTTGACGGAGTTGCTGAAGGAGAGCCTCGACGACATGCCCGCTGAGCTCAATCAACAGTGGGAGTTGACCGCCGGCTTGGTGATGCTGCTGAAGAAGAGCATTGCCTCGAAGAAGAAGGCGAACGGCGAAATCCTGCGATTTCAGGAGGACAAGGCGAAGCTCTGCCATGAGATCGACCTGTTGAAGTAGAAGAACACCGGCTGGAAGAAGCTGCATGAGAATAGTAGTTCCTCGATGAAGATGCTGCAGGCCCTCGTCATGGAACAGAAGGAGGAGTTGGCGAAGCTCCGCATCGAGCACCCGGCTGCTTTCAAGGTACGTAATGCGGCCGTAGAACAGATGATGAAGGCTCGCGTCGAGAAATCCCGCGTCATGGACAGAATGAAGAAGATGGCGGAGGAGACGCGCAAGGAGATGGAGGTCGTGGAGGCGACGAAGAAGCAGTTACGACTCCACGGTGAATTAGATCATTTGGGGTGATAATCTTCCTTCTTCTTTTCTTTGCTGTTTTCATCTTTTGCTTGGTGTTTTGCCAAGACGTGTAACGTTCTCTGCGAGGCATGAATAGAACAATGGTTTTTGTTTTTTGAGGGAATGAATAGAAGAATGCTAGTAGCAATGAGATGACTAGCAAATTAGATCATTTTTATCGCCATATGGTACTGGGCTGCCGTGTTTCGTGCTCCACCGTCGCAGTACTACTCCAGTGGAAAACTTGAGTATACCGCACGGTTCTTTGCTCCTCCTCGATCAGGTCGGTAGCATTTATCTGAAAGCAGTCAAATCGCAAGCCCCCCCTTCCAGCAGTAATGAGCCGTCAAGTCACAAAGGCCCTCGCCTCTCGTGAAACCGACCAAGCTAGACTGCCCCACCCTCTAGCCTTTTAAAAAATGTATACTTTTGTACAGCAGTAGTATCGATGGATTGCGCCACGGAGCAAAACTTGGAATTAAAAAAAGGTGGTACATATAGAGAGCGCTAAATGCCAAATTATGCATATAGTACTATTAAAAAGGCTAGTCACAATAATGGTGTCCAGCACAACCCACCCCTCAAATAAAACTAAGCACCCTGGAATTCATTGACAAAACTAAGCACCATGAAATTCTTTGACAACTAAACTGCTGGCTATATGATGTTTGCCATATATATTATACGTATATAATGTGAATAAACGAGTGATAGTACTATACCAACTAAAAGATGAAATGTAAGAAATACTAGTATGTACTTACTGAAGAGTTAAAGTAACAAGAAGAAACATAACATAGTTCTGCTGGGGGCTCAACACAACACACCCCTCAAATTAAATTAAGCACACACACGAGATTAAACTTTGCAACTATTCCGAGAACCTTTGCATTAGAACCACCATGAGCAACGACACTACCACCTTACTCGGAGTCCTCGTCCACGTCCTTGACTTCGTCCTTGTCCCTCTTCTTCTTGGCCGATACTTCTTTGCTTGAACCGCCAACTTGGCTGTTGCTCTTCATCCAACCCTTGTAGATATTGGAAAAAAAGTAGCCATCCATTGCAGCGTAGTGGATGTGGTTTATATATAGTACATTCCGCTGCCATGCATGACGATGAAACGTGTAATGAGGTTTCTCCAGTTTACCGTACGAAGGATGAACCATGGCTCCTGCCAGGGTCAGCATTGAAGGCTGGCGAGAGGACACCAGCCGATTCTTTTGGAGGTCAAAGGTGTTGCCTACAACGAGGCCTATCCGACGCAGGACTTCTTTGTCGTTACCAAAGTCTACAGTAACGAATTTGACTAGGTTGCTCTTGAGGAAGTCCTTAAAATCCTGGCACTCAACGTCGGCATGGCATAAGTGGAAGACCAAGCATAAGTCATGCACGCAAACCTAGATCACGGCGGGCTTCTTCCTCTCTTCGTCCTTTAGATCCTTCTCTCGTCCCACGACTGTGTTGTACTCAACATCTAGCCCGGCGACCCACTCATCATCTGAGTCTTCGAACATGTATCTGAAGCGAGAAAGGCATCCTTTCACCGTCGCGGAAGAACGGGTGTAGATGACGTCGAACTCATCGCCGATGATGGTTCTAACCTTGTACTCACCGCCGATCGGGGAGATTTGGGATGCCATGGATTTGGGAGGAGGGTTAGGATTAGTGGAACTGCCGTAATGTGAATGGACGGGACGACTAGGAGCGAACCGCCGTAGTATTAAAGGACGTGCGGGGACGAGTAGGAGCGAACTGCCAGCGTGCGAACGGCAGGGTAGTGGCTTTTCATTCTCCCATGATACGGGCTTCCGAGAGCCCTTGGATCGGAGATCGAACGGTTGCATGGCGTGATTCTAGACCAATGGGTGAATATCCAATCCTGGAGGGTTATTCTGACCATTTTCAGCAACTTAGCATGCGACCGTTTGATCTCAGATCCAAGGGCTGCCAGCAGCCCGTATCATGGTCGCGCCTACCACGACCGTCGCTTCGCTCACGCGGTCGCGCCCTTGGAGATTTAACACGGTGCGTTAAGCTATCTGATGTTGGCATGTCATACATAGTCATCACTTAGTCACTTACTACAACAAGGTTGGCTATAAGGTTGGCTATAAGTGTATTTTTTTACTCCTCTCTATCTCGTACTCCCTCCGTCCCATAATATAAGAACGTTTTTGACACTAGTGTAGTGCCAAAAATGTTCTTATATTATGGGACACAGGGAGTACTCGTAGTTATTGCATTTGCCAAGGAGTGACCTCTTCCAATGAAATGGTGTTGCTAAGTTTGCTTCATTTAATTAGCTATAGAATCAAAATTGTCTTTTCATGTAGGTACACGCTCTTATCACCGTTTCTTCCTTGGGTCACCAAACTAGTCTCTCTCTTCTTGATTAACTTGCCACATCAAACTTTATGCCTATGTGGCAAGCTTAAGCACCTGTAGGAGCAAGTAAGGTGCCCGTCCGTTGCACGGAAGAGTGAAATGCATTGATCGGGGTGTTGTTTATTTTGACAAAGGATGTGGGGGTCATCTCATGTGTAACAGGTATATCGATAGGTTTCTCCGGATATTATTTCATCTCTAGAGCTAAGAAACATCCGGGTGAAATAGATAAAAAAGTATCTTTTGCAAACAAAAGCGTTCAACTATTCAACCTGCATCCAAAACTTGTGAAGAAATAACTCTTATTGTGCTTATGGAAATGGTTCATCATAAGTCTTTCACCGATCTGTAGTAAAAATTCATACATGGAAGATTCTAGACTAAACCATAAATGGATACACTTTTATTCATGCGCGATACTCCAATAGAGCAAGATCATGCATGGAAGTCTCCACATGCTTAGACAGCAGATTACATTGAGCTAAGACTAATGATCAACATTTAACTTAGTAATGCATATGTCCAGGTGAACCTCCTTGGAGTCCTCATGCACATTGTTGGGGGTCAAATAATACCATGCGTCTTCCGTGTCCACATCGGCGGGAAGGTCCCAGCTCGGCAGAGTCCAAGTCAGCTTGACGTAGCCAGTGTCGCCGCCCACGGACCTCCGAGGGGTAGTAATAGTGAGCACGCACCCGTACATCGGTCTCATGTCAGTTTCAGCGTTAGCGGCGTCGCCCCTGACGCACACTACAGAGATGTGGCGGCGGCCTGTGCGGGCCTCGCCGGTGGCCACGATCAAGAGGAAGATGCTGCCGTCCTCCTCCGAGACTAGCAGGCAGCGCTGATCCTCCAGCGACTCCGGCACGGTGAACGGGTAGCACGTCTCGTACTTGATGTTCTTTGCCAAGGGCCAGTAGTGATCGCCCGCCGCGCTGCGTCGGTGATGCACGATGTCTGCCGGCGAGCCCCAAACGGCACCGAGCAGTCATAACGATGAGCGAAGGGCTCCTTGGAGGCATCGACCAGGCCGTCCATGAAACGGGAGTGGCTGTAGGGGACGTTCCGCCAGTTGACTATATGAGCAAGTTACTACGATACAAAATAAATCATGACGGCTATAACAGAGATTAAACTAATCATGCGGACTAGCATAGTAGATGAACAGGTCTAGTCTAGGACACAGACTAGAAACATGAATTCTACCACGATTTCGAACAGGAAGGACAGGAACACATACTGTGCAACGGGAGCCGCACCATTGGCGTTGAGGTTGTCGCCCATGTCGTTGAGGAAGAGGTTACCGAGGTCGGGGAAGAAGTTGCCGTCGGTGAAGTCGTGGCTGCTAGCAGTCGCGAGAGTGCGCTCCCCAAATGTCAACAGCCCCCGCCGAATGGAGCACAAGAGGGAGTGGCTGTAGGGGGACGTTATGACGCCCGAATGGAGCACAGGAGTAGCCCACGAAGCAGTAGACGGTGCTCCTCCCTAGTCTCTATTCTTATCTCTATCTCTACTACTCGTCTTTGTTTTTTATAATTACTAGTTGTAGTTGTCAAATCGAATAGTACTGCGCCATCCACTGCATGCCCGGCTGAACACGCCTCCTCGCCTCCATTAAACCCGCAAGCAAACCGAGAAACCTACTCTGGCCCGCCGAAGGAAATTTGCCGGTTGCCGCGGGAGGGTTATTCTGCAAATTTTCAGCAACTTAGCATGCGACCGTTTGATCTCAGATCCAAGGGCTGCCAGCACCCCGTATCATGGTCGCACCTACCACGACCGTCGCGTCGTCGCGCATCGCCCTTGAGATTTAACATGGTGCGTTAGGCTATCTGATGTTGGCATGTCATACATAGTCATCACTTAGTCACTCGTACTACAACAAGGTTAGCTATAAGGTTAGTCATCACTTAGGAGAAAATTTTACTCTCTTCAACAAGGAGATAATGGAAAGTCAAATCACGGGGCCCCACCTGTCCAGCAGTAACTCGCTGTCAAATCACACAGCCCTACGTTTGCAGCAGCCTACTCCCTCGTCTTCTCGCGTCTTTGTCGAACCGACTAGGTGGAACTGTCCCGCCGCCTACCGGGCAGGAAAAGCCCTGCCCTCGACTTTTAAATAGTATACAGTATACTAATTTTGTATCCATGGATTGCGCCCGCGCCATGGAGCAAAGCGTCTAGAAAACGGCGCACACATGTACGGAGTATACAGCACGCCCGTCGCGTTCGCGTCGCACCCCATACGGTCGGTCGGTCTGGCACGCTGCTCTCCAAATGGAACGCGCGTCATATTGCGTTCGCATACACATGTGGGACGGCAATTGAGAACCCACCATAGGCACACTCCCCGGCCCCGCAAGTCGGGTGACTTAATAGAAGAGGGAGACGAGCGATAGTACTAGAGAAGTGTTGTACTACGTTGGTGCCTGGACGATCCCTGCAAGACACGGAAGATCAGTTCGTCCATGCATGTGACCAGACTCCAGCAGACACGCCTGGATTGGCTATCGTCTACATATCGTGCAGGTTGTGTTGTACTTGGCTGTAGTTGTGAGAAATCTAAAAAAAGGTTTCTTGTCATCTCGCAAAATTATGTGTCATGTGCTTCGGATCACTGCGAGGGTTAAACAGCGACAACTGAGTTGGGATAGTCATTGGGGGCACATGCACGAACAGTGACTACTCGGCTGCCATCTAGGTTAAGCCGGCTATGTTAATTAGGACATCAATCGACGGTCCCCTTTTCTACGAGTTTATCTTTAATTTGAGCTTTGTTCCTCGTCTAGTTTATCTGTCGGGATTCATGTTGTCTCCTTTGGGCAGTGAGGTTATGATTTCTTGTTATGTGGCATTTTTTCGTGTTATATGTTATAATCCGGCGCTTCAGATCAAAATGACGACAACTGCGCCTCCGGGACGTGCATGAAGACTTCTCGACAGTCATTGACGAGGTCAAGCCGGCTCCAGTAGACAAAAGAAAACTAAGTACTACTCCACTATATAGGCAGGAGCCTCCGCGCTTGCTTGCTGGTGTTGCTCTCTTCACAATGTCTCGGCCTCTCCAGATCTAAACACGACAGCGGTGGCCACACACTGTCTCTCTGCTCACTGCTGGTCACAGATCCACCCGGATCCTCTCCGCCGGGGAAGGTGAGAAGGTGCAACATTCATGCGGTCGTCCTAGGAGACGGCTCTTACCCACTGCTGGGCGCGTCCCGATCAGCCTGCCTTGCCGTTCTCTCCCAAGCACGGCTGGCGAGGGAGGGCCTCCGACCCCTTCTTCCTCGCTGCCGTAGTGTGGGCAGATCCGCCTCCCGCCGCCCACCTAGCGACATCCCAGCGACCATCGTGTATAACTTCCTTCAAACCGGCCATGCTCTACTTCCCGAGCTCTGGCGTCAGCTGCATTTGTAACTTTTACTATTTCTCGTGCCCCCTCGTAGATAGGATCGATCGGCTGTTCGAAAACACCTAATTTTTTTATGTTTAAGAGGTAAAACTAGTTCATGCACTCGAATCTAGTACTACTTGGTTCAAACAAGGAAGAAAGGGGTGGGGGTGGGGGAGATTTGTTACCTGAATCTAGGACTTGGTCGAAAGAGGAAATAATGGGGGCGAAAAGTAGCAGAGATTGGCTATCCAACTGCTCTCTAGGTCTAATAGGGAAATAAAGGGAAACACAGTACAAACTCAATATAAACCCGATCTATTGGTTGTAAAAGGAAAGAAAGTGGGGACTGGGGGACAAGTCAACAGAGTAAGTCCAGCACTAGATTTGCTAGCCTCACAAAGTATAAGGTGGCTATACCGAACAAAAATGGGCCTGTTCTGATGTTTGTTGCCCCGAGCCACTCTTATGTAATGCCACTAGTAAAATGTAGCGATCGCCTTTGTTAAAAAGTAAGGACACGTTAAACCAATGTTATTTTCAATGTAATGCCTCCAGTAATATGAATCAATGGCACTTCTTTACATGTCCTGCTAAAATTTCCCATTAAGATAAGTTGGTTCTTTTTGTTAGAAATGCAATTGTCCTGGTCCGCCTACTCTCCCGTGCCCAAAGTAATGTCATATTTAACGGTTGTCATAGTTAATCCTAATGCCCACACTAATATCTAGCAATGCCACTGCTTTAGAAATTGCTCATCCTTGTAGGATTGCCATTCAGATAAGGAACATGCTTCTTTTCATTTGATGCATGTTTCATCACTTGTTAGTCACCCTCATTTCCACCTTTTTTGTGCAAACAGAGATATACATTTCACGCTCGATCTTAGTTGAACTGCACAAATGATATCCAAATTATAGTTGAGCATTCCAAGAGCTTCACAACCAACCTTGATGTTGCTCAATTTTAGCACAACTAATGAAGAAGAAGCTCTGTGGGTTTCGTTTTCTGATGGAAATGGAACCGGGGCTGGAGCCCTTTTCTTAAAAAAATTGAAGAAGAAGCTACTAGCTCACGGGACATTGCTTCATTTTAGGTGAACTGCACCAAAAGGTCCCATGAATTGAATCATCCATGTTGGTGACAGAAAGAGCCAGCTTCAGCATCCCAGTCTAAGCACCCCCGGCCTCCATCCTTGCGACGCACGATACACCTCGTTTGCCACCTGCTTGACCCTAGTCTCATTGATAAAATGAAGTAATAATACAGTTAAAATAGAGAGAGTGTCATCTCTATCATTTCATTTCCAATGTAGATAAAGAAAGTGCTTCTCTTGGTTAAAGTATGTTTCATCAACTAGTCCCATTGTTAATGTTTAAGCGTTTCTACAAACTGGGGTGCTTAATTTTAGTTGATATGTACAAAAATAGATATTTGAATGTCTCAAAGGCGCCTCCTTGTACTCTTGCTGTACACCGATGTTCATCCTTTGGTAGAAGGTGTATCTGGGAGACTTGGGACGATGTCCAGTATGAGGCGTACCGTATGAGGCGTCGCAGGGCCCATCTCGCCCTCGCAGCATGGCATACTATGATACTATCGCAATATTTTCTTCTATTTATTTTGCATGTTTCATCAACTAGTGCCACTATAATGTAATCACGCTTTTTCATTATCTGTGCAAACAGGGTTATTCAGCTGCATTTTGGTGGAACTGCACAAATATACGTATGGAACCGGCATATATGCAGAGTGCAAGGTGTGCCAAGTAAAAATTACCGACACCAACCATGCTGCATGCACGCATTGGCATCCACCACAACCAGTGCGATGTGTGGCGCTCTCTGTGGACGGATCTTTCTCGGCAGCAAATCCTCTAACCAAATACTAGTAGCTTATATTGGCAGTTTCTAGGGAGTACACTTCTCTGAAAGAAGCACCGATCTATTTTTCTATATTTGTACACAGTGTCACAACTTTGACCCAAAGGTCCAGAGCTATTTTAGGGTGATTGGCATAGTACTCGGAGACTGATTGTAAGCATGATTTTCATTAGCTATCACACTGATTGTAAGCATGAGTAGGTGGAAGATTAGGTTAGTGCGAAGCTTACCTTAAACCCTACCGCCGCCGTTGAAACGAGGCGAGTGTCGAGGGAACCATGGAGAACGTCAGGGAAGCGACGTCGCGCCATCTGGCCTCCTCTTGCGGTGGGATCACGAATACTCCTGTGGCTCCGGCTGGCTCTGCACCCTCATGAACGGCACACCATACTCGATCGATTCGTTATCCTCTGGGTGCTCGACCTTCGACCTGTACGCCCACCACCTCCGCCTGACTGTCGCCTCGGGCGAATCTGTCTGCTCCATCCATTGCCCATAGGAGATACTCGATGAACTTCGGAGGATCGCGGGCGTGACTGCCGTCGAGGAGTACATGTACATCGCCGCCCTCATCGCCGCCGTCTCGCTCTTTCGCATTCATTGCCACATGGCCCGCACCGTCCTCGAAATCTCCCACTCATTGTCAAACCAACTAAGGATCTCCTTCAACCTGGCTAACTTTGCCTGGTCGCCGCCGGCGATCTGCCTGATTCGCTGCTGCATCCTCTCCATAGATGTCGTTCTGAGTGGTCCGATGCTAGCTTTGGAAGATGGGAGGTGGTCTTGCAATAGAGAAGAGGGAGAGGAGAGGAGGTGGTTTTGGAATGGAGATGATGGAGAGGAGAGGAGGTGGTTTTGCAATGGAGAGAAGATCAGAAGAGGGAGAGGCGAGAAGGTGGTTTTGGAATGGAGATGATGGAGAGGAGAGGAGGTGGTTTTGGAATGGAGATGATGGAGAGGAGAGGAGGTGATTTTGCAATGGATAATATCAGAAGAGGGAGAGGTGAGACGGTGGTTTTGGAATGGAGATGATGGAGAGGAGAGGAGGTGGTTTTGCAATGGAGAAGATTAGAAGAGGGAGAGGCGAGACGGTGGTTTTGGAATGGAGATGATGGAGAGGAGAGGAGGTGGTTTTGCAATGGAGAAGAGGGAGAGGAGCGTCTGACAGCGATTTAGGATTGGGCGAGAGGGCCGGTGCGCTGTGACTGGATCAAAATCAAAATCAATTTACCCTTCGATTAAGAAAGCGACCCCACATTAACTAGTCTCCCTTTTATTCTGGGTCATAATTGACCAAGATTTTCACACATATAATATATGTTATACATTGCAAAAACAATATAATTTGAAAGTACATTCAGATACGAACCAAACGATACAATTTTTGGTGACATGCATTCACATTTTGCTTGTCACATACAGTACATGGTCAAACTTTGACCCAAAATCATAAAACAACAAAAAAAATACTTCCAAGACCAGCGCCGCTCTTAGCTCTTCTCCTCTTAAACCCCTGCCGCTCCTCTCCTGTTCCAATCTAACTCCAGCCGCTCCTCTCCTCTTCCATTTCAAGACCACCGCCCTCCTCCTGTTCCAGTCCAAAACCAGCGTCGCTCCTCTCCCGTTCTAATCCAAAACCAGCGCTGCTCCTCTCCTCTTCAATTCAAAAACCGCCGCCGGCGAGTGAAGGTGCTGTGGAGAAGTAGATCGATGGAGGAGTACAACTGATACGTGAGGATTGCAGACGGTGACCTTGTGAAGCTAGCTAGGATGTTGGAGATACAATCTTGGTTTGACAACAAGGACCAACTAGCTGCGACGGATACATCCATGGACAAATATCTGCAACAGAGCAAAAAGGCGGCGATACTCCCAAAGGGAGTCGCGTCGGAGTACATAGAGCTCCTCCTATGGGCCATGGAGCAAACAGATTCACCGAATCCGATCATGAGGGAGCGGTGGTGGGAGTATCGATCCCAGATGAAGCATCCACCAGAGATTGACAGATCGAGCATCTACAGGGTGCCGTTTGTGAGGGTGTCCTGCCAGAGCGAGCCGGTGGAGTCTTCGTCGACCGAGCCCAACTGCAAGAGGAGAAAAGCAGTTGGCCCGACGACGCTTCCCCGCCATCGTCTCCCTCGCCATTCACATTGTCTCACGGGGCGGCTGTCTGCCGCCGAGGAATAGGAGGGGGCTGCCCCCCTGACCCAATAGTCGGGCAGGTTGTGAATTGTCGGGGAGGAGCTTAGGGTTGTCGATATTTGCAGGTTGTGAATTGTGTTTTGTGTTGTGTATTTTGAGAGTACTTTCAGATATGAATGTCTTTTGAATTTCAGATTTGTAGTATTGAGCATATGAAGAATTTTATGAATTCTAGAGATCTATTTTTAGCACTTAAAAGAATGGAGTTTCATAGGAGTATAAAAGTGCAGACGAGAAGAAACTGCAAGTTTCAGTTTCAGATAAGAAACTGCAAGTTCAGTTTCAGATAAGAAACCGCAACTTTCAGAGGCAGAGCATTTATATTAACACGGCCTTTTCAAATAGGGTTAACATCATGTTGGAAGTTTTATTCATGGTCGAAAATGGAACTACCAGCCAGTTAACATCATGCTGATCAACATTCATGCGTAGCACATCTTCATATGATGCACAGTCAAAATGCCCACACAATGTCGAGTGTGCGAAACACAGAGAAAACGAGGGACGAAGTTTTGGCAAGTGTTGGACGTGGTTTTGGGCTGCCCCGTCTAGGCTTTCATTTTTAACATGTGCAGCCCACGACCTCGGATGGGAGGTCCTGTTTGTATTTTCTTAGGGCCGTCATGTATCGACCGGCCTATGGACCTCCCATCCGAGGTTTTATTTTTGGCAGCCCAATTTATGTATTTTTTTGAAGAAAACGCAGAGGTATATTCTATTTTTCTATATAAGAATAGGAACGCCAGGTACAACTTATGTTTCCCTTCTGACTATATTATATATATTTAAATTATTTTATATGTTATTACATATTATTTTTATTGTCATCATATATTTAACAGATACTTACATATGTAAGAAAACAAATAAAATCCTGGATTGTTTTGGCACGAAAATCCTAGTGATTGTGTACAAAAGCTTGGTAAGATTTAAGGACGAATGAAATAATATCACTTATTATTTAAATATATTTATAACAAAATGCTCAACCCTTTTTATTTTTTGATAATATTGCTGGCCCAACCCAACATTATAATTAGAATCAGCCCGACAAAATCGTGTATCTAGATAAAGTGCAAATGGCCTGTAATTTTTTAGGAAATAAAATAAATGGGCCGCATGGACGCTACATTAATTGTTCACCCAGCCCAGCTAATGGTTGTAATTCAAAAAAAAAAGATCAAATTGACTGTAAATTCTACCGTGCGAAAAAAAAGACAGTAAATTCTAAAAAAATGGGTTGAATACGTGCCACATTTTTGGAGGCTGAAATGTGGGCCAATAGGTTGAAGCCAACACAAGTCGTTGTCAATTTAGTCAACAAATGATTCTGACATGTTAGCCGTTGGATTTACATCCAACGGCCGGCATCCATCTTCAATCTCTCGTCTTCTTCCTCCAGCGTCGCCGGGACCACCTCCCGCCTCCTGCTGCTAGCAGCTCTGCTTAGCACGCTTCACTATGGATCGCTACTCCACGGTTGGCCAGGCCATCCCTCCACCCCTCTGCACCTCCTGTTCTTCTCCACCGACTGCCGAACCACACCGCACTAGAACCAGTTAATCCTCGTACACCTCTCCGTCTGCGACTCTACTCCCGCATCTTCCCATCTCCGGCTCGTTGCTGTCCGAGGCCTCGCCATCGTCCACCACCTTGGATGCGCTCGGCGCGGCGTGGTCAACGTGGTCAACGAACGACACCATCGGAAGTAGACTGTGCGTGGAGAGGCTGACAGCTGGGTCCACGGCCGCACACAAGGAAATGCCTCCTTATTACACACAAAATAATGATTCCTCCACCTGACATCTGGGACCCACCGGAAGAGCCTCTGTATTTCGCGAAAAAAATGTGCCCCCCACTGACTTGTCGGACCCACTAGCTATCTTCGCACGCAAGGAAGTGCCTCCTTATTACGCACAAAAAATGAATACTCCCCCTGCCAGCTAGAACCCATCATACAGGGAGGCTGACTTGTGGGCCTACCAAGTTGACGGGGACGGAGGGCTTTGTCAACTTAGTCAATATGAACGATTCTAGCTCCTGTTACCGTACGATGTTCATCCAACGGTTGTAGCGCTTCTTCAACCTCTGGTCTTCTTGCTCCAGCCACCCAAACCAGCGCCGGTCGTGCCGCGTGCTCCTGCCTCCCGTGGCCGGTTGTGATGCCGTGGAGGCCTCACCGCCCCCTACTACTCCCACCATCGCCGTGCCATCCCTTTACTCACCCACACCCCTGTTATTCTGGCGACAAGCAGCCTCACACCGCAGCCGAACCGGTGAACCCTCGTACTCCTCTTGGCGTGGGCATCCACCGCCGCGTCTTCCACAGCTCCGAAGTCGTCCCCTTCCTAGGCCTGCCCGTCGTCCACCGCCGTGGTGCTCTTGGCACGCGGCGTGGTCAACGTGGTCAAGGAACGACTTCCATCGGACGTGGGTATGCGTGGAGAGGCGGATACCGGGTCCACGGCCGCAGCAAGGAAGTGCCTCCTTATTACGTGGAAAATAATGATTCCTCCACCGGCGGTGGGGACCCTTTGGACAGGCCACCGTATTCACGAAAAAAGTTTCCCCTGACTGCTGGGACCCACCAGCTACATCTTCGCACGCAAGGAAGTGCGTCCGTGCAAAAAAAACGATTCGCCCCCCTGACTGCTGGGACCCACCAGCTACATCTTCGCACGCAAGGAAG
Organism: Aegilops bicornis; assembly: GCA_021605145.1. NCBI lineage: Eukaryota > Viridiplantae > Streptophyta > Magnoliopsida > Poales > Poaceae > Aegilops > Aegilops bicornis. The sequence goes on along the minus strand of CM038673.1, from coordinate 259,714,405 downwards.
TGCGTCCGGAAAAAAACGATTCGCCCCCCTGACTGCTGGGACCCACCAGCTACATCTTCTACGCAAAGGAAGTGCGTCCGCAAAAAAGCGATTCACCCCTCATTGCTGGGACCCACCAGCTACATTTTTGCATGCAAGGAACTGCACGGCGGTCGGGACCCAATGGTCGAAGCGTCGTAGCATTGTCATTCTGGTCGCGAACGGTATGCGTGCGTATATCTTGGTGGATGTAGAGGCGTGCGTGTCGTAATAGAGGTGCGCCGTAGCATGTACACGCACGTCTGTGGCGAGGGTGAAAGAAAGAAAATACGCCACGCATATACATACATACGGCAGGTCTCGAGCGCCTACCGTGCATACGTACGCATATGGCTGGGTCGAAGCGGAGAAACAATGTCGCTGCGTGTTCATGGGGAGGCAACGGAATGCGTCGTGTTCATGGGGAGGCAGCGGAATGCGTCGTGTTCATCGGAAGGCAACGGCGCGTAGAGCCAACCGGCCGGGTCGGAATCAATGCGTGGTCGTGTTCATCGGGAGGGCTTGGACGGAACATGCAATGGAAGCGAGGCTGGCGTACCGCACAATGGAGGAAGCGGACCTCCTACGTTGAGCAGGGTCCTGTTGATCGGGAGGGTGTGGAGTACCGCAAAAGCGAAGAAGCGGACCTCCTACGGTCGAAGCGGGGTCCTGTTGATCGGGAGGGTGTGGCATACCGCAAAAGCGGAGAAAGCGGACCTCCTACGGTTGAAGCAGGGGTCCTGTTGATCGGGAGGGTGTGGCGTGCCGCAAAAGCAGACGAAACGGACCTTCTACGGTCGAAGCAGGGTCCTGTTCATTGGGAGGGTGTGGCGTACCGCCCTCCACGGGCTCTGTTCATCCAACCTCCACCGTCGCTTCTCCACCGGCCATCGCTCAACCACCCCTCCACGGGCACCCCTCCACCGTCTTGTTCATCCAGCCCTCCACACCACGGGTCCTATTCAACCACCCCTCCACGGCCACCCCTCCACCGTCTCATCGTTCATCTAGCCCTCCACACCCCGAGGTCCTGTTCATCCAGAGGCAACGCCACCACTCACTGTTCATCCACCCCCCCCCCCCCCCGTAACGCTCACTATTCATCCAATCGATCGGCTTCAGTTAGCAGCAGCAGCGAAGGAATCGCTCCATCGGGTTCAGTTAACAACCATCGAACAATCGCTCGGGTTCGATGCAGCGTAACTGCGGTCTGTCGCCGGGTTCGATTAGAGGCCAACGCCTCGCTCGGGTTCGATTAGAGCCAACACCTCGCACTTTTACAGCAGCGTCGTGTACGAGAAAGCAGCGCATTGCTCGGTCCCCGACCTCCCACCGTAACCGGCAACTCCCCGAAATTTTCCTCCCCCTCGCTTCTACCATGGTTTTTTCCGTCATGGACGGCCCAAAGAATGTCATGCAGCTGCGTCTCCGGCCCACCCAGGACGAAAAGCCCATTTTCCGTCATGATTTTTTGTCATAGAAGTAGGAGCCCACCACATCTATGATGATACCGGGTTTTGTCACAATTATCGTCATAGAAGTGTCATATGTATGACAGAAAAAAATTTCGTTCGGCCCAAAATGTCACGGATATGTCTTTTTTGGTAGTGCTTAGACTTTTCTGTAGTAGTTTTCTTTGTAGTTTTATTTGAAGTTTTCTTTGGAATTTATTTGAGTTTTATTATTGATTTTTTCTTTGTTTTTCATTGAGTGTTAATGTGATTGATAGAATTGATTGTTAGAATGTTTTGCTTATGTGAATGCTATGTTTGATTCAATAGATTTTCAACGGAGTGACGAATAGTTCTACCAAGTCTTTACTCCGAGAGTGTTATAATATCTTCACCAACTTACCAGGCAAGTTCACTTTGACCATGCTTTTCATACCTATGTTTTTATTGCATTTAGTGTCATCTTTGCAACAATCCCTCCAGTAGTGATATTGAGTTCTTGTAGTTGAGTAGAATGCATGAGGTAGGAACCCATCACCCTGTACCAAGCCTTGGGACGTTGTTTAATTTTAATGCTACGCTATAGTAGATGGGGTTGGTATGAGTGCTCGGGAGTGGTGTGAGTATGAAGGACCCCCTACGTCAATGACGACAACTTCACAATGGCATCGGCAAGGACTGCATCTTCAGGACCTCAAGACTTAAGACCTCAAGATTTCGAGAGTCGAGATAAGAATTCAATGCACACTACTGGGTGAAGAACGAATTTGATGTGCACCCTGGACCAACCAGTGGATGGTCGGGATGCATGGAGAAGCGCCATGACATCTTGCGTAAAGCTTCACCCAGACTCAAAGAGACGGAAGAATACTTCATGCCTGGAAGCTTACCTGTGCAACCGCAAGTCACTATGGGCTCTGGTTCGGTTGAGCTTAGTTGTGATTCTGGCTGGGACGGTGCTAGCAGATGTAGAACTACGGTAGGATTTGATGAGCGTTGGACAGTGGTCAGAGGAACTCTTCGGAAGACCATATTTCGGTAATTTTGTTCTCAAACACCCTGAAGTGCGAGAACGTAAAAAGAGGGATCGAATCTTGCGGGTAAAGTGTACAAACCTATGCAGAGGTTTTAAACCTAATCGATTAGCCGTGTCCTCGGTTATGGACAATTTGAGCCTCTGGACTTGGATCTATCTTGGAAATCTCAACACCGGACTTATAAACTTAATTGTGGGCAACTTATGATGATTTGGGCTATGAGACATCAGTTGGCAGAACCATGTCATGATAGATAACTCCGTAATACAGGCTCCTGCTATTCCTTTGATGTAGGGAAAATAAAATCAGCTTTTACGCAAAAACCTCAGACATAGAGCCACAATGCCTTATTGCATATAGAATAGTTTTATCATCTGTTCTTTTTATGGTGATCTTGCTGGTACATTCAATGTACTGACCTACACGGCTACAACGTATCATGTTGCAGGATTATTTCTAGGACGAGTGAGTTTCGTTGTTGGGTTACGGTCTACACTCAACCTGCCGATGGCGTTGATGGGACTCCACACCCGATTAACTGTTTCCGCTGAGACTTATGAGGTATATATCAGTTTTACATTATTTATACATGTGATTGCACTTTGATATATACATTGATGTACTGTGTGTGCCAACATACTGATCCAGGGATGGCACGAATACACAGAGGCTTGACCATTTGAGGTCGGGTCACTAAAAATATGGCAGCAGAGCACATGTTGACTGTATGACGTGACCCTAGAAACTGGCAAGCCCTTAGGACAGGATATCTCTAAAAAATTATTTTCAAAAAGATCATTTACTTCTCATCTTTTCTGATTTTATCAAATAGTCCCTCTTACCTCAAATAGCTGGAGTATATCCTTTTCCCTTTTGACCACACAAAGGATCAACTAAAGTCACTCCAAGAAGTACAAGATATTGGACGACTGATGGCCATTTCAGAGTAAAGAGGATTTCACCATGCATTAGAAGAGTCAAAGCTACAACAGTTGAAGATTCTGAAGACTTGAAGAATTTGAAGGATCTGAAGATTTATTTGACCTTTAGAAGACCAAACCCCTGTTATATACTTACGTTAGATGCGACGATTTGTGAGCTATCTTTTGTTTGATGTTTTTTTCCGACAACCACAAAATAAAACCTGTCTCTTCAAAACTATTGTTTGTATTATGTGTATATCCTGATATTCTTCTACCGTATCTCATCTCAAAACCTTTGGACCTCATAGATGGTGAATAAAGTTGGACTGGTATTCTATGGACCAATGACTCAGTTGGTGGAAGAGCTATGGATACAAAACATGAAGAATCACTTCGGGAAAAATTTGATTGCAAGGAAGTATGAGGTTCAATACGCCCTTCAGTACTTTACAAAAAGTGCTGCAACCTAGTGGAAAAATGCATCAAGCCATACAAGGGTGTAATGGAGCAAAAACTTGGGAGGAATTTTAGAAGACTCTGTTAAGATCCCGCCTTATCCGGAAGCACTATGATAACCCAAATAAGAAATCATGTGCCTGCAAGATTTGCGGAGAAATAGGACACACCAATGAAGAACACAAGGATGGATGCCCTCATTGTGAGGAGAATCACCCAACCGAAGAATGCCCGACTGGGCAAGTTACTTGTTTCCTGCATGAAGGAACCACACACTACCCTACTCAGTGTCACATTTACCCCAAGATACAAGAAATTACCGAGCAGCAAAAAGAATCCCTCAGGAAAATTTTAGAAGAACCTGTGATGAAGACAGATGTTGAAGACCTTGATGGAGAAGGCCTAACCAGATTTTTCTCCCATGCTTGTTATTCGTGTGGAGAAGAAGGACATTTTTCACGGTGTTGCACAAAGGAAAGCCAGATGTATCTCAGAGACTTCCCGATAGAAGAAGTGAAATATGACCATGGGAAATAGAAGATTTGATTAGAACAAAGAAGTACAAGAAGAGGAACCGAAGAAATCCCCAGAACAACCCAATTTCTGCAGAGAAGGACCTGAGTCATATCACTTGTTATAGGTGCAAGACCTTAGGTCACTATGCCAATATGTGTCGAGAGAAGAAGCCAAGAACCCAAATAGTAGACATCATCCCCAAGATGCCCAAAGACTTATCGGAAGTCATCTGTTTTTGCTGCAAGGAAGCAGGACATTATGCTAATAAATGTCCCGACAAGATGAAAGCTGGAGCTGAGTAGTTAGAATTTTGATATTGGTAATAACTGTAGTAGGAATCAATTTTTTCATGAGTACAATGAGTTGAGTTATGTAATGGGTGCTTGGAAATTTAATGACTTCATGAAATCAATAAAGTTAAAGTGTCCTAATTCCATATGTTGAATTGTATGAGTTGTTATGCTATGAGCACAGATCTGGACCAGTTTCGAGGATATGAGAAATATGGTCCATGGAAGAATTTGTGCATTTCAAGGGTGGTAGTACCCTAGGAGGACACTTGACCCATGGAAAGGATAATGATATTCCACGGAGTGGAGTTTGGACAAAATGAGTTGGACTTTTGTTTTTGATATGATGGATGAGAAGCAAGGAAGTATTGATAGAATTATAGTAGCTGTAATGTTTGGAATATGGAACAATTGTAACTCCCAGGACGAGCTAAAGCTATACAGGTGTTAAAGTGGGTCCATAACCCATAGGCCCAGGAAATTAATAAGGATCAAGAACTCCCTGGAAGAAGAAATATTGGAATAAGCTATGTTTTGATCAGCAAACGTTTCTTAGGAGAGTACGAAAACCCAAGAGTTGTGAAGAAACGTTACGTGATTTGTTTGGGCTTGCAGAATCAATAGTTTACCTGAACACAGTTAGAGGACAAGAGAAATTTTGCAATGCTTGTGAGAAAGCCCGTGTCAGTGGAAACGACACCTATGGGGTCACTGGGATCCCTTTGTCACATCCCTAGCTTTACCTTGCATTAGGCTAGCACTTGTTTGTTGCATCATGTCTAAATTCATTTTAAACTTGAAATGAGGAAAGTGAAAGCCTCAGAAATCAATATAAAAGAAGGGCAAGAACCCATTTAATTGCATTCATTGTTTCCAAAATGCCTTCATAAATGTTTGATAATTTTGGCAAGGCTTTGAGACCAAACCAAAAATAGTGAACATTTTTGTGGAATATTTTGGGCACTGAATTTAAATCACTATTCTATTTGAATTTGAAAATATACACAAATATATATTGGATATATTTCCAAATGCATCTGATATATTTTGTGTGCTTTTGGAGGAGTCCAAGAAGCGACATAAAAATGGTCAGAGAATATTTTCCATTGTTTTGAATACCTTTGAATTTGCAAAACAGTGGAAAAGTAATAAATAAAAGAGAAAAACAGAATGGAGGGAGAAAGGAATTACCTTGCGCTTACCTACAACCCAGAGGCCCAGCACTGTGCAGCCCAGGAGCTGGCCCAACCCACCACCGCTACCAGTCGTCTCCCACCTCGCGCCCGGAAGGGCCTTGGCGTGTGTCGCCCACGCCCGGCGCAGCGCCCGTGCCACCTCCTGCCTGACTGCCTATGTCCCCGATGCCCTGGATGCCTCCAACGCTGCCTAGCAGACCCCCTCGACCCTCTCTCGCTCTCTCAGTGCCTCTCCCCCTCCCCTGGCTCTCTCCCTCGCGCGCCCGAGTGCTGCCGTCGCCACCGCTCGCCGCCCACGCAGCCAGAGCCACCTCCTCGCCCTCCGTGCGTGCCCAGAAGCGCCGCCTCGTCTGCCTCATCCTCTCCGTCGACGCACGCAACGCTGAACACCCCCAAGCGATGACCCTGAGCTCTTCTTCAACCTCGGATCGCCGAGATCGCTCTCGCTGCCTCGCTCGCTCTCGCTGCCTCGCTCGCTCCGACACCTCCCAGGCCTCGCCGTCTGCGCCGGCCGACTCTCCGTGAGCCACTGACCCTCTCCCCTCCGTCTTTTCCTTTGCGTGCGCCCCGTAGCCGCTGCCCACCAAGCACCTGAAGCCGTCGTCCGCCATAGCCGGCGAGCTCCGTGCCCCCGAGCCTCTCCGCTCCGCATAGTCGCTCAGGCATGCTCCTGCTACCCTTTAGGTGCTTCCTAGCACCTCCGTTCGCTCGCCCTCGAGCTGCAGCACCACGCCCGTGCATAGCCGTGCTCCGGCCGCCGCTAAAACTCGTCGCCGGCCACTGTCCGGCCACCACAGCACCACCCGCAACCACCACTAGAAGCGCCGCAACGCTAGGAACCCGTAGAGCCCTCCCGTGCGTCAAACCGTCGCCGGAGTAGCGATTCTGGCGTGCCCCTGCCGTCTATTGAGGTCATCAGCGGCTAATCCCCGGCCACGCCGACATGCAATGCTTAGTTAACCACTAAAGCCCGCTAAGCCACTACAACGGGCCCCATGTTCTAATTAAACCCCTGCTTAGTTTAATTTAGGTTTAACTAACCGTCGTTTAGCACTAAGTCAATGACAGGTGGGCCATACCTGTCAGGTTTGACCTGGACGGTCATGTTGACCAGCCAACATCAGCATGACTTAATGCTGACGCAGTAAAGTTTTCTGGAATTAAAATAAATCGGAAATGATTTATAAATTTCAAAAAATACCCCAAACTTCTAAAAATCATAGAAAATCAACCATAACTCCAAATGAAATAAATTATATATGAAAAATGATCAGAAAAATCCAACCTATCCATCTGTACTAGTTTTGTGCATGTTTAAAGAAGTTAACTTGTTGTTTAGTGCAAAACATGATAAAGCACTATTTAACTTCTTGAGATGAGTTTGGGGTTGAACCTTTGGTCCAAAATGGCTCAAACCCATCTGGTTGTAGTTGCATTAGCCCAACACACTTATATTACCATGTCATGATCATGCATCATATTGTTGCATTGCATTGATTGTGCTCATTCTCTATTTGCCGGTATTTGTCCCCTCTTAGTGGACGTAGTTTCGACGATGAGTTCGATGACACCGATGAAGAGCTATACTATGTTTGGAAGTGCCAGGCAAGCAAAACCCCCTTGTTCATTCTGATACAATCCCACTCCCTCACTCCTGCTCTCTTTTACTGCATTAGGACAACAACGATTCAACTGTTACATGCTGCGATAGTTGAACCCCTTTCCTCTGCATGACCTGTCATTGCCGAAACCCACTAGCATGAGTAGGAATTGTTTGACCTTGATGTGCCTCCTCATTCATGCGTGTTGTCATGCCTGCTACTGCTTAGAGTTGAGTCAGATCTGATTCGTCAGGAATGAATTGGAATGTGGTGAACATGTCCTACTGTTGAGAGCTAAGTGTGTGAACACGATTTGGTAAAGGTAGCGGTGAGAGGCCATGTAGGAGTACATGGTGGGTTGTCTCATTGCAGCCGTCCTCAGGAACCGAGTTCTGTGTTTGCGATCCATGAACAGTTACTACCACACATTGGGTTCCGGTAACTCGACCCCTCTCGGCTTCTTAACCACCCTTGTCCTCTGTCCAGGAGTTGTAAGTAGTTTCTGGTGTTTGTAGTATCTTTGGAGGCCGTGCATGTTGACCCGAGGGGTGGGCTGTGATGCGGTAGGAACGTGGTCGGGTATGTCGGGCGCCCGTTTGGTGTCATGGAACCCTGTACACATCGTTCGGGGCCGTATGTGGAAACCTCGGCTGGACTCCCTGCGGATGGAACCTGAATAGGCGATAAACCTGGACTAGAGACTTGAGTGTTTAGGTAGGCCGTGGCCGACACCCCCACTAGGCTTCCGCTTGAAGGTTGTCGAGATACATGACGTGTACATGGCGGTAAGTGGCAAGAGCGTGTGTGAAGAAGTACACCCCTGCATGGTTAACAACATCTATTCAAATAGCCGCGTCCATGGTAAAGGACTTCTGGTTTGCCTGTACAGTTCATAGGCAAGTGAAAGTGGATACTCTAAAATGCGCAAGATAAGCGTGAGTGCTATGGATGGCCTTCTCGTAGGGAGATGGGAGCGGATCCATAGTGGTGTATTGATTGGTGAATATGTGGACTCGTGTGTGCCACCTCAAAAGAGTTACCAGCAGTCGTAGTTCAGGATAGCCACTGAGTCAAAGTTGGCTTGCTGCAGTTAAACTCGACCACCCCTTTGTTGATACTGATGCATATGTAGCTAGTTCTGATGTAAGTCTTGCTGGGTACATTTGTACTCACGTTTGCTTAATTTATGTTTTTGCAGAGAGACTTCAGTCTCACTAGTAGTTCCGCGTGGACTTCGATGTTTAACTTGTTACCTCAGCTACGATCTTGTGCCCTTGACAGGATCTGGTAGATAGTCAGGCTTCTCAGCCTTTTTCATTTGTAGATTTCTGTACTCAGACATGTTATGCTCCCGCATGTGCTTTGACTTGTATTCTCTGAATGTTGGGTCATGAGACCCATGTTTGTAATATCTCGCTCTTCGAAGCCTAATGAATAAATACTTTGAGTCGTAGAGTCATGTTGTGATGATATTTACACATATCAAGCATATTGTGTATATGATTGAAATGCTTGGTATGTGTGGGATCCGACAACCTAGTTGTCTATCCTTGGTAGCCTCCCTTATGAGGAAATGTAGTCTAGTGCTTCCACTGAGCCATGGTAGTCTGCTACAGCCCGGTTTACAGTCCTGTTAGCCTGGGCCATACTCGCTCCTAACACTTAGACTGGTCGGCATGTGTCCTTCTTCGATCCTGTGTCCGTCCCTTCGGGGAAATGTCACACGGTGTCTTTCAGTGTCCTGTTAGCCTGCTACAGCCCGGAATCCCGGAGTCCTGCTAGCCCAGTTGCTACAGCCCGAATTCACTCGTTGATGACCGACATGTTCGTTGTTGAGTCATGTATGCCTGTCCTTGTAAGTTGATACCACTTTGGGTTCACGACTAGTCATGTCGGCCCAGATTCTTTGTCATATGGATGCTAGCGACACTATCATATACGTGAGCCAAGAGGCGCAAACAGTCCCGAGCCAGGTAAGGTGGCACCCATGGGAATACCATGCGTGAGGCCGCAAAGTGATATGATGTGTTACATGCTAGATCGATGTGGCTTAGGATCGGGGTCCTGACAGCTTTGGTATCAGAGCCTGACTGCCTGTAGGATTACCAAGCCAAACTGGTCGAAGTCGAGTCTAGAAATGCTTTCATTATGTAGGGGAATTGATTGTGGGATGGAACGTAAGGCTCTTTTTACTCCTTATATCTCATGCCCTCTGATCCGAGTCATCTTATCTTTCCTATGGGGTTAAGGAACTAGGGTTCCTCTTCTTTCTATCAGGATCACATGTTACTAATCCGTAGACTTATAGGATTGTTGGATTCGAGCCTCAGTTCAGTTCCTACTATTTCCATGTGTTGACAATTGATCTCAGAACCTTGATATTGTGATTTTGAGTGGTTATGCCACCATTTTGCAGAATGTCCGAAATCCTCTAAGCATTTACAACCGTTATGTTGTCCGAGTTATCCCAGGTTTCTAAACCATCTGATGCATTTGCAAAACCCTTTGCCTTTGGTTTTGTTGTTATTTTAGGCCTGGGTAGTCACAATAATTGCTGAGTTGAGGTATTCTATTGCCTCGACATGTATGTTGGAGTTATTATTATGACCCTAGGTGTCTTAGAAGATTACCTAGTAATCTAGCCATGTTTTGTGTCCCAGTGTGATGATTCTGGCCATCATTCTCGAAAGCATATCGTGATGCCACTTAGTTAGTAGGCATTCTATTCCTGGGTTTTTGAACCCGAGATTCACCCTACTTACTTCATGTTGATAGTGTTTGCTCGTTCATTTAGGTTATTAGTAACCTTTGCATTAGTCCTAGAGGTCCGTGGTATTTCCTTCTTCCAAATACTATGAACCACTTATGGCAAAAGTTTGTTGGATCAAAAGATCACAACAGGAGTGCTCTCGATGAGTTCTCCATTCTATATTGTGACTCTGCCAGCTCAACCTTTCTGCATGGGTTATCCGGAATAAATATGTTGAACTCCTTTGACATGCTAATCCATGCATCCGTAACTCAGAAAATCATATGTTCTTTGAGTTGTCCCTCATTAGTTGTTTTCTGACCTACGTCTATCAATTTGTAGTCAGGAGTAGTCGTGCACTCGTGTTATCGATGCCTATTACACTTGTGGTTCGTCAAGCCATTCTATTCCAGAATGACTAGGAGAAACAAACTCCAGTACCTCATCCATATCCAGGATTGGGTCAAAGCAGTTGTAATCCGCAAATCAAATGCCAATCCAGCTTTTGATTCTGTTCTACCTTGGAGTATTAACATCTTTATATCAAGAATGTCATGGCAATTGCACACCATCCTATGAACTCTTGATACAGTGATACTTCTCACCATCATTATTCATTCCTCGGTCCCCGTGTTATTGTAACTGGAACACCGACAAGTGAACCGTGATGCGTGAAATCTATACTCCTAGCAACTCCGTTGCCTGGTAGTTGAATGGACAATAACCTCATTCTTAGCGTGTTGATTTTTGAATCATCACCCTAAGGTTGATCGTGCTACCTAGCCTTATTTCCGGTGCACTTTTTGATCAATGAGTTAGGATAGTGCCAATCCTTGCTTATCTGATCATATCGTCTTGCCTGAAAAGCAAGATTGTTCTCGAGCTTAGTAACATATAGGTGGTTCGTGATTTCCTAAATATCTTCTCGGAAGTACCACCATGTCGTCACCTGACCGCTATGTTGAGTTCGTGATTGATAACCCACAAGTATAGGGGATCGCAACAGTTTTCGAGGGTAGAGTACTCAACCCAAATTTATTGATTCGACACAAGGGGAGCCAAAGAATATTCTCAAGTATTAGCAGTTGAGTTGTCAATTCAACCACACCTGGATAACTTAGTATCTGCAGCAAAGTATTTAGTAGCAAAGTAGTATGATAGTAGTGGTAACGGTAAGAAAGGTAACAGTAGCAAAAGTAATAGTTTTCATGTTTTGTAGTGATTGTAACAGTAGCAACGGAAAAGTAAATAAGCGAAGAACAATATGTGAAAAGCTCGTAGGCATTGGATCGGTGATGGAGAATTATGCCGGATGCGGTTCATCATGTAACAGTCATAACATAGGGTGACACAGAACTAGCTCCAATTCATCAATGTAATGTGGGCATGTATTCCGAATATAGTCATACGTGCTTATGGAAAAGAACGTGCATGACATGTTTTGTCCTACCCTCCCGTGGCAGCGGGGTCCTAATGGAAACTAAGGGATATTAAGGCCTCCTTTTAATAGAGTACCGGAACAAAGCATTAGCACATAGTGAATACATGAACTCCACAAACTATGGTCATCACGGAGTGGTCCCGATTATTGTCACTTGAGGTTGCGGATCATAACACATAGTAGGTGACTATAGACTTGCAAGATAGGATCAAGAACTCACATATATTCATGAAAACATAATAGGTTTAGATCTGAAATCATGGCACTCGGGCCCTAGTGACAAGCATTAAGCATAGCAAAGTCATAGCAACATCAATCTCGTAACATAGTGGATACTAGGGATCTAACCCTAACAAAACTAACTCGATTACATGATAGATCTCATCCAACCCATCACCGTCCAGCAAGCCTACGATGGAATTACTCATGCACGGCGGTGAGCATCATGAAATTGGTGATGGAGGATGGTTGATGATGACGACGGTGACGGATTCCCCTCTCCGGAGCCCTGAACGGACTCCAGATCAGCCCTCCCGAGAGGTTTTAGGGCTTGACGGCGGCTCCGTATCGTAAAACGCGATGAATCCTTCTCTCTGATTTTTTTCTCCCCAAAAGTGAATATATGGAGTTGGAGTTGAGGTTGGTGGAGCGTTAGGGGGCCCACGAGGTAGGGGGCGCGCCCCCACGCTCGTGTACAGGGTGTGGGCCCCTAACATGGATTTTTCTTCCAGTATTTTTCTTATTTACGAAATAGATGTTCTGTAGAGTTTCAGGTCATTCCGAGAACTTCTGTTTCTGCACATAAATAACACCATGGAAAGTCTGCTGAAAACAATGGGTCAAGGTTAGTTCCATTCAAATCATGCAAGTTAGAGTCCAAAACAAGGGCAAACGTTTAGGAAAAGTAGATATGACGGAGACGTATCAACTCCCCCATGCTTAAACCTTTGCTTGTCCTCAAGCAATTCAGTTGATAAACTGAAAGTGATAAAGAAAAACTTTTACAAACTCTATTTGCTCTTATTGTTGTAAATATGTAAAGCCAGCATTCAAGTTTTCAGCAAAGATTATGACTAACCACATTTGTAATAACTCTTAGGTCTAATGTTTACTCATATCAATGACATAATCAACTAGCGAGCAATAATAATAAATCTCAGATGACAACACTTTATCAAAACACTCATGATATGATATAACAAGATGGTATCTCGCTAGGCCTTTCTAAGACCGCAAAACATAAATGCAGAGCACCTTAAAAGATCAAGGACTGACTAGACATTGTAATTCATGGTAAAAGAGATCCAGTCATAGTCATACCCAATATAAATTAATATTAATGGATGCAAATGACAGCTGCGCTCTCCAGCTAGTGTTTTTTAATAAGTGGGTGAGGACTCAACATAAAAGTAAATAGATAGGCCCTTCGCAGAGGGAAGCAGGGATTTGTAGAGGTGCCAGAGCTCGGTTTTGAAATAGAGATAAATAATATTTTGAGCGGCATACTTTCATTGTCAACATAACAACCAAGAGATGGCGATGTATTCCATGCTACACACATTATAGGCGGTTCCCAAACAGAATGGTAAAGTTTATACTCCCCCTCCACCAACAAGCATCAATCCATGGCTTGCTCGAAACAACGAGTGCCACAAACTAGCAACAGTCCCATGGGGAGTTTTGTTTGCAATTATTTTGATTTAGTTTGCATAAAGCATGGGACTGGGCATCCCGGTGACCAACCATTTTCTCGTGAATGAGGAGCGGAGTCCACTCCTCTTGAGAATAACCCGCCTAGCATGGAAGATACAGACAACCCTAGTTGATACATGAGCTATTCGAGCATACAAAACAGAATTTCATTTGAAGGTTTAGAGTTTCGCACATACAAATTTACTTGGAAAGGCAGGTAGATACCGCATATAGGAAGGTAGAGTGGACTCATATGGAATAACTTTAGGGTTTAAGGTATTGGATGCACAAGCAGTATTCCCGCTTAGTACAAGTGAAGGCTAGCAAAAGACTGGGAAGCGACCAACTAGAGAGCGACAACAGTCATGCACATGCATTAAAATTAATAGACATTGAGTACGAGCATGAGTAGGATATAATCCACCATGAACATAAATATCGTGAAGGCTATGTTGATTTCTTTCAACTACATGTGTGAACATGTGCCAAGTCGAGTCACTTAAATCGTTCAAAGGAGGATACCACCCCACTATACCACATCACAACCATTCTAATAGCATGTTGGCACGCAAGGTAAATCATTATAACTCATAGCTAATCATGCATGGCATAAGCAACTATGATCTCTAATTGTCATTGCAAACATGTTTATTCATAATAGGCTGAATCAGGAACGATGAACTCATCATATTTACAAAAACAAGAGAGGTCGAGTTCATACCAGCTTCTCTCATCTCAGTCAGTCCATCATATATCGTCATAATTGCCTTTCACTTGCACGACCGAACAATGTGAATAATAATAAGAGTGCACGTGCATTGGACTAAGCTGGAATTTACGAGCATTCAATAAACAAGAGAAGACAAGGCAATATGGGCTCTTGGTTAAATCAACAATACATATAAGAGCCACTTCAACAGTTTAATCATGGTCTTCTCCTATCGACCCCCAAAGAAAAGAAAATAAATAAAACTATTTACACGGGAAAGCTCCCAACAAGCAAAAGAAGAACAGGAAATCTTTTTGGGTTTTCTTTTTAATTATTACTACTACATCAAGAAAGTAAACTAGCTAAAAGCTACTACTAATTTTTTGTGGTTTTTCTTAAGGTTTAACAAACACACAAGAAGAAAGCAAGAAAAAAGAAAATAAACTCGCATGGATATTACAGTGAAAAAGTATGAGCACCGACATCTAGCAATGAGTGTGTGAGCATGACTGTAATGTCGGTGAGAGATACGTACTCCCCCAAGCTTAGGCTTTTGGCCTAAGTTGGTTCATTGCCACGGATGGCCTGGTGGATATCCATAGTTGTAGCTGGGGTCGTACTGAGGTGCGGCAGTTATTGCCTCCTGAGCTGCAGCATGGCGGTGAGCTACCTCCGCCCTCCTCTCGTACTCATCTGCCTACTCTCTGGTAATAACATATCTTCGTTTTGCCTGATAATCAAAGAAGGCAGGAGCAGGGAGAGTAATACGGACAGCATGACGTTTGTCAAAGATTAAGCGATACCGGAGAGGTGATTCATTCCTCTCGATAAACTGGTGGTGGACCATAGCATTATAGTCTAAATAAGTAGGAGGAAACTCAATATCATCCTCACGAATGTCCACACCAAGAAAATCAGCTAAGCGGGTTGCATAAATTCCTCCAAAGAAATCTCCATTAAATCTATTATGATGCAACCTACGTGCAACAATGCCTCCCAAGTTATAAGTTTTGTCTCCTAACACAGCACTCCTAAGAATACTGAGATCAGGGACACACATGTGACATGCTTCATCTTTACCATTTATGCACCTACCTATGAAGAGAGCAAAATAATGTATAGCAGGAAAATGAATGCTCCCTATGGTAGCTTGTGCTATATCTCTAGATTCCCCCACAGTTATACTAGCAAGAAAATTTCTAAATTCAGATTTGCGAGGTTCACTAGCACTACCCCATTGTGGAAGTTTGCAAGCAGTGGTAAAATCCTCTAAGTCCATAGTATAAGACTTTTCATAGAGATCAAACTGGAAAGTTGGAGAATTACGTGAAGATGAAAATTCAAACCTCCTCACAAATGAACTAGTGAGATAGTGGTATTGGCGGCACTTCTCTGCCTTGAAGCTCACAAGATCAGCGTTACACAAATATGTGTTAAATTCTTCCTTGATTCCCGCTCGATCCATAAAGTTTTCTGAAGGCCATTCACAAGGCCGCACTGGAGCGTCCCTTGGTGGCTCCTCGTCAGCATTACGCATTGCAAGCCTGGGTCCTTGCTTCCTTGAAGAACCACCTTGGAACATTTTCCTAAGCATGTTTCTTCCTCTGAAAAATTTCTGAAATTTTTAGTAACTTCAAAATAAAAGTGAACCAAACTCAACAAAATTGATAGCAACTAATCCTACAAGTGCCTAGAGCCCATATCAAGCATTAGAACTACTTGGAACCATATAAGTTTGACATGCAAGCTCAAGAATATGGTCACCTAGGCAGCACAAATTTGCAATGAATAAAGCACTAGAACAAAAACTAATTGGACCAATGGAGGAGTCACATACCAAGGAACAATCTCCCCAAGCAGTTTTGTGAGAGGTGCTTTGAGCAAGGAGATCGAAAATCGCAGCAAAATGAGCTAGAACTCGTGCTTGAGCTGGATGGTGATTTTTTTGGGGAGGAAGAAGAAGTGTATGGGTGCAGGAATAAGTGGAGGGGAGCCACCATGGGCCCACGAGGCAGGGGGGCGCGCCCTCCACCCTCGTGGCCAGGCGCTTGCCCCTCCTGCTGTGTTCTCAGTGCCACATATTCTCAAATATTCTAGAAAAAATCATATTTCATTTTCAGGGCATTTGGAGAACTTTTATTTTCGTGGTATTTTTATATTGCACGGATAATTCAGAAAACAGACAGAAAAATACTAATTTTTCTTTATTTCAACTAAAAACAGAAAGTAGAAAGAGGGTACAGAAGGTTGCGCCTTCTAGTTTCATCCATCTCATGCTCATCAAAAGGAATCCATTAACAAGGTTGATCAAGTCTTGTTCACAAACTCATTCCGAATAACATGGAACTGGAGAAATTTCGAATAAAACTATGTTACCTCAACGGGGATATGCACATCCCCAATAATAAGAATATCATATTTCTTCTTGACAGTAGGAAGAGGAAATTCAAAACCTCCAAAAATAATCGATGGATTTTTTCCAATAGAATTGATACTATGAAATTGAGGTTGTTTCCTCGGAAAGTGTACCGTATGCTCATTACCATTAACATGAAAAGTGACATTGCCTTTGTTGCAATCAATAACAGCCCCTGCAGTATTCAAAAAGGGTCTTCCAAGAATAATAGACATACTATCGTCCTCGGGAATATCAAGAATAACAAAGTCCGTTAAAATAGTAACGTTTGCAACCACAACAGGCACATCCTCACAAATACCGACAGGTGTAGCAGTTAATTTATCAGCGCTCAAAACATGTTTCTCTTTCTTTACCATGTTTCCTAGCAACGAAGTCTCTCTTATCATAACATTGATTCTTTGATTGTGGGTTATCAAGATCAACAGCAGGTTCAATTTCTACATCATTATCATTACTAGGTTGAGCATCATCATGAACATCATCATTAACATTTTCATTAGGTTCACGTTCATTACCAGATTGTGTTTCAGCATCAGAAATAGATATATCATTTGGATTCTCAGGTGGTTCAACAAAAGGTTTACTAGAAGCATGCAAAGTCCTATCATTTTTCTTTTTCTTCCTTTTAAAAGGACTAGGTGCATCAATATTATTTCTCTGAGAATCTTGCTCAATTCTCTTAGGATGGCCTTCAAGATACAAAGGTTCCTGAGTCATTTTACCAGTTCTAGAAGCCACTCTAACAGCATAATAATTTTTCTTACTATTCAATTCATTGAGCAAATCATTTTGACCTTTAAGTACTTGTCCTACTTGAGTGGTAACCATAGAAGAATGTTTACTAATGAGTTTAAGTTCACCTTTAACTCTAGACATATAATCACCCAAGTGTTCAAGCGTATCGGAATTGTATTTCAATTGTCTACCAAAATAAGCATTGAAGTTTTCTTGTTTGAAAATAAAATTATCAAACTCTTCTAAGCATTGTCTAGCAGACTTATAGTGAGGAATATCACCTTCATCAAATCTACAGAGAGAATTTGCCTTTACTACCTATGTCACGTTATCAAGACCATGAGTTTCTTCAATAGGTGGAGGATTAAGATCACAGGTTTCTTCAACAGGTGGTAAATTAAGACCATGTATTTCTTCAATAGGAGGTAAATTCTTAACATCTTCAGCTTTAATACCTTTTTCTTTCATAGATTTCTTTGCCTCTTGCATATCTTCGGATCGAGAAATAGAACACCTCTCTTCTTGAGTTGGGTTAGGAATAGGCTCGAAGCTGGCTCGGAAGTGTCCAATTATTTTCATTTGTCAACATATTATTCAATAGAATTTCAGCTTCATCCGGTGTTCTTTCCACGAAAAGCAGAACCAGCACAACTATCCAGGTAATCTCTGGAAGCATCGGTTAGTCCATTATAAAAGATATCAAGTATTTCATTTTTCTTAGAGGATGATCAGGCAAATCATTAAGTAATCGGAGAAGCCTCCCCCAAGCTTGTGGGAGACTCTCTTCTTCAATTTGCAAAAATTATATATATCCCTTAAAACAGCTTATTTCTTATGAGCAAGGAAATATTTAGCAGAGAAGTAATAAATCATATCCTGGGGACTACGCACACAACCAGGATCAAGACAATTGAACCATATCTTAGCATCACCCTTTAATGAGTACGGGAATATTTTAAGGATATAAAGGTAGCGGGTTCTCTCATCATTAGTGAATAGGGTGGCTATATCATTTAATTTAGTAAGATTGTAGCGACCCGGCCTCAGATGGTCAAGTCTCTGTGCTTCTGTGTCATCCCTGGACCGGTAATGCTGACACACACAGTACTCGAAGGATTTATAACAGAGTAGCAATCACACACTTATTACATCGAATGTCTCAAGAGAGAACTTATTACAATAATATGGCTGAAGGCCATCTAATGTGATAACAGCAGAAGGCTTGGAAGATAAAGTGAGTCCATCAACTCCAACGGCATAACTGAGATGCACGACAACGACCTACAATCCTTACTCCTCGTCTGAAAAGTCTGCAACATAATACGTTGCAGCCCGAGAATGGGTCAGCACATGGAATATGCTGGCAATGTAACACATAGAGTAATGAAAGAATAAGCTATACTACATGCATATATGGCTGGTGGAAAGCTCTATGGTTACAATTTTGCGAAAAGCCAATTTTTCCCTACATCAAAGGAATAAATTTTACTTTAACTATCATGGTGGTTGAAACATCATTGAGAAGGTATAACCCCAACTCAATGATCCCAATTAAAGTGATTAACATCCCAACAATATTAATTTTAGAGTGATGAGATACATGTGAATACTCAGGTACTAGATACTCGAATTGTCCATAACCGGGACACGGCTAACCATGATTAGATTGTACACTCTGCAGAGGTTTGTGCACTTTTCCCCACAAGACTCGATCGCCTCCGTTGATTTCTCGCCGCATGGTGTTTGAGAAAGCGGATGACCGAGACACGCCTTTCTAAACATTAACTCTCTACTCCGGATAGATCATACCAAACCTATAAAACCCAGACTACCGACCTACCTCTTGAGAGCTTCACGTAACTTACTCAACTATGCTAGAGCCCATAATAGCTTGTGGCTGCACACGAAGTTTCTAGCATGAATAATCTCAGTTCCCTTTGGTCCTGGTGGCGGTCCATAGGAAGATCACACGGGTACCCCGGGATTTCCAAAATAAAAGCAGACACCTTTGGGTTCCCCAGGTGCCTCAATCCACCCAGATGTTAATTTAAGTTGCCACCTTAAAGTAAACAATTATTTAACAACCTCACATCTGTCGTGAATATCTCTCAAACCCAAACCACGTCTACGAGCATAGCATGGCAACATAAGCATAACGTAGAAGTAACTCCCAAGGGTTTGAAAGTAACAGGGCAATAGGTTCCTACCTCATCATCTACTTCCCAACCCACAAATTAATGCCATCCTAATCATGCAATGTTGGAGGGTTGAGCTAATGCATAAAACTGGGTATGAAAAGATATGATCAAATGTTACTTGCCTTGCTGACGATCCATGAATCCTAGAGACTCATAGTAACACGCTTCGCACTCCGGGAATTCTATCGCAAGCAAACAATACATACATAAGCAACAACAAAGATGCACAACGAAACTTCAACTTGAAAGAGATTGACCGGAGAGTTCAACTTAAGAACTCCAGTTTGCAAAAAGAATCCAACCAAATGGAACAACGAAACTCAAACGGCGAGAAAAACATGGTCCGTTTACTAATCTGAACTAGAGTCAAATTTTACAAAGATAAAAACTTGTTTGAGTTGATTATTCGGAAAGAGGATTTCGAGCTGAAACTCCAGGCGCTTGAATCGCCTGATTCCGATAAACGAGCGAAAAGATAAACAGGTTTGAAAATCGGATCAGAAATCGCGATCAGAATAATCGCGGAATAAATCTGATAAAAGAAAAGCGACGAACTGCTAAACAAACGAACGTTCGTTAACAGAAACTAAACAGTGAACGCGTTCGTTAGAACGAACGGACGAACGGACGTTCGCTAAGTAAATAAACCGACGAAATAAACCGATCTATATATAAAAAAACGATCTAGGGTTTTATAAAAAACTGAAGGGTTTTAAAAAAACGGCGGCGGGGTCGGGTACCTCCGGTGAGGCGCGTCCGGGCGTGGCGGCTCAGCGGTTCCGGGTGGGGCGGAGGGCGGGCGGGCGGCTCGGCGAGGGGCGACGGCGACGGCGTGGAGGCGGCGACCAAAGGCGGCGGCGGATCGGGCTCCGGGCGGCTCGGGCTCCGGCTCCCGGCTTGGGTGGTGGCCGGGTGGTGGTGTGTGGCGGGGCGGCGGTATATAGGAGGGCGGGCGGGCGGCTTGGGAAGGGGCGCCCGGGGTGGAGTCCGCTCGGACTCGCCCTCGGCGTGCCAAGCACGGCGCCAAGACGGGAAGCGGCGGCGTGGCGGCCGGCTGGCTCGGTGGGCCTTTGGCCCAGTCGGGCGCGGGTCCATTTTTTTTAAAACATTCCGCCGAACTTAATAAAATCATAGAAAAATAAATAAAATCTAAAAATTCCAAAACAAGTTTTCTCCGTCTAAATAAAATATTTAGAACTAGAGGAACTTTTCTTGGCCCCTAAAATGCAAATTTTTAAACATATGCAAATTTTTCTAGGGCAAATAAAATTCCAAATAAGTAAAATAAAATCCCCAAAAATGATTTTAACATTTTTCCTCCGGTATTTCAATTAGTTTTGGAGAAGTCATATTATCTCCTCTCGTTTATTTTAAACTTGAAATATTTTTCCGGAGAGAAAAATAATAAAATCCAATATCCTCGTCTTTCATTATTTAATAAAATTCAAATATGAAAATCGAAAAATCCCCAACTCTCTCCGAGGGTCCTTGAGTTGCTTAGGATTTCGAGGATAGCAAATGAATATGCAAGAAAATATGATATGCATGGATGACCTATGTATAACATGCCAAATTGAAAATTTGGGATGTTACAAAGATGTGCCACAAAAGTTTCAGATTCATAGCCATGAAAAGGATCAGATTCAACCAAAGTAATTATATCAGGATCAACAAAGAATTCATAATCCTTATCAGTAACACATATAGGTGAAGTAGCAAAAGCAAGATCAGGTTTCATTCTAGCATTAAGAGATTGCTGCTTCCATTTAGCTAATAACCTCTTGAGCTCGTATCTATCTTTGCAAGCTAAAATAGCTAAAGCAGCTTCTTTTTCAAAAACATAACCCTCAGGAATAACAGGAGAGTCTTCATCATCACTTTCATCAATATTATCAGTTTCAATAATTTCTTTCTCTCTAACCCTAGCAAGTTGTTCTTCAAGAAATTCACCAAGTGGCACAGTATTAGCAAGCATAGTAGTAGTTTCATCATAAGTATCATGCATAGCAGAAGTGGCATCATCAATAACATGCGACATATCAGAATGAATAGCGTAAGCAGGTTTAGGTGTCGCAAGCTTACTCAAAATGTAAGGTGAATCAAGTGCAGAGCTAGATGGCAGTTCTTACCTCCCCTCGTAGTTGAGGGATAAATTGTTGTCTTAGCGTATTTCAAGTTCTTCATAGTGACCAGCAGATATAAATCCCAAGTGACTCAAATAATAGAGCTATGCTCCCCGGCAACAACGCCAGAAAATAGTCTTGATAACCCACAAGTATAGGGGATCACAACAGTTTTCGAGGGTAGAGTATTCAACCAAAATGTATCGATTCGACACAAGGGGAGCCAAAGAATATTCTCAAGTATTAGCAGTTGAGTTATCAATTCAACCACAACTGGATAACTTAGTATCTTCAGCAAATTATTTAGTAGCAAAGTAGTATGATAGTAGTGGTAACGGTAACAAAGGTAACAGTAGAAAAAGTAATATTTTTGTTGTTTTGTAGTGATTGTAACAGTAGCAACGGAAAAGTAAATAAGCGAAGAACAATATGTGAAAAGCTCGTAGGCATTGGATCGGTGATGGAGAATTATGCCGGATGTAGTTCATCATGTAACAGTCATAACATAGGGTGACACAGAACTAGCTCCAATTCATCATTGTAAAGTAGGCATGTATTCCGAATATAGTCATACGTGCTTATGAAAAAGAACTTGCATGACATCTTTTGTCTTACCCTCCCGTGGCAGCGGGCTCCTAATGGAAACTAAGGGATATTAAGGCCTCCTTTTAATAGAGTACCGGAACAAAGCATTATCACATAGTGAATACATGAACTCCTCAAACTATGGTCATCACCGGGAGTGGTCCCGATTATTGTCACTTCGGGGTTGCCGGATCATAACACATAGTAGGTGACTATAGACTTGCAAGATAGGATCAAGAACTCACATATATTCATGAAAACATAATAGGTTCAGATCTGAAATCATGGCACTTTCGGGCCCTAGTGACAAGCATTAAGCATAGCAAAGTCATAGCAACATCAATCTCAGAACATAGTGGATACTAGGGATCAAAACCTAACAAAACTAACTCGATTACATGATAGATCTCATCCAACCCATCACCATCCAGCAAGCCTACGATGGAATTACTCACGCACGACAGTGAGAATCATGAAATTGGTGATGGAGGATGGTTGATGATGACGACGGCGACAGATTCCCCTCTCCGGAGCCCCGAACAGACTCTAGATCAGCCCTCCTGAGAGGTTTTAGGGCTTGGCGGCGGCTCCGTATCGTAAAACGTGATGAATCCTTCTCTCTGATTTTTCCCCAAAAGTGAATATATGGAATTGGAGTTGAGGTCGGTGGAGCGTCAGGGGGCCCACGAGGTAGGGGGCGCGCCCTAGGGGGCAGGCGCGCCCCCCACCCTCGTGGACAGGGTGTGGGCCCCTGACGTGGATTTTTCTTCCAGTATTTTTCTTATTTTCCAAATAGATGTTCCGTGGAGTTTCAGGTCATTCCGAGAACTTTTTTTTCTGCACATAAATAACACCATGGAAAGTCTGCTGAAAACAACGTCAGTCCGGGTTAGTTCCATTGAAATCATGCAAGTTAGAGTCGAAAACAAGGGAAAAAGTGTTTGGAAAAGTAGATACGACGGAGACGTATCAGTGATCAAGTTGGTTTCTTGTAACCACCCCTTCTCCAAGAATCTGTGTTGGATACCCCTGAGCTAGTTGGATAAGCCAAACAACAACTTGGAGAGTTGGAAGATAAAAGCTTGTCTGACTTACTTCGTGTTAAGGGATATATTTTTGTGTGTGTGTAGAAAGATGATATCTTCATCGATTGATCTTCGTGTTCAGCTAATGGACCTATCATCTTATCCAAACTTTGATTGAGTATGGGCTATCCTCAAATCAAATAAGAACCAACGATATTTGTAATGTTGTCTTACTCGTGGTTGATCCCCCGAGCATACACCATTACATCTTTTGGTCTTACCAATACTATCACATTGTTCACATAATGGTGGAATTCCAGTGATATGGAAATTACGATGAGTTGCTGTTCAGCCCATCAGCAGGATCTTGTCTCCTCCATGATTTATGTTGAACATTGAGCTAGTGTTGGAAACTTTGTAAGCATTGCCTTCGTGTTTCGCTCATGAGGTATATGTTTTGGTGTAAGAAGTGACTTCCTCTAGTTCATGTGCATTTGATGCAAGTTTCCGCCGTGAATTTGAGGGAGCTTGTTTTTGCTTCCTTTGGAATCATCCCAAGTCAGTCATGCATTCGTGCGAAGTATTCTATGGTTTGGTAGATTAGTTACCTCCACTCCATATGTGTTCCTAGAACACCAAGCCACTGATTGATTTGTTCGAAGAAAAGGAGTTCAGTGCTAATCCATGGTAATGCACAAGACTTTGATATCCTTGATGATGGTTCCCCACCTGAACTCGGTAGTGTTTTAGTATAAGACTACTACGTGGTCATGCTTGTCTGGGACAGTGTGTTCACATGTATATAGCAGAACCAGCTCGTGTTTTGGAGCTTGCCATCGTAGTTCATCTCCCGAGAATCTCGCAACGTCATCTCGTCGACTTGTGTTGCAACCTTTCCTTTTTAGACATGTTGTCTGAACTATCCTGTTACCAACCAGATCTGAATCTCAGGCAGATGTGATGGTTGGAACGTTTCCCTAGAGCTATAATATTGGTCTCTCTGTAACCGGTAGAGTGGATGTCGTGGCCAACACACCCAACTGGAAGACCTATTATTGTAGTATCTTGTTTGAGGAAGTTGGCCACCTCCCCATAAGGATTGCGTAGGATTTACTTCCATAGTTATTCCTTATGGACTCTTGCACTCCTGAAGTCCGACCTTTTTACTTGATGTTCTAGATATCAAAACATATCTATGAATGGATTACGCTAGCACATCAAGGAGAACATTAGAAGCGCAGTGCTAAATGTCTCTCGGTCGATCATCCAGATTTCGTTCCCTTGGCCTCGCTAAGGTGAAATCTGAGAAAGTGTTATCTTCCTATTCATCTTCATTGTACATCACTATTCATCATGGTAGTATGTTGTGTTGCCAGGATCCTTGACACTGATATTGGTAAAACCTTGATGAATATGGAAATGCTCAAGTTCTTGAGAGCACGCGCACGCACTAGGATTTATCGTCGGCATTAATTGGGATCCGCTCTCAGTTTCTTCGATTATGCCACAACCTTTCAAAAAGTGGAATCACTCTCTACTGTTGGGTTTCTCCCCAGTACTAGAATCTTTCCCATCATTTGCATTTTGTTCCCAGCTTGCACCGCCATTATGCCATTCCTTCGAACTCCGCCAAACGATTGTTTGTGAATTGCCTTAGGCTGGTGTAAAGAGTTTCAATGATTTAAATATCAAAAGTAATGCTTTTTGCCGCTTAAGGTAATAATTCTACGAGTCACCTCCTCCGAGGTGCCCCGTTATGGAGTCATGGTAATTCTCCTCGCTACTTTGAAACCCTCGTCAAATTGTTTCTTCCATCCATTCCAAGGTGTGTTTTGCCTCTCAGCTCAAGAGATGTTTCTACGTACCATTCCATGAGTTGATCTTGTGATCATTAAGATGATACATCATTGTAGAGTTGCCTCAGTCCTCATGTTTGATGAAGACATCGAAAGCAAGGATGTCAAGATCAACGTGATGCAAGGAATCAACGTCCTTATGAAGTGCAAACCGGATTGTGAAGTTTGTGTTTGCCTTGTGTCCCCTATGTCTTCTTACCTCACGTCTTGAATCTCAGGACGAGATTCTTGTTTAGTGGGGGTGAGTTGTCACATCCCTAGCTTTACCTTGCATTAGGCTAGCACTTGTTTGTTGCATCATGTCTAAATTCATTTTAAACATGAAATGAGGAAAGTGAAAGCCTCAGAAATCAATATAAAAGAAGGGCAAGAAACCTTTTAATTGCATTCATTGTTTCCAAAATGCCTTCATAAATGTTTGATAATTTTGGCAAGGCTTTGAGACCAAACCAAAAATAGTGAACATTTTTGTGGAATATTTTGGGCACTGAATTTAAATCACTATTCTATTTGAATTTGCAAATATACCCACATATATATTGGATATATTTCGAAATGCCTCTGGTATATTTTGTGTGCTTTTGGAGGATATTTTGAATTTGTTTTGAATTCCTTTGAATTTGCAAAACAGTGCAAAAGTAATAAATAAAACAGAAAAATAGAAAGGAGGGAGAAAGGAATTACCTCGCGCTTACCTAAAGCCCAGAGGCCCAGCACTGTGCAGCCCAGGAGCTGGCCCAACCCACCACCGCTGCCAGTCGTCTCCCACCTCGCGCCAGAAGGACGCGAGGCGTGTGTTCGCCGCACGCCGGCACGCGCCCGTGCCACCTCCTGCCTGACTGCCTGCGTCCCCGACGCCCTGGATGCCTCCAACGCTGTCACGCAGACCCCCTCGACCCTCTCTTGCTCTCTTAGTGCGTCTCCCCCTCCCCTGGCTCTCTCCCTCGCGCGTCCGAGCGCTGCCGTCGCCGCAGCTCGTCGCCCACGCAGCAAGAGCCACCTCCTCGCCCTTCGTCCGTGCCCAGAAGCGCCACCTCGTCTGCCTCATCCTCTCCGTCGACGAACGCGACACCGAACACCCCCAAGCGACGACCCCGAGCTCTTCTTCAACCTCGGATCGCCGAGATCGCTCTCGCTGCCTCGCTTGCCGACTCTCCGAGAGGCGCGGCTCATTTACTGAGTGGACCCGGGTCGCAGTCTTCAAGGCGTCCGTGCCCCACAATCACGGGGTGGAGAGCGGCCGCCTCACCCGTCCCCTCAATTCCCGCTTGCTCGCCATGTGTCCCCCATGCCCCCAAGGTGGCATGCGGTGGAGGCGGGAAATCGGGCCATCGCTGATTGGAGCAGCAGGTCGGTCTTGATTCCCTGCGCCCCCGATGGCCGGATTGGTTGAGTTGGGCAGCCAAGCCCCGACCCCGCCCCTTTATAAGAAGGGGGGAGGGGGATGGAATCCCACATTCTTTCATCATCCATCTCCTCCCACTTCAGCTCCTTTGACGGTGGCAGCGAGGGTCTCTGCTAGACAGCACGTCCCTCCTTCCCAAGAGCTTGAGGCGGCGGAGCCGGCCACGAGACGAAGGGGGAGGGAGTGAGGCCGAGGTCGTCGTGGCGCTCGGGGAAGAGGGGGACGGGGCGGCGCACCGGCCTTGCCCCCGCCAGCGATGCCTTCCCCAATGGAGGGCCACGTTGGGGACCAGCCCCGTGAGTTCTTCATCAGGCTGCGTCGGCCACTGCGTCGTCGTCTTCGTCTCCCCACACCATTCGCTCGGGAGATGGAGCTCGACTCGCCACAGACCCTCATGTTGCATATGAGGGGCCGCGGGAACGGCGGCACGCGGGTCGACGTCGGCTTTCCCACTCCTCACGTCATGTACCTTCGTCGTGGATGGAAGACTTTCGCTCGTGTCCACGGCCTGACGGCGGGGCTCGTTCTCTACTTCAAATTAATGGAGAACAGCCTGCTCTCCGTCAAGGTCTTCGGTGATCTTTGAACTCCCTAAAGTGCTGCGTGGAGTCAAGTCAGAGTACGCGGGTGCCGACGCCTTTGTCGCGTATTGTTGGCCTGCTGCCTCATCTTTCGGCTCCTCTCCCGGCGTCTTCTACTGCTCGTACCTCGCCTAGGTGTTCTTTTTTCCCTTCTGCTATCTCGTTCCATCTTCTAAGGAGAGGGACAAGAAAGGGAATACGGGCATCTTATCTCTTTTTAGTTTGTAAGCCTGCGGGCATTTGTTACATTTAGAACTTGTAATCCCCTTGCTCATGTTTTTCATTCCGTATGAACTGTACCTGTATGGGACATTTTTAATGAAAAATGGTGCTTGCCGGGTTCTTTGTGCGTGAGCGAGGCCCATGCCAAGGAGTGAATCCTTGTTATTTTTAAGATAAACATTGTCGCTCGGCAACAGGCCTTGTCGTCCCCTTACTTCATGCAACCGTTCTCACGCTCTTGGCGGAGGCAGGGGTGAAGTAGGGTTAGGCCCTTCGTTTATTTCCCTGCCACCGCGACTACGACCCAGCTCCGACCCAGGGAGTAGTTCTCAAGTACAGGAAAAAGGGGGAGCACGGCGGACTAGGAATAAAGCGAGGTTTCATACGTCTCAACTCCATAAGGGAATGCATAATAGGGGATAAAAGACTTATCTGGATCTGCAGCCCCCGACAGCCTTGGCTTGCCGTGGTTGGATTCTTGTGTCTGCAGCCCCCGGCAACCTTGTGGTGTCGGCTTGTTCTCTTTCTTCCAAACAGCTCAACGGGAATGTCCATGTACCCTGCGAACCAAAGAGGACAGAAAGGAATAGAAAGACGCACACTCGACCTCTATGCTAGGGGTTAGTCGCTGCTAAGCACTATCAACCCTAACCGAGGGAGAGACTTGACCTAGCATGCATGCTAGAACTTAGGGCGCCAGCGCTTCATTTATTTATGCTCAGGGTATGCGCCTGGCTTTGTACAGAGGGTTACATGCCTTGCCTGCAAGGCTTGTACA
Organism: Aegilops bicornis; assembly: GCA_021605145.1. NCBI lineage: Eukaryota > Viridiplantae > Streptophyta > Magnoliopsida > Poales > Poaceae > Aegilops > Aegilops bicornis. The sequence goes on along the minus strand of CM038673.1, from coordinate 259,686,399 downwards.
AAAGGTGGTTTGCCGGGGGGGCAACCGCGCCTTACGGGTAAAACTTGCGAAGATGTTCAATATTCCAGGAGTTGCTCACTCGAACAGCATCTTCGGTCTTCAGGCGGACTGCGCCGAGCCTGGTGACTCGTATTACCCGATAAGGGCCTTCCCACTTCGGCGTCAACTTGTTGGAATTCTTGGCCGATTGAACGCGCCGAAGAACAAGGTCGCCTTCCTCAAAGCTTCGGGCATGAACCTTGCGGCTATGGTAGCGACGCAAGGCCTGCTGGTAGCGCGCTACTCTCACAGCCGCCCAAAGACGATCTTTCTCAAGGAGCGTTGCATCATCTTGCTGCAGTAGCTCTTGCTCAAGCTCGTCATAAGCGAGCACTCGAGGTGACCCGTATGTGAGTTCCGTGGGGAGAACTGCTTCTGCCCCGTATACCAGGGCAAAGGGTGTCTGGCCGGTGGCTCGATTTGGCGTCGTTCTGATTGACCAAAGAACCGTCGGCAACTCATCAATCTAGCACCTTCCCCTTTCCGCCTGGTAGTTGCTCCGTGGGTGCGCCACGAAAGCGAAACAGACCTTGCTGCCTAGGTCTTGGATGTATTGCATGAAGGTGTGGCTTGTGAACTGCGTGTCGTTGTCGGTGATGACTCTGTTTGGCACATCAAAACGGTAGGCTAGCCCCTTGAAGAACTTGACGGCTGATTGCGCTGTCACATTCCACACTGCTTCCACCTCCGGCCACTTTGTGAACTTGTCGATTGCAACATACAAGTACTCAAAGCCCCCGACAGCACGGGGGAAAGGGCCCAGTGTGTCGAGCCCCCAGACCGAAAATGGCCAGGAGAGAGGAATTGTTTGAAGGGCTTGAGCTAGTTGATGAAGCTTCTTCGAATGGAACTGACACGCTTCACACTTGGTGACTAGTGTCGTTGCATCCTGGAGGGCTGTGTTGACATGGTTTTTGACCAAAACAAAATATAGTGCAAATACTGTACCAAAAGTTAGATAAATGCAAATGGCAAAAATACATTTAATAATGAAGGGAAACTATTTAAAAATGGTCGATTGTTCAAAGCAATGGCTGATGAAAATAATGGTATGATATATTGTTGAATGTTGATATTACGGACATCGAAAAGAGCCGGTAATTATAAAATGTGATGGAAAAAATAATAATCATCAAATTGTTGTCCCAAGGAAATTATAGAGGACACATAGCTTGCGTACGTGTACCGTCACCGACGGTAGAGTTCTGATGTCAACATAAAATCTCAACATCTAAGACAGGCGCCGGTATCGGTAAAATATAACACGTATGAGCATGGCCCCACCAAAATGTCATTGTGAATTAACTAAATTTATAGAAAATATAGTCTAAAGCCAATAATAACATTGAGGCATTGGATAACACATGCATACGTACATACACGTATAAGCTATACGTACATGACATGGCCTATATAATTCCAGAACTCTTACATTTAAAAGCATAAAATAAAAATAGGATCAAACATTACAGGTACATTATTTCCAGAACTCTTACATTTATATAAAAATTATGTTAATTACACCTTCGAAGAAAAAACCCCTGATTAAGAATTCCAACATATCTATTACATAGGATTGCATCACATCCCTATCACAATATACTACAAGAGAAATCCTCTTCGCGGTCGATGACGAACTCCTTCTTGATGAGCTTGAAGTTTGGTTCCATGCAAGTACTCCTCTATGATTTTATGTGTGATGTTTGGGGATATATTTTCCTAGCATGCAACAATTTGCGTGTGTTCAACCTCATTTATATGCGGAATGCAGGTTGATTTTGGCTAGGCATAGTTTTATCCTACGTTTAGCATATAGGATATGTATATGTTTTCTTTGGGAATTTTATATGACATCTCTGGTTTTGGTGGCATGGATATATGTGACATGCTAATTTTAATAAGTTTTGCATCATCACAATACTACTATCATCGCGCGACACTGATGTGGTGCCCGTGTGTAGCTTAATAGACTGAAGCTTTCTGACACAATATTGATGCTTTTTATGGTGAATATGATATGTGCCATATTTTATTGACTTTGACTTCACACGGTATCAAAACTAACCACGCGGTGCAATGATATGACACACACATATAGCTTGACCCGAATGGAGTTTGTTTATGATATTTTTATTTGTTTAAAGCCTATGAGGGCTACATGAAATATGCCTTATCATGTATTTTGCATGAATTTTGCATGCATATTTGGATGTGGAGTGAACTTATTATTTTATTAAGTTCTGCTTTACCTGTATTACTACTAACACCGTGTGGCACTAAGATAATGCCCGCGTGCAGCGTAACCAAGCAAAGGTTTGTGGAGCAATTATGGTGTTGCATGAGTCGTATGACATCTATCATTTTTGTTTATGTTTGTACCTCACATGGTATTAGCACTAACTCCACATAGCGTCATTTCATTGGCGCTAGTGTGTAGCATAACCCAAGTAAAGTGAGTTTGTGATATCCATTTTTGATGATGCTAATAGTTTAGGCACTTATAGCATCGGAACAAGTTTGCAACATCTTTTACATGACTTTGTCCAAAATATGTGGCATGAATGTTTTATTTAGATTTATCTTACTTGTATTACTACTAACGCGACGTAACACTGATATCATGTCCGCGCGTAGCGTAACCAAGTAAGATTGGTTCTTATGATGCAACATGTTTTATAATTCATCTCGCATGATTTAGGTCTTTGGTTGTGTAACATGAACACATTTTTTAATTAAGTCTTGCCCTGCTCGTATTACTACTAACACCGCATGGCATTAAGATAATGCCCGCGTGCAGCGTAACCAAGTGAGGGAATATATTTTTATGCTCTTGTTTGTATTGCAACTAGCGTGACACATAATGCCCGTAGCGCAACCAAATAAGAGATTATCATGAGTTCAATTTAGCGCGTTCATAATTTCATTCCAACTTAGTCATATCCATTTTTGATGACAAAATTAAGGCAATTTTTATGAGGTTTTCGCACCTATGACACTCTTGATTTGTATCCATATATAGAGACCAAACCAAGAAACGAGGCGTTCATCTTGGCTTGTATCGCTAAAGGGACCGAACCAAGACGGACATCAATAGGACGAAGCACACGCAACATTTAAAGAAACCATGCTTACAAGAACCATGCATGCTCTTTGACTCGTACTGCGATGGCCGAGCCGAAGGCGAAAGTTTGGGATAGATATAACATGCTCCTTGGTTTGTACCGCGATGACCGAACCAAGGACAAAATTTTGAGATGGATGCAATATACTCTTTAGCCTGTACCAAAATGGCCAAACCAAAGACAAAATTTTAAGATTAAACCATTCACCTTAGTCTGTACACAATGGCCGGATAAGGGCAAGAATTTTTTTGGGAGATGAAACATGCTCCTTGATTTGTATCATGATGGCCGAACCAAGGACTAGAGGAGAGGAGAAAGAAGAAAGCTCCCTGGTCTGTACCACAATGGCCAAACCAAGGGCTAGAGGAGAGCCATGAATCTCACCTTCAACCTTCCAGCAAGCACCACGCCTGCTTCTTCTTTCTCTCTATCTCCTATGCGTTGTGTGTGTGATTTAGCAGCAGATGGGAAAGACAAATGAAGGACCGACCCTGTGTATGCTGAGTGGGGAGGTAATTATAGGGAGGGTTGGAGCTAGTGCTAATTTTTGGATCGCTGCCGCGCTCGCCTGCCCACGTTCTGTGTACGTGGGATCGTGAGGTGAGATCGTGGGAAGCGTGGGCTGCTCCTTTCCTTTCTCTTATTTCTTTATTGCTAATTAACCGGCAAGGTCCCGTCAGCCAATATGGGCTTAATTAGGCCGAGGTTTTTACAACGTGTAGGTCTTGGGCCCATTGAGCCTAATTATTTGATTAAACTTTAATTGCATGCAGGCATGGCCTGGACTAACACACGTATGGGCCTCTTGATTTAGTTGGAGAACCTAATACACATGCATGCATGTCTATGCATTGATCAGGAAATCAATTACGTATTGAATTATATAGGCCATGTCATGTACGTACAGCTTATACGTGTATGTACGTACGCACGTGTTATCCAATGACTCAATGTTATTATTGGCTTTAGATTATATTTTCTATAAATTTAGTTAATTCACAATGACATTTTTGTGGGGCCATGCTCATACGTGTTATATTTTGCCGATACCGGCACCTGTCTTGGATGCTGGGATTTTACGCTGACATTAGAACTCTACCGTTGGTGATGGTACACGTACGCAAGCTATTTGTCCTCTATATTTCCTTGGGACAACAATTTGATGATTATTATTTTTTCCATCACATTTTATAATTACCGGCTCTTTTCCATGTCCGTAATATCAACATTCAACAATTATTTTCATCAGCCATTGCTTTGAACGATTGACCATTTTTAAATAGTTTCCCTTCATTATTAAATGGATTTTTGCCATTTGCATTTATCTAACTTTTGGTACAGTATTTACACTCTATTTTGTTTTGGTCAAAAACCACGTCAACAGATGCCCCTCGAGGTCTAGGTCCGAAGAGATATTTTGATTCGGGTCCAGAGCTCGAAAAAGGACAACCTTTTTTTATGCTTGGAGTATTTCCATGCGAACATGGGTTCTGGATTTAGTTTTATTAGCATATGATCTTACTCAAGTGTATGCCAGGTATACGTGGATGTGCAGTTTTTTATGTACACAGTGCATTTTTTATTTCAGTTTAGGCTCAGAAGTTTTACTTTTTGGAGCGCACAACTTAACATTGCGAGATTAAACTCATGAAGGTTGGATCAAATTTAACATTTATAAACACACCTATAGTTAGGCTCATATAGCATTGGGGCATTTTCTATGTGCGTAAAAAATGTTTCAATGAGGCTTATAGTTTAGGCTCATATAGCATTGGAGCATTTCTGTGTGTGTTCAAAGTTTTACACGACGCTTGTAGTTTAGGCTCATATATCATTGGAGCATTATATCTCTTTTTCTTCATATATGGCTACTAGTTTATACTCGTATAGCATGGGAGTGTTATATATTTTTGTTTGTCACATGTGGCTACTAGTTTCCACTCATATAACCCGGGATTTTTTATTTTCCATATGAAGGATACACATATCATGCTTTTGTAGTCATGTGGCTAGCGAATCATACTTTGCGTAACACCAAAGTATTTTCTGTCGATGTGTTTGCATCGTGCCAAGAATTTATGTTGGAGTATCTTTTTTGTTCATTTTTGTTGTAACTCTACTCACTGTTTGTAGCCATGGGTCATTGAATGGAATGATTTCGATGAGCAACTTTTTCTTCATGGTTTCCTATGTCGGTGGCTTTGAGGGCCAAGTCCTCAAAATTGATTGGTCACACCCCTTGTTAGTGCCGGCCACACTTGGTAGGAGACTATCCATGGACATCTGTATTGTGCCAACCTCTATGAATTTTTTCTTCACACTGAGGCTTAAAGTTCTCCACCTAATAATAACTTAGAAAGCAATTTTTTTCAGCTTTTTCTTTGTATAGGCCAATTTGGGGAAACATGCGATATTTTTTTATGTTACAAATTATCTAAGAAGGACATCTTGCATTTTTTTCCGAGTCTTGATCGAACATGGTTGTAACTTTATTGTACCAAGGACACAATTAGTTCCGATGAAATTTGAACAATTGTCGAAAGAATATAGCTTTGCTACGTGTCGAATCTTGGTACGCGACAACTATATGAGCTATATGTTAACGTTCGATTGGAGAAGTAGTCAAATCACCATATGGAGGGTATGGTTTGACATACCTTGGTCAGTTGGCATGCTATGTCTCCATATATTGACCCTTATCTTGCTGGGAAATCGCCTATTTTATGATCTCAAGAGTGACACAAGAAGATACATAATTATCTTTGGTCGAAGATGTGTTATTTATTTCCAAGGCTTGCAGATTCTTCTTCCTTTTAATGGAAGAAAACACTTAATTGCGAGAATTGCTCCTCAACAGAAGTTGCTCCTCAACCCGCGGAATTTGTTCCGCATGAGAATTGGCATAACCATATGTACCTGAAGGCCATTGGGTTTGATATTTGGTTGCACTAAATGCACTCTTACTATTTGTATGTCACATGAAAGATCATGGTATGAGCTCATCAACTACTTTTTCGTTGAGAAATTCGGAAGCGTGCGCATTGACACACACACACACACATTATATGATTTTGATGGGTTTGCCCCCAACATTTTATGATATGGAAAGGTTGGATTTATTGCTAACCTGTTGGGAGCAAACTTTTTTTTGCACTAGATATTGAGCGTGCATTTTTTCCCTATGTGCCATTGGATACATGCTTCACATGTAGCATTCTTGGATGATGGTGCCCCTATCCCAATGCTCTTGATTTACCACCATATTTTAATGGTATCTCCCTTTTGTATGTATTTTTCAAGTTGATCATATTTATTGACTAGTATTTTTTTGTTAATTCCCGTGACTTAAAAAAAAGATGATGCTATTAGTCTTGTTTCTCGCTAGACTCGTGAAAGAGTAGCCTTCTTTTTATACGTAAAATATCCATGCTTATACTTTTATCTTGTGAAGCATTGGAGAGTTATTTCGATGATCTAACTTATGTTGATAAGGCGTTCGATCATATGTTTGAAATTGATAGTTCTTTGAGTTACTATGATTTCACAGAAGATATTGTTTGTTGTTAACATATTTCCGTTCAAAAGAAACAAAGGAGCGTAATTGATCCTTTTTCTGTTTTGGTGGTACTCCCGGGTGGGCTTTAGCCACTTGATTATGAGTGCTTCTGCTATTTTCAAGAAACACTTCTGAAATTTAGATCAATCGTTATGTAGGCTGACAATACGATGATTTTTTATGCAGACTTGCATTTCCAGTTTGAGCCGGTGAGGCAAGTTTTGGCGAAATATGATTGATCTTGCACCTTTTGCTCGAGAGAACAATGTATGCTCATAGTTTTGTCTCTTGCAGCATTGGAGCACTTTTAGACATATGGTTATTTAATATGATGTTAGGAGTATTTACTCCCAGATGCACACGTTTGAACTTGAATTTTTTGATGAATATTTGATTTCCATCGATTTGTTGCAGCACAGTTTATACTCTTAAGATGTTGGAGCATATATAAATTTATAATATCTTTTTGTACATTTGGCTAACAATCCATACTCATGTTGCCTTGAATATCTTACTATACTCATGTGATTCAGAGTATTTTGTTTTATGTAGCTCATCTTGTAGGGTTTGATGTACCCTGGCCTCATGATGCAGTATGCATGTTTATATGCAGAACATGCCTCGATGGATGGTCGCCTCGACTCTATGATGTATTTTGTTTTTTTATATATGTTAGTAGCCAAATGATTTCAAGATTCAGCAATCCCTTCCCACTCTTGCTGAAGGGCGAGATGAACTTTACCCATGTATTCCTCGATAGCGGTGATATGTATCTGACGTTTGTGGATGCCTTCAGCCTTAAATGATATTGCATTTTGCTAGCCTTGGACATCTTTGGATGAGTTTGTCCTTAGCATATCGGATAAGGTAAGGTTGATTTTCCCCCAGCATCTTGGGGTAGGATATTCATTTGCTTGCATAAAGTTATATATGGGAGTGCTGTAGATGAACTTCCCTCCCGCGCGCCATGGGGTACCCAGAACAAATTTCCATTTACACGTCTCACAAGTCCTACATATTAGGAGGTGTTTGGATCGAATATTCTCCCAACACCTATGGAGAATATTTTTCTAAAGTCATGCTTAGTACTATAGGAGATTTAGGGTAAAACTTGCTCCCTCCACTCTTTTGAATCTTCTCCCATAAACTTGCATATTTATTTACTTTCGGTGGAGTTGCATCCGTGCAGGGTTGTTGAAAACTTTTTTAGCATGGTGGTGCTATTTTATGACACCACCTTCTTGGCACTAGTATCCCCTTTGAGGCCAACAATACTCAAGCATAGAGATCATCATGGAGCACACATTCCTTGCTAGCCTTGGACATCTTTGGATGAGTTTGTCCTTAGCATATTGCATAAGGTAAGGTTGATTTTCCCCCAACATCTTGGGGTAGGATCTTCATTTGCTTGCATAAAGTTATATATGGGAGTGCTGTAGATGAACTTCCTCCCATGCCATGGGGTACCCAGAACAAATTTCCATTTCCACGTCTCACATGTCCTACATATTAGGAGGTGTTTGGATCGAATATTCTCCCAACACCTATGGAGAATATTTTTCTAAAGTCATGCTTAGTACAATAGGAGATTTAGGGTAAAACTTGCTCCCTGCACTCTTTTGAATCTTCTCCCATAAACTTGCATATTTATTTACTTTCAGTGGAGTTGCATCCGTCTGGGGTTGTTGAAAACTAATTTAGCATGGTGGTGCTCTTTTACGACACCACCTTCTTGGCGCTAGTATCCCCTTTGGGCCCAACAATATTCAAGCATAGAGATCATCATGGAGCACACATTCCTTGCTAGCCTTGGACATCTTTTGATGAGTTTGTCTTTAGCATATTGGATAAGGTAAGGTTGATTTTCCCCCAACATCTTGGGGTAGGATCTTCATTTGCTTGCATAAAGGTATATATGGGAGTCTTTGTAGATGAACTTCCCTCCCGCGCGCCATGGGGTACCCAGAACAAATTTCCAATTCCACGTCTCACAAGTCCTACATATTAGGAGGTGTTTGGATCGAATATTCTCCCAACACCTATGGAGAATATTTTTCTAAAGTCATGCTTAGTACAATAGGAGATTTAGGGTAAAACTTGCTCCCTGCACTCTTTTGAATCTTCTCCCATAAACTTGCATATTTATTTACTTTCAGTTGAGTTGCATCCGTCTGGGGTTGTTGAAAACTTTTTTAGCATGGTGGTGCTCTTTTATGACACCACCTTCTTGGCGCTAGTATCCCCTTTGGGCCCAACAATATTCAAGCATAGAGATCATCATGGAGCACACATTCCTTACTAGCCTTGGACATCTTTTGATGAGTTTGTCTTTAGCATATTGGATAAGGTAAGGTTGATTTTCCTCCAACATCTTGGGGTAGGATCTTCATTTGCTTGCATAAAGTTATATATGGGAGTGCTGTAGATGAACTTCCCTCCCAGCATATGGGGTACCAGTAACAAATTTCCATTTCCACGTCTCACAAGTCCTACATATTAGGAGGTGTTTGGATCGAATATTCTCCCAACACCTATGGAGAATATTTTTCTAAAGTCATGCTTAGTACAATAGCAGATTTAGGGTAAAACTTGCTCCCTGCACTCTTTTGAATCTTCTCCCATAAACTTGCATATTTATTTACTTTCAGTGGAGTTGCATCCGTCTGGGGTTGTTGAAAACTTTTTTAACATGGTGGTGCTATTTTATGAGACCACCTTCTTGGCTCTAGTATCCCCTTTGAGGCCAACAATACTCAAGCATAGAGATCATCATGGAGCACACATTCCTTGCTAGCCTTGGACATCTTTGGATGAGTTTCTCCTTAGCATATTGCATAAGGTAAGGTTGATTTTCCCCCAACATCTTGGGGTAGGATCTTCATTTGCTTGCATAAAGTTATATATGGGAGTCTTTGTAGATGAACTTCCCTCCCATGGCCATGGGGTACCCAGAACAAATTTCCATTTCCACGTCTCACAAGTCCTACATATTAGGAGGAGTTTGGATAGAACATTCTCCCAACACAAATGGAGAAAATATTTCTAAAGTCATGCTTAGTACAATAGGAGATTTAGGGTAAAATTTGCTCCCTGCACTCTTTTGAATCTTCTCCCATAAACTTGCATATTTATTTACTTTCAGTGGAGTTGCATCCGTCTGGGGTTGTTGAAAACTTTTTTAGCATGGTGGTGCTCTTTTATGACACCACCTTCTTGGCGCTAGTATCCCCTTTGGGCCCAACAATATTCAAGCATAGAGATCATCATGGAGCACACATTCCTTGCTAGCCTTGGACATCTTTTGATGAGTTTGTCTTTAGCATATTGGATAAGGTAAGGTTGATTTTCCCCCAACATCTTGGGGTAGGATCTTCATTTGCTTGCATAAAGTTATATATGGGAGTGCTGTAGATGAACTTCCCTCCCGCGCGCCATGGGGTACCCAGAACAAATTTCCATTTCCACGTCTCACAAGTCCTACATATTAGGAGGTGTTTGGATCGAATATTCTCCCAACACCTATGGAGAATATTTTTCTAAAGTCATGCTTAGTACAATAGGAGATTTAGGGTAAAACTTGCTCCCTGCACTCTTTTGAATCTTCTCCCATAAACTTGCATATTTATTTACTTTCAGTGGAGTTGCATCCGTCTGGGGTTGTTGAAAACTTTTTTAACATGGTGGTGCTATTTTATGACACCACCTTCTTGGCGCTAGTATCCCCTTTGAGGCCAACAATACTCAAGCATAGAGATCATCATGGAGCACACATTCCTTGCTAGCCTTGGACATCTTTGGATGAGTTTCTCCTTAGCATATTGCATAAGGTAAGGTTGATTTTCCCCCAACATCTTGGGGTAGGATCTTCATTTGCTTGCATAAAGTTATATATGGGAGTGCTGTAGATGAACTTCCCTCCCGCGCGCCATGGGGTACCCAGAACAAATTTCCATTTCCACGTCTCACAAGTCCTACATATTAGGAGGTGTTTGGATCGAACATTCTCCCAACACCTATGGAGAATATTTTTCTAAAGTCATGCTTAGTACAATAGGAGATTTAGGGTAAAACTTGCTCCCTGCACTCTTTTGAATCTTCTCCCATAAACTTGCATATTTATTTACTTCCAGTGGAGTTGCATCTGTCTGGGGTTGTTGAAAACTTTTTTAGCATGGTGGTGCTCTTTTATGACACCACCTTCTTGGCGCTAGTATCCCCTTTGAGGCCAACAATACTCAAGCATAGAGATCATCAGGGAGCACACATTCCTTGCTAGCCTTGGACATCTTTGGATGAGTTTGTCCTTAGCATATTGGATAAGGTAAGGTTGATTTTCCCCCAACACCTTGGGGTAGGATCTTCATTTGCTTGCATAAAGTTATATATGGGAGTGCTGTAGATGAACTTCCCTCCCGCGCGCCATGGGGTACCCAGAACAAATTTCCATTTCCACGTCTCACAAGTCCTACATATTAGGAGGTGTTTGGATCGAATATTATCCCGACACCTATGGAGAATATTTTTCTAAAGTCATGCTTAGTACTATAGGAGATTTAGGGTAAAACTTGCTCCCTGCACTCTTTTGAATCTTCTCCCATAAACTTGCATATTTATTTACTTTCGGTGGAGTTGCATCCGTCTGCAGGGTTTTTGAAAACTTTTTTTGCATGGTGGTGCTCTTTTATGACACCACCTTCTTGGCGCTAGTATCCCCTTTGGGCCCAACAATATTCAAGCATAGAGATCATCATGGAGCACACATTCCTTGCTAGCCTTGGACATCTTTGGATGAGTTTGTCCTTATCATATTGGATAAGGTAAGGTTGATTTTCCCCCAACATCTTGGGGTAGGATCTTCATTTGCTTGCATAAAGTTATATATGGGAGTGTTGTAGATGAACTTCCCTCCCGCGCGCCATGGGGTACCCAGAACAAATTTCCATTTCCACGTCTCACAAGTCCTACATATTAGGAGGTGTTTGGATCGAATATTCTCCCAACACCTATGGAGAATATTTTTCTAAAGTCATGCTTAGTACTATAGGAGATTTAGGGTAAAACTTGCTCCCTGCACTCTTTTGAATCTTCTCCCATAAACTTGCATATTTATTTACTTTCAGTGGAGTTGCATCCGTCTGGGGTTGTTGAAAACTTTTTTAGCATGGTGGTACTCTTTTATGACACCACCTTCTTGGCGCTAGTATCCCCTTTGGGCCCAACAATATTCAAGCATAGAGATCATCATGGAGCACAAATTCCTTCTTCAAAATTGATAGGAATGAGTCATTCTCATATTTGTGTTTCATTTTATTTTGCCTTTTATTATATGGCATTTTACTTCGCGATGGGAAACTATGTCATTCTTTATGTTCGACTCGTTGTTATAACCATTAAAAAATGATTTTTATGTCTTGAGTAGTTGAAGCATGGTTCGTATTTTCTGTGTGTGATTTTTTTTCATTAGGTGCACATAATGAAGCAACATTTGTATTGCGGGCATTAATGCAAAATATATGTCATTTCCCTTCAGATTCACTTGTCTTCGATGAGAACAAAATTATGATGATACAAGAACATTTTCTTCCCTGCATCACACATTAAAAAAATGCACCTAGTGAAATAGTCATAACCATTATATAAAGAAACAATGGTCATGTACATCCTTTTCTTCGATAAAGACTGAAAAACCTTTTTCTTACATATTTCACCTAGGAACAAACCTTTCAACGAGTTCTAAGATAACCGGTTATGTTGGGATGTCGCATGTAAACCTCGAAACTCGCATAGGCATCCAAGCATGCATACTTGATCTGGTCATGATCCAGGTTGGACTTTTCCCACTGACTTACAATGATGCTTTTGTCCTTGTTAAGACTTATGTTTGCAACCTTCTTTGCTAGCTTCTCCAATGATGCCAAATTGCTTGCTTTTTGGTTAGGAACCTTGATACCTAGTCCCTGCACGTCAACAGGTTTTCTGATACCCAAGTTATAGAACTTGAGTTTTTCTATGTAATTTCCAATGTCGGCACCCGCAAATTTGACTGTGTCATTCTCAAGAAAGTTGCGCAGAAGTGGAGGGATAAAACTCCTGGCATGAGCCTGGTATAGCTGGTAAATTAGGCAATGCTTTCCCACACAAAGCTGCAAGACAGCAATGCGTTGTGGCTCTTGATTAGAGAGAGAAACTTGTTGCTCAAGTGGAAGCTTTTTATGCTCTGTGATGTTCACAAATCTGGTGTATTCACAGTCAAGGCCGACAACATGCCACTTGGCATGGTTAAGACACTTCTTCCAGATGAACCGTATGAAGGAAACAACTGTTGAAGGGTTACTAGTCACCGTAGTATGAATTCTTATACCGCCCTTGCCGATATGAAAAAGGCGGTCTGGATGATTGTTGTCCACACTCTTGGGAAATCGAACACGAACTTTGCCAACCTTAATATTGCGAAGGTTGACATGGCGAACATTTCTTCACCGATGTTCACGGCACACCAACTCAAACGAAGTCTGAGAGAAATCACATGCAATGGGTGTTGATGACAACAAGGGCTTTGAAAATGTAGATGCTGGGTTCACATGACATGTTTCATAGCCATGGGAATTGGGGTGCTCTTTCTTGCATTTGAGGGAAAACTTGAGAACCGTCTCAGAGCATTCTCCACAGGATTTATCGGCCAGAGGAAGAATAGGCTCTGAAGCATCAACTTGAACTTTATTCTGAACCTTTGACGCCCTTCCATATAGAAATGACGAGGAGGGAAATATAATCATGGTATTACAACCATTCATAGGTTTCTCATAGTGGAGTTTGTCCATTGTCTTCCCTTTTCCTTCTTTTTCTATCCTCATACTTCCTCCAAACTTGAGTGGAGAGAAGGCTTCCATTCGTTTGTCATGTTCAGTCGGTGATGCAGTCATACTATCTAGATGCTGATTTGTTGAAGTCACACATGGACCAACTGGCACATTAAGCCAAATGTCTCCAATGCAGAGCACGGCCGACTGTGGCACTTGACCTTCCATACCTTCGAATAAAGAAAACTTCATATCAGTTTTCCTTGAGTATATTTAGCGTACACAATGTTTATATATTTTGTGTACTTTAGAAATTCATATCTTGCAATCCTATGTTGGAATTCAAAGATGAGGGGAGAAATAGGTCCCACCGGGCGTGCCAGAATTTGATGATGGGAAAATGGCGGGCGTGAAACACGCGTCCACGTCATTGATACAGAATGAATATATTTAAATGCATAAAAAAAATAGAATCAAACATTGTAGGTACATTATTTCCAGAACTCTTACATTTACATAAAAATTCTGTTAATTACATCTCCGAAGAGAAAACCCCTGATTAAGAATTCCAACATATCTATTACATAGGATTGCATCACATTCCTATTACAACATACTACAAGAGAAATCCTCCTCACGGTCGACGACGAACTCCTTCTTGGTGAGCTTGAAGTCTGGTTCCATGCAAGTACTCCTCTATGATTTTATGTGTGATGTTTGGGAATATGTTTTCCTAGCATGCAATAATTTGTGTGTGTTCAACCTCATTTATATGCGGAATGCAGGTTGATTTTGGCTAGGCATAGTTTTATCCTACATTTAGCATATAGGATATGTATATATTTTTCTTTGGGAATTTTATATGACATCTTTGGTTTTGGTGGCATGGATACATGTGACATGCCAATTTTAATAAGTTTTGCATCATCACATTACTACTATCACCGCATACGACACTAATGTGGTGCCGGTGTGTAGCGTAATGGACTAAAGCTTTCGACACAATTTTGATGCTTTTTATGGTGCATATGATATGTGCCATATTTTGTTGACTTTGACTTCACACGGTATCAAAACTAAGCACGCAGCGGTGCAATGATATAGCCTTTACGTATAGCTTGACCCGAATGGAGTTTGTTTATGATATTTTTTATTTGTTTAAAGCCTATGTGGGCTACATGAAATATGCCTTATCATGTATTTTGCATGAATTTTGTATGCATATGTGGATGTGGAGTGAACTTATTTTTATTAAGTTCTGCTTTACCTGTATTACTACTAACACCGCGTGGCACTAAGATAATGCCCTCATGCAGCGTAACCAAACAAAGGTTTGTGGAGCAATTATGGTGTTGCTTGAGTCGTATCACATCTATCATTTTTTTATGTTTGTACCTCACATGGTATTAGCACTAACTTCACATAGCATCATTTCATTTGCGCTAGTGTGTAGCATAACCCAAGTAAAGTGAGTTTGTGATATCCATTTATGACGATGCTAATAGTTTAGGCTCTTATAGCATTGGAGCATTCCATGACATATTTTATTTTACTTTGGCCAGAATATGTGGCCTGAATATTTTGTTTAATTTTCTCTCACTTGTATTACTACTAATACCGCGTGGCATTAAGATAATGCCCGCGTGTAGTGTAACCAAGTAAGATTGATTTTTATGATGCAACATGTTTTATAATCCATCTTGCATGATTTTGGTTTCTGGGTGTGTAACATGAACACATTTTTTAATTAAGTTTTGCCCTACTCGTATTACTACTAACGTCGCGTGGCATTAAGATAATGCCCGCGTGCAGCGTAACCAAGTGAGGGAATATATTTTTATGCTCTTGTTTGTATTGCAACTAGCGTGACACATAATGCCCGTAGCGCAACCAAACAAGAGTTTATCATGAGTTCGGTTTAAGCGGCGTTCGTAATTTCATTCCAACTTAGTCATATCCATTTTTTATGATGACAAAATTAGTGCAATTTTTTATGAGGTTTTCGCACTTGACACTCTCTTGGTTTGTACCCGTATAGAGACCAAACCAAGGAACGAGGCGTTCATCTTGGTTTGTATCACTAAAGGGACCGAACCAAGACGGAGATCAATAGGACGAAGCGCATGGAACATTTAAAGGAACCGTGTTTACAAGAATCAGGCATGCTCCTTGACTCGTACCGTGATGGCCGAACCAAAGGCAACAATTTGGGGTGTACATAACATGTCCCTTGGTTTGTACCGTGATGGCCGAACCAAGGACAAAAATTTGAGATGGATTAAACATGCACCTTAGTGCATGCGCGATGGGCCGGACTAAGGGCAGCGGATTTGGAGAGATGAAACATGCTCCTTGATTTGTACCACGATGGCTGAACCAAGGAAAAAAATTGAGATGGATTAAACATGCACCTTAGTATGCATGTATCGTGATGGCGGACTAAGGGCGAGAATTTGGAGAGATGAAACATGCTCCTTGATTTGTACCACGATGGCGAACCAAGGGCTAGAGTTTTGAGAGGAGGAAGAAGAAAGCTCCACGATACATACCACAATGGCCGTCGGGGGCTAGGAAGAGCCATGAATCTCACCTTCAACCTTGCAGCAAGCACCACGCCTGCCTCTTCTTTCTCTATGTGCTTTTATATGAGTTATGGTGTGTAGTAGTATATTGCTACTAGAGGAGGAAGAAGACCAAAGAACTCTGTAGCAAAAAAATGAATCCCTCGCGCTGCACGCTCCGTCCCTATAAATAGCTGGCTCCCAGTGCAGGCGTGAGGATTCATTTTTGCTCGAGTTCATAGAAATCACCAAAAGCAAAAGAATGGTATGATAAAATGAGTTCTCTATCTGATACAAACCAAGACAGTGTCATGTTTGGAGGAATCAGATGGTATGATGTGCCCATGCTGGAGCCTGGGGCTCGACGGCAAGGACTAAAGGCATTTCCTCTGCCATGGGGGCGGCCGTCCCTACGGCCAGGGCTTGACGCCCTGCCGGAGTCGGTTGCCCCTCAGCAGGCTCGGGGTCCACGGCAACATCCTTGCCGGCGGGCCCCGGGGGCTGCAGGAAAGTACTTGCCGGCGCCTGATTTCCTTTGGTTATTCTGCTCTGTTGATGGTTCAACGGATGGTTGAGTTAACCGAAGAACAAAAGTACCTGGTTCCACAGGTAGTTTGAAGGCAACGCGCTTGGACATGTAGTCGGTGATGTTGTTCTCCACTCGGGGAACATACTCCGCTTGTATACCGTCAAAGCGCTCCTCCAGCTTCCTCACCTCATCTACGTAGGCCTCCATCAACGGGCTTTGATAATATTTGTTGACTTTCCTGACGACAAGCTGTGAATCACCTCTGACGATGAGCTTCTTGATCCAGAGGTCTGCCGCGATCCTGAGACCAGCAAGCAACCCCTCGTATTCAGCAGTGTTGTTCTTGGACATCTCGCTGGGAAAGTGCATCTGGATTACATACTTGAGGCGCTCTCCGGTGGGCGCAACGAGTAGCACACCAGCACCAGCGTCTTGTAGCGAGAAAGCCCCGTCAAAGTACATAATCCAGTTGAGACTTGCTTCCTTGCCTGGGAGAGTGGTCTCCTAGATCTGTTCGTCGGGCGTTGAGGTCCACTCCACAATGAACTCTGCCAAGACTCTGCTCTGGATTGTCGAAGTACTTTCAAACTTCAAACCAATGCTCGACAGTTCCAAGGCCCACTCCACGATCCTCTCAGTCGCGTCTGGGTTATGCAGTTTCGGTTGCAGCGGGAGGCGGGTGACGACGGTGATTTCGTGGGCTTGGAAGTAATGACGCGGCTTCCTCAAGGCCATAAGGAGGCCGAAGAGCAATTTCTGCACACCAAAGTACCTTGACCTAGCCCCCTGCAAGAGGGAGCTGACAAAGTAAACCGGGTGTTGCATCATCTTGTTCCTTTGCACCACTTCATTTGGTTGCGCGAGCCTCGTCCCGATGGCGTCAGACCCTGCCGGGGGCCTTGCCTTGCCAGTACCAAGCCCTGCCGGGGGGAGCTCTGGCTCGCTATCCGCCAGTGTTGCCATTGCCACTGCCTCTTCATCGACCTCCCTCTGTGCCACTAGCGTGGCGCTGACCACTTGATTCGTTGCCGCTAGATACAGCAGCAATGGCTCTTGTGGCTTAGGCGCAACTAGTATCGGTGTAGAGGAGAGGTATTTCTTCAAATCCTGCAGCTCTTCTTCGGCCTCTCGGGTCCATTCCATTGGGCCTGCCTTTTTCAAGATTTTGAAAAAGGGAAGGGCACGCTCAGCAGACTTGGAGATGAATCTTCTCATGGTGGCAACACAGCCAATGAGCCGACTCACGTCCTTGATCCGCTTGGGCGCCTCAATCTGCTCAATAGCCTTGACCTTGTCTAGGTTCGCCTCGATCTCACGTTGTGACAGAAAGAACCCGAGAAGTTTGCCGGACGGAACACCAAAGACACACTTCTCAAGCTTCAACTTGAGGTTAATCTTGCGCAGATTTGCAAACGTCTCTTCTAAATCTTGCACGAGTGTCGCCTTGTCCTTGGTTTTGACCACTGTGTCATCCATATAAGCTTCCATATTTCTATGTAGCTGGGGCTCAAAACCAATTTGTACTGCTCTTGCAAACGTTGAGCCAGCACTCTTCAACCCGAAAGGCATTCGCAAAAAGCAAAATGTACCACATGGGGTGATGAATGCTGGCTTTTCCTCATCTTCTCTTGTCATGAAGATCTGGTGGTATCCTGAGTAGGCATCGAGGTACGATAACAAGTCGCATCCGGCCGTGGAGTCAACAATCTTTTCAATGCGCGACAATGGGAAAGGGTCCTTTGGAAATGCCTTATTGATATCTGTGTAATCAATACATAGCCTCCAGTTCCCATTCGCCTTGCGCACCACCACCGGATTGGCCAACCACGTCGGATGGAGTACTCCTCTCACCAAGCCGGCCACTTCCAACTTCCTGATCTCCTTTGTGATGAACTCCTGCCTTTCCGAAGCTTGCTTCCTGACCTTCTGCTTGATGGGTCGCGCATGAGGACAGAGAGCAAGATGGTGCTCAATCACATCCCTAGGAACGCCGGGGATGTCGGATGCTTTCCATGCAAATACATCGACATTCGCCCGCAGGAAAGCGACGAGCGTGCCTTCCTATTTTCGGTCCAGGGTGGAGTTTTAAGATGAAAGCCCCTCCCGTGCCGTCCTCCTTGACGGACACCTTTTTGGTCTCTGGTGGTGCAGCTCTGGATTTCTTGCTCTTGCCGGTGGAGCTCTCTGGCACGTCCTCGACGGGAGCACAACACTCCAAAGAGGTGGGCTTGCCGGAGTGGGTGCGACGGGTCCTGCTGGTCTTCTTCCCTCCCGGGGCTTCAGCGGCAGGAGCAAGTGCCTTGGCGGCATTCGCTGCAACTGCTTCCCGATAGAGTTGGTCGGCGCAGATCAGCGCGTCCTTCGTGTCGGAGGGGACGGTGATGATGGTCATCGGCCCAAGCATCTTCAGCGTGTTGTAGGCATAATGCGACGCCGCCACGAACTTGGCTAGTGCCGGGCGGCCGAGGATCCCATTGTAGGGCAAGGGGATCTCGGCTACATCAAAGACAATCCTCTCCGTCCTATAGTTCAACTTGCCTCCAAACGTCACAGGCAGCGTGACCTTGTCCTTCGGCTGACTCCTTTCCGGGTTGACCCCTTGAAACGTGCCCGTCTCCTCGAGGTCTCAATCAGGGATCTACAGCCTTTTGGTCACAACAGGCAAGATCAAGTTCAGACCGGCCCCGCCGTCAACCATCATCTTTGTCACATTGAGGTTGCATATCATTGGTGAAACCAACAATGGCAAACACCCAACCGCATTTGTGCGATCAGGGTGGTCCTCGGTGTCAAAGATGATAGGCGTGCTGGACCACTTCAGTGGCTTCTGAGCGTCGAATGATGGCTCTGCTGCTGTGATCTCACGCGCCCACTGCTTGAGCTGGTGGTGAGAGGTATGCAGCGAGGCGCCACCATCGACGCACATGGCCTCCGTAGCTTTCTGGAACTCATGCTCGCCAGACTCGTCGTCCTCGTCATGATCATCATCTTCTTGCTTCTTGTCGCGGCCCCGAGCGGGCCTCTCTTGCTGGTTATCCTTTCCGCGACGGCCTCCTTGGCCGCCACGCTTCTTTCCGAATCCTTCGGCACCATCCTGACCCTTCTCCTTGTCCCACCTCTCATACTCGGCTTTTTGCTTTTCAGCAAGCAGCTCGACTTTCCAGCAGTTCTGGAGGTCATGGCCCTTGGTGCAGTGGATCTTGTAGTATTGCTTGTCGGAGCCTCCTGGTTTGTCAGCAGCCGCTAAGGCTCGGCAAGCGGCGCACCCGGCAATTTCCTTGTAGGGGTCGTTTCCCTCGACGGCAAGCACGACCTTGCCCTTGCCCTTTCTATTGTGGCGCTGGCCCTTCTTCCTCGGGGTGGCTGTGCCTTCGTCTGTGGAGTCGGTATCCGCGCCGGCATCCTTGCCGGGGTACTTCCTCCCCTCTTCAGCTCGAGCGCACCTACTGGCCAGAACATAGAGTTCGGCCACATCCTTGACCTTGTTCATTGCCATCTCTTCAAGCATCTTGCGGTTGCGCACATTCTGATGAAATGCGCTAATCACGGCGGCGGGATGAACATCTGGGATGTTGTACTGCACTCGGCTGAACCTCTGTATGTACTTGTGCAGGGTTTCACCTTCCTTTTGGGGGATGATATGCAAATCGCTTGCCTGGCCATGAGCTTGGTGGCCCCCGATGAAGGCGCCAACGAACTCATGGCACAAATCCGACCAAGAAGAAATGGAATCTGCCGGCAAGTGCATCAACCATGACATAACATTGGGTTTAAGTGCCAACGGGAAGTAATTGGCAAGCACCTTGTCGTCGCGGGCTCCGGCAGCTTGCATCGCGATGGTGTAGATGCTGAGGAACTCTGACTGGTGGGTCTTTCCGTTGTACTTTTTGCCAACGTCGGGCTTGAACGTGCGGTGGGAGGGCCACTGGAACTGCCGCAGCTCACGGGTAAAAGCTGGGCAACCCACCTCGTAGGGTAGGCCGCCAGAGCCTCCCGGTACTGGGTGGTCCGTAGTGGGTCCCGCTCGCCTATCTGACTGGTGGCGTGCGTCGTGCCGGCGCTCGATGGTGGTTCGAGCGTCTTCATGGGCACGCTCCCAAAGAACTTGGTGCTGATCGCGGTGGGTCCATGGGTCGGACGACGCTATGGAAATGTTATCACAAGTGTCATCACGACGGCCGGCACCTTCGGCGACGGACGTGGGGGAGGAGAGTGCACCGTGGCTGCAGCGTCTCCGGTCCTTCCACCACTGGCATGCGGTGGCTCAACGGAGCGCCGGCCTGAGGGCCCCACTAGTTGCGGCCCATTTTCGTTGGCAACGCCAACGAAGCTTCGGATGGTGGCTCTCCACTCGTCGAGCTTCTCTGCAGCAGGAGGAAAGTCGAGGAGCAACTGCGCGCGCGCCAAAGCTTTGGCTGGTGTGGATGGCGGTGAAAGCTGCGTGGACCATGACGCGCTCCGTCTTCTAACCACATTAGAAGGAGTTCTATCACGGCCTGGCGGCTGTGCGCCATTTTCGCCAGCGTCTCGGCGTGCATGCTTGCCTTCTACGTCCCAGGACTCTTCCCGCGGCGGCGCCCAGTGTCACCGGCATGGTGACGCTGCTCATCGCACGCACCCTAGGAGGAGCGTGTGGTGGGCGCCGGCGTAGGCGTTTTGGAGGTCACCGCGCCGCCCCTGGAGGGCTCCGCGCCGCCTGCGGGGGCCCCGGCTCCGTCTTTGTATTTTGCGGCGTGCGGACTGTCGTCCCGCGCACGAACGACGCCGCTCGCCAGGCTTTGACTGCCGGAGCGATGCGGGTGTTCGCGGGCCGCGCCTCAGCTTCCGTCGGCGACCGCCTCGCCACTCGCCCGCACTGGTACGGGTCGTTCGGCTCCCGACGAACCGATCGCCGTGACCGTCTTCTTCTTGGGAGCCATGGTTATCAGGAACTACTAGACCAACTGCTAGACCAGATTCTCAAAACTGCGCGCCCCTACCTAGCGCGGCAAAGATATCGGTGGAAACGACACTGGGTCACTGGGATCCCTTCTACGGTTTACGGGCGCAGGGTTGTGCAAAGAGCAGGTCTAGGAGCCAGCATAAAGTTCGTTTACCCAGGTTCGAGCCGCAAGGATGCGTAAAACCCTAGTCCTGCTTTGGTGTATGTATTTGAGTGTTCTTGAGTTCTTGAACTAGCTACGGTACGTGTCTAGTCCAAAAGATCTGAATCCCTCTCCTGGTCGCCTCGGGCCTCCTTTTATAGAAAAAAGGGGTTGCCACAGTGGCACACAGGAGGTGGAAAGGTGTACTGTGGATGAGTCTATCCTATGGCACCATCGGACAAACGCATTTAATGTGCTGCCGACATGCCCCTCTTGCTTTATCGGGGACGACAAGGAAGCTCGTCCTAGATGTCGCCGCCTCGCCTGGCTGCAACGCGCGTTTGAGCCGACGAGGTGTTGTAGCGCCACGTTGGCTGGCTGCTGGGCTGGTGCGGTGGCGGAGTCTTCACGAAGATCTGCATGCCACCACGCAGGTGCTAGCTGAGTCGGTGTAGAGGCCGCACGCTACCACGCAGGTGCCTGCCCAGCTAGTTGAGGTAGCAGCTGCATGGGAGCGGCGGTGTAGTCTTGGCAGATGTGGGCCTGGCCGCGGCCCCGTCAGTGTCTTCGGCAAGGGCCTTGTCGGTGCCCCGACAAGGGTCTTGCCGTGGCATCGTGGTCTTCCCCGACAAGGGTCTTGCCGGGGGTCTTGTGGATCTCCTCGGCAAGGATCTCGCCGAGGATCATCGTCTTCTGGTCCTCATCTGACCTTGTGTGTCTATGATCTTGACAAAGATCTGCATGGCACCACAGAGGTGCCTCCCGAGCCTTGGCTCCAATGTGGTTGTCGGTGGCGTTGGAACCCTCGGGCTCAAGAGCGGCTTGCTCTGCTGGCGTCGGGCAAGTTGCTACGGCAAGGCTCTTCCCGGGGCTGCAGAGGCTGCCCCGACAAGGATCTTGCTGGGGGAGCCCACCTCACCCTCTTGCTCTTTGTGTTTCTTGGTCTTGGTTTTGCTCCGCCCGTCTTGTGCCTTTGGCTTCCCTCTTCTGCCCTGCTCAGTGTGGCCGCGGGCACGGCTCTGACTGCCCGTGCACAAGTAAAGGGGTCAAAAGGAGAGCCCCTACTTTTGTACACCGACAGCCCGAGTGTTAGAAATGCGAGATTCTCTAAACCTTATATAGGGTAATGATTTGGGTGTGGAATGGATTGATCACCATACCCACTTACTCTCATCATTAGCTCTTGCTATTTGGAATGGTAAATCTGAGTGACTTACCCATAGAAGAGAGACGGCGATATTGAGACCTTGTTTAAATCTTAGAATGGTAGGACGATTGACCCCTGTACAGGCAACCATTGCCAATCGTAGGTTATATGGTGAGATTTAGCCCAGACCCATTTCCTGTAGGAGAAACCACGAATTGTTGACCACCATGAGATATCGATAGTTGTTTAGTATTGGTGACAGACCTGTCACATGTGAAGACCCAGTCTCGGAAGAACCTTACTCTGCTGAAAGGACACAAGAATTTGAGGAAAAGGTTATGTACTTACCGGAAGAGCACCAATGATCGAGTTATTCCGAAGATACAAGAAGACCGTCATTGTCAATCCTAAGGATGGAGTACCTGAGTTTTGAGAAAAGCGTAACCATGCTTATAAGTGTGGTAGCACCCGAGACCTTTCCTATCAATGGATGTGCCGGAAGACCCCCATTTAACATTTCTTGCTAACGTCTTCGAATCTCGAGGAAGAGATTCATTTTAAATGTGGTAGGTTTGTAACATTCCAAAATTCTAAATTTTTGGAATGTTATACTCCCTCCGTTCCTTGATATAAGGTGTATAGATTTTTGAGAAGAAGTCCAAAATATAAGGTGTATTGCGTTTCACCACTCGTTTGAATAATTTTTTAAGGGATTTGATTACATTTCCTTATAAAGGGCAAGCTCCTCTATTTTCTCATGTCAATTAGTCATGTGCAATCTCGCCCAAAACTTGTGAAATTATCCATCCACGTGCGTTCTTTAATTTCCGTGCTTGTTTAGGAATGGAGGGAGTATTAAATATATAATTATGTTTGTTTGTTTGATTGTATGCTTGATTGTTTGGTTGAAAGTGGGTGGAATTTGAAACTTTGTGAAAAAAAATCAAATGAGAGGGAATAAAAGGACTTCCCAAAATTTTCTATTTGAATCCTTATCTAATTTTTAGTTTGAAGCTTGTCCAAAAATATTCTCTGATAAAATAATAATATGAGAGGAGTAATATGACACTCCAAAAATCAGAGACAATATTTGACAATCTATTTGAAACTCAAATTCTATTTCATTTTGGAGTTATTGCAAAAAATGTTAACTTAAAGTATTTTATTTGGTCTTGAAAATATGTTCATGTTTTAGGAATTTGTATTCTGAAAATTTTGATATACTATATGTATATAGAATATTTTCATTTATTTCCCCCTTTTTTTTCTCTCACTATTTTAGAAAACAACAAAACACGCTAGCCAGCCGCTTGTCAGGCCGAGGCCTAGCCAAGATCTCTCGGTCCAATTGCCCATCCACCGCTTAGCGAGGTCGGCCCACAAAGCTGAGAGAAACCAAGCGCTTGCCTAAAAAAATAGAGAGAGAAAACCCCAACAATGCACGATCTCTCCCCCATGTTTTTTTTCTGATCGCTGGACCCCACCCTATTCTTTATTCTTCTCCACGTACCTGTACATGCTAACGACGACGTTGCCACCTCGTCTGATCTTCGTGGGAACCCTATCCTGAGTCAACCCCTCGTTCAAGCTTCATGTCCTATAAATAGCCACGACCCTCCTCTTCCGATTCCCCATGAAACCCCTCGCCAAAAACAACTGTATCGCAGGCCCTCGTCGTTTGGATCTCGCCAGAGTTCACGTGGTTCGTTGGTCGATTCCGATGCGTGTATGCATCTTCGAAACTTTTCCTTCCATAGATTACTACCCCTCGTTGTTGCGAACCTCTTTGAAATGTTTTTGACATCCAGGTAGCACCGGAGCCACTACCTCGAGCTCACAATGCCGCTGGAGTTCACGAAGTTCAACTCGACGCTACGCTCGACCCCGACGTCCCCTCACCTCATGATCCACAGAAAATCGAACGCCCCAGAACTTCCGCATTGCCTGGACATCATCACCGACGCCGCAGACGACCAAAGCCCCGCCGCCCACCAGCCTCTTCTTCTCTAACACACCCATTTCTTCTCTGTAAGCACGTACCGTCCTCTATTCGCTCCTGTTGTTTTCTTTCCTAGATCGAATTGTTATGTTAGATTAGATTAGTTTAGTAGATCTTGTTTTTAGAACGGTTTTTTCTTTGAGGTTTAGTACGGTTCAGATCAAACCAGCCGATCGGTTTTATTCTATAAAACGCACGTGTATGTTTTGTTAAGTTCTCGCCCAAGCGCTATTTAGTTATCGACTGCATGCCCCGTAGGCCCAGTTACAGCCTGCTATGTAGCTCGCGCATCATCTGTTTTCTGTTTTTCGTTTCTGTTTTTAGTTTTAGATTCGTTTTTTTATATCTTTAGATCTAAACTCCGATTTTGATGATCCTTTTTTCTACGGATTCATGAAAATCCCATCTATCCCGTGGACACAACAAAAACTATTTTTGAACTTTGTAAATTTTGAATTCAAACAGATTTGTTACAAACATTAGATTGCTAATAACTTTTATTTGAAAATAGCCTTTTGATTAATTCTTTTTGCTAGTGATCACTTGGTCTTTTGTCTAAAAGTAGGCCTTTTAAAATTAGTTTTTGTTTACTTTAAATTAGGATTTTAGGCCAAACAGTACTGTTTTATATAGTTTAGTGTTATTTTCTTTTTTCTTAGCATTTAAATGTTTTTAATTAAAACTTTATGTCACTTTTGACAAATTTAGTTTTGTTTCTGTTATTTAACAATAGACTATTTTGTTCTTATTTTAAATAAGAAAATATTTTCTTCAGTTTTGTAAGAAAACTCTGTTAGGTCCTAGATAGAGTTATATAGTAGCTTTTTATTTGTTTCTTTTTGCAAATAAAATTTTATGAGAAATACTTTCTGTTAAATTAGTTGTGTTACATTTTTCTTTTTTGTTAATTTATTAGTTTAGAGTTTTAATTGATGTTAAGTTTTTGCTTAATGCAAAACTATATTAGATGTTGGTAGTAGAGTCTTAGACTTTTCTGTAGTAGTTTTCTTTGTAGTTTTCTTTGAAGTTTTCTTTGGAATTTATTTGAGTTTTATTATTGAGTTTTTATTTGTTTTTTATTGAGTGTTAATGTGATTGATAGAATTGATTGTTAGAATGTTTTGCTTATGTGTATGCTATGTTTTATTTAATAGATTTTCAATGGAGTGACGAATAGTTCTACCAAGTCTTTATTCTGAGAGTGTTATAATATCTCAATCAACTTACCAGGCAAGTTCACTTTGACCATGCTTTTCATACCTATGTTTTTATTGCATTTAGTGTCATCTTTGCAACAATCCCTCCGGTAGTGATATTGAGTCCTTGTAGTTGAGTAGAATGCATGAGGTAGGAACCCATCACCCTGTACCAAGCCTTGGGACGTTGTTTAGTTTTAATGCTACGCTATAGTAGACGGGGTTGGTATGAGTGCTCGGGAGTGGTGTGAGTATGAAGGACCCCCTACGTCAATGATGACAACTTCATGATGGCATCGACAAGGATTGCATCTTCAGGACCTCAAGACTTAAGACCTCAATATTTCGAGACTTGAGACAAGAATTCAATACACACTACTGGGTGAAGGACGGATTTGATGGGCACCCTGGAGCAACCAGTGGATGGCTGGGATGCATGGAGAAGCGCCATGACATCTTGCGGAAAGCTTCACCCAGACTCAAAGAGACGAAAGAATACTTCATGCCCGGAAGCTTACCTGTGCAACCGCAAGTCACTATGGGCTCTGGTTTGTTGACGTTAGTTGTGATTCTGGCTGGGACGATGCTAGCAGATGTAGAACTATGGTAGGATTGGATGAGCACCGGACAGTGGTCAGAGGAACTCTTCGGAAGACCATGTTTCGGTCAACTTGTTCTCAAACACCCTGAAGTGCGAGATTGTAAAAAGAGGGATTGAATCTTGCAGGTAAAGTGTACAAACCTCTACAGAGGGTTTAAACCTAATCGATTAGCCATGTCCCCGGTTACGGACAATTTGAGCTTCTGGACTTGGATCTAACTCGGAATTCTCAACACCAGACTGATAAACTTAATTGTGGGCAACTTATGATGGTTTGGGCTATGAGACATCGGTTGGCGGAACCATGTCATGATAGATAACTCCGTAGTACAGGCTCCTGTTGTTCCTTTGATGTAGGGAAAATAAAATCATCTTTTACACAAAAACCTCAGACATAGAGCCACAAAGCCTTATTGCATATAGAATAGTTTTATCATCTGTTCTTTTTATGGTGATATTGCCAGTACATTCAATGTACTAACATACACGGCTGCAAAGTATCATCTTGCAGGATTATTTCTTTGACAAGTGAGTTTTGTTGTTGGGTTACGGTCTACACTCAACCTGCCGATGGTGTTGATGGGACTCCATACCCGATTGACTGTTTCCACTAAGACGTATGATGTATATATCGATTTTACGTTATTTATACATGTGATTGCACTTTGATATATACACTGATGTACTGTGTGTGCCAGCAGACTGATCCAGGGATGGCACGGATACATAGAGGCTTGACCGCCTGAGGTCGGGTCACTACAGATTCATACGTTGATGACCGGCACATTCATTGCTGGGTTACGTATGCCTGTCCCTATAAGTTTGTGCCACCTTGGGTTCACGACTAGTCATGTCGGCCCTGGGTTCTTTGTCATATGGATGCTAGCAACACAATCATATACGTGAGCCAAAAGGCGCAAATGGTCCCGGCCTAGGCAAGGCTACAACCATGGGAATACCGTTTGTGAGGCCGCAAAGTGATATGATGTGTTACATGCTAGACCGGTGTGACTTAGGATCAGGGTCCTGACAGCTATGGTATCAGAGCCTGACTGCCTGTAGGATTACCAAGCCAAAATGGTCAAAGTCGAGTCTAGAAATGTTTTAGTTATATAAGGGAAGTGATTGTGCAAGGGAACGTAAGGCTCTTTTTACTCCTTTACCTCATGTCCTTATGATCTGAGTCACCCTTTTCTTTTCTACGGGGATTAAGAACTAGGATTCTCATCTTTCTATCATGATTATGTTTTACTAATCTGTAGATTTATAGGAATGATGGATTCAAGCCATAGTTCAATTTCTACTACTTCTGTGTGTTAACAGTTGGTCTCGAAACCTTGATATGATGATGTTGTGTGGTTATACCACCATCTTGTAGGATGTCTAGAAATCTTTTTTGAGCATTTACAACCATTATGTTGTCGAGTCATCCCAGGTTTCTAGATAGTCTGATGCACTTGCAGATCTTTCCTCCTTGTTCCCGATGTCCTTTTGGGTCAGATTAAGCAGACTAATCGGTGTGTTGGGGTACTTCATTGCCTCGACATATATGTTGAAGCTATTATTATGACACTAGGGTATCTTAGAGAACCACCTAGTAATCTGGCCATGATTTGTGTTCCCAGTGTGATGATTCTGGCCACCATTCTCGAAAGCATCTCGTGATGTTATTAGTTAGTAGGTATTCTTTTCCTGGGTTCTTGAACCCAAGATTCACACTACTTACTTCATGTTGATAGTGTTTCTCGTTCCTTTAGGATATTAGTAACGTTTGTGATAGTCTTCGAGGTCCGTGGTATATCATTCTTCCAGATGCCATGAACCATCCTTGACATAAGTTCTTTTGAACCAAGATCGCAACCAGAGTGCTCTTGATGAGTTCTCGATTTTATATTGTGAACCTGTCAGTCCTACTTTTCTGCATGGGTTATCCGGAAAAAATATGTTGAGCTTTGTTCGACATGTTAATCTATGCATCTAAACTCCGAAAACCATATGTTCCTTTGAGTTGTCCCTCTTCAGTTTTATTCCGACCTCCATCTATCAATTGATAATCAGAAATAGTTGTGCATTCATGTTCATCGGTGCCTTATTCCTAGGGTCCATCAAGCCATTCTACTCCAGAATGACTAGGAGAAATAAACTCCAGTACCTTATGTATTTCTAGGATTGGGTCAAAGTAGTTGTATTCCGCAGAGGAAGAATGCTAATCCAGCTTCTAATCTATTCTACCCTGGAGTATTACCCCCTTTATGTTAAGATTGTCATGAGAATTGCACCACCCCTTATGAATTCTTGATGCAGTGATACTTCTCGCCATCATTGTCCATTACTCGGTTCCATGTTATTGTAACGGGAA
This sequence comes from Aegilops bicornis, assembly GCA_021605145.1. Lineage (NCBI taxonomy): Eukaryota > Viridiplantae > Streptophyta > Magnoliopsida > Poales > Poaceae > Aegilops > Aegilops bicornis. The sequence goes on along the minus strand of CM038673.1, from coordinate 259,657,406 downwards.
TGCTGAGAGGTGAGCTGTGATGTGTGAAATCAATAATACTAGCAACCCCGTTGCTTGGTAGTTAATGGATAATAACCTCATTCTTAGTGTGTTGGTTATTGAATCACCATTCTAAGATTGATCGTGCTACCTAGTCCATATTTTCTTGGTGCACTCTTCGATCAATAAGTTAGGATTGTGTCAATCCTTCACTCTTTTGATCATATCGTCTTGCCCTGAAAAGCAGGATTGTTCTCGAGCTTAGAAACATATCGGTTGTTCGTGATTTTCTGGATATCTTCTTGGAAGTATTACCAGGTTGCCCCCTGACTATTGTTTTGAGCTCATGATCAAGTTGGTTTTCTCATAAACCACCCCTTCTCCAAGAATCTATATTGGATACCCCTGAGCTAGTTGGTTAAGCTGAACAACTACTTGGAGAGTTGGAAGATAAAAGCTTGCCTAATTTAGTTCATTTAAAGGGATATCTTCGTGTTGTGTGTGTGTGTGTGTTGAGGAGATTTGATACTTTCATCAATTGACCCTCGTGATCAATTGTTGGATATATTGTCTTATCCAATCTTTGAATTGAGTATGGGTTATCATCAAATCAAATCAGAACCAATGATTTTCGTCGTGTTGTTTTACTCGTGGTTGTCTCCTCGAGCATACACCACTATATTCTTTTGGTCTGACCAATACTATCACCTTGTTCACTTAGTCATGGAATTCCATCTTCATGGAAACCTTGATGAGTTGTTGTTGACCCCATCAGCAACATCCTTATCCTCTCCATGACTCATGTTGAATAATAAAGCTAGTGTGGGAAACTTTTGTAAGCATTTGTTTCGTGTTAGCTCATGAAGTATATGTTCAGTGAAAGAAGTGACTTCCTGATGTATACTATGCAACCTTCTTCTTGTAGACTTGTGTTGGGGCTCCAAGCGTAGAGTTTTGTAGGACAGTAGCAAATTTCCCTCAAGTGGATGACCTTAGGTTTATCAATCCGTGGGAGGCGTAGGATGAAGATGGTCTCTCTCAAACAACCCTGCAACAAAATAACAAACAGTCTCTTGTGTCCCCAACACACCCAATACAATGGTAAATTGTATAGGTGCACTTGTTTGGCGAAGAGATGGTGATACAAGCATAATATGGATAGTAGATATAGGTTTTTGTAATCTGAAAATATAAAAACAGCAAGCTAGCAAGTAACAAAAGTGAGCGAAAACGGTATTGCAATGCTTGGAAACCAGGCCTAGGGTTCATACTTTCACTAGTGCAAGTTCTCTCAACAATGATAACATATTTAAATCATATGGATATCCCTTCACATGCAACAACAGTCACTCCAAAGTTCCTATCACAGAGAACATAAGATGAAATTGCTTGTAGGGTACGAAACCACATCAAAGTTAATCTTTTTGATCAATCCATTGAGCTATTCCTATAAGCATCACTGTTGAGTATCGTGACTATTAGGAAAGCTAGGATAGCGTAGGATACTACCTTGCCTTGTACTCCAAGATCATCATGTACTCCTATATATATGCCCACGAGGCTCAAGCAATACAATGAACATTACACCAATCCCTCTCTCCCTTCTAACATTGTATCAGTTTCCGGGTTCTAAACCCTAGCCGCCGCCGCTTCCGCACCCGCGCGCCATCCCCGGGGTGGTCATCCTCCATGACCGCCGCCGGGGGCCACACCGCCCGTACCTAGCGTTCGTCCGCCGGTCGTGTTGACCGGCTGCCCTAGATAGTCTTTTTCCCGAGCCCTTGCTCCGGGTTTTTTCGCTCTCTCGCTGGTCGTTTTGATCGGCGTTTTTTCTTTTTGGTTTTCCAATCTCCACTTGATCGGTTTGCATCACCCGCCGCCGCTGTCGACCACCGTGCGCCTCTACTCTGACACCGGCGCGACAGGTCGGCCTCTTCACTGACCTGGAGGCCTCGCGCGACAGGCAGCTCCTAACAGCCGTCGTCCGTGCGTCGGCCTGCTCGTCGACCTACGTTGGTCGTCACTGCCCTGTCCCTGAGTTCAGTGCGCCCCTCCATCAATCGAGCAACGGGCTGCCGCTGCGTCGCCCCATCGGGCCGCAGCGTCGCCGCCCCGTGGTTCTCCCCGTGGCTGCACCGATCCGCGCCGCCGCTGCATCGCCCCTTCGGGCCGTAGCACTGCGGCACGTGGTCCTCGCCGCCGCCCTGAGGATGTTCCCGTGGTTGCACCACATCGTGCTCCCGCTGCGTCGCTCCTTCGGGCCGTAGTGCCACGGCCCACGGTCAACCGCCGCACCGAGGCCGTCCGCTCCAGGCCGTCCCTGAGGCTGCAGCGACCCTCGCGCTGCCGCTGCGTCACCCCATCGGGCCGCAGCGAGCATGGCATGCGATCCATGCAACCGCCCTGAGGTCTTCCCCGCCGTCGCCCCGACCTGCCCGCCGTCGTTGCGTCGCCTCTTGGGATGTAACGCTGCAGCCCGCGGTCCACTACCGTCCACGCGCGTTGACTTCCATGTGATATGCGCTGCGCCGCCTCCCTTGGCGCGGGAACGTCACCGTCCGCGCCGGTATTCATCATGCTGTCGGGTTCATTATCGCCTACTTCGAGCACCGCCGCCGCGCTCCTTCTCTAGCCGCCGCCGCTGCTCTTCTTCCGCGGCTCCACGGCGACTACCTCGACACTGGCGACCCCCGACTCGACACTGACCACGGCGTTCTTTGCATGGCTACCTCGACTACGGCTACACCACCTACGCTCTCGTCTACCTCGACAAACGGCACAAAGGGCTACCGCCTTACTTCAGCAACCTCGTCGGTTTCCACTCCAGCCAGGACTTCCGCGATGCGTCGACCGTTATGACTGTGGGGGGCTATCCGTCGCCTTACCTTTGGATTCTTCTCCAGTCTCACTGTCTGCATCGCTACCGTTGTGACTGCGGGGGGATGTTGAGTATCGTGATTATTAGGAAAGCTAGGATAGCGTAGGATATTATTCTACCTTGCCTTGTACTCCAAGATCATCATGTACTCCTATACATATGCCCACGAGGCTCAAGCAATACAACGAACACAAACAGCCCTAGAGTTTGTAGTAAAATAACACCATATGACACATATCAATCAACCCTAATGTCACCTAGATACTCCAATGTCACCACAAGTATCCGTGGCTCAATTATACGATATGTATCAAACAACTTCAGATTCATAATATTCAATCCAACACAAAGAACCTCAAAGAATGCCCCAGGATTTCTACCGGAGAAACAAGGACAAAAGTGTGCATCAACCCCTGTGCATAGATTACCCAATGTCACCGCGGGAATCCGCAAGTTGAGTGCCAAAACATACATCAAGTGAATCAATAGAACACCCCATCGTCACCACGGGTATCCCACGCAAGACATACATCAAGTGTTCTCAAATCCATAATAGTATTCAATCCGATAATAGTGAAACCTCAAAGGTAAAACTCAATTCATCACAAGAAGGTAGAGGGGGATAAAAACCATATGATTCAACTATAACAACAAAGCTCGCGGTACATCAAGATCATGCCATATCAAGAACACGAGAGAGAGAGAGAGAGGGAGAGAGACAGAGAGATCAAACACATAGCTACTGGTACATACCCTCAGCCCCGAGGGTGAACTACTCCCTCCTCGTCATGGAGACCGTCGGGATGATGAAGATGTCCACCGGTGATGGTTTGCCCCTCCGGCAGGGTGCCGAAACGGGCTCCCAATTGGTTTTTCATGGCCACTGAGGCTTGCGGTAGCGGAACTCTCGATCTAGGTTTATTTCTGGGGGTTTCTATATGTATAGGAATTTTTGGCGTCGGGAACAAGTCCGGGGGGTCCACGAGGCGACGACAAGACTGGGGGCGCGCCCTGGGGGGCGCCCACCACCCTTGTGGAGGCCTCGTGGCTCCTCTGGTCCATCCCTGATACTCCGTGGGCTTCTTTTGGTCCGTAAAAATTGTCATAAAGTTTCAGCTCGTTTGGACTTCGTTTGGTATTCCTTTTCTGCGAAACTCAAAAGCAAGGAAAAAATTGAAATAGCACTGGGCTCTTGGTTAATAGGTTAGTCCCAAAAATCATATAAGATAGCATATAAATGCATATAAAACATCTAAGATGGATAATATAATAGCATGGAACAATAAAAAATTATAGATACATTGGAGACATATCAAGCATCCCCAAGCTTAATTCCTGCTCGTCCTCGAGTAGGTAAATGATAAAAACAGAATTTTTTATGTGGAATGCTACCTAACATATTCTTCCATGTAACCTTCTCTATTGTGGCAAGAATATTCAGATCCATAAGATTCAAAACAAAAGTTTAATATTGAGTTAAAAACAATAATACTTCAAGCATACTAACAAGGCATTTATGTCTTCTCAAAATAACATGGCCAAAGAAAGCTTATCCCTACAAAGTCATATAGTCTGGCTATGCTCCATCTTCATCACACAAGATATTCAAATCATGCACAACCCCGATGACAAGCCAAGCAATTGTTTCATACATTTGATGTTCTCAAACCTTTTCAACTTTCACGCAATACATGAGTGTGAGGCATGGATATAACACTATAGGTGGAATAGAATATGGTGGTTGTGGAGAACACAAAAAGAAGGAGATAGTCTCACATCAACGAGCTAAGGAGATGCCCCATCAATAGATGTCAATGTGAGTGAGTAGGTATTGCCATGCAACAGATGCACTAGAGCTATAAGTTTATGAAAGCTCAAAAAGAAAACTAAGTGGGTGTGTATCCAACTCGCTTGCTCACGAAGACCTAGGAAAATTTGAGGAAGCCCATCATTGGAATATACAAGCCAAGTTCTATAATGAAAAATTCCCACTAGTATATGAAAGTGACATCATAGGAGACACTCTATCATGAATATCATGGTGCTACTTTGAAGCACGAGTGTGGTAAAAGGATAGTAACATTGCCCCTTCTCTCTTTTCTCTCATTTTTTTATTTGGGCCTTCTCTCATTTTTTTGGCCTCTTTTTTTTCTCGTCCGGAGTCTCATCCCGACTTGTGGGGGAATCATCGTCTCACTACTGCACGATGCTGCTAACGCGACACTACGATCAGAGACCCTTCGAGAAACTGTGTGAGATGCCATAATCGCAAACGGTGATGTATGAAAATTGTCAGAAATGTGTAAAATGTTTGCGATGATGGATGCATCAAACACGGTTCAGGTTTTAGTTGCGTGTGCGATGAAGGGCATATGGTTCAGTTCAATGAACTGTTTGTGATGAGGAGGAACAAAAGAAACGGGCAGCCAGATGGAGGCGTGTGCAATACACATCATACGATTCACTCGGATGAACTGTTTGTGATTAGGCAACACAAAAGAAACGGTCAGCCAGATCAAAGGTGTGTGCTATATACGGCTGTTTGCATTGAGACATGAGAACCGAAAAGGTTCAACTTAACAAGATGTGTGTGATACGCGGCAAATAGGTCTGTAATCAGAAATGTGTCTGAAGATCGATAAGAACACATACGGTTGCGGCTAATAATACGTGTGTGTTGTGCGATGGGATTGCATACAGAACAACAACATATATATACACACACACTTATAAGGACATGCTTGCATAACCAAATTAAACATCCACTTACATAGGTAGCTACTACAACCATGGCATTTGCACACACCAAAGTAAACTATTACATAGGTGGCTACTACACACATGACATTTCCACACACACCAATAAATTAAACTATATATTACATGCATGATTAACTACCATAAACGATCATCTGATCATCATCTACTTCTTGTGACGCTTGCTCTTCTTGTGGCTTGATCCGGGCTCGTCAATTTGGGTAACGAGGCACTTCCTCATGTCAACGATCCGCCTATGCATCTCGTAGCATGTGTACACGCTCTTGGCCGCGAACCTGAGGTGAGGTTCATCCAGTTGCCGCATCGAGGCCTTGTGCCAGGATACAGGACTTGTCTCTGGGCATCCTGCGTCATCTTTTCGTAGTAGGGGTTGATGATGGCCGAGGCGAGTTCGACCAGGGAGTCCTGCTTCGTGCTGCCCCAGACCCTGTAGTGGTCATGGATTTCGACAAGGTTCTTGCAGGCCACGCTCGTAACACTGAGCGCTTTTACATTGTCTTTGGTATCCACCATGGCGAACTTGTAGTCGGTGCTGTTGACAAACCTGTTGAAACGATCGCAAGGCTCTGTGGCCATGCAGTAGTGGTAGATGAGGACATGATGGCGCACACACAACTGGGCAACGACAACCTTCTGATCTATGCGGGGACGACCGGCGGTGTACTGGAGGTCGATGCCGATCACCTTGTACTTGTCTCCAGCAAGGAACTACTCAACGCTGTTGATGTAGTCGTCCACCACGGCCGGGTCGATGTTGTACACCACCGAGATCTGTATCCCTCGCGCGGGTCTCCACTCTATGCTTGCCAAACTCCATTGGAGCGTCGCTGGACATCCCCTCTCTATGTGTCATCGTGGGTTTGCTTATTGTGTTGTGGGGCACGATCGAAAGGTTGAAGAGACTAAGGTTATAATGGCCGCGGGAATAAAGGGGAAGCCGGACGGCTAGGAATATCGGCAGGCCCTGATGGAAGTTCTAATTTGTAGCACGTAACTCCATCGTGCCGCACGTAACTGCATCGCATGGCAATGCGCGCAGCGCAACCACATGCATATGGGGCCCCCGACGTGATCGTGCGCACGCCCAACCGCTGGCAGAGCGCACGCGAAGGGACGCGAGCAGAGCGCTGCGCGGTCACCTCAAGGAAAACCTGTCCACAAGCCGAGCACACCGACGGACGCGAGCAGAGCATGCCAACGGACACGAGAGAGTGCGTCGCGGCACCTAACAGTGAGCAGAGCTTGCCGAGGGAAGCGAGTAGAGGACGACACAGTGATACATGGAAAATAACACGAACTGTGCGAGCGATGTCGGAAACATCAAGCATGAATCATATTAGAGTTGCGTGTGCGATACGTGGCACACAGTTGATCCATTAGAGCTATTTGTGATGGAATAAGCCGTGTGTGTTGCGGGCAAACGCCTGCTGGTGTATAACCTTAAATTTAACCAAAAAAGTGTTAATGCATGTTACAAAAATTGTATAGCTGGAAACTATGTTCAAATACGACTTCAACAATATAATCTATGGCGACATGCATTCGTATTTTATTAGTTAAATCCTACTTATAAACCAGGATGGGGTATAGTAGGTAACTAAATCGCAAACGTTTGTTTATTAACTGTATGTGTACGCGTCCTCTCGTCCTCCTCTTGCACGTCTTGTCACCCTGCTACCGTAGATGGCTTACAGCGCAAGCTTGCACAGCGCGCGGGGGCATTCTTTTGGCCAAACGGTGGCACCAATGAATCGTCGATGAGCCCGTTCCCGCGCAAGCTTCCCGCCCAACTCTGTGAAATCCCCCAAAATCCCAATGCTTACCGGCTTGCTATAAAAACCCTCACGGCCGGCGAGTCTTGCGTCGCATTTCCCCTCCCTCCCAGTAGCTTATCTCGTCTGCTTCTCCCACAATCGCCAATGGCACCGGTCTGTCGTCGTCGCTCAGCCACTCTGCCATCATTAGTGGACAGCTCCAGCTGGGGGGCTACACCGCGGTGGCGGCGCAGTCCCCGGTGTAGTGTAGTGCGCGTGGCGTCCCTGTTGGGTGTGCGCGGAACACCCACCACACGCTCCGCCGCCGGTGCCCATCGGCAGCTGTTGCTGGCCGCCGTTGCCGCCACACCATTGTTGAAAGCCAGGACCATCTCCTGCTCTGCCGCCACGGCCCGAAGGCGGGAGGTGGGCGTCATGGCCGCCACCCCACTGCCGGCCACCGTGGCAATCACCCGATCCGCCACCGTAGCCCGAAGGCGGGAGCTGGTGGTCGTGGCCGCCACCCCATCGTCGGCCACAGTGGCCGCCAGCCCATCATCGACCGCAAGGATCATCACCCGCTCCGCCACCGCCGCCCGAAGGAGGGAGGCGGAGGTGGGGGACCGCACGTACGTCAGCGACCTTGCGCGCTACATCGAGTTCCTGCGGGAGGAGGAGGAGCACCTCGTCGAGCACGCAAAGAGCCTTACCGCAGTCTTGGCCGCAACACACGCCGATGCAGAGGCGAGGAATCAGGAGATCTACGAGTAGTCCGGCCGCTCCGAGAGGGATTGTCTGGAGTGGCAGTGGGCGTTCGAGCTGGAGACCTTCGCTGAATGTGCAAAAGCGGCAGACACCGTATTGCATTTCTCCGGCTCGTCGGTAGGCTCCTCCTCCTCCTCTGCCTCTTGCTGAGCGCGCTCGGCAGAGGAGAGGCTACCGGAAGTAGCACAAAGCCCCTCCGTGGAGTAGTATTTAGGGGCTATTTTGCTCAATTTATCTGACTATAGATGTGTCGTCGGACTGTACAACGTACTTAAAATTAGCTAGTATATATAGTTGAACAAGCTATTTCAGTACGTGGTTGGCAACAATTGGGGAGAAGTTTGGTCGGTTCAGCTGTCGAGTTGAACTGTTTGTATAAATTAAGAACGACTGCTTAATCTATGAATGAAATCTATGCTTAATTACTGAATTTTAGTTGCAAAATTGCATAGTGCTAATGATTTCTATCTGTATATTTTTTAAAATAGCAGTGTTACAAGGATTGACAAATGGCAACGTTACTAGATCAACAAATGTAAATCTTTCCAGTTTGACCAATGGCAACATACCAAATATGACAGATGCAAATCTTACCAAATTTTTTGTACGTGGTTGCACATGGGTCATCTAGAACAACCATTTGCGTTTAAGGATGCACAAATCCTGCGCTGCTCTCACTTTGCATACGGATGTTCTATCTAAATCGTTTCCGATCAAGAGCTGCAGAAAACCTGCTCGGCACATTTCAGTCAAGGTCAAGAAGATGTCCTCACGACACCTCCTACAACCATTAAACAAGACATGTGGCGTCACGTGAAAGGTTAACAGAATTTTGGATTTACTAGAATTTAAAAACCAGGCATCTCAATGTTTTGCCGGCAATCAAAGGTGCCCTGGTGTTTGAAATTCATGCCAATTTCTTGCATGGGACCTAAGCATGCACCCAGGGACACATATTTGATTTTTCAACCAATTTATATGCACTGGAGCATGTGCATGTAGTTCAAATTTGAATTATGCACATAAATGCATTGAAAACTCAGTTAATGCATAAAAATGTCCCAACGAACCCCAAAAAATCACAAAAATTCACACAACACTCCAGTTGTTTTATGTTGACACGAGAAAAAAAATTGAAAGCAATAAGAGCAATGGATATCGTTTCGTCCCCAAACGTGGGACGTTCCCTACCGAAAACCATCATGCTTGTTGTAAGAAGCTCCGGTTTGTGAGAAGCATATACCCAAACCTGCCCCAAATGGGACAAAATTAGTACCACGGCATGTTGATGCCGCTCCATGATAGCATGCCAAGTTTCATGAATTTCAGACGAGTTTTGGATTTACTAGAATTTAAAAACCAGGCATCTCAATGATTTAACGACAATCAACGGTGCCCTGGTTTTTGAAATTCATTCCCATTTCTTGCATGGGACCTAAGCATGCACCCAAGGACACATATTTGATTTTTCAACCAATTTATATGCACTAGAGCATGTGAATGTAGTTCAAATTTTAATTATGCACATAAATGAATTTAAAAGTCACTTAATGCATAAAAATGTCCAAACGAACACCAAAAAATCACAAAAATTCACACAACACTCCAGTTGTTCTACGTTGACATGAGAAAAAAATTGAAAGCAATAAGAGGCAATGGATATCGTTTCGTCCTCAAAGGTGGGACATTCCCTACCGAAAACCTTCATGCTTGTTGTGAGAAGCTCCGGTTTGTGAGAAGCATATACCCTAACCTGCCCCAAATGGGACAAGATTTGTACCACGCCATGTTGATGCCGCTCCAAGATAGCACGCCAAGTTTCATGAATTTCAGACAAGTTTTGGATTACTAGAATTTAAAAACCAAGCATCTCAATGTTTTGCCTGCAATCAACGGTGCCCTGGTGTTCGAAATTCATTCCCATTTCTTGCATGGGACCTAAGCATGCACCCAAGGACACAACTTTGATTTTTCAACCAATTTATATGCACTGGAGCATGTGCATGTAGTTCAAATTTGAATTATGCACATAAATGCATTGAAAACTTAGTTAGTGCATAAAAATGTCCAAACGAACCCCGAAAAATTCACACAATACTCCAGTTGTTTTATGTTGACACGAGAAAAAAATTTGAAAGCAATAAGAGGCAATGGACATCGTTCCGTCCCCAAAGGTGGGACGTTCCCTACCGAAAACCATCATGCTTGTTGTGAGAAGCTCCGGTTTATGAGAAGCATATACCCAAACGTGCCCCAAATGGGACAAAATTTGTACCACGGCCTGTTGATGCCGCTCCATGATAGCATGCCAAGTTTCATGAATTTCAGACGAGTTTTGGATTTACTAGAATTTAAAAACCAGCCATCTCAATGTTTTGCCGGCAATCAACGGTGCCCCGGTTTTTGAAATTCATGCCCATTTCTTGCATGGGACCTAAGCATGCACCCAGGGACACATATTTGATTTTTCAACCAATTTATATGCACTGGAGCATGTGCATGTAGTTCAAATTTGAATTATGCATATAAATGCATAAAAAACTCAGTTAATGCATAAAAATGTCCAAACGAACCGCAAATAATCACAAAAATTCACACAACACTCCAGTTGTTCTCTGCTGACACGAGAATTTTTTTTGAAAGCAATAAGAGGCAATAGATATCGTTTCGTCCCCAAAGGTGGGACGCTCCCTACCGAAAACCATCATGCTTGTTGTGAGAAGCTCCGGTTTGTGAGAAGCATATACCCAAACCTGCCCCAAATGAGACAAAATTTGTACGACGACATGTGGATGCCGCTCCATGATAGCATGCCAAGTTTCATGAAATTCAAACGAGTTTTGGGTTTACTAGAATTTAAAAACCAGGCATCTCAATGTTCTGCCGGCAATCAACGGCGCCCTGGTGTTCGAAATTCATTCCCGTTTCTTGCATGGGACCTAAGCATGCACCCTTGGATACAGATATGATTTTTTAATCAATTTATATGCACTGGACCATGTGCATGTAATTCAAATTTGAATTATGCACATAAATGCATTGAAAACTCAGTTAATGCATAAATATGTCCAAACGAACCCCAAAAAATCACAAAAATTCACACAACACTCCTCTATCTATGTTGACACGAGAAAAAAATTTGAAAGCAATAAGAGGCAATGGATATCGTTTCATCCCTAAAGGTGGGAGTTCCCTACCGAGAACCATCATGCTTGTTGTGAGAAGCTCCGGTTTGTGAGAAGAATATACCGAAACTTGCCCCAAATGGGACAAATTTTTTTACCACGACATGTTGATGCCGCTACATGATATCATGCCAAGTTTCATGAATTTCAGACGAGTTTTGGATTTACTAGAATTTAAAAACCAGGTATCTCAATGTTTGCGGCTGAGTGACGGTGGCAGGGTGTTTGAAATTCATTCCTGTTTCTTGCATGGGACCTAAGCGTGCAACCAAGGACACATATTTGATTTTTCAATAAGTTTATATGCACTGGCGCATGTGCATGTAGTTCAAATTATAACTATGCCCATAAAATGCCTGGAAAACCCATTTAATGTATAAAAATGTACAAACGAACCCTGAATAATTCCAATTTTTTTGACGACGCACCTATTGTTGCATGTTCACTGCAGATAAAAGTTCTAACAATTCAAACACCATCCTTTATAGCTGTGACCCCATTACGTAATTCAAATGATCAAGATGATAAATCAAGTAGATCGCACACAGTTTATTATCACCAACCGTGTGAGATGCAGCACAAAATATCTTGGAACACCGTCGGTGTATAGTACGCCCATGCCTTACGAGAGAAGGTGCGTCGGCTACAGTCCACAGTCGGCGTGTCAAGCACACTAGCTAGCTCACTCCCCAAATATCATTTCACTATTCATTCGTCACGGTGAAAGATGGGGACGTGGACCCACGTCGTGAGGGCAACTTCGGAGGCCCACTCCGGCGAGAGCGTGGCCGCAGCTGCTAGGCGCGTGCTAACAAGCTTCCTGAGGGCGACCGCAGTCTGCGTCTGGGCGGCCAAGGCAGCCCAAACGGCCGCTGTTGCTTCTCAGGCGGCGGCAGTACCATCTGCCTCGGGGATAGCAACTGGCGAGAGCAGCACAACAGCTCTCCGTTCCGCAGCGGCGGCCTTAGCCCTGCTGGAGGCCTCCCACTACCATGTCGAGGCCGTCCACACCCAGGCCGTGGCGGTCACCGCACAAATCGAACGAAGCTTCTCCGATAATGGTCGGCAACCCACGGCCGGAGAGCTGGCAATAGCCGAGAGCATTCGAGCAGCCGCTCGTTCCTGCGCGGCATACCTTGCCACGACATAGCCCGCCAGAGCCCACATGGTGTCCGCCCATGCCCAGCTCGTGGCGGCCTTTTCCAAAGATATGGCGGACACGGATGGCGAGATGCTTGCCGAGGATGGTGCAATTGATGCCGTGGAGCCCCTTCCCCAGGAGATCGTCGGGCGCGAGCTGGACATGGAGGCGGCGACGGAGATCGACGAGCACCAGCCGTAGTAGTACTCTTTGTTTTATTTAATTAAGAGCGCTGGTCTTTAATTTGTTAGAGTAATGCTTAGGTCAGCTAGCTCTGTTTAATTGCTGAACTTGCTCGATTAAGAAGTAAGTCTCCTTTGTGTACCCAAATTATGCAATGACGTGGATGACCACTATAACCAGGGAAATTCGAACCAAAATTTTTGACGTTCAAACTCAACACACACGGGTTAAGCTATCTGAATCGTTTGTGATGTTCACATATCGTACACAGTTCTGAATAAGGGACCGTGTCTGATGACACTTTGCACGCCAGTTTTTGGCTGAAGCGATACCAAATTTTCGGCTTCCGCGGAAATATCTACCTCCCCGCCCCCTCCCCCTTACCAAAGGCCACATTTCCCCTCTTTCCGACTTCCTTTCCAAGTTGAAACCTTCACTCCTTGCTTGCAGCACCGCCGCCTCCTCACCGGCAACCCTGCTTCACGCTCCTCGGCCTCGCCTATCGAGGCAGGTAATCCACACCCGACCCCCATCCTCCTCCTCCTCCTTCCACATCCCACATGCCCCTACCACCGGCGCGAGCGCGACACCTTCCACCCAATTCACTGACCCCTCCACCAAATAAGCGCCAGCCTAAGCCATGGTGCACGCAGTATAGCCAGGACCTCAAGGAGCATTTGGCAGCGGAGAAGCAAATCGCGGCCGCACGCGCGGATGAGGTCGCGATGGCTGCCATTCGTGTCGACCCCCAGATCTTGAAGGAGCACCTTGCCATTTGCTAGCTATGCTGGTTAAGCATGCTCGGCTTACCCATTGCGTGTGCTGCTCCTGGCTTTCCTTCACAAATCCTAGTGAATTGTGCTATCTAATTTTACCATGCAATCTGTTGCTCTAGTGTATATGTTCTATATGTCGTGCAGAGTGGTGCTCACTTATTAACTATTTTGTTAATTAGTTGTCATCTTCAGTTAACTGTTTGCTTCAATTCTGCAAATGTGACGTTCAATTCTTCACGCTGCAATTTTGTATTGTCTTCCATGTGACAAATAAATCGAATTTTGTATCGTTGTGCATGTTAGGAATAAATCGAATTTGGCTGCACTTAATACATGAGAAACATATACAAGTGCTATATTTCCTAGTTCTTAATCATGCTTGGTTTGTATCGTGGTTTTGTCACGACAGTTGTCCTCTTGCAAGGACTTAGTCGTGGAGCCATTGCAACTAGGAAGCTTAAAGGGGTTAATCAGGACAAGGGACACGAGAGAGGTTTTATACTAGTTCGGCCCCTTACGGTGAAGGTAAAGCCTACGTCTAGTTGGGTTGGTATTGCTAGGGTTTCGATAACCAGGGAGCGAGATACGCTATGCCCGGCTCTCGATCAGATGTTACTTGCCCTAAGCAGTCAGCGGGTGTCCCCTTATATACACGGGTTGACGCCCTGCGACCTACAGAGTCCCGGCCGGCTCATAAACAGTGTCCGGCTCGGTGACTAGTTAATCCTGCCTTATAATACAAGTCATGCCATTACAACAGTTTATCACTATGGGCCTTAAGTCACCCGTGGGCTTTAGACCCTTTATTGAATCGCCATCTTCATGCTTGATCTTGGGCTTCATACGATAATCACCTTTGCGTAACCCGGCCCCTCCTGGGCGGCTTACAAGAATAGTTATATCCCCAACATTAGGCCCCAGATTGATTTGAACCAGTTCATGTCAATCTTGAAATACCTTAAGAAAAAGCCTTCTGGCTGTGCAAAGGTTATAACCCGCCGTGACATCATCTTCTGGATCCGTGATAACCCGCCGTGACGTCATCTTCCATTAAATTCATATTTTATTCCGTCATATCTTAACGGATCTTTATCTTTAATGATCATTCCGAAGATCGAGGCATCGGAGTCGTTGGATAATGACGCCTGGCCTCCTCGTTTCTCGCACCTTCTCAGTCGGTCCTTCCTTATAAATATACACGACCCCAAGGTCTTTTCCATTCTCCCCTTCCTGTCATCCTATTCCTCTCGCTATTCTTCTGCTCGCTCGAGCTCCACTACCGCCGCCGCCGTCGCAGCAGAGCTCCGCATCTTCGTCGACCTTGGCCGCTGCATCAACCTGATCCGACCAGAAAAACGCGACGAACCTCCTCAGCCACTCTGCATCTGTAAGTTTCTTCCTCCCTGTTCCTCAGATCTGCATTAAGATTTTCGAGTTAAATCGGTGTTAAATCGCTGCTTGTCATGAACCCTTGATAGATTTCACCTCCGCCGCCCTTTTCTGATCTTAAGATAATATAAAACTGCCGCGGTAGCTGTTTCGCACCCATTTCCAATGCAAATAGATCCCTTTTCGCTTGCATATAGGCCTCATTCAAGCTTATGAACTCATCTGTACTGGTTTCTAGGTCTAGAAATATTTCCTTTTCTGTACACCTGTTTGATCCAAAATAAAATCTGCCAGTTGCGAAACTTGTTTGTGCGACACTTAGGCAAAATATGTTTCTGTTAGACCCATTTAACTCTGGCGGCTCTCATTGCCGGTTTAAAATAGATAATGTTAATCGACAGCCTTGTCAGCTCCTGGCGGCTTAAAATAACTTAACTATTTCTGATTCCCATGGAGGCTTGTATAACCAGATATAATTAGCCATATGTCATTAGGCCCCTTCATAAGCCGCCGTATTGAATAGAATTTGAAATGTTTTTTCTCCAGGTTAAACCGAACCGGAAATTTTTTATTCTGTCATAGGCTTTCATCTGCATAATGGCACCCAAAGCTCCCAAAGCACCTGTGACTTGTAACTGGGTCAGGTCCATCGTTACTGAGAACACCTTATCTGATTTCGTGAAGACCGGCTATCTGCCCGAGAAAGAAGTTATGTCTTATCGTGCTCCTGACCCGTCAGAGGAAAAGCCTCAACCCAAGGAGGGGGAAGTGATCGTTTTTACTGATCATATGAACCGGGGCTTTTCTCCACCCGGCTCAAAATTCTTCAGAGATGTTTTACACTTTTTTGACCTCAGACCTCAAGATATCAGGCCCAACTCCGTGTCAAACATTGGCAACTTCCAAGTCTTTTGCGAGGTATATCTTGAAGAAGAACCAAACCTACCGCTTTTCAGAGAATTGTTTTATTTAAACCGACAGAATGAACGTGCCAACGGGCCCAGCCTGGAACTTGGTGGTATCTCCATTCAGCGATGGAGAGACTGCCTTTTCCCATATGATGAACTGCCAAGCCACCCTAAGGATTTGAACCAGACGTGGTTCTATTGCCAGGACACTTCTCTGGCTGATGAGAACCCGCTGCCCGGCTTTCGCGCTCTGCGCCTTGAATCCAACCATTCACTGCCGGATAAGATATCTGCCACTGAACGCCTACCGATTGCTCCTACCATAAAGAAAATCAAAGCTCTCTTGGGGAACAGCTTAGATGGCATTGATTTGGTCCGTGTCTGGATCTCATGGTGGGTGATACCGTTAAGCCGCCGCCCCGGCTTGATGTGCACTTATACAGGCGAAAAAGATGACCCGCTGCGTCATTGTCCTGTTGACTTGCCTGACGACATGATTGAAGCCACAACCCAATCTATTTTGAAAGAAGGCTCGATTGGTCGATGTACCTTGACTTACTTCCATACGCAAGAATAATCCGGCTCCTGCTGTAAGTTATCAATCTAAGAAGTTTACTCTTTTTTGTGGAATGCCTTGCTTTTACTCATAACCTTTTCTCATTATTCACAGGAAAAGGATGACTTCTGGAAGGTCAAATAAGATCATGAAGCTGCCAAACAGGCTAGAGCGGCCAAGAGAGCCGCAAGGAAAACCGCCAAAGCTAGAGCTCAGAGGAAGAAGAAGCCAAGTGCTTCAGATTTGCTCAAACTAGATGACTCCTCTCACGATGAAGAAGAGGTAATCCTTAACTCCCCTGATTCCTTTATCATCATCTTATTGACAATAATTTCCTTCAGGGGGACACGGGAAATAGTCAAGCAGTTGAGGAAGAGGTAACTATAATTTCCTCCAACTCCGAGCCTTTGCCAAAGTAGAAAGTCCGAAGAGTGACCCGGAAAGTAAGATTTTCACATCCTTTAGCTTACCAAGATCCTCAATTTCTTTTGAAGCAATAGGCGCATGAGAGTCGGAGGCAGACCCGGACAAACAAAGACGCGGAACTCTCCTCCGGCTTACCTGACGTGACAAGGAAGCGTCGGGCTAAGGTTATCTCCGAATTACGTTCCTTTTTTCCTTCGGCGGGTTTCATTCATCAACCCCTCAATTCATCTGACTCAAACTATCAGGTTACTTCACCTTCTTTCGGCAAATCTATGCAATACAACATGCCGGCTTTCAAGACTGCTCCAGGGTAATGTCAATGTATTCATTTTCATGCTTATCTTACTCATGTCTTTGTACTTAACCTTTCTGTTTTGCACACAGCGTACAAGCGAAGCCCAGCAAAAGGGCAAAGAAAAATAAGCCGACCAAAGAGCCAGTCATGACTGACCCATAGGTCGGAAAAACCGTTCCTGAGACCTCCACACATGAGCCGCCACCTGAACCGGCCCATGACATTCCAGCTCCAACCTCTGATCCACCTGCTGAACAGACTCTTAACAGTTTTGATAACCCGGAGGTTCCCAGCCCGGTAAGAACAGATGATCCGGAAGTGGAGATTCTTAAGACTCAGTTTGTTGAACCGGGAAGACCCACTATTCTTGCTAAGTGTTCTGCCAATGAAGAACTTTCGAGGCGCCCGAAAAGCCATGCTGGACGTCACTGATTACACTCATCTCAGCATTGGAGACATTGTTTCTGGCTATATAAGTCAAGTGCACAGCAGCCGTGATCTGGAAGTTGATATGGTGAAGCAAATCCATCAAAAATCTGAGGTATAACTCTTGTTGATATTCCTTATTCCTCCTTACTGTACCAGCCCCCAAGTCTATTGCTTATGAGAAGGAATATGATGTAGACTTAGAATCTGCTTAGCACTGCTTGTCAGACGCCCGACTTAGGTTGTAACAATCGAAGACCGACTTGAAAAGAAGATATTTGAACCGGCGTCGTATAATACTTTTAACTGCAATATGCATTAGCCCCCAAGTGCCAAGTATCTTTTGATTGCAAAGTGCTTGGGACTTAATTTCCATGAACCCCCACAGTAATTTAGAGTTCTTCAACATACATTAGCCCCCAAGTATCAAGTACCTTTGCTTGCAATGTGCTTGGGACTTAATATCAGATATAACAATGTCGATCAGTAGTCCGCTTGATTCAAAGCCACCATAAGTCAATTTGAGTCGGAGATTGCTGATTTGAAGAGTCGCCTGGCAGTGCAAGAAACTGAAATCCAAAAGGCCAACTCCAAATTTGAGTTCAGCGTGTCTGAGCAGGAGAAACTGAAGAAAAGCTTTGCAGCTGATAAAAAGGCATGGGCTGATGCAAAAGCCTCCTTGGTCACCCAGGCCAAGAAAGCAGAAGCGGCTCTCGCAGACACAACGGCTGAGTTAACTGGCTTAAAATGCCATATATCTCAGATAACCTCAGGAATCTTTGGTAAGCTATTCTGCAAGTTTAAATACTGTAAAACTTTTTTCGACAAGTATTTTGTCTGTCATCTCCGGCTCACCTGATGTTTGTTAATGCAGGCCCCAGGAGCTCCAACCTGAACCAGAATATGTTAACAAAGCTGAAGGCGGTTTACACATTGGTGGAACAACTGTACCCGGGTCATAACGCGCTTTAGCCATTGTGGCTTTGTTAAACGATGTTCCCACTCGCCTGGCTCACGTGCTGAAGCGACTTGCTGTCCTTCCTCAACGGGTCAAAGAATTGAGACGTGCTTCTGCAAGAGCCGGAACCATAGCCGCCTTAAGCCGGGCTAAGGCATGGTTACCAGAGCTGGACCCGGCCGACATCTCTCTTGGATATCCAAGCTTTAAGGAGGACGGCACCCCCTTTGAGGAGAAGGATTTCACCGCCTGCGTGAAAGAAATACGCCCTGTGGCCACTCTGATCGGGAATGTTACAGATCTCACCAAGTACCAGCCGGGTTATGATAGCCAAAATCAGAGGATCACGACGCCACATTATGATGACGTCAACTTGACTCCTCCAATACGTAAGCATACCTTCGCCCCCGAAGTCGATCCGGCCGGGTTAATTGATGATGAAGCTGAATTTGAAGCTTTGAGTGGCATTGACTGGTCATCATCAACCTTCCAGGACAGGGCAGCCAACCGAGGAGCGGAAAGGGGTGACCCGGAAGCTTCAGGCCAAAAAAATGAATGATCCATCGGGCGTCTTATTTTTTTGACTTGTAGAAACAATGACTCCTTATTCAGACTCGGGGAGTCTTGTAATAGGGTAGAAGAAAAACTTCATTTTGTCGTGCCATCGCGCACGTTTGAGGCTCTCAACACTTGTTCAAGCCGCCGTTGTTATATTCTTCCGGTTTATATTGATCTTCTGCTTTAGTTTCCCTGCATATAGAACAAAAAATGCAAGTCCCTTGGCGGTTTACCGCATGGCGAGTCATATGTTTTACAGATAACCCGGAGTATGAATCAAAAATCATAACAAAGCAGGTTCTCAATTATATCTTTTAAGACATAACCGCAACAGCATACCTGTGATCCTTTGTACCTTGCCGGCTTGTGCGACCCGAATAATGAGGGTAAGTTTTTTGATCCTCATAAATGCTTTTAGAAAAAAGATATACAAACCGTCAAACAATTGTGATTCGCAAAGTTCTATGATTAATAGACAAAATTCAAAGGCTTCTGATTTGAATACGATCAGTAAACCGTTCCAAAGGGGTTAAGCTAAGATTCGGATACGATCATATAGCCCCCAGTGGCTCTGGCGATGCCGATCAAGTGGGTATCGACAGCTATGTTCTCTTTGGTTCGAATATGACCTATGTTTGAACAGGAAGCCCCCAAGTGACCATAAGAGTTGTTTAATGACGCTGATTCGAATACGATCCACATCAGAACCAAAGGGGTTAAGCTATGATTCATATATGATGAAGAAGCCCTCTAGTGGGTTTGGTAGTATGCCGATCAAGAGGGTATCGACAGCCATGTTCTCTTTGGTTCGAATACGACCTATGTTTGAACAGGAAGCCCCCTAGTGACCATGGCTAGATTCAAATATGATCATAAGCCGCACCAGAGGGAAAGCCGGATTCAAATATGACCCGCTCCCTATTGGTTGTCTCAAAATAATAAGGAAGATATGTAAACATTTGAGGATGAAAAGGACAGAGGTCCTGCTTTATTGCTTTTCATAATATATACATCTCAAAAAACATGTACACCCCGAGAGCCGGTGGCTCAAGTATAGTAAGGCCGAAGATGAGCGATATTCCACGGCCGACGGATCTCCTCCTCCGACTTACGTGAATCTTTGTGTTCTCGAACTTCGATGAGGTAATATGACCCGTTGTTCAGGTTCTTGCTGACCACAAAGGGCCCTTACCAAGGGGGAGATAGCTTGTGCATATCGGATTGATCCTGGATGATAAGGAGCACCAAATCGCCTTCTTGAAAGGTTCTGGACTTAACCGGCGGTTGTGGTAGCGGCGCAGGTCTTGCTGGTAAATCGCCGAGCGGGCTATTGCCAAGTCTCGCTCTTCATCCAGTAAGTCAAGTGCATCCTGACGAGCTCGTTCATTGTCAGCTTCAACGTAAGCCGCCACGCGGGGTGAGTCGTGACGGATATCACTTGGCAGGACCGCCTCTGCTCCGTACACCATGAAGAAAGGTGTATAACCCGTAGATCTGTTAGGTGTAGTGTTGATGCTCCAAATCATAGAGGGTAATTCCTCCACCCAACAACTCGGCGTCCGCTGTAAAGGGACCAAGAGCCGGAGTTTTATACCTTTCAAGATCTCCTGATTGGCTCTTTCTGCTTGACCATTGGATTGAGGATGAGCTACCGCCGAAACATCAAGCCGGATATGTTCTCGTTGACAGAACTCTTCCATAGCACCCTTGGAGAGATTAGTGCCATTATCAATTATGATGCTGTGTGGAAAACCAAAGCAAAAAATCACCTTTTTCATGAACTGGACCGCCGTGGCTGCATCACACTTACTGACCGGCTCTGCCTCAACCCACTTTGTAAATTTATCCACCGCCACCAGAAGGTGTGTCTTTTTATCCTTAGATCTTTTGAAAGGCCCAACCATATCAAGCCCCCAGACTGCAACCGGCCAAGTAATTGGAATCATCCTCGATTCTTGAGCTGGGACATGAGCTCGTCGTGAGAATTTTTGACAACTGTCACATTTACTGACCAGATCTTTCGCATCAGCATAAGCCGTCAGCTAGTAAAAACCATGACGGAAAGCTTTGGCCACAAGAGATTTTGAGCCGGCATGATGACCACAATCGCCTTCATGGATCTCCCGAAGTATTTCCTGACCTTCCGCAAGCGATACACAACGTTGAAACGCCCCAGTGACACTGCGATGATGCAGCTCACCATGAACAATTGTCATGGACTTAGACCGCCGGGTGATTTGTCTCACCAAGGTCTCATCCTCGGGCAACTCTCCCCGGGTCAGGTAAGCCAAATATGGCACTATCCAATCCGGGATGATGTGAAGAGCTGCCACCAACTGTGCTTCCGGGTCTGGAACAGCTAAGTCCTCCTCTGTGGGTAACTTGACAGAAGGATTATGCAAAACATCCAAAAAGGTGTTAGGCGGTACAGGCTTATGTTGAGATCCCAGCCGGCTTAAAGCATCAGCCGCCTCATTCTTGCTTCGATCAATGTGCTCCACTTGATAACCCTTGAAGTGCCCTGCTATAACATCAACTTCGCGACGATAAGCCGCCATGAGGGGGTCCTTGGAGTCCCACTTGCCTGACACCTGTTGAGCCACAAGATCTGAATCGCCCAAACACCTTACCCGGCTCAAATTCATCTCTTTAGCCATCCGAAGACCATGGAGTAAGGCCTCATATTCAGCTGCATTATTAGTACAAGGAAACATGAGCCAGAGAACATAGCAAAAATTGTCACCTCGAGGGGAAGTTAAAATGACTCCAGACCCCGAGCCTTCCAACTGCCTGGATCCATCAAAATTAATAGTACAATATGTGTTATCCGGCTTCTCCTCCGGCGTCTGGAGCTCTGTCCAATCATTGATGAAATCCACCAGTGCTTGAGATTTAATAGCAATGCGTGGCGCATACTTCAAGTCATGAGGCCCAAGCTCAATGGCCCACTTGGCGACTCGTCCTGTGGCCTCTCTATTCTGGATGATGTGTCCCAAAGGAGCAGAGCTTACCACAGTGATAGGATGACCCTGGAAGTACTGCTTAAGCTTCCGTCTTGCCATGAACACCCCATAAACAAGCTTCTGTCGGTGCGGATATCTTTGCTTAGACTCAATGAGCACCTCACTGATGTAGTAAACCGGCCGTTGAACCGAATGCTCCTTGCCAGCCTCCTTGCGCTCTACCACAATTGCAACACTGACAACACGTGAGTTAGCAGCCACGTATAATAGCAGCGGCTCTTTATCAATGGGAGCCGCAAGAATCGGCGGTTCAGACAACTGTCTCTTTAAATCTTCAAAGGCAGCATTAGCAGCGTCACTCCAGATAAATCTGTCTGTTTTCTTCATCAGCTGATACAGCGGTATAGCCTTCTCACCTAACCGGCTTAAAGCAGCGATACGACCCGCCAGTCGCTGAACATCATTGATACACGCCGGTTTATCCAAAGAGGTGATTGCCTTGATTTTCTCCGGATTAGCTTCAATAACTCTGCTAGAGACCAAAAAACCCAGAAGTTTGCCTGCTGGCACCCCGAACACACATTTGGCCGGGTTAAGCATCATCATGTAGACCCGGAAATTATCAAAGGTTTCCTTCAGATCATCTATCAAGGTTTCCTTCTCTCTGGACTTCACCACTATATCATCCACATAAGCGTGAACATTGCACCCAATCTGATTGTGGAGACAGTTCTGTACACACCGCTGATAAGTCGCCTGGGCACTCTTGAGCCCAAAAGGCATAGATACATAGTACAAGGCTCCAAACGGAGTAATGAAGGCCGTCTTCTCCTGGTCCTTAACTGGCATCTCGATCTGATGGTAACTAGAGTAAGCATCCAAAAAGCTCAAATGCTCACAACCCGCCGTAGCATCAATGATTTGATCAATATGGGGGAGAGCAAAAGGATCGGCCGGACAATCCTTATTTAAGTCCGTGTAATCCACACACATCCGCCAGGTGCCATTCTTCTTAAGTACAAGCACCGGGTTAGCCAACCACTCAGGGTGAAAAACTTCGACAATAAATCCGGCCGCCAAGAGCCGGGCCTCCTCCTCACCAATAGCTTTCTGTCTCTCTTCGTTGAACCACCGAAGAAACTGCCTGACCGGCTTAAACTTCCGATCAATATTAAGATTTTCCTCAGCGAGTTCTGTCGGTACACCCGGCCTGTCAGAAGGTTTCCATGCAAAGATGTCCCGATTCTCATGGATGAACTCGATGAGCGCGCTTTCCTATTTAGGATCCAGATTGGCACTGATGCTAAATTGTTTTGATGATTCGCCTGGAGTAAAATCAACAAGCTTGGTTTCATCAGCCGATTTAAACTTCGTCGCCAGGTCATGCTTGGTGGTCGGCTTCTTCAGAGGTGTCATATCTGCCGGGTCAACGTTATACTGATAAAATTTTAGCTCCTCAGCTACAAAAACAGACTCGGCATAAGCCGCATCGCCCTCCTCGCATTCCAGGGCTATCTTTCGACTCCCATGCACAGTAATGGTGCCCTTGTGACCTGGCATCTTGAGCTGCAAGTAAACATAACACGGCTGCGCCATGAACTTGGCGTAAGCCGGCCGGCCAAACAGAGCATGATACGGGCTTTTGATTTTGACCACCTCAAAGGTTAATTTCTCAGCCCTAGAATCATATTCGTCTCCAAAGGCCACCTCCAGCTCAATCTTTCCAACTGGGTATGCCGATTTACCAGGCACCACTCCATGGAAAACGGTGTTGGATGTCTTCAAATATTTGTCAGTCAGCCCCATGCGCCGAAAGGTCTCATAATAGAGGATGTTGATGTTGCTACCTCCATCCATGAGCACCTTAGTAAACTTATATCCACCGGCTTGAGGTGCTACCACCAAGGCTAACTGACCCGGATTGTCAACCCCGGGAGGGAGATCCTCTCTACTCCATACAATAGGCTGCTCTGACCACCTTAAATAACGGGGAACCACTGGCTCAACAGCGTTCACAGCCCTTTTATGAAGCTTCTGGTCCCGCTTGCATATGCTAGTGGTGAACACATGATACTGTCCACTATTCAGCTGCTTTGGATTGCTTTGATAACCTGACTGTTGCTGCTGCTGACCTCCCTGACCAGACTGCTGGTGATTATAGCCACCTTGATTTCCCTAAAAACCGGAATTTGAACCGCCACCCGGGCCATGAAAGCCGCCAGCACCTGGGCCGCCACCCGACCCATGATTGTCGTCGAACGTGTTGGAATTCTTGAAAGCCTTCATGATCGCGCAATCCTTCCATAAGTGAGTGGCCGGCTTTTCCCGGGTACCGTGTCTCGGGCAGGGTTCATTGAGTAGCTGCTCAAGAGATGGACCTGACCCACCAGATCGAGGGGGCCGCCTCCCCTTGTGTCTCTGATCATTACCCACAAACTCCGGATTACCATCGACTTTACGCTTGTTGCCTCCTTGATTTGCCGTGTTATGTTGCTGGCCTTTTCCATTGCCGTTCTTCTTTCCCTTCCCCGCCTTTTCCTCGTCAGACGCAGGGTCCGCGGTATTATTAGAATCGGCGTATTTGACTAGAGCCGCCATCAGCTGACCCATATTATTACAATCACGCTTGAGGCGCCCTAGCTTCTGTCTCAGCGGTACAATTGGCAATTTTTCTCCAGCATGAGGACTGCAGAGCCGGCATCCATCTTGTCAGACGAATGTATTATCTCCTTGACCCGGCGCACCCAATGAGTGGTAGATTCACCCTCCTCTTGTTTACAATTAGTTAAATCCACAATTGACATGGACTTCTTGCAGGTGTCTTTGATGTTCTGAATGAATCGGGCCTTCAATTCCGCCCATGAGCCGATGGAATTGGGCGGCAAGCCTTTTAACCAAGTCTGGGCCGTTCCATCCAACATCATGGTGAAGTACTTAGCCATTGCCGCGTCACTGACCTCCAACAGCTCCATGGTCATCTCATAGCTTTCGATCCACGCCCCGGGCTGTAAGTTGGCCATACAATTCGGCACCTTCCGGGGTCCCTTGAAATCCTTAGGCAGACGCACATTACGTAAAGCCGGCACCAAACAAGGAACACCGCCAGTTCTGGTGGCCACTCCTGCCTCAACAGAAGTCGTCGGGTAATCCGGGAAAGCTTGATGAGCCGTCTACTGAGCCGCCAGTTGAGCCGCCTGCTCGTCCTCCTGACGTATCCGGTCCTATACCGGGTTATGACCGCTGGGTTGGTTATGGCGCTGGGCGTTGCTTGACAAAGCTTCCGACTCCATGTGCCTGCTATACCTCGGACTCTGGCTTGGGCGAGGAGTCGAATGAATCCTGTCTCGGCTATAGGAATAAGCCTCTTGGTGAGCCAGAGCCATCTGGACGAGTTCTCTGATCCTTCGCGTCTCCACCGCTGTTGGATTGTCGCCGTCCACTGGGAGAGCCGCCAAACGTGCTGATGCTGCAGTCAGGTTCTCCATGGGGTTAGAAAAATGACCCGATGGCGTTGGTACATAGCGAGGCGGGGCCATATTCCCATGAGGAGGTGCCATCACCCGAGGCAGAACCTGTCCCCCTGGTCCGGGTGTTATGACCTGGTTTGCTTCTGGCGGGTTACTAGGGCCGGCTCCGGGTGTGGTAAAAAGGCTCCGAGGATCATAAACCGAGGCAAACGGGATTGAGTTTTCGTGTCTCCTCCTCATCACCTCGTTAGACGCGCGTTTAGGTTCGCTGTAATGGTGGAAAAGCCTTTATTTGGAGCTGTTGGGCCCGTGCATCCAAAGCCGCCCGTTCTGCGGCCAACCTGGTGTCCTCTGCTGCTAAGGCCTCCTTGGCTCGAGCTATTTCCTCACGCACCTGTGCCACCTCTGCATCACGTTCCTCTTGATTTGCAGGAATAACTGTGGCGGTTAACAGGGCCGTCAGCTTATCCATGAGATCAAGTAGCACCTGAGCCGGCGGGCGCAAAGGGCCTCCTGCCCCGGCCGCTCCTGACCCGGACGTTATTGCTGCCGCAGCCGTAGAGTTCTGGCCGGGCTGAGTGCCAACCATGAAGACCCCTACCCAGCTTGGCGACTCAAAGGGGTCCGGAATACTGCTGCCATCGGAACAGCCCCCAAGCCTGCCATCTTGTAGTTGATACAACGAATCTATCTCACCAGTGGACGAATCACCATCGGAGTGGACGGCCGTCTCACCGCTATCAACAGATCCCTCAGAAAGTTCTCCTCCATGGATGCAACCCACGAAGGCACGCTTCACGACGGGTTGAGCACGGGCGGGTCTCGCACGCTGAGCCGTCTCGACGAGGTCGGTGCAGTTGTCCGGCTCAGGGCCCGGTTCACCGATCCGGCCGATGAAAACGTGAATTCCACCGAAGGGAACCCGGTACCCGTACACAATTGAGCCGGCGTCGGGGCCCCAGCCTTCGTCGTCGATGTAGATCTTGCCGCGACGACTCTTGGTCATCCGACCCACAGCGTATCCCTTGAGCCCTTCGAAGTTCCCCTTCAAGAACTCAAATCCACCGTGCGCTGGCCCCACGGTGGGCGCCAACTGTCATGGTTTTGTCACGACAATTGTCCTCTTGCAAGGACTTAGTCGTGGAGCCATTGCAAATAGGAAGCTTAAAGGGGTTAATCGGGACAAGGGACACGAGAGAGGTTTTATACTACTTCGGCCCCTTACGGTGATGGTAAAGCCTACGTCTAGTTGGGTTGGTATTGCTAGGGTTTCGATAACCAGGGAGCGAGATACGCTATGCCCGGCGCTCGATCAGATGTTACTTGCCCTAAGCCGTCAGCGGGTCGTCCCCTTATATACACGGGTTGACGCCTGCGGTTCTGAGTCCCGGCCGGCTCATAAACAGTGTCCGGCTCGGTGACTAGTTAATCCTGCCTTATAATACAAGTCATGCCATTACAATGGATTATCACTACGGGCCTTAAGTCGCCCGTGGGCTTTAGACCCTTTCTTGAATCGCCATCTTCATGCTTGGTCTTGGGCTTCAGACGATAATCACCTTTGCGTAACCCGGCCCCTCCTGGGCGGCTTACAAGAATAGTTATATCCCCAATAGTTTGGGTAAATGGGTTTTCCCTGTGGCTTGAATTAATCTGATGAATCTGCAATGTGATTATTTTTCATCAATATATTTTACTGATAGCATGCGAACGCTTACTTAACCTGATGACTAACTACCTTATATGTGTTGTAGGGAAACAATTGGAAGCACTGAGGTTTACAATCGAGGTTAGCACGTGCATGGCCCGTTGTCTAATAGCACATTATTGTGAAATTGCAGGAACCATTCTAATATTTAGGTTTTTAACATTTTGGTCTTGCACATGTAGGTCCTGCTGTCATAGGTTTTGACCCATTGTTCTACCCTTTTAGCATATGGGGAAATGAGTTGTCCATGAATATCAGTCAAGTCAAGAAACTCAGAAACATTGTTAGGATAAAGAAATTTGCGACAAAAAACAACAACATCTTTGTCTTCACAATGAAGAAGACATCAGGTCACTACAGGATGGTAAACTATTATACCTTGCCTTTTTAATTCCTTTGCCCCATTTCCAATATAGAGAAGATATTTATGCACATCCTTGTTTTCAGGCCTTTCCAAAGCAGTTCACTAATGATTACCGCTCAAACCACCTGTATGGTCAGGAGGCGAGGAAGGTATTCATACAACACCCACGGTTCAATACTGAAGTGTTCTAGAAGAGGATGAAGGATGGACGGTCAATCATCCACCGGCACTGGCCTAAAGTTACAAAGACCTTCAACATCAATGAAGGCTCAATATTCGCCTTCTGCTTCAGCAGTTTTCCAAATGAGATACATCTGTCTATGTACCGTCTATGATTGTAACTTTGAAAGGTTATAGATGTTGCATGTGAAACTTGGTCCTTGTGTAGTTGTGTAATGGGGTAGCTGAGTGCTGAAGCTATATGATGCTGTACTCTAATGTATTTCAACTATGAAAATGAAATATAGTGTGTGCTTAATATGAGCTATCAATTAGATTAATAAATGGATTATGAATAATCGGATAATTAGCCTGCTAGTGGCGAATTAGCCTGCTAATTGGGTTTTGCTATTACAAACAGTTGTTGAAAAAAAATACCATGGGCGATGACCTCAGGCAACGCACACAGTTTCTAGGAATAAACCATGTTGGATCAATGAACCATCACACACAACTTTCTCTTGAAAACTGTTTGTGTTAGGCCACCTTGCGCAAACGTTTACCACATGAAAACTCTGTGTGATGAACAGCCTTTGCCACATAGTTTCTTCCACGGACCGTGTGTGATATATTCAATAACACATGCGATTTAGCGGGAAAAATTGTGTGTGATGTACCTGTTAACGGAAATGTTTTCCTTCGAGCGAGTGTGTGGGATGTACATACGAACGGAAACGTTTAGCGGGGAGTGACTGTGTGGGGTGTACTTGCGACCAGAAACAATTTCGTTGTATAATTGTATTTTTTAGCTCTACTGTACGTATTTCCGTATTTGACCGCTCGCCGGTCGCACACGTCCTCATTTTGCCGAACATGTGTGCCAGGAGGGCATATCTGAGGGAGTCCTGGATTAGGGGGTCCTCGGACAGCCGGACTGTTGGACTATGAAGATACAAGATTGAAGACTCCGTCCCGTGTCCGGATGGACTCTACTTGGCATGGAAGGCAAGCTTGGCAATACGGATATGTAGATCTCCTCCCTTGTAACCGAATCTGTGTAACCCTAGCCCCCTCCGGTGTCTATATAAACCGGAGGGTTTAGTCCGTAGGACAACAACAATCATACCATAGGCTAGCTTCTAGGGTTTAGCCTCTACGATCTCATGGTAGATCAAATCTTGTAATACTCATATCATCAAGATCAATCAACCAGGAAGTAGGGTATTACCTCCATCGAGAGGGCTCGAACCTGGGTAAACATTGTGTCCCTCGCCTCCTGTTACCATCCGCCTTAGACGCACAGTTTGGGACCCCCTACCCGAGATCCGCCGGTTTTGACACCGACATTGGTGCTTTCATTGAGAGTCCCACTGTGGCGTCACCGTAAGGCTTGATGGCTCCTTCGATCATCGGCAATGATGCGATCCAGGGTGAGGTTTTCCTCCCCAGACGGATCTTTGTATTCGGCGGCTTCGTACTGCGGGCTAACTCGCTTGGCCATCTAGAGCAGATCGATAGCTACGCCCCTGGCCATCAGGCCAGGTTTGGAAACTTGAACTATAATGCCAACATCCGCGGAGACTTGATCTTCGACGGATTCGAGCCCATGTCAGGTGCGCCGCACAATCACGACGAGCATGATTTAGCTCTGCCGTCGGACTGTGTTCGGGAGATCATACCTGCAACTACTCCGGCCCTCAATCTAGAACAAATTGCGCCATCTGTTGACGGGTGGATGGACCCCGCCACGGAGGCCGCACACTCAGTGGCGATAGCGCTGAATACTGACTTCACCTCCTACGAGACCCGTGTGTCCAAACCGTTGGATTCGTCCCCGGCCACGGACTCTGAGCCGCTTGTGTCCGTGCCCATCAAATCCGATTGGGCACCGATCATGGAGTTTACCTCCACGGATATCTTTCAGCACTCGCCTTTTGGCGACGTACTAAACTCGTTGAAGTCTCTCTCCCTGTCGGGAGACCCTTGGCCGAACTATGTCCGGCTAGAATGGGATGCGGACGACGAAGAAATTCGCGCCCCACCCACCACCCACTTAGTAGCCACTGTCGACGATTTAACCGACATGCTCGACTTCGGCTCCGAAGACATCGACGGTATGGACGACGATGCAGGAGACGAACAAGAACCACCGCCCACAGGGTGCTGGACTGCCACCTCATCATATGACATATACATGGTGGACACCCTCAAAGAAGGGGATGGCGACAAGACAACAGAGGATAATCCCTCCAAGATGTAACCCAGGCACCGACGACAGCGGCGCCGCTCTAAGTCTCGCCATAGCAAAAACAGCGATACCGGCACAAGAGAAAATAACGCTCCGGATAGTGTCGAAGACGATGATAATCCCCTCCAGCCAGACCTCGAGCGGGAGGATGAACAAGCTAGCCCTCCGGAACAGTCATCAAATGGAGAATCAGAGGATGGCAATTACATGCCTCTCTCCGAAGACGAAGTGAGCCTCGGCGACAAAGAATTTGTCATGCCTGAGGATCCCATCGAGCAGGAGCGCTTCAAGCGCCGGCTTATAGCCACATCAAATAGCCTGAAGAAAAAGAAACAACAGCTTCGAGCTGATCAAGATTTGCTAGCGGATAGATGGACTGAAGTCCTGGCAGCCGAGGAATACGAACTCGAGCACCCAACCAAGAGTTACCCAAAGCGGAGGTTGCTACCTCAACTCGAAGAGGAAGCATTAAAACCTACATCACCAGCGTATGATGCGGCTGATCGTCCGCCTCGTGGCCGAGACAGAGAGGCACATCAGCCTGAAGGCCAGCCCTTACCCCGCCGCCATTCAAACAAAAATACTAAGGCCCGGGGCAATACGCGGGACCTGCGAGACGTATTGGAAAACAAAACAAAACATGCAAGGTCGATCTACGGATCACGGGGTCACGCCCCAACACATGACGATGATCATCACGCCAGATACACTAAAAGCAAATCCGGCCGGGCCGAACACAGCAGACAAGACTCGTATGAACTGCGTCATGATATAGCCCGGCACAGAGGCGCCGCACACCCCCTATGCTTCACTGATGAAGTAATGGATCACGAATTCCCAGAAGGGTTTAAACCCGTAAACATTGAATCATATGATGGTACTACAGACCCCGCGGTATGGATAGAAGACTTCTTCCTCCACATTCACATGGCCCGCGGGGATGACCTACATGCCATCAAGTATCTCCCGCTAAAACTCAAAGGGCCGACTCGGCATTGGCTTAATAGCTTGCCGGCAAACTCCATCAGAAATTGGGAGAGCCTGGCAGATGCATTCTTGGAAAATTTCGAGGGCACTTATGTGCGACCGCCGGATGCTGATGATTTAAGTCATATAACTCAGCAGCCAGGGGAATCGGCCAGGAAATTCTGGACCCGGTTCCTAACTAAGAAAAACCAAATTATCGACTGTCCGGATGCAGAGGCCTTAGCGGCATTTAAACACAACATCCGTGACGAATGGCTCGCCTGACACCTCGGCCAAGAGAAGCCAAAATCCATGGCAGCCCTCACGACACTTATGACCCGCTTTTGCACGGGCGAAGATAGCTGGTTGGCTCGTATTAACAATACAGCAAGCAAACCTGGCACATCAAAGGCCAGGGATAGCAACGGCAAACCACGACGCAACAAACATAAGCACCGCAAATATGGTGAAAACGCCAAAGATACGGCTGTCAATGCCGGATTCAGGGGCTCAAAGTCTGGTCAGCGGAAGGGGCCACTCAAAAATAATAATTGAGGTCCATCCAGTTTGGACCGCTTACTTGATCGCCAATGCCAAATTCATGGCAGCCCAGGACCGCCAGCCACCCATACCAACAAAGAATGCTGGGTCTTCAAACAACACGGTAGGGCAAGCGCCAAAAACAGAGAAGGGGGGCCCCAAAGCGATGATGGCGACGAAGAGCCCAGATCACCGAACACGGGAAGGAAAAATAAGTTTCCCCCTTATATTCAATCGGTGAATGTGGTAAATACCACCCAAATTACTAACTCGGACCGGATACACACCCTTAGGGATGCCGACTTAACGGAACTAGCCGTCCCACAATATAAACCCGGGCCGGTCACCTTCAACCGCACGAATCATCCGGTTAACGTCAATCCTGGCAATCCAACCGCACTAGTCCTCGACCCAATAATAGACGGGTTCCACCTCACTCGAGTCCTTATGGACGGAGGCAGCTGCCTAAATCTGCTTTACCAGGACACAGTGCGTAAGATGGGCATCGATCATTCGGCGATCAAACCCACTAAAGCCACTTTCAGAGGCATTATACCAGGTGTGGAAGCCAGCTGTACAGGCTCCATTGCCCTTGGGGTAGTCTTCGGATCACCAGAAAATTACCGTATCGAGGAGATAATCTTCGAAATCGTCCCTTTCCGCAGTGATTATCAGGCACTACTCGGACGAACCGCGTTCGCTAGATTCAACGCGGTGCCATATTATGCCTACCGTAAGCTCAAGATGCCCGGTCCACGCGGCGTCATCACGGTCAACGGCAAGGACGAACCTTCCCCCTGCACAAACAAATACACTACTGCTTTAGCAGCAGAAGCAACGAGGAGCACCTTGCAGTCGAACCTCGAGTCGACGTCCAGGCTCCCAGACATCGTCAAGGAACTCTGAACTGCTTCGTGGAAGGATAGCCCGGCTCGTCCAGAGCTCAATTAAACACTCCGGCAAAGGCCAGGATAGGCCGAGCTCAGCAGCTCAACCGCTCTCCGGCACGCAAATATTTCTTACATTTCCTTCGCAGGTTCACTTTTGCGCCGACCAGGACAGGCCATACGGAGGCAGCTTGAACGTGCAAGGGAATCCTTAGACATTCCCCGCAATGACCATCCGCCTATATCACGGATCCGCACTCAACTTCTTCCACCCTGGTCTCAGCAGGTTCCGCAATCATATTCTCTTTCTATCACATTACTTGTACCCATACGCATAGACGTACTATTCAAATACAACATGTGGATTTATATGACGTTTACCTGCTGTTATTTCTTATCGAAATTCTTTTGTCAAGTGGCATCCGTACACAGCGATATGCCTTAAAATAAGCCAGGGGCTTTGTTTTACCCATAATATGGCAATAAAGTCCGAACACCTTCATGGAAGTTCGGCACCTCGAACCTATAGCATTATATGCATCAGCTCCGAATCATGTCGTGGGTCAATAGTTGGGTTTGCCTGGCTCCCATATTTTGGTACCTTCCGTTCTGCTATATCGGCTAAGGTAGCACTGGGAGAACTACTGCGATTGTGTCCTGGTTCTTCCGGACAGGCACCTCAGTAGAGAAAGCTGAAAACTAACTGTCTTGATACGGCGAGAGCTGGTCAGCTGTTCGAGAGGTCTTAAAATATTTAAGGATTTCTCCCGCATAATGCCATAACCAATGCAGTGTGCGATGGATCGGTCTTTTCTCTGATCAGGTGCTTACAGAGCCCCTAGTACGGTCTTCCGAACACCAGGGGCTGCGCCTACCTTACTAAAGCTCCTATGGCTAAGTGAGAGTGATAAAGCCCTATAGTCCGATTGCCTGGTTCGTTGTGCTGAGCACCTCCTTCGAAGGACCCAAAACTGGGATAAAGAGTGCTCAGGTTTATCCCGAACACCCCTGTACTTCTTACGTGGGGGCAGAAGCCGACGACTGGCCAACTCTCAGATTTAACATATAAAACGGCCGCACAGGAGGGTAAACTTTTATATAACAGGAAATAAATCAATGACCTTGTTCAAACATTACAAAGGACAATATGATTTGCATTCATGGGAATATAACGTCCTTGGTACATAGTTTCGCTGCAAGGTAGGATCCTTTCCGGACACTCTCATAATATAATTCCAGCTTGCGGTGCTCCTTCCCCTCTAGCGGTCCTTCGGTCATCAGCTTTTCAGCATCCATCTTCCCCCAGTGCACCTTTGCGCGGGCGAAGGCCATTCTCGCACCTTCTATACAGACCGACCGCTTGATGACGTCAAGTCGAGGGCAAGCGCTTACAAGCCGCTTCACGAGCCCGAAGTAGTTGCTTGGAATCGGCTCGGCAGGCCATAGCCGGATAACCAGATCTTTCATGGCTGGTTCCGCGGCCATATGCAGTTCTATCAGCTGTTTCAGTTGATCGACAAAAGGCACCGGATAATTCGACGCCAAATACTGCGACCAGAAGAGCTTATCTGCGGTGTTCCTTTCTTCGGCTCGGTAGAATTGGGCGGCATCTGATATCCTGCGAGGTAGCTCGGCAAATACCCCTAAGAAATCCGGATTCAAAATTAGAAACATAGTTTTCCCCACAAATACTTGCTTTACATGGAAAAAGCCTTATCCGCCGCGATCTTTCGCGCCCCTTGGATACCTTGCAGGGCGCTTTGGGTTTCCTCCCGGGCATCACTCGTGGCCTGATGCGCCTTGGCGAGTTCGGATTCTTTCTCCATTAAACTCTGCTCCAAGGTCTCGCATTTCCTTACGGCCTCTTGCAGCTCCTGCTCAGCTTTAATAACCCTGGCCTCGTGCTTCTCACGAAGAGTCCGCTCTGTGGCTACCTTTTTCTCGGCCTCGGCCCCGACCCTTTTAAGGGCCTCGACCTCGGTCACAATCCCTAGCACAAATTATGTAGCTTATTTCATACTGAAAATTCATTCGCAATAAACGCGAGCAAAGCTTGTGCATACCTTGTTTATCTCTCAACTGCATTCTCAATTGGCCAAGTTCTTCTATGGCCCGCTCCAGACTTTGATTCAGTCCGGAGATCTCTGCAAGATGAGAGGCGCAGCCGCCATGACGCCGCTTATAACAGAAGAGAAATCAATATCATTCAATGAGTCTTCCTGCGATCATAAATTTGATCCCCTGTCCGGTTCTTTCTTTCACCGAACAGTGTATCAGGGGCTACTATCTATACTATGACACTGTTCGACAACTCATAAAATATACCTCAAAGCCTCTTATAAGGCTGATACAGGCTTCGTTCGGTCCACTCTCAGTTGACTGAATCTTCTCAATCACCGCACCCATAAGGGCACAGTGTTCATCAACGATGGAGGCATTTTTCAACGCCACCAACAAAGCATCTGACACTTCTGGTTGGACAGAGGTCGGCGTTGGAACAGGCACGCCCCCTCCAGCCGAGGGAGGCTGCCTGCTTGATTCTGGAGCCGTATAGGTCTCTGGAATCGCATCCTGCTGGGAGCCGAACTCAGGATCGCCCCCACCGTCAGCTCCCATGGGAATCTTTTCCCCCACATGTCCGGCCTCTGAGGTTTGACCTCCAGGCACTGCCTTCACGGTTTTCCCCTTCCTCCTTGGCCGGGGTCCTTCTGGGACGAAACCTCGGTGTTATGCACCGGTTTGTAGGAAGGGGCCTTTGGGGGCGTCCCGCTCTCCATAGCATTTGAACTCAGCAAGTCCTCTGATGAGGATTGTTTGATACGGGACCTCGCCGGACTAAAAAAATATGGCTTAGGTTAAAATACTAAGCCACAATGAGTCCAGACGCCTAAAACATACTCGGATTTTATATACTTACGAGTTCACCAGGGGCTGGGCCCTGGGATCCCATGCCGAGCCGCTATCGGTGGCGGCAGTGGACTCCTCCGGAAGAGGAGCCTTTCCCCTTTTGGGCAGCTCGGCCTCCAAGTGTATGGAGGCCGTCCTCTTCTTTCTTCCCCCCGCAGGGGATTCATCTTCCTCCTCCACCTCGTCCTCTTCGGAGGCGGAATGGGCATTGGAGCCTTCGGATATTGTGTCCGAAGTGCCGCGGTGACGAAGGCTGCCCCGGGTCTTTTTGGCCTCCTTCCCGGCCGTCTTCTTCGGCACCTTGTAAGGCACCAGGACCAGCATCTTCATTAGAAGTGGGATGGCCGGTTCTTCGGGCAGCGGGGCTGGACAATGGTTCCGCTCCGCCTTCTTCGTCCAGCCCTGGGGAGAGTTGTATAAAACACGTTAAGCGCTTCCTTTGGGTTACGCGGATAGAAAAGTTTGATAACTCTTGCCGGGCAGGACAGTTGGTACCCATGGTCCTCGGCGGAGTCCGGCCACGATTTGCTGGAATTGAAAAGCACCTTCAAATGTCCTTATGTGAGGAGCCGAAAAGCTCTCGCAAGGTTTGGTGCCTGGCCGGATCAAATTCCCATAAATTGCAAGTCCGGTGCTGACAAGGCAAGATCCGGCGAACTAACATCACCTGGACCACATTGACAAGTTCAATGTTCTTGTCTCCCATATCTTCAACGCTGTTCGAGCACCGGCGGTTAAATGGATGAGGACCAGTCCAGGCCTTTCTTGACCCAGGATGTAAGCCGCAGGGGGGCGCCGGATCGGAACTCGGGAGAGGCAGCCCACTCTGTGCTGCGCGGTTCAATGATATAAAACCACTGCTGTTGCTACTCCTTGACAGAATCATTAAAGGTTCCCGTTGGCCATATGACGTTGGGCATCTTGCTCACCATGGCGCCCCCGCACTCGGCATGCTCGCCGCCCACCACCTTGGACTTCACATTAAAGATCTTCAGCCATAAACCGAAGTGCGGTGAAATGCGGAGAAAAGCCTCGCACACGACAATGAATGTCGAGATGTTGAGGAAGGAATTAGGGGACAGATCGTGAAGATCGATCCCATAATAATACATGATGCCGCGAACGAACGGGTGGAGGGGAAACCCTAGCCCACGGACAAATTGAGTGAGGAATACAACCCCCTCGTGGGGTTCCGGAGTAGGGATGATCTGTCCCGCCGCCGGGAGATGGTGGCTGATTTTCTTGGCCAGGTACCCAGCCTCCCGAAGCTTTTTATATCCTTCTCTCGGACGGTAGAGACCATCCATTTGCCTCCTGCTCCGGATCCGGACATCTTCGGAAGACCTTTTGCGGGCAGAGAAGACGAATGCTTGGGCGCTGGAGCTTGAGCGGAAGGGAATGAATCGGGGAGTAGAAAGCATGGGTGCAAAAGGGAGTCCTTATCCCCTTATAAAGGCAGCATGGATTCTGCGCCTTCCCATTTGCCTGGTAAAACCTCTTATTTCCCAAGCGCCGTAATTGATGGCGCGGTTGATTTACCCACACCCGTATTGATGAGAATCCTGTGAAAAGGGGACATGATCTGTGCTTCGACAAGACATGCCAAGGAAACCGCCACGCGATATGTGCAGTGGCTGGTGGTGAAAAATGGTTTGAATAATGACTGGGCAGTGGTGTGATGTCATGCTGAAAAATGCGTCAGCAGATTAGATTTATAGAAATATTATTTTCTCGACGGTGGTATGTGGAATTTTTTTGCAGAGCCGGACACTATCCTTGTGTTCAAAATCTTCTATGGATTATTCGGAGGAGGAACCCGCCTTGCAATGCCGAAGACAATCTGCGCGCCGGACTCATCGTCATTGAAGCCTGGTTCAGGGGCTACTGAGGGAGTCCTGGATTAGGGGGTCCTCGGACAGCCGGACTATATCCTTTGGCCGGACTGTTGGACTATGAAGATACAAGATTGAAGACTTCGTCCCGTGTCCAGATGGGACTCTCCTTGGCATGGAAGGCAAGCTTAGCAATACGGATATGTAGATCTCCTCCCTTGTAACCGACTCTGTGTAACCCTAGCCCCCTCCGGTGTCTATATAAACCGGAGGGTTTAGTCCGTAGGACAACAACAATCAAATCATAGGCTAGCTTCTAGGGTTTAGCCTCTACGATCTCGTGGTAGATCAACTCTTGTAATACTCATATCATCAAGATCAATCAAGCAGGAAGTAGGGTATTACCTCCATCGAGAGGGCCCGAACCTGGGTAAATATTGTGTCCCCCCGCCTGCTATTACCATCTGCCTTAGACGCACAGTTCGGGACCCCTACCCGAGATCTGCCGGTTTTGACATCGACAATATCCCTGACGGTTTCTGGGTCGTGTGGGAAGGACCCCCCCCTATCGCCCACACTCACTTGGAGACGGTTCCAAATGCCGTCGCGGAAAGGGGTTTTAAACCGTTTGTTTAGGAGCTGGATGTACTAGTGTCTCTATCATCCTTTCCTCACATGGGACAATGCTCTTATAATGAAGATCATCACAGTTTTATTTACTTACAACTCAAGAATTATAACTCGATACTTAGAACAAAATATAACTCTATATGAATGCCTCCGACGGTGTACAGCGATGTGCAATGAATCAAGAGTGACATGTATGAAAGAATTATGAACGGCGGCTTTGGCACAAATACGATTTCAACTATATGATCACGGAAAGCAATATGACAATGATGGAACGTGTCATAATAAATGGAACGGTGGAAAGTTGCATGGCAATATATGTGGCGATCGGGGAAGGTGTATGGTATTTCCATTTCCATAGACATACTGACATATATTGTGGAAGGTATATGGCGGGTGTATGGTACCGGCAAAAGTTGCGCGGCACTAGAAAGCCTAGCAATGGTGGAAGGGTGAGAGTGCGTATAATCCATGGACTCAACATTAGTCATAAAGAACTCACATACTTATTGCAAAAATCTAGAAGCTATCGAAAGAAATTACTACACGCATGCTCCTAGGGGGATATATTGGTAGGAAAAGACCATCGCTCGTCCCCGATCGCCACACATTAGGAAGACAATCAATAAATAAATCATGCTCCGACTTCATCACATAACGGTTCACCATACGTGCATGCTACGGGAATCACAAACTTTAACACTGGTCTTTATCAATCCACAATTACTCACTAGAATGAATCTAATATCACCATCTTTATATCTCAAAACAATCATAAGGAATCAAACTTCTCATAGTATTCAATGCACTTAATATGAAAGTTTTTATTATATCCCTCTTGGATGCCGTCATATTGGGGCTAAATTCATATCCTAAGAAAATTACCATGCTGTTAGAGACTCTCAAAATAATATAAGTGAAGCATGATAGTTCAACAATTTCTTCAAAATAAACTACCGTCGTGCTCTAAATAGATATAAGTGAAGCACTAGAGCAAATGACAAACTACTCCAAAAGATATAAGTGAAGATCAATGAGTAGTCGAATCATTATGTAACTATGTGAAGACTCTCTAACATTTAAGAATACCAGATCTTGGGATATTATTCAAACAACAAGAAAATCCTAATAAAATAAAATGATGCTCCAAGCAAAATACATATCATGTGGTGAATAAAAATATAGCTCCAAGTAAGGTTACCGATGAACAAAGACGAAAGAGGGGATACCATCCAGGGCATCCCCAAGCTTAATTAGATGGTTTGTTTTCCTTGAGTATTACCTTGGGTTGTCTTGGGCATCCCCAAGCTTAGGATCTTACCACTCGTTATTCCATAGTCCATCAAAACTTTACCCAAAACTTGAAAACTTCACAACACAAAACTCAACAGAAAACTCGTAAGCTCCGTTAGTATAACATCGCAAATCACCACTTAAATACTGTTATGAACTCATTATAATTTTATATTGGTGTTGTCTCTACTGTATTCCAACTTCTCCATGGTTCATACTGTCACGTCCCTAGTTCTAGTATGCACTGAGCAAGCTAGTCATGTGTTGCATCATGTTTAAATTCTTTTGAAATTGAAATGGGGATTGCCTAAACCCTAGCATTAAAGGAATTCAAATAGGTTCACCCAAAAATATTTTTCAGTGAATCCAAATGGCTTTAGAAAATGTTCATCATTTACGGAAAAATGTTATAAACCATAACCGTAGTGATGCACATTTTTCATGACATATTTGGTCACTGGATTAATTTTTAAATTATTTGAATTGGAGCATTTAATGCCTATAAATATTTTAAATGCTTCAATACTTCTGAAAACAATTGAGGGCTGTTGGAAATAATTCAAATAGTGCCCACAATTTTTGTCAGGATTTTACAAAATGAGTTAGTATTTTTACTAATTCAAAACAGATCAAAATAAATAGAAAACAGAAACAATAAACAAAATAACGCAGAGAGAGAGAGAGAGTTAGTACCTGGGCCTTACCTGGCGCCACCAACCGGCCCAGCACGGCCCAGCCCACCGCCGCTCCCCCCCCCTGTCGTCTTCCTCCCTCGCCAGAAGGACAGAGGCGCGTGGCCGCCCCGCGCCGGCCACCTCCTCCCTCCCTGCCTGCCTAGCTCCTCGCGGTGCACCTAGAAGACGCCACGGGGATGCCACGACACCTCCTGGACCCTCCTCGCTCTCTCCCTCACCCTCACTTCCCCCCTGGATCCCTCTCTCTTCCCCACCGAGCGCCGCCGTCGCCACCGACGCTGCCGCGCTGACCACCCACCTCCCCGCCCGATGACCCGAAGCTCCGCCTCGCCCCTCTTTTCATCCTCACCCAGACGAAGGGCGGAAGCCCTGGATGCCGCTTAGCTCCGCGTTCCCTCCTCGGGTCCCGGCTATCGCCGCCGTGATTCCACCGCCGTCCGGACATCCCCGAGCTCGCCCGTCTGCTCCAACCGACTCCCGTGAGCTCCTCTTCCTTCTCCCCTTCCCGTTCTCGCTCTCGAGCACCACAAGAATCGCACCGAAGCTCGGCCGCACTGCCGCCGCCACCGCGTCGTCGCCGTCGTGGCTGTGAGCCACAGTGGCTCGGCCGGGCACACCACCGTGCTCCACACCTCACCAGGAGCACGTAGCACGCACCAACGCCTCCCCTAGCGCCCTGCATCGCCTAACCCGCCGTCGGCCGAACTCCGGCCGCCGCCTCCCTCACCGCTGCCGACGCCACAGCTAACCCCAGCTCCTCTGGCTTGCTCCATTGGATGCGCACGAGCTCGAGCTCCTTGTAGAACCCCATCCGCGCGTCGAATGGGCGCCGAGCACCGTCGGCGTGCCTCCGTTGTCGGTTGGACGTCACCGGCGGTTACACTCCGGTGGCCGACGTGGCACGTCATTAGCCACCGATGACCCCACTAATTAACCTCCGGTGAAACCGGTCGGGCCCCACATCCTAACTAATCGGCTAACTAAACTAGATTAAGTTTAATCTAATTACCACAGACCTGCACGCCGCTTTGACCAAGCCGATGTGGCCGTTGCTGATCGGGCCCACATGTCGTGACACATACCACTGAGACAACGATCGATGGACCCCACAGGTCAGGTTTGACCTGGACCGCACCCGTTGACTCGCCTCGTCATGTTGGCGTAGTCTTGTGTGATAATGCATTTTCTAGAATTAGTTTATTTCTAAATATTCAGGAAATTCCAGAAAATGTTTAAAACTTCTAGAAATCATAGAAATTCAACCGTAACTCCAAATGAAATAATTTATATATGAAAAATGATCAGAAAATTATGAAGAATCTGTTTATGGCACTTTCATGCATGATTAAACAAGTTAACCTCACTGAATAGGATGAATCATGATTAGGGCAATTTATGAACTAGCATTTGGAGTTGGAGTTTAACCTTGTTTGAACTCCACTTCAATTAACTTCGCTTACTACTGCATTAGGTCAAATCAGTTCCTTAACATGACATGTCATTCATTTGTTTGTGCATTGCTTTGATTGTGTTCTCCCTTGTTTGCCGGTGTTTGCCCCCTCTCGATGAGCGGCGTTAGGCGATGAGTTCGATGACACCGATGAAGAACTATATTATCTTCAAGTGCCAGCAAGCAAAACCCCTTGTTCATTCCGATATAATCCCACTCTATCGCTCCTGCTCTATTTTACTGCATTAGGACAACAACGGCTCATGTGTTACTTGCTGCGGTAGCTGAACCCCTTTATCCTCTCAGATGACCTGTCATTCCACAAGAATTAGATGAAACCCACTAGCATGAGTAGGAGTTGTTTGAGCCACGATGTGCCTACTCATTCATGCTTGTTTGTCATGCCTGCTATTGCTTAGAGTTGTGTCAGTCCGATTCATCGGGAATGAATTGGAAAGTGGTGAACATGTCCCCTCGTGGTGTGAGCTAAGTGTGTGAACACGATTTGGTAAAGGTAGCGGTGAGAGGCCATGTAGGAGTACATGGTGGGTTGTCTCATTGCAGCCGTCCTCGTGAACTGAGTTCTGTGTTTGTGATCCATGAACAGTTACTACCACACATTGGGCTCAAAGGCGCTCCAAGCTCTCTCGACTTATTAATCAACTTGATCTCTGTCCGGGAGTTGCAACTAGTTTCTCGTGTTTGTAGGTAGTGTTGGTAGTCTACCTAGTGGCACCCTGCATGTGGGCTTGGGACAGACTAGGCACAATGTACGGTGTACCAAGTGGCACCCGGTTGGTGGGCTTGGGAACCCTGCTCACATCGTTTGGGGCCGTGGCGACACCCGGCCGGATCTCCTTGCGGATGGAACCCGAATAGGCGATAAACCTAGACTAGAGACTTGTGTGGTTAGTCAGGTCGTGGCCGACTCCCTCGCCCAGCTTCCGCTTGAAGGTTGCCGAGGTACATGACGTGTACATGGCGATAAGTGGCGAGAGCGTGTGTGAAGAAGTACACCCCTGCAGGGTTATCATTATCTATTCGAATATCCGGATTCCTCGGATATGGAAAATTAGACCCAAAGAATAGAACAAAGACAAGTGAAAGTGAATACTCTAAAATGCGCAAGAAAAGCGAGAGTTCTATGGATGGCGTTCTCGTGAGGGAGACGGGAGCGGATCCATAGTGGTGTATTGATATGGTGAATATGTGGACTCGTGCGCCACCTCAAAAGAGTTACTTGCGATGTAGTTCAGGATAGCCATCGAGTCAAAGCTGGCTTGCTGCAGTCAAACTCCACCACCCCCTTTTGATAATGATGCATATGTAGTTAGTTCTGATGTAAGTCTTGCTGAGTACATTTGTACTCACGTTTGCTTATTTTATGTTTTGCAGAGAGACTCAGTCTCGCTAGTAGTTCCGTGTGGACTTCGACGTTTAGCTTGTTACCTCAGCTACGATCTTGTGCCCCGGAAGGATGTGGTAGATAGTCAGGCTTCTCAGCCTTTTTCATTTGTAGATGTTTGTACTCAGACATGTTAAGCTTCCGCTTGTGATTTGACTTGTATGCTCTGAGTGTTGGGTCATGAGACCCATGTTTGTAATATCTCGCTCCTCGGAGCCTAATGGGATCCGACAATCTAGTTGTTTATCCTTGGCAGCCTCTCATATGGGGAAATGTAGTCTAGTGCTTCCTGAGCGATAGTAGTCTGCTACAGCCCGGTTCACCGGAGTCCTGCTAGCCCAGCACTACTGCTCCGGAACACTTGACTGGCTGGCATGTGTTTCAGCCGTTCCTATGTCTGTCCTTTTCGGGAAATGTCACGCGGTGACATCCTCGAGTCCCGCCTAGCTCGCTACAGCCCGGGTTACCGGAGTCCTGTTAGCCCAGTGCTACAACCCGGATTCATACGTTGATGACCGACATGATCGATGTGATTCATGTATGCCTGTCCCCATGGGTTAGTGCCGCTTTGGGTTCACGACTAGCCATGTCGGCTCGGGTTCTCTGTCATATGGATGCTAGCGACACTATCATATACGTGAGCCAAAAGACGCAAACAGTCCCGGGCCATGGTAAGGCGACACCCATGGGAATACCATGCGTGAGGTTGCAAAGTGATATGAGGTGTTACCGGCTAGATCGATGTGACTTGGAATCAGGGTCCTGACAGCTTTGGTATCAGAGCCTGACTGCCTGTAGGATTACCAAGCCAAACTGGTCGAAGT
Source organism: Aegilops bicornis (assembly GCA_021605145.1). NCBI lineage: Eukaryota > Viridiplantae > Streptophyta > Magnoliopsida > Poales > Poaceae > Aegilops > Aegilops bicornis. The sequence goes on along the minus strand of CM038673.1, from coordinate 259,614,113 downwards.
TGTGTCTAGAAATGCTTTAGTTATGTAAGGGAATTGATTGTGGAAGGGAACGTAAGGCTCTTTTTACTCCTTATACCTCATGGCCTTCTAATCTGAGTCAACTTCTTCTCTTCTACGGGGTTTAAGAACTAGGCTTCTCATCTATCTATTAGAATGACGTGTTACTAATCCATAGACTTTTAAGATTGTTGGTTTCAAGCCTTAGTTCAGTTCCTACTATTTCTTTATGTTAATTGTTGATCTCATAATCTTGCTATGATGTTGTAGAGTGGTTATGCCACCATTTTGCATGATGTCTCAAATCTTTTTGAGCATTTACAATGTTATGTCAGTCGAGTCATCCTGAGATCTCTAAATAGTCTGATGCATTTGCAAATCCTTTCCTTCTGTTCCCGATGTCCTTTTTGGTCAAAATAAGCACACTAATCAGTAAGTTGAGGTACTTTGTTGCCTCGGCGTGGATGTTGGAGCTATTATTATGACCCTAGTTGTTTAGGAAGTCACCTAGCAATTTAGCAATGCTTTTGTATCCCCAGTGTGATAACTCTGGCCACCATTCTCAAAAGCATCCCGTGATGCCATTTAGTAGTAGGCATTCTACTCACGGGTTTCTTGAACCCGAGATTCACCCTACTTCATGTTGTTAGTATTTGCTAGTTCCTTTAGGATATTAGTAACCTTTGCACTAGTCCTCGAGGTCCGTGGTATATCCTTCTTCCAAATACCATGAACTATTTAAGGCGAAGTTATTTGAACCAAAAGATCACAATCAGAGTACTCTTGAGGAGTTCTCCATTCATAATTGTGACTCTGTCAGTCCTACCTCTCTGCATGGGTTATCCGGAAGAAACTTGTTGAACTTGATTCGACATACTAACCTATGCATCCACAACTCAGAAAGTTATATGCTCCTCGAGTTGTTCCTCCTTAGTTGTATTCCGACCCCCGTCTGTCAATTGATAGTCAAGAGTAATTGTGCATTCGTGTTCATCGATGCCTATTACTCATGTGGTCCGTCAAGCCATTCTATTCTGGAATGACTAGGAGAAACAAACTCCAGTACCTTGTCCATTTCTAGGATTGGGTCAAAGCAGTTGTATTCCGCAGATCAAAATGCCAATCTAGGTTTTGATTCTGCTCTACCTCGGAGTATTACCCCCCTTTATGTCAGGAACGTCATGAGAATTGCACCTTCTCTTATGAATTCTTGATGCAGTTATACTCTCGCTATCATTATTAATTCCTCGGTCCCGTGTTGATGCAACCGGAATGCCGACAAGTGAATTGTGATGTGTGAAATCAATACTCCTAGCAACCTCGTTGCTTGGTAGTAAATGGACAATATTCTCATTCTTAGCGTGTTGGTTATTGAATCATCATCCTAAGATTAGTCGTGCTACCTAGTCCTTAGTTACGGTGCACTCTTCGATCTATGAGTTAGGATTGTGTCAATCCCTCACTCTTTTGATCATATCGTCTTGCCCTCAAAAGCAAGATTGTTCTCGAGCTTAGTAACATACCGGTGGTTCGTGACTCTCCAAATATCTTCTTGGAAGTGTTACCGGGTTGTCTCCTGACTGTTATGTTGATCTCGTGATCAAGTTGGTTTCTTGTGAACCACCCTTTCTCCAAGAATCTGTGTTGGATATCCCTGAGCTAGTTGGTTAGGCTAGACAACAACTTGGAGAGTTGGAAGATAAAGCTTTGCCTAACTTAGTTCATCTCTAAGGGATATCTTACATGCGTGTGTGTGTTGAAGAAAGATGATATCTCCATCGGTTGGTCCTCGTGATCAGTTGTTGGATCTATTGCCTTGTCAAAACTTTGACTTGAGTATGGGCTATCATCAAGTCGAATCAGAACCAATGATGCTCGTAATGTTGTCTTACTCATGGTTGATCCCTCGAGCATACACCATTACATCTTTTGGTCTGACCAATACTATCACCGTGTTCACATGATGGTGGAAGTCCAGTGATATGGAAATTCCGATGAGTTGCCGTTGAGCCCACCAGCAGCATTTTGTCTCCCCCATGATTCATGTTGAACATCAACCTAGTGTTGAAACGTTGTAAGCAATGCCTTCGTGATCCGTTCATGAAGCCTATGCTTGGATGGAAGAACTGACTTCCTCGAATTCATGTGCTTTAGGTGTAAGTTGCCGCCATGAATTTGAGAAAGGTTTGTTTTGTTTCCTCTGGAATCATCCCAAGTCGATCATACTGTGCAAAGTATTCTATGGTCCGATAGACTGATCATCTTCATTCCATATGCAATTCCTAGCACCCCAAGCCACTGATTGATTTGTTCAAGGAGAAGGAGTTCCTTCATAAGAGCTAATCATGACTTATGTTAAGACTTCGATATCCTCGATGATGGTTCCCCACCTGAACTCGGTAGTGTTTTATGATAAGACTACTATGTGGTCATTCTTGTCTTGGACAACATGTTCACATGTTAGTAGCGAACCAACTCATGTTTTGGAGCTTGCTATCGTAGTTCATTCCGAGAATCTCGCAACATCTTCTCGCCGATTTGTGTTGCGGACTTTCATTTTTATTTCTAGACTCGATGAGTCTGGAATATCCTAACACCAACCAGATCTGAATCTCGTGCAGATATGATGGTTGGAATATTCAACGCTTGCTTTTGTTCGCAGCTTGCACCCCATCGTGCCAAATCTCCATGGGCTGTCCTTCCCAAAGCAGCTTGCTGTCCGTGATCATCTTCAAAAGTGGTCTTGTCATGGGTCCCATCCATTTCCGGTGATAAGCAAAATCATCCATTGTGTTGTCTTCAACAAGGTAGTCCACATCATCCATTCTAGTCCGAGTATGCCATTTCCTCGAGCTCTTTCAATCAATCAATTGTAAATTGCCTTAAGCTGGTATGAAGAGTTCCAATGATCTATGGATCAAAAGTAATTCTTTTTGCCACTTAAGGGATCAGTCCAACGAGTCACCTTTCTCAAGGTGCCCAGTTACGGGATCTTGGTAAATATTTCCTCGCCACCTTGACACCATCCACCAGCTCTCTAAGCGTGGAATTGTTGCCCACCAAATCAAACCCCCGTCATCTGTTCTTCCATCCATCCCGAAGTGTGTTTGAACATCTCAGCACAAGAGGTGTTCTATGCCTCATTCCATGAGTTTATCGTCAGTTGCTCGATCTTCAAGAAGATCAAATCTTGTAGGGTTTCCCTCTCTTCTGTTGTCGTGTCGAGTGAAGATCTCGAAGGCAAAGATGTCAAGACCAAGATGATGGAATGAATCAACATCTTCGAGAAGGGCAATTGGATCCAGAAGATTGTGATAGTTTTGTGCCCCTCTGTCTTCTTACCTCACGTCCTGAATCTCGGGACGAGATTCTTGTTTAGTGGGGGTGAGTTGTCACATCCCTAGTTCTAGTATGCACTGAGCTAGCTAGTCATGTTTTGCATCATGTTTAAATTCTTTTGAAATTGAAATGGGGATTGCCTAAACCCTAGCATTAAAGGAATTCAAATAGGTTCACCCAAAAATATTTTTCAGTGAATCCAAATGGCTTTAGAAAATGTTCATCATTTCTGGAAAAATGCTATAAACCATAACCAGAGTGATGCACATTTTTCATGACATATTTGGTCACTGGATTAATTTTTAAAGTATTTGAATTGGAGCATTTAATGCCTATAAATATTTTAAATGCTTCAATACTTCTGAAAACAATTGAGGGCTGTTGGAAATAATTCAAATAGTGCCCACAATTTTTGTCAGGATTTTACAAAATGAGTTAGTATTTTACTAATTCAAAACAGATCGAGAATAAATAGAAAACATAAACAATAAACAAAATAACGCCGAGAGAGAGAGAGTTAGTACCTGGGCCTTACCTGGCGCCACCAACCGGCCCAGCACGGCCCAGCCCACCGCCGCTTCCCCCCCCCCCCTGTTGTCTTCCTCCCTCGCCAGAAGGCAGGCGCGTGGCACGCCCAGCCACGGCCTCCTCCTCCTCCTGCCTGGCTCCTCGCGGTGCTCCTAGACGACGCCACGGGGACGCCACGACACCTCCTGGACCCTCCTCGCTCTCTCCCTCACCCTCACTTCCCCCCTGGATCCCTCTCTCTTCCCCACCGAGCGCCGCCGTCGCCACCGACGCCGTTCGCCGCGGCCACAGCCACCTCCCCGCCTCGCCGATGACCCAGGAAGCTCCGCCTCGCCCCTCTTTTCATCCTCACCCAGACGAAGGGCGCCGGAAGCCCCTGGATGCCGCTAGCTCCGCCGTTCCCCTCCTCGGGTCCCGGCGATCGCCGCCGTGATTCCACCGCCGTCCGGACATCCCCGAGCTCGCCGTCTGCTCCAACCGACTCCCCGTGAGCTCCTCTTCCTTCTCCCCCTTCCCGTTCTCGCTCTCGAGCACCACAAAGAATCGCACTGAAGCTCGGCGGCACCCGCCGCCGCCACCGCGACGTCGTCGTGGCTGTGAGCAAAGGCTCAAGCCGGGCACACCACCGTGCTCCACACCACACCAGAGCATGTAGCACGACACAACGCCTCCCCTAGCGCCCTGCATCGCCTAACCCGCCGTTGGCCGAACTCCGGCCGCCGCCTCCCTCGCCGCTGCCGACGCCACAGCTAACCCCAGCTCCTCTGGCTTGCTCCATTGGATGCGCACGAGCTCGAGCTCCCCGTAGAACCCCTCCATGCGTCGAATGGGCGCCGGAGCAGCCGTCCCGGCGGGCCTCCGTCGTCGGTTGACGTCACCGGCGGTTACACTCCGTGGTGGCGTGGCACGCGTCATTAGCCACCGATGACCCCACTAATTAACCTCGATGAAACCGGCGGCCGGGCCCCACATCCTAACTAATCGCTAACTAAACTAGATTAAGTTTAATCTAATTACCCTGGACCCACGCGTCAGCTTTGACCAAGCTGACGTGGCCATTGACTGGGCCCACATGTCAGCGACACATACCAGCCTGAGACACTTATCAGTGGACCCCACAGGTCAGGTTTGACCTGGACCGCACCCCGTTGACTCGCCTACGTCATCTTTGACGTAGTCTTGTGTGATAATGCATTTTCTGGAATTAGTTTAATTCTAAATATTCAGGAAATTCCAGAAAATGTTTAAAACTTCTAAAAATCATAGAAATTCAACCGTAACTCCAACTGAAATAATTTATATATGAAAAATGATCAGAAAATTATGAATAATCTGTTTATGGCACTTTCATGCATGATTAAACAAGTTAACCTCACTGAATAGGATGAATCATGATTAGGGAAATTTATGAACTAGCATTTGGAGTTGGAGTTTAACCTTGTTTGAACTCCACTTCAATTAACTTGGCTTACTGCTGCATTAGGTCAAATCAGTTCCTTAACATGACATGTCATTCATTTGTTTGTGCATTGCATTGATTGTGTTCTCCCTTGTTTGCCGGTGTTTGCCCCCTCTCAGTAGACGACGTTCCGACGATGAGTTCGATGACACCGATGAAGAACTATATTATCTTCAGAAGTGCTAGGCAAGCAAAACCCCCTTGTTCATTCAGATATAATCCCACTCTCTTGCTCCTGCTCTATTTTACTGCATTAGGACAACAACGGCTCATGTGTTACTTGCTGCGGTAGCTGAACCCCTTTATCCTCTGTATGACCTGTCATTCCACAGTAATTAGATGAAACCCACTAGCATGAGTAGGAGTTGTTTGAGCCTGATGTGCCTACTCATTCATGCTTGTTTGTCATGCCTGCTATTGCTTAGAGTTGTGTCAGTCTGATTCATCGGGAATGAATTGGAAAGTGGTGAACATGTCCTCTTGTGTGTGAGCTAAGTGTGTGAACACGATTTGGTGAAGGTAGCGGTGAGAGGCCATGTAGGAGTACATGGTGGGTTGTCTCATTGCAGCCGTCCTCAGGAACTGAGTTACGTGTTTGTGATCCATGAACAGTTACTACCACACATTGGGCTCTGGGCGCCCAAGCTCTCTCGACTTATTAATCAACTTGATCTCTGTCCGGGAGTTGCAACTAGTTTACGGTGTTTGTAGGTAGTGTTAGTAGTCTACCAAGTGGCACCTGCAGGTGGGCTTGGAACAGACTAGGCACAGTGGCACGGTGTACCAAGTGGCACCTGGTTGGTGGGCTTGGGAACCCTGCTCACATCGTTTGGGGCCGTGAGCGACACCCCGGCCGGATCTCCTTGCGGATGGAACCCGAATAGGCGATAAACCTGGACTAGAGACTTGTTTGGTTAGTCAGGTCGTGGCCGACTCCCTCGCCCGGCTTCCGCTTGAAGGTTGCCGAGGTACACGACGGCGATGTATGCGATAAGTGGCTAGAGCGTGTGTGAAGAAGTACACCCTGCGGGGTTATCATTATCTATTCGAATAGCCGGATTCCTCGGATATGGAAACTTGGACCCCTTGCATAGTTCATAGACAAGTGAAAGTGGATACTCTAAAATGCGCAAGATAAGCGTGAGAGCTATGGATAGCGTTCTCGTAGGGAGACGGGAGCGTATCCATAGTGGTGTATTGATATGGTGAATATGTGGACTCGTGTGCGCCACCTCAAAAGAGTTACTTGCAGTCGTAGTTGAGGATAGCCACCGAGTTAAAGCTGGCTTGCTGCAGTCAAACTCCACCACCCCGTTTTGATAATGATGCATATGTAGTTAGTTCTGATGTAAGTCTTGCTGAGTACGTTTGTACTCACATTTGCTTATTTTATGTTTTGCAGAGAGACGTCAGTCTCGCTAGTAGTTCCGTGTGGACTTCGATGTTTAGCTTGTTACCTCAGCTACGATCTTGTGCCCCGGCAGGATGTGGTAGATAGTCAGGCTTCTCAGCCTTTTTCATTTGTAGATGTCTGTACTCAGACATGTTAAGCTTCCGCTTGTGCTTTGACTTGTATGCTCTGAGTGTTGGGTCATGAGACCCATGTTTGTAATATCTCGCTCCTCGGAGCCTAATGAATGAATATTTGAGTCATAGAGTTATGTTGTGATGCCATGTTGTATTTACACATATTGAGCATATTGTGTGTATGTTTGAAATGCTTGGTATGTGTGGGATCCGACAATCTAGTTGTTTATCCTTTCCAGCCTCTCATATGGGGAAATGTAGTCTAGTGCTTCCTGAGCGATAGTAGTCCGCTTCTGACCCGGTTCACCGGAGTCCTGCTAGCCCAGCACTACCGCTCTGGACACTTGACTGGCCGGCATGTGTTTCACTTGCTCCTATATGTCTGTTCTTCGGGAAATGTCATGCGGTGACATCCGAGTCCTGCCTAGCTGCTCATGACCGGGTTACCGCAGTCTCATAGCCCAAAGTGCCACAGCCCGATTCATACGTTGATGGTGACATGCTCGATGTGATTCATGTATGCCTGTCCCCATGGGTTAGTGCCGCTTTGGGTTCACGACTAGCCATGTCGGCTCGGGTTCTCTGTCATATGGATGCTAGCGACACTATCATATACGTGAGCCAAAAGACGCAAACGGTCCCGGGCCATGGTAAGGCGACACCCGTGGGAATACCGTGCATGAGGCCGCAAAGTGATATGAGGTGTTACCGACTAGATCGATGTGACTTGGAATCGGGGTCCTGACACATACCCTCTGATACTACCCATAGATTCATCAAAATAAGAAAACATCACGATGAAAACAGAATCTGTCAAAAACATAACAGTTTGTAGTAATCTGGAAACTTTCCATACTTCTGTTACTCCAAAAATTCTGAAAAGTTAGGAAAACCTGGGCAATTTGTATATCAATATACTATAAAACATTCCGAATTTTTCGACGCTCCAGTGATTTTTAACAATTCTGTGACTGGGCGCAAAAGTTTTTGTTTTTGGACAGAATTGAATCAACTATCATCCACACTATCCCAAAGGCTTTACTTGGCACTTTACTGAAACAAATCTATAAAACATGATTACTACAGTATCTTAATCATGTGAACATGAAAAAACAGTAGGGGTAAATATTGGGCTGTCTCCGAACAAGCAATTTCTTTAATGCCTTTCTAGCTAGGCATGATGATTTCAATGATGCTCGCATAAAAGTAAAGAATTGAAACGCAAATAGAGCATCATGAAACATATATGGCAAGCACATTTAAGTATAACCCACTTCCTATGCATAGGGATTTTGTGAGCAAATAACTTATGGGAACAAGAATCAACTAGCATAGGAAGGCAAAACAAGCATGACTTCAAAACTTTCAACACATAGAGAGGAAACTTGGTATTATTGAGATATGTAAAAGCATATGTTCCTCTCTCATGATAATTTTTAGTGGCATCATGAATGAACTCAAAAATATAACCATCACATAAAGCATTCTTTTCATTATTCAAACATAGAAATTTTACTACTCTCAACATAAGCAAAATTCTTCTCATTCGGAATAGTGGGAGTATCATAAGAAACTCGAATACTATAAATTGTTTCCACATTAAAAGAATCACGTTCAGAAAAAAGGTGATCATAATCATGACTAGTTTTATAAATATAATCGTCACTACTTTTTGTAACATAAGTAACATCACAATAATCATCATAAGTAGCAACTTTGTTCTCATCATAATCAATTGAAACCTCTTCCAAGATAGTGAAATAATTACTAAATAAATTCATGGCCTCTCCAAATACACATTTATCATTGTAATGAGATTCAACACCCTCCAAAATAGTGGGATAATTATTATCTAAAGTTGATACTCTTCTGAACCCACTTTCATAAATATTGCAATCATCATAAATAGGAGGCATGCTATCATCATAATAAATTTGCACATCAAAACTTGGGGGACTAAAAATACCATCTTCATTAAACATAGCATCCCCAAGCTTGGGACAAACATTAATTGCAGCAAATAAATTCTCTTGTGGCTTTGCATATCATAAGCATAATCACTCTCATCATAAATAATATGAATAGCACCAATAGTATAGCGATTATCATCATCACAACTTTCTAAGTTGGTGCCAAAAAGATATTCAAGATTATAACAAGTATCATTACTTTCCCAACCATAATCATCACAATGAGTAATAGGCATAACAATAATATGAGCAACATCATTTGGGAGGGATAACTTTTTACCTTTGCTTCTCTGTCTTTTCTTTTTCTTCTTCACATCATGTGTGGGTTTAATCACCTTTTTGGAGCTCCTTATTGATGAGATTGGTTTGAATAAAAAGCTCCTCCTCATTACCTGATTCATCATAATAAAAAAAGGAGGATATTGGGAAACGTCTCCCCCTTCATTAGTATTCTCTTCATCTTATATTTGTTTTCTTGTCTTTAAGTAATTGGCAATATAAGGATTCTCAATGCAGTTTACGCACAATACATACAAATTTCTTGTAGACCAAAATCAAGAAATCTCTTAAGGTTATATTCTGGAATACCCATAGTTATACATTTCATTTCTTCATAACCCAGAAGCAAACTAAGTTCCTTATGATGCGCAAGGGAAATCAAGTCATCACAATTTTTGGACACGATTCGATCATGAAACAATTTGCATTGGAGATTTAACTGACCACGTTCATTGCAAAATTCACAAGGTTGGTGAGAAAAATTAAATTTTTCAGCACAAACATCTAGCCTCTCTTGCAACCATTTAGTTTCTAAATACTTATGCCTCTTGCAAAATATATCTTCCCTTCTTGGTATGTCACTACAAACTCTATGCATTCCACAAAAATTGACATGCTTATAAGAAACACTTTTATCATGACTAGTGCAATCATCATTAGTACTATGGATATTCAAAGAATTCATACTAACAACATTGCAATCATGCTCATCATTCAAATTTTTATGCCAAACATTTTATTGCATTCTTCCTCTAGCAACATAGCACAATTACCGAAATCCTTATTTTCACGAAAGACATTAAAAAGTTGAAGAAAATGAGGCAACCTAAATTCCATTTTTTTTGTAGTTTTCTTTTACCGACTAAACTAGTGATAAAACAAGAAACTAAAAGATTCAATTGCAAGATCTAAAGATATACCTTCAAGCACTAACCTCCCCGGCAATGGCACGAGAAAAGAGCTTGATGTCTGCTACGCAACCTTCTTCTTGTAGACTCGTGTTGGGCCTCCAAGCGCAGAGTTTTGTAGGACAGTAGCAAATTTCCCTCAAGTGGATGACTAAGGTTTATCAATCCGTGGGAGGCGTAGGATGAAGATGGTATCTCTCAAACAACCCTGCAACCAAATAACAAAGAGTCTCTTGTGTCCCCAACACACCCAATACAATGGTAAATTGTATAGGTGCACTTATTCGGCGAAGAGATGGTGATACAAGCATAATATGGATAGTAGATATAGGTTTTTGTAATCTGAAAATATAAAAACAGCAAGCTATCAAGTAACAAAAGTGAGCGAAACGGTATTGCAATGCTTGGAAACAAGGCCTAGGGTTCATACTTTCACTAGTGCAGTTCTCTCAAGAATGATAACATAATTAAATCATATGGCAATCCCTCCACGTGCGACAACAGTCACTCCAAAGTTCCTATCGAGGAGAACATAAGATTAAATTTCTTGTAGGGTACAAAACTACATAAAAGTTATTCTTTCCGATCAATCCATTGAGCTATTCCTATAAGTGTCACAAACAACCCTAGAGTTCGTAGTAAAATAACACCATATGACACACATCAATCAACCCTGATGTCACCTAGATACTCCAATGTCACCACAAGTATCCGTGGCTCAATTATACGATATGCATCAAACAACTTCAGGTTCATAATATTCAATCCAACACAAAAGAACCTCAAAGAATGCCCCTGGATTTCTACCAAAGAAACAAGGACGAAAATATGCATCAACCCCTATGCATATATTACCCCAATGTCACCTCGGGAATCTGCGAGTTGAGTGCAAAAACATACATCAGGTGAATCAATAGAACACCCCATTGTCACCACGGGTATACCAAGCAAAACATACATCAATTGTTCTCAAATCCATAATAGTACTAGTAGACCGCCCGTGCGTTGCTACGGGCTACAATACAATGCATATAAATGAATTAAACAAATGGTTCAAGTTGTCTTCAAGGTCAAAACTCATTTCTCCCTTGTATATTTGGGCATGTTTGGACATCAAACGGATGGCCGGTAGGCTCTCCAAAATTCAGCTGTGTGGACAATCGCTGCAACATAGCTAACACTTTATTTGCAATCAACCGCTCTCTTTCCATAACATCCTTTCTTCCTGTCATTGTAGCCCAATTGTTGAGCTCCCTCCATAGTCACACATTTCCTCACACCTCCAACCCGTCAACCACGTTGGAGGGCCACCCAAAGACAACCGTCCTTATCGTCGCCCTCACGCTAGGAGGGACAAAGAGCGAGGCATAAACATACACATATGTAAGTTAATTCATTATTTCATTAATTGATTACTTAATATGATATCTTGTATCCTCTACATGGACAAAAAATACAACAAAAATATTGTCTTCATTCTACAGAATGAAATTGAAAACTTGTGAACAAAATCACAAATAAGTGTTGAAAAGTAAGAAAACATGAGGATCCTTAAATTGGTGATACGATTTACATGATACTAACTCCTTCCATATACATAGGTCCCCTATCAAAATACTGAGAAAAAGAGAAGTTATTAATGCCCATCTCCTGGGCCTCGCATACTTGGACAGACGATGTAAATGAAATCCATATATTAGCTAAATTATAAGGTGCTTCCAATCAAAACAAAACATTTATTTGGGAAGGTGCTTCTTCAACTTGTACTGTACTGAGCATCCACGCTGCTAACACACTCATTGTCCAGTGTATGCAAGTCATCTCTTCCTCTCCCCATCACACGTGACATGTTCAAACTCCAAAGTCGATGGATTGGATCCTTCAATGCGAAGACACCAAATTTTGAGCTCCAAGGTGCAACCTTGCAGCCTTCGTGGCCACAGAGGCCAGATATAGTGCACTTTTGAGAACGAGAAACATTCACATGATGCAATATACTAGCAAAATATCATACTATCAAATTTAGATCCGATTATATTTTTATACCTCTCATAACATAGAGATTGACAAGATATGATGATTATCACTTGAGAATATATACCAGCAACAAAAACATCCACAAAATATAAACACAAATCACTTTTAAAAAGGTAAAACTTTGAGACACAACAAAACACTATATGCCTAGATGTAAAAAAAATGACAAAAGGAGAATAGGAATAAATATGAGGACATGGAGTATTTGAACCCGAGCTCACATGCTCCTTGATGAACAGTAAAATCCAAAAACACAGTAACAAAATAAAAATTTCTGATTTTTTTAAACATTTATGAAAGTTTTAGCTTCTTGCAAATGTTTTCATGACATTCGTATAGGTCTGGAAAAAAAATCGGCGCTCAAAAGATTTGTTCTCGGAAGCATTTTGGAGCATCGATTTTTTTCTTTTGTCCGAACTCCACCAATGTTATTTCATCACCAAAATTTGCGTGAAGTTAAAACTTTCTTCGATGTTTAAATCCAGAAATTTTAATTCTTTAACTAATTTTTTGGATTTTACTGTTCATCGTGGAGCTTGTGAACTCGGGATCAAAAGAGCACTTTCGTAAATATGAGTGGAATTAAATAGATCTAAGAAATGGTAAAGATAAACACGAACCAAGAAGGCAGAAATTAAAGTACTTACATGGAGGAAATGAGAAATAAAAAGAAAGGGCGAAGACAAACACCAACAAAGAACCATGGAGTTAGAAATCCTTCAATTCCAATTGGGGCAAAGACAAACGCCAAAGTCACAACTACTAATTGGGGACAACCATGGAAGATCATACAAGAGACAATCCATGTATGGAAATCCTTCAATTCCAACGTCTTTGCTCATGCATAGTGAATTTCTTTGAGATCTAGAACCTGTAAAATCACAAAAAGAAAAGCAGAGATCACAAATTCTTTCCATTTGACAAAGGTATTGCACAAAGCACTCTAGTTAAAACTGGTCAGTTTTGTTTCAAAAGCACCGAGCAAAAGAAACTAAAATTTACAGTAGCAAAAAATACTGAAATTACTATTATCAAGACAAGCACCTGTGCACAACAAAGTTTCGACACAAAGATAGATTCAGATATATTGACAGCGTGAATAGATGCAACACTACCCAACATAGACATTGTGATTTACATCTAATGACCACCGTAATTTCTTTGAAATTACAACTGTATTTACATGTAATTGCACCTTGTTGTAAATAATGTAAATATTCTAGTAAGAATGCACTGTGATTACCCATGGAAATTACACTATAACAACACTATAAATTATAGAGAAATTGCACTGTAATTACAATAACATGGTAGTGGGATTTACAAAGGTACTTACCTGAAAATCACACCGCAATTACAAGTACACTATAAGAACAATATGATTACATTGTAATTTCAGAGGAAATTACACAGTAACTAACGAGATTACAATCTTGGAGCTGCTGTAAACTTAGATGCAGCACTACAGAAAACATAGAAAAAGGTTATAAAATTGATACAAATACTATCCAACGAAGACAAACCACAAAAAGAAAAAGGTTCTAGAATGCTTGGAGACCCAACATAGGCAAACCCTCCCCCCCAAAAAATCACATAAGTAAAAGTAAAAAATGAACTGTGGTTAACTATAGAAATTACACTGAAATTACAGTGTCACTACTCTATGATTTGAGAGGAAATTTCACCGAAATTGAACAGTTATTGATCTAACTTAGATGCAACTACTACCTAAAACACACACCCCTGCATCTAACAAAGAAAAAGGCCGATTGAATCAAACGCCCAAAGCTAGCGAGAAAGAAAATCAACAGAATCGGATCCACCACTACATCCATGCAACTACCATCAGAATCGCAAAAATGTAGCCAGGAAAATCCACCTCTACTCCAGATGGTTTCATTCAGTGGATTAGAGCGAACAAACACGCATCATCCCTCCCTCCCTCCCTCCCTCCCTCTTTCTCTCTCTCAATTCAGGGCAATTCATTAATATATGTTGCTCCTTTCAGTTCAGGGCCTTCCTGTTCTTGTGACAGCACACATGCCACCTAAATCACTATGGCTGAAATACATGCCATCACACATGCCACCTACATAGAAATGGCTGAAACACCATTCTAAGGAATACATTACACATAACCTTGATGACAAAACTACTGCCAATGAATCAATGAGGTTATTAGAAGTGATAAAAAAGAAATGCACAAGCAATGCAAAATACTAAAAAGAATTCTTGAAGGTTTCACATGACTATGGGCAAATGATTTTTGCTTCAAATGAATTTATGGAGACAACAGGTGGCTCTAAGCTTGGCAACCTAGCATGTCTTGAATATATCTCTGAATGACTTCTGCAAGTGTGTGTCATTAAAGTAACGAAATTGTTCTTCACAAGCTTGATTCCTGATAATCAAGGGCCAATGCATCGGACTTATGCATAGAAAAGAGACCAAGTTGATGCAAAACTCTTACATATTACAACACCGCTGCCACTTTGCAATTCAGGCAGCTCCTTGTGTGCCGTCTTGTTCTTCTATATCCATAACAAGTTCATTTGGTCCACAAATTCTTTGGCCAAATGCACTTTATTAACATTACAACACATAGGCAAGCTAGAAATCTTCGTATAAGGGGATACCTTCTTCCTACATGAGATTAAAAAATGTACATCAGACTTCAAAGCAAAATGATCCTTGACCATTGAGGGAATCAAATTTCAGAGGACCACCAGGGCCCCATCTTCTTTGTGACGGGAAGTGAGGAGCAGCCCCAGTAGCATCATGTATCATAAAAATCATGCTCGGAGTGAAAACAAACAAACTTGCATATAATCTGCTACCAACTGTACACTTTGCATGTTACCTACAAAGCAAACTAAAAGAAAAGTATTTCTTGTTTGAGAACCGAAGAGACATGCACACATATCATGGTATGAAAAGATAATAGAGTTGCAATCTGATGCAATCATCAAGATAGGTTTGAGTGTCGTGAGGATGGAGTCAGAGCTTCACGGCCACCAGGCGAAGAAGTGCAATCGTATTGGATTTAATAGGAGCCGGTCATCATCACCATACAGCAAGAGATGCAAGCAATTGGTCGCCGGACCCACGCAGTCCCGACCATACATGCGATCGCAAACCTCGCAACATGAAGATCAGAACACACAATTTGAATCAATTTGGTCCTCTTCTCCTGAGAGAATGAATGAATGAGCTTACCACATCTGAATCTGTTGTTGCCGCTGCAAGTCAGGCTTATAGTGATAGAACTTGCAGCCCTCACTGAACGCGAATGACAGCCATTGCACAAATCACAATTACACCCCACTCCATGAACACATTTAATTTGCATTCCAAGGTACCAGATGATACCGACGGCAAAGGGGTCGTGGCCGTAGATGATGAAGCAGGTCGGCGGACGAAGTCCATGAAGGCGCCGAAGATGGCCTGGGTCCTGCCTGCCATGTCGGCATCGCCGGGAAGCCAGGAACGCATGGTCAAACGTGCATTAGCAGGGAAGCACACACAGCCGCAGGGCACATCACGTACACATGCTGGATACAAATGAACAATCTTATAGTACACAAAAAAGCGAGCAAGGATAAATAAGTTTGCTTTCTCAAGAAATAAATTAGGGTTCACGAAACTTCTCAACGTGATTTTGTTGCACATTCTCGGATAAAATTTGCAATGACCATTGCTCTGCTTTGAGACTACGTAAAGCAAACACAAAGCAAACAGAAAGTGAACATACCCGTTCCTCTCGATTCGTGGCACGCCGCCGCTCCTCATCGGCCGCAACGCCGCCACGCCCTGCCATTGGGTTATGCGATTGCCTCCGTGCCGTCGTCCCCACGGGTCGAGGCACGCACTTCAGGGCTGCTCGGCCGCAACGCCGCCACACCCCGGGGTTACGCCGCCAAGCCCTTGCGGAGGTCCGCACCGTCGTCCCACGATTCGGGGCCCTCGACCAGGGCACGATCGATGAGTCCGATGGAGGCAGCAGATCACCATGTTTTGCCACGGTCGCGCAAGCGCAGATCCAGGAGCAGCTTCCTTGACAAGCACGCACGGGTCATGGATGTGGAGCTCCGCTGCTTAACCTTGACGATCTGCAAGCGGATCCGGCAATGGGGAGAAGGGTGGGGGTGGTGGACGTGGCTGAGCGGGAGGTAGGGGAAGGCGGGGGGCGGTGGCGGGCGAGCGAGAGATGGGGGCGGTGCCGCATCGCGAGGAGAGGGAAAGAGAGCAGTCGCACAGGAGGGGGTGGATCGAGAGGAGAGGTCGCTCGTACGTGACCAATCACAGGATTAACACACAAATAATAGCATACCTAATATCTGCATGCAATTACTATGGTGGGATAAGGAAAGTTAAGATTTTTGCCATAATTTTTTTGTGATTTTGGGAAGCGTGGCCCACAACCATGCTTGATTGTTAGAAAATCAGAAGACGGAGATCTTCATTCCAAGAAGGAAAGAATCATTCGTAATGAGGAAATACAATTGCCAAGATGGAAAAAGCGAAAGGAAGGGTTATGGAAAAAGCGAAAGGAAGGTTTTTAATGCCTAATATCTGCAAGCAATTACTATGGTGGGATAAGGAAAGTTAAGATTTTTGCCATAATTTTTTGTGATTTTGGGAAGCGTGGCCCACAACCATGCTTGATTGTTAGAAAATCTGTAAGACGGAGATCTTCATTCCAAGAAGGAAAGAATCATTCGTAATGAGGAAATACAATTGCCAAGATGGAAAAACGAAAGGAAGGGTTATGGAAAAACGAAAGGAAGGTTTTTAATGCCTAATATCTGCATGCAATTACTATGGTGGGATAAGGAAAGTTAAGATTTTTGCCATAATTTTTTTGTGATTTTGGGAAGCGTGGCCCACAACCATGCTTGATTGTTAGAAAATCTGTAAGACGGAGATCTTCATTCCAAGAAGGAAAGAATCATTCGTAATGAGGAAATACAATTGCCAAGATGGAAAAACGAAAGGAAGGGTTATGGAAAAACGAAAGGAAGGTTTTTAATGCGAAGGCTGGTGGGATGTGAGACGAAAATAAACCAGATGAAAAAACCGGTTGAAAATAAACCGGTTGAAAGTGGGGGGACTATTCAACCAACTCGTCCATTAGGAGTAGAGATTCAATCCGATAATAGTGAAACCTCAAAGGTAAAATTCAATTCATCACAAGAAGGTAGAGGGGGAGAAACACCATATGATTCAACTATAATAGCAAAGCTCGCGGTACATCAAGATCCTGCCATATCAAGAACATGAGAGAGAAAGATCAAACACATAGCTACTGGTACATACCCTCAGCCCCGAGGGTGAACTACTCCCTCCTCGTCATGCAGACCGCCGGAATGATGAAGATGGCCACCGGTGATGATTTCCCCCTCCAGCAGGGTGCCGGACGGGCTCCTGATTGTTTTTTCGTGGCTACAGAGGCTTGCGGAGGCGGAACTCTCGATCTAGATTTATTTTTGGGGGTTTCTATATTTATAGGAATTTTTTGCGTCAGGAACAAGTTAGGAGGGTCCACCAGGCGACCTAGGGGGGGGGGCTCCATCCTTGTGGAGGCCTCATGGCTCCTCTGGTCCATCCCCGATACTTCGTGAGCTTCTTCTGGTCCATCAAAAATCATCGTAAAGTTTCAGTTCGTTTGGACTCCGCTTGGTATTCCTTTTATGTGCAACTCAAAAACCAGGGAAAAACATAAATTGGCACTGGGCTCTAGGTTAACAGGTTAGTCCCAAAAATCATATAAGATAACATATAAATGCATATAAAACATCAAAGATGGATAATATAATAGCATGGAAGAATAAAAAATTATAGATATGTTGGAGACATATCACTTCCTCTAACTCATGTGCATCTTATGCAAGTTGCCGCCGTGAATTTGAGAAAGCTTGTTTGCTTCCTCTGGAATCATCCCAAGTCAGTCATGGACATGCGAAGTATTCTATGGTTTGGAGATTTGCAACCTTCACTCTATATGTATCCCTAGCACACCAAGCCACTGATTGACTTGTTCAAGGAGAAGAAGTTCCTTCCTAAGAGCTAGAATTATGCAAGGACTTCGATATCCTCGATGATGGTTCCCAACCAGAACTCGGTTGCATTTTGTTGTACGACCTCCATGTGGGCACGATTGTCCTAGACCTTCTGTTCACATGTATCTTGCAAACCATCTCATGTTTTGGAGCTTCCCACCACAGTTAATTTCCCGAGAATCTTGCAACGCCATCTTGTTGATTTGTGTTGCAACTTTCCTTTTCAGACATGCTGAGTCTGAAATATCCTGTTACCAACCAGATCTGAATCTTAGGCATATATGATGGTTGGAATTCTCCAAAGATCTATGATGTAGGTTCCAGCAAGGTTGATGTTGGTAGACACACCTAGCCGGAAGATCTATTGTTGTAGGTTGTTGATTAAGCAATTTGACCATCTTCTCCATGAGGATTTGGTATGACTTATTCCACAAGTTGTTCCTTATGGATTTTTGTGCTCCCGAAGTCCGACCTTTACTTGATGGCCATGTTGATGCTTTTAAGCATGATCGTGGTACCTAGAATGTCAAGGAGAACATTAGAAGCGGAGTGCTAAATGTCTCTCAGTCGATAATCCAGATCTTGCTTCCTTGGCATTGCTAAGGTAAAATCTCAGAAAGTGTTGTCTTCCTTTGCATGTGCATCCTCCATCTCTAATCATCATGGTAGTATGAGGGTGTCACCAAGATCCTTGTCATGGATGTTGGTAAAACCCTGATGAATATGGAAATGCTCAAGTTCTTGAAAGCACACTCAGGCACTAGGTTACATCCTTGGTATCAATTGGAATGTGCCTTCCATTTGCCAAATTGCCCTATAACCATAGTATCGTCTCCAATCTGAGTATGCCATTTTTTTGAACTCCTTCAAACAATCATTTGTGAATTGCCTTAGGTAGGTATGAAGAGTTTCAACGATCTACTCCCTCCGTTCCAAAATAGATGTCCCAACTTTGTACCAAAGTTAGTACAAAGTTGGGTCATCTATTTTGGAACAGAGGGAGTATGTATCAAAAGTAATTATTTTTGCCACTTAAGGGAAAAATTCTATGAGTCACCTTCCCTAAGGTGTCACGTTATGGAATCATGGCAATTATCTCCTCTACTTTGAAACCATGCACCATCTTACTCAAGCATGGAATTGTTGCTCACCAAATTGAACCTTTGTCATCTGCTTCTTTCCATTGCTCCTGATGTGTGTTTTGTGTCTCAACTCAAGAGGTATTCTTATGTCTCACTCCATGAGTTGATCTTGAGTTGCTTGATCTTCAAGAAGATCGATTCCTGTAGAGTTTCTTTCTGTGGTCATCATGTCGGACAAAGATCACTAAAGCAAAGACGTCAAGATCAATATGATGCAATGAATCAACATATTTGCTAAGGGAAATTTGGAACGAGAAAATTGTGATAGTTTTGTGACCCCATTTCCTCCTACCTCACGTCTTGAATCTCGGGACGAGATTCTTGTTTAGTGGGGGTGAGTTGTCATAGCCCTAGCATTAGTATTTGTTTTTCTTCTCTTTTCCTCATGTCATCATGTTTAAATTCAAATGAATTTGAATTGGGTATGTTCAAACCCTAGCACCAAATGAATTCAACTAGGTTCAATTGAAAATATATTCAACGAACACAAAATGACCTTCACAAAAGTTCAGCATTTTTGAGTTGGTCTAACCTCTGCCAAAAATGGTGCACATTTTTCTAGGTCATTTATGTATTTTTGGTTTAAATCATATGGTATTTGAATTTGGGCATTTAAATGATATAATTATTTTAGATTCTCGAATAACTATGGAAACAACTGAGAACTGTTGGAAATATTTCAAGAGGTGCCCACAAATATTTTCAGGAGTTTCAAAAATGGTTTAGTATTATTACTAAATCAAAAACAAAAAAGAAAATTAGAAAAGACAAATAAAAGAGAGAGAGATAAGACTCACCTGGGCCTTCCTACCTGGTGGCCCACTGGCACCCACCACCACAGCCCCTTTGTCGTCTTCCTCCCTGCGCCAGTAGGCAGGGTGCGTGGTCGTCGCGTGCGCTAGCTTCTGCTTCCACTCTGTTGGAAAAGGCAGTGCCTAGAAGGCGCTTAGGCACGCCTAGGCGCTAGGCAATGGCCAAACGCCTCGCCTAGGGCATAAATGGATGTCTAGGCAGGGCAAGCAAGGAATTGCCGACCCAAGCAAGAAATCATGCCACATACTACATCGATATGCCAAACGGGTTATATTCCAATGGAAATAGGTGGTAATTAACTTATTTATATGCCCTAAACTAATATCAACACCCATATAATATTCACAAATACACTACGAGTAAAAACTATATTACCGCCTAGGCTGCGCCTAGGGCGCTTATGCACCGCCTAGGCACTAGGCGAAGGCCAACCGCCTCGCTTACGCCTACCACTTTTTCCAACCTTGGCTTCCACAATGACGCCCCGGCTCTTCTGAACACGCCACGAAGACGCCCGAGACCTTCTCCCTCTGTTCCCCTCGTAGCTCTCTCTTTCCCCTCCTCTCGCTCCATCTTCCTCTCTTCCCCGTGAGCCCCGAGAGCGTGTCGTCGCCGTAGCCGTGGCAATAGGGCACCACTTGCCCAACCAATGCGACCAAGAGCTCTGACACGACGAAATGGAAGTAGACAATGACGCACGTGACCACAGGAGCCCTGCAGCGCAGTCCCCGACCTCATCTTCACCCACCGGCCGCCAGCAACCTCATTGTCGATTCGCGGGCTCCAGACCGTCCCCGGCCTCGCTGTTGCCTCTGGTGGACTCGCTGTGAGCCCCTGCCTCTTTCCCCTCTCTCCCCGCGCTCGTCTGCATCCTCTAACCACCACGGCCATCGGAGCCAACAGCTCCTCGCCGTCGGCCATGTCACCACCGCGGCTACAGCCGTGCAAGATAACTTACCAGCTCACCACCGTGATCAGTGCACCCCCACGAGTCGAAAGCGCCCACCCACTCATCCCGGCGTGGCCTAAAACGTCGAAACAATCGAGCCCGGACTCCGACCACCGCTGCGAGCTTCGTTCCCGCGAGCTCACGCCATCTCAGCCCCTCCCGCTCGCACAGGAAGATGCGGGAACTCCCAACTTCACGTAGATGCTCTCCGCCGTCCTTTTGGTCGTCGGAGCAGGAAACCCGAGGCCCTCCGCCGTCTCTGGCCTCGCCAGCGATGAGCCGTGGGCCCAATTGACTAGGTTTGACCTCCCCTGTGTCACTGACATGTGGGCCGAGGTCCTTAACTAATCTAGGTTAGGATTAGTTTTATGTTAATTAACCCTGTTAGTTAGGTTAGCCATGACATGCAGGTGCCACCGGACAGGTTTGACCTGGACCGTGCCTTTTGACTTGGTGACCTCACAATGACTCAATTCTGATGTAGTAAATATTTTCTAGGATTTTAAATAAATTAGAAATGATTTATTTATTTTAGAAAATATCCAAAGCTTTTAAAATTCATAGAAATTCAACCGTAGCTCAGAATGAAATAATTTATATATGAAAAATGATCAAAAAAGTCTAATCTTTCCATCTGTACTATTATCATGCATGTTAGAACAACTTATGGCTACTGTCTAGGAAAAATCAAATAAGTGGCGTTTAAATAACCACATGTGGAGTATGAATTTGAACCTTTGGTTCAAACCAACTTCATTTAATTGTGTTGCTAGTGGCATTAGCTCAATAAAAATCATATTTCCATGACATGATAATGCATCATATTGTTGCATTGCATTGATTGTGTTTCCTCTTGTTTGTCGGTGTTTGTTTCCTCTTGGTAGATGTGGTTCCAAGGATGAGTTCGATGACACCGATAAAGAGCTTTACTATCTTCAGAAGTGCCAGGCAAGCAAACCCCCATTGAACATATCGATCCAATAACATCTTCTCGCTCCTGCTCTCATTTACTGCATTAAGACAACAACGTTTCAAACTGCTGTTTGCCGCGGTTGCTGAACCCTGCTACTTCTTGAGCTGGCGTTGGTTTTTCCCTTGAAGAGGAAAGGGTGATGCAACAAAGTAGAGATACCTGCACAAACAATCAAACAACTTGCACCCAACGCAATAAAGGGGTTGTCAATCCCTTCACGATTACTTGCAAAAGTGAGATCTGATAGAGATAGATAAATAGTAAAGTAAATATTTTTGGTATTTTTGGTTTATAGACCAAAAAGTAAAAGATTTCAAAATAGTAGATCGGAAAATAATATGATAGATCGTAAACTTATATGATGGAAACTAGACCCGGGGGCCATAGGTTTCACTAGAGCCTTCTCTGAAGATAGCAAATAATACGGTGGGAGAACAAATTACTGCTGAGCAATTGATAGAAAAGCGCAAAGTTATGACGATATCTAAGGCAATGATCATGAATATAGGCATCATGTTCATGTCAAGTAGACGGAAACGATTTTGCATCTACTACTATTACTCCACACATCGACCGCTATCCAGCATGCATCTAGAGTATTAAGTTCATAAAGAACGGAGCAACACATTAAGTAAGATGACATGATGTAGAGGAATTAACTCACGCAATATGATGAAAACCCCATCTTTTTATCCTTGATGGCAACAATACAATACATGCCTTGCTGCCCCTACTATCACTGGGAAAGGACACTGCAAGACGAACCCAAAGCTAAGCACTTCTCCCATTGCAAGAAAGCCCAATCTAGTTTGCCAAACCAAACCGATTGTTCAAAGAGAATTATAAAGATATCAAATCATGCATAAAAGAATTTTGAGAAGATTCAAATAATATTCATAGATAAGCTGATCATAAATCCACAATTCATCGGATCTCGGCAATACACCGCAACAAATTATTACATCGAATAGATCTCCAAGAACATCGAGGAGAACATGGTATTGAGAATCAAAGAGAGAGAAGAAGCCATCTAGCTACTAGCTATGGACCCGTAGGTCTGTGGCAAACTACTCATGCTTCATCAGAAGGGTAATAGAGTTGATGTAGAAGCCCTCCATGATCAAATCCCCCTCTGGTAGGGTGCCGGAAAAGGTCCCTAGATGGGATCTCACGGGTACAGAAGGTTGTGGCAATGGAAAAGTGTTTTCGTGGATGCCTCTAGTGGTTTGGGGATATATGGGAATATAGGCGAAAGAATTAGGTCAGGAGGCTCATGGGGGGCCCTCAATGGTGGGGGCGCGCCCTACCCCCTGGGCACGCCCTCCGTCCTTGTGGCCGCCTCGTGGCTCCTCCGACTTCATATCCAAGTCTCTTGGTTGTCTTCTGGTCCAAGAAAAATCATCGCGAAAGTTTCATTCCGTTTGGACTCCGTTTGGTATTCCTTTTCTGCGAAACTCTAAAACAAGGAAAAAACAAGAACGGGCACTAGGCTCAAGGTTAATAAGTTAGTCCCAAAAATAATATAAAATAGCATATTAATGCATATAAAACATCCAAAACAGATAATATAATAGCATGGAACAATAAAAAATCATAGCTACGTTGGAGACGTATCAAGCATCCCCAAGCTTAATTCCTGCTCGCCCTCGAGTAGGTAAAAGATAAGAATAGAATTTTTGATGTGGAATGCTACCTAACATATTTATTCATGTAATTTTCTTTATTGTGGCACGAATGTTGAGATCCATAAGATTCAAAACAAAATTTTAATATTGACATAAAAACAATAATACTTCAAGCATACTAACAAGGCAATTATGTCTTCTCAAAATAACATGGCCAAAGAAAGCTTATCCCTACAAAATCATCTAGTCTGGCTATGCTCCATCTTCATCACACAAAATATTCAAATCATGCACAACCCCGATGACAAGCCAAGCAATTGTTTCATACTTTTTATGTTCTCAAACTTTTTCAACTTTCACGCAATACATGAGCGTGAGTCATGGACATAGCACTATAGGTGGAATAGAAGGTGTGGTTGTGGAAGACAAAAAGAGGGAGATAGTCTCACATCAACTAGGCATATCAACGGGCTATGGAGATGCCCATCAATAGATATCAATGTGAGTGAGTAGGGATTGCCATGCAACGGATGCACTACAACTATAAGTTTATGAAAGCTCAAAAGAAACTAAGTGGGTGTGCATCCAACTCACCTGCGCACGAAGACCTAGGGCAATTTGAGGAAGCCCATTGGAATATACAAGCCAAGTTCTATAATGAAAAATTCCCACTTAGTATATGAAAGTGGCAACATAGGACTCTCTATCATGAAGATCATGGTGCTACTTTGAAGCATAAGTGTGGTAAAAGGATAGTAACATTGTCCCTTCTCTCTTTTCTCTCATTTTTGGGGCCTTCTCTCATTTTTTTGGCCTCTTTTTTTCGTCCGGAGTCTCATCGCGACTTGTGGGGGAATGATAGTCTCCATCATCCTTTCCTCACAACTCAAGAATTACAACTCGATACTTAGAACAAAATATGACTCTATATGGATGCCTCCGGCGGTGTTCCGGGATGTGCAATGAATCAAGAGTGACATGTATGAAAGAATTATGAACGGTGGCTTTGCCACAAATATGATGTCAACTACATGATCATTTAAAGCAATATGACAATGATGATGTGTGTCATAATAAATGGAACGGTGGAAAGTTGCATGGCAATATATCTCGAAATGGCTATGGAAATGCCATAATAGGTAGGTTGCTGTTTTAAGGAAAGTATATGGTGGGTTTATGGTACCGGCGAAAGTTGTGCGGTACTAGAGAGGCTAGCGATGGTGGAAGGGTGAGAGTGCATATAATCCATGGACTCAACATTAGTCATAAAGAACTCACATACTTATTGCAAAAATCTATTAGTTATCGAAACGAAGTGCTACACGCATGCTCCTAGGGGGATAGATTGGTAGTAAAATACTATCGCTCGCCCCCGGCCGCCACTCATAAGGAAGACAATCAATAAATAAATCATGCTCCGACTTCATCACATAACGGTTCACCATACGTGCATGCTACGGGAATCACAAACTTTAACCCAAGTATTTCTCAAATTCACAATTGGTCACTAGCATGACTCTAATATCACCATCTTTATATCTCAAAACAATCATAAGGAATATTATTCAATGCACTTTATATGAATTTTTTTATTATATCCCTCTTGGATGCCTATCATATTAGGACTAAATTTATAACCAAATCAAATTACCATGCTGTTTAAAGACTCCCAAAATAATATAAGTGAAGCATGAGAGGTCAACAATTTCTATGAAATAAAACCACCGCCGTGCTTTCAAATTATATAAGTGAAGCACTAGAGCGAAATTGCCTAGCTCAAAAGATATAAGTGAAGCACATAGAGTATTCTAGTAAATCACGATTCATGCGTGTCCATCTCAAAAGGTGTGTACAGCAAGGATGATTGTGGCAAACTAAAAATCAAAGACTCAAATCATACAAGTTGCTCCAAGCAAAACACATATCATGTGGTGAATAAAAATATAGCCTCAAGTAAAGTTACCGATAGACGAAGATTTAAAGAGGGGATGCCTTCCGGGGCATCCCCAAGCTTAGGCTCTTGGTTATCCTTGAATATTACCTTGGGGTGCCTTGGGCATCCCCAAGATTAGGCTCTTACCAGTCCTTATTCCATGGTCCATCAAATCCTTACCCAAAACTTGAAAACTTCAGAACACAAAACTCAACAGAAAATCTCATAAGGTTTGTTAGTATAAGAAAATAAATCACCACTTTTGGTACTGTTGTGAACTCATTCATTATTTATATTGGTGTAATATCTATTGTATTCCAAAATTTTCATGGTTCATACACCCCGATACTACCCATGGAATCATCAAAATAAGCAAACAACACATAGAAAATAGAATCTGTCAAAAATAGAACAGTCTGTAGTAATCTGTAACTCAAATACTTCTGTAACTCCAAAAATTCTGAAAAATTAGGACAACCTAAGAAATTTGTTCATTAATCTTCTGAAAAAATATTCAAATCAAAATCACGCTTAGTAAAAATGAAAATTATTTTCCTGAGCACAAAAGTTTTTGTTTTTCAGCAAGATCAAATCAACTATCACTGTAAACCATCCCAAAGGTCTTACTCGGCACAAACACTAATTAAAACATTAAACCACGTCTAACCAGAGGCTAGATGAATTATTTATTGGAAAACAGAACCTAAAAAGCAAAAACAAAAATGAAATTGGGTTGCCTCCCAACAAGCATTATTGTTTAACGCCCTTAGCTAGGCATAAAAAACACGAATATATCTAGGTATAATCGTAATAATGATAAGGAAAATCTCGAAAACTCATCTCATACTCCCTTCGTTCAGTAGCAAGTTTTCTTTGTGGTAAGCAAAAGTAATCGAAATGGCCAAATTTAATAGGATAAGAATCCCCAAGATCAAGTTCGTGAGGAATTGGTTCCTCCTTTGGGCCCTCATATTGTATGAGGAACTCATCATTATAAGCATTCTTTTGGCAAAAAGGCATGAGCTTTTGTCCAAGAGAGAAACCCAATCCGTTGTTTTGTATAGCAAAATTATCATTAAGCTCGGAAATCTTATCAACTAAAACATCGGTAGGGACCCTCTTTCTTAAATTTTCATTATAAGCAACATGAACTAAAAAACGTAAACGCATTATGTGCTCTTGGTTAAATAGAATTCCCTCTATGGGAGGGCGACCACCATCTACTTTATAATGCGTGAAAATTTCACTAGCTTCTTTCATAATAAATCTAAACTCATGGGCTAGAAATATAGTGGTGGGGCGCTTAACAGAAGAATGCTCGATATTAGCAAACTCTAGAAAAATCCTTTGTATGGATCGATGCATATGAATAAATTGCCTTTCAACTTCAACTACGAGCAAAGATATAGCATCCGCAAGACTACTAGTTTTATGGAGAATAGATCCACCCAAACTGGGAAGCACACCGACACAAGTAAAGAAATCTTGAATAACCCCTTTTCCAATAATATTGCCGCTACCTATGCGAAGTTTTTTAGTATGCAAGATAGTAGATTCTTCATGAGGATTAGTATTAGCAAAAGCATCAAAGTTTCCCCCATCGTTACTACTATCCTTTTCAGCGATAACCTCCCCAATTTTAGACATGGTGGCAACAAACGAGTCTAGCAAACGAACAAACCAAAAGTGAAGGAAGAACACGAACTGAAGCGGGGCGAAGAAAAGGCAAATCTTTTCAAAAATTGTTTTAGAAGTGGGGGAGAGGAAAACGAGAGGCGAATGACAAATAAAGTAATGCAAGAGATGAGAGTTTCTGATGGGTACTTGGTATGTCTTGACTTGGCATAGATCTCCCCGGCAACGGCGACCGAAATTGGCAAGTTAACGGGAGACGAGTCTTGACTCTTGACTTGGCATAAATCTCCCCGCCAACGGCGCCAGAAATTGGCAAGTTGACGGTAGATGGGTCTGGATTTGGCTTAAATCTCCTCGGCAATGGCGCTAGAAATTCTTCCTGCTACTTCTTGAGCTTGCGTTGGTTTTTTCCTTGAAGAGGAAAGGGTGATGCAGCAAAGTAGAGATAAGTATTTCCCTCAGTTTGAGAACCAAGGTATCAATCGAGTAGGAGACAATGCACAAATCACTGAATACCTACACAAACAATCAAACAAGTTGCACCCAATGCGATAAAGGGGTTGTCAATCCCTTCAGGGTTACACGCAAAACTGAGATCTGATAGCGATAGATAAATAGTAAAGTAAATATTTTTTGTATTTTTGGTTTATAGACTGGAAATTAAAAGATTGCAAATAGTAGATCGGAAACTAATATGATAGATTGGAATTTATATGATGGAAAATAGACCCGGGGTCCATATGTTTCACTGGAGGCTTCTCTCAAGATAGCTAATAATACGGTGGGTGAACAAATTACTGCCGAGCAATTGATAGAAAAGCACAAAGTTATGACGATATCTAAGGCAATGATCATGAATATAGGCATCACGTCCGTGTCAAGTAGACCGAAACAATTCTGCATCTACTACTATTACTCCACACATCGACCACTATCCAGCATGCATCTAGAGTATTAAGTTCATAAAGAACAGAGTAACGCATTAAGTAAGATGACATGATGTAGAGGAATTAACTCAAGCAATATGATGAAAACCCCATCTTTTTATCCTCGATGGGAACAATACAATACGTGCCTTGCTACCCCTACTTTCACTGGGAAAGGACACCACAAGATTGAAGCCAAAGCTAAGCACTTCTCCCATTGCAACAAAAACCAATCTAGTTGGCCAAACCAAACCGATAGTACGAAGAGAATTACAAAGATATTAAATCATGCATAAAAGAATTCAGAGAAGATTCAAAAAATATTTATAGATAAGCTGATCATAAATCCACAACTCATCGGATCTCGGCAAACACACCGTAAAAAAGTATTACATTGAATAGATCTCCAAGAACATCATGGAGAACATGGTATTGAGAATCAAAGAGAGAGAAGAAGCCATCTAGATACTAGCTATGGACCTGTAGGTCTGTGGTAAACTACTCACACTTCATTAGAAGGGCAATAGAGTTGATGTAGAAGCCCTCCGTGATCGAACCCCCCCTGCGGCAGGGTGCCGGAAAAGGTCCCTAGGTGGGATCTCACGTGTACAGAAGGTTGCAGTGGTGGAAAAGTGTTTTCGTGGATGCCTCTGGTGGTTTGCAGATATATGGGAATATATAGGCAAAATAATTAGGTCAGGAGGCTCACGAGGGGCCCACAAGGGTGGGGGGCACGCCCTACCCTCCTGGGCGCGCCCTCCATCCTTGTGGCTGCCTCGTGGCTCCTCCGACATCATCTCCAAGTCTCCTGGTTGTCTTCTAGTCCAAGAAAAATCATCACGGAAGTTTCATTCCGTTTGGACTCCGTTTGGTATTCCTTTTATGTGAAACTCTAAAACAAGGAAAAAATAGGAACTGGCACTCGGCTCTAGGTTAATAGGTTAGTCCCAAAAATAATATAAAATTATAATAGTGTGGAATAATAAAAAATTATAGATATGTTGGAGTTGTATCAAACCCCTTTCCTCTGGTGAACTGTCTTTACCACAGTAACTAGATGAAACCCACTAGCATGTGTAGGAATTGTTTGAGCCATGTTGTGTTTCCTACCATGCTATGCCTACTATGCTTGGAGTTGTGTCAGTCCGGTTCTATCTGGGTGATGGATCGGAGTGAAATGGTTGTGTCGGTAATGAGAGTGAAGTATTGAACATGCTTTGGTAAATGTATCGATGAAAGGCCATGTAGGAGAACATGGTGGGTTGTTTCATTGGAACCGTCCCTAAGAACTGAGTTCTGTGTATGTGATTCAAGATCACTGCTACCACACATGGGGCCCTAAAATATGACCCCGCTTTTATTGACTGCCTTGATCTCGATCCAGAGATGCAAGTAGTTTGTGGTGTTTGTAGTATCTTGGAGGCCGTGCCCAGCCGACCACAGGTGTATCGCCCCGATGCGGCTATATCTCCACGTGTCGAGGCACGACTTAGAGGCATAAGCGCATTGAAAGCAATGTCGCAAGTGAGGCAATCTTCACACAACCCATGTAATAAATAAGGGAAAGAGATACATAGTTGGCTTACAGTCGCCACTTCACACAAGACATAAATAAACATCCATCATTCGTAGTACACTCAAGGTCCGACTACGGAACCAAAATAAAATAAGATACCCCAAAAGCTACACAGATCCCCTATCGTCCCAACTGGGCACCACAAATGATAATCTGGAAAATACACATAGTAACGACCACTTACCTCGTCGAACTCCCACTAGAGCTCGGTTGAGTCACACCTGACCGCATCGTCGGCACTGCAACTGTTTTGGAAGTATCTCGTGAGTCACGGGACTCAGCAATCTCACACCCGCGAGATCAAGACTATTTAAGCTTTTAGGAAGGACATAGTAGTAAAGTGGAGCTGCAGCAAAGCGACTAGCATATATGGTGGCTACATCGCAAAAGAGAGCGAGAAGAGAAGCAAAGCACGGTCGTGAAACTAGTAGCGATCAAGAAGTGATCCTGAACTACTTACGTCAGACATAACTCCAACATCGTGTTCACTTCCCGGACTCACGAGAAGAGACCATCACGGTTACACACGCGGTTGATGTGTATTTTAATTGAGGTCAACTTCGGTTTTCTACAACCGGACATTAACAAATTCCCATCTGCCTCATAACGCGGGCACGGCTTTGAAAGATATTACCTGCAGGGGTGTCCCAACTTAGCCCATTATAAGCTCTCACGGTCAACGAAGGATATTCCTTCTACCGAAGACCCGATCAATCTCGGAATCCCGGACTACAAGACATTTCGACAAAGCAATAAAACAAGACCAGCAAAGCCGCCCGACAGCCGACAAATCCCGATAGGAGCTGCACATATCTCGTTCTCGAGGCACATCCGGATGAGACATCCTACGAGTAAAACCAAGCCTCGAGTTTCCCGTGGTGGCCCATGATCTACTCGTTTCGGGCCAGCACTCGAAGGAGCACTGGTCCGGGGGGGGGGGGGGGGGTTTAAAATAAAGATGACCCGCGGGCTCGCGAAAACCCGGGGGAAAAGGCTTAGGTGGCAAATGGTAAAACCAAAGTTGGGCCTTGCTGGACGAGTATTATTCAAAACGAACATTCAAGGGGTCCCATAAATCACCCAACCGTGTAAGGAACGCGAAAATCAAGGAACATAACACGGTATGACGGAAACTAGGGTGGCAAGAGTGGAACAAAACACCGGGCATAAGGCCGAGCCTTCCACCCTTCACCAAGTATATAGATGTATTAATTTTTGCAGATATATATTGTGATATCCCCAACAAGTAAACATGTTCCAACAAGGAACAACATCTCCATGTTCCAACAAGGAACAAACTTCATCTTCACCTGCAACTAGCAACGCTATAAGAGGGGCTGAGCAAAGCGGTAACATAGCCAAACAACGGTTTACTAGGAAAGGATGGTTAGGGGCTGACATGGCAATATGGGTGGCATGATATAGCAAGTGGTAGGCATCGCAAAGATAGGCATAGCAAAAGAGCGAGCAACTAGCATAGCAAAGATAGAAGTGATTTCGAGGGTATGATCATCTTGCCTGCAATGTTCTCAGAGTTGTCGAAAGCTTGATCCTCGTAAGCGTTCTCAACAGGTTCCTCGTTCATGTACTCATCTCCCGGCTCTACCCAAAGCAACAACACAAACAAAGGAACCACAATAAATCACGGTGCAATGCACAATCAACATGATGCAAAACATGGCATGATCATGAACTTTCTCAAATGCAGAAACTAATGCCACCACTGAGTTGGTGGGATTTTTCTACCCCAAAAACATATATAATATGTTAGGGTTACCGTGAGAGAAATCATCACAAAAACACTAAGTCAAAACCTGCCTAAAATGGAAGTTAATGAAATGGCAAATTCCAGATTTGGAAATGTCGAAATAGACTTGCCTAAAATGTAAAAGGAAACAATGCTGGAAATGGAAAGCGTGGGGTAAGGGAAAAAATAAGAATGGAGGAGGGCGCTGAGAGGTCGACATGGTGGCCCCACCGTCATAGAGACAAGTGGTTAGCAGGTGTTTAAAAAGGAGGAAGAAAACAGCCTCGGGGAATCGAACCCGGTCTCCCTGTTGGAACTCTGCCCTGCTACCATCGGGCTAGGCGGCGGCGATCGACAGAGAAGGGGCCTCGGCCCTTAACTACTTCTACCGCTGCATACGAACCAAGAATGTAAGAAAACAGAAATTAAAAGGGGGAGGCGCTACCGATTCGAACCTGTGTCGCCAGTGAGAGAGCGTCGGGGCAAACCAGCTCGGCTAGGCTAGGATGGTTGAAAGAACAGAGACTCTAATCTACTTGACCAAACTAGAAAGGCACTGACTCGAGGCAGAGAGCCAAACGACGACGCCGGCGAGGCAACGGCGGCTACAGGGGCTCTGCGGCATCGAACAAGATGGGTGCGCGCGGGAGAACACCACGGAAGCACGAAGGGACGAACCCGAGCGGGAATCGCGGCATCCACGCACGGCCAAACTACTCTGAACCCAAAAACTACAAACACGCCGGAGCACGCCGAGCGCGATAAGAACACGGATCGGAACCTACACTACGGTGATCTAACGACGACAGGAAGGAGCAGGGAGGAAGTAGGTTATACCTCCTTACCCAAGGACAAGAAAACGGCGACGAAGGTGATCCTGCGACGATGGAGTCGTGCTCTGAACTTCGCCGGGTTCCTGACCGAGAAGAAGACAGAAGCAGGGGCGTCGACGAACTTGACGATCCGGGCACCCGTAGTCGACGTCGTGGACGAAGTCGACGACGAGGAAGAAGATGGACACGGGCCGCAGGGTTGGGGTGGCCGGAGAGCACGCCGGCGACGAGGCGCGCTCTCAGATGCGCTCGGGACGGAGCGGGGGCGGCGAATCTGGTGGTTCTCTTACCTGGCGGCGGCGGCGAGAGGGAGAGGGAAACCCTAGGGGGTCGGTTGGACACGGAGAGGGGATAAAAGGAGGCTAGGGCGACGGGGTCGAGCTCACGCTCCCTCGGCTCGGGGTCCCCATGGCGACGGCGAGAGGAGAAGGAAAGGTGGGTGAGGGAAAACGAATTGACGCTGCCAAAGGGACCGGGCGCGGCCCACGTGACGGAGCTAAGCGGGGGTAAGCGCGGCCTGGGTGCGCTGAGGCAGGAGGAGAGAAGCGAGCGGGCTGGCGCGCTCTCTCTGGGCTCTTGAGAGTTTGAGGAGCAGGGCCGGCTTGGGAGGCCGGAGCCTGTGAGGAGGACTCACTGGCTGCCATCGCTGCTGCCGCTTTCTTTCTTTCTCCTTTTAAAATCAAAAGGAAAAGAAAAGAAAGTACAGAAAAGAAATGAAAAGAGTTGGAGTGAAAGGAAAATATCCCCAAACTCCTGGAATTCTCCACAATTTTAATAAATTGTAATGGGCATTTTTAGAGGTAGAAAAATAAGACGAGTTTGGAAATATTTCAAACTTGTGTCATTTTTGAACCTGACCATAACAACTTCAAATGAGGAGATATTTGGCAGAGAGGTTTAGTGCAAAGAGCAAGATTTGCAGGAAGAAGATGAACATTAATTGAGAAAGGAAAAATATAGCACTTGATAAGGAAAGAAGTAGAGGGAAGGAGGAGATGGTAATGCAAAATGAGAATGGCACATGCAACAACATAACATGTAAGAGATCACAGCAAGCACATGATGAGGATGGAATGCCAGATGACAAGAGGCACAAATGCAATATGGTAAGATGAGCAAAACAAAGAAAAGAGAAACCCACATAATCAAACAAGATGAGGCCAAGCATGACAAAACCCACAAGAATTGGATGAGGTCAAGTTGATATATTGCCCACAAGGGGAAGTTTACATCCAGGGTGTTACAACACTCCACCACTACAAGAGGATCTCGTCCCGAGATCTAGGACTGAAAGAACTCCGGATACTCGGAACGGAGGTGATCCTCGCGCCCCGTGTAGCTTCTCGGTCGGAATGGTGTGACCACTTCACTTTCAGGAATTTGATAGACTTGTTGCGTAGTCTTGCGCTCGGTTTCTTCAAGAATAGCAACGGGTGCTCATGATAAGAGAGATCTTCTTGAAGGTCAATCTCTTCAAGTTGATAGTGCGTTCGAGTCTTGAAGCACTTGCGAAGGCTGTGACACGTGAAACACATCGTGCACGTTTGCAAAGTTGGATGGAAGCTCAAGTTGATAGGCGAGATCGCCTCTTTTCCCAATGATCTTGAAAGGACCCACGTATCTAGGGGCAAGGTTCCCTTTGATACCGAAGCGACGAGTGCCTTTCATTGGAGAGACGCGGAGGTAGACATGGTCTCCGATTTCAAAAGCCACATCACGGTGCTTATCATCATAATAGCTCTTCTGTCGCGATTGCGCGGCTTTGAGATTCTCACGAATGACCTTGCACATTTCTTCTGCTTCTGTGATCAAGTCATTGCCAAGAAGTTGGCGTTCACCTGTCTCAGACCAATTGAGAGGAGTACGGCACTTTCTGCCATAGAGAATTTCGAATGGGGCCTTGCCCGAACTCGCTTGGAAGCTGTTGTTGTAGGAGAACTTCGGCATATGGAAGACAATCTTCCCACTTCATACCGAAGGAAATGACACAAGCCCCGAGCATATCTTCAAGGATTTGATTAACTCGCTCGACTTGGCCACTTGTTTGAGGGTGGAAAGCTGTCTTTGAAGCGAATGTTGGTGCCCATGGCCTTCAAAAGAATCCCAAAACTTGGAGGTAAAGATGCTGCCACGGTCTGAAGAGATCAATTGAGGAATGCCGTGCAAGGAGACAATCCTCGAGGTGTATAGCTCTGCCAACTGAGCTGCTGTGATAGATTCTTTGATAGGAAGAAAATGAGCCACTTTAGTAAGCTTGTCAATGACAACGAAGATAGCATCATTTCCACGCTTGGACTTTGGAAAGCCAGTCACGAAGTCCATTTCAATATGATCAAACTTCCACTCTGGAATAGCAAGAGGTTGCAGGAGACCAGCTGGTCTTTGGTGTTCTGCTTTCACTCTTCTGCAGACATCACACTCATTCACGAATTGAGCAATTTCTCGCTTCATTCGAGTCCACCAATATGACTGCTTGAGATCATGGTACATCTTCGTACTTCCGGGATGAATGGATAGAAGCGAATTGTGAGCCTCGTTCATAATGACTTTTCAGTAGATCACCCTTAGGAACCACAATCCGTCCTCAAAGAACAGAGTGTCTCTGTCATCAACGTGGAAGCACTTGTACTTGGAAATGCCCTTATCGATACCACGTTTCACCTTCTTCACCATGGTATCCAGAAGTTGAGCCTCACGAATCTGATCTTCCAAAGTAGGAGATACTATGAGGTTGGCAAGAAAGCCTTGAGGAACAACTTGAAGATTCAGCTATGGAAAGATTCACGTAGATCCGGTGAAAAGGCTTGAGGATTAGACTGCTGCAGAAGCCTTCCCGCTCAAAGCATCTGCAATGACATTGGCCTTGCCCGAGTATATTCAATACTTGGGTTGTACTCTTGAATCATTTCGACCCATCGAGTCTGCCTCGAGGTTGAGGTTGGGTTGAGTGAAAATGTACTTGAGACTCTTGTGATCGGTGAAAATGTCCACTTTCCTTCCCAAAGAAGAGATGTCTCCACGTTATCAATGCATGGACAAGCCGCCAACTCAAGATCGTGAGTGGGGTAGTTCTTCTCGTTGGGCTTCAATCAAGCGAGAGGTATAAGCCACAACTCTCTTCTCTTGCATTAACACAGCACCGAGACCTTGAAGAGAAGCATCACGTAAAACTTCAATGGCTTGGATTCATCAGAGGAGTCAAGACAGGAGCTGTGACGAAGTTTCTCTTTGAGGGTATTGAAAGCAACGTCACACTCGTGGAGACCGTACATACTTCACATGCTTCTCGAGAAGGTTGGAAAGAGGCTTTGCAATCTTGGAGAAGTACTCAACGAATCTTCGCAATAGCTTGCAAGACCAAGAAAGATTCGGAGCAGCTAGACATTCTCAGGAGGTTCCCAAATCACAATTGCGGACACCTTCTCGGGATTAACAGCGATGCCCTTGGCGGAGATGATATGACCAAGGTAAAGCACTTCATCAATCCAAAATTCACATTTGGAGAACTTCGCATAGAATTGATACTCTCTGAGCTTGTCTAGCACCAATCGCAAATGTTTGGCATGATCCTTCTTATTCTTGGAGAAGACCAAAATATCATCAAGATAGACCAAGACGAATTCATTGGTGTAGGGATTGAAGATGAAATTCATCATCCGAGAGAATGTTGGAGGAGCATTGACGAGGCCGAAAGACATGACAAGATATTCATAAGAACCAAAGCTTGTTCTCAATGCTGTCTTGGGAATATCTTGTTCACGAATGCGAATCTGATGATACCCCATACGAAGGTCAAGCTTGGAGAACATCAGTAGCACCTTTGAGTTGCTCGAAAAGCTCATTGATGTTGGGAAGTGGATACTTGTTCTTGATAGTCTTCTTATTCAATGGACGATAATCGACGCAAAGTCGGTCCGTGCCATCCTTCTTCTCGACAAAAATAACACCACAACCCCTAGGAGATGAACTCGGTCTGATCAAACCCAGACGCTCTTGTTCATCGAGCTGCTTCTTCAATTCCTTCAGCTCATCAGGTCCAAGCTTGTATGGACGCTTGCAAACGGGTTCTGCCGTGCTCAAGATCAATAACGAACTCAATCGCCGATGAGGAGGCATACCCGGAAGCTCTTCCGAAAGACATCTTGGTACTCACAAACGACCGAATTGAGAGATGGCATTCAGTTCGCCCTTCTCATTGAGAGAAAACAACCGAATGGTTTCATCACGAGCGGCATAGATGATCACATCATTAGAAGAGTGAGTCAATTGAATTTCCCCGGCAGCACAATCAAGCCGAGCTTTGTGCTGAGAAAGCCAGTCCATTCCGAGAATAAGATCAATATCCGAGTCACCAAGAACAATTGGTTTAGAAATAAATCTATAATCGCCCATCTTGATAGAGACATTAGGAGCAACCAAACTAGAATTCATAAGCCTTCCGGGAGAAACAACTTGCATAACTTTGGAGAGAATCTCTGTGTCAACATTGTGCTTCGATGCAAAAGGATATGACATGAAAGAATGCGATGCACCAAAGATCAAATAAGACTTTAGCAGAACATCATTAATCGAGAGATTACCCATTATCACATCGTAAGACTCCTCTGCTTGAGCTGCATTCATCATATTGACCTTGGCAAACTTGGGATTATGCTTGACCACTGCATTGCTGGAAGATTTCACAGGAGGAGGAGGCGGAAGACGCCTCTGGTTGAAGCATTTGTTCGCATAGTGACCTTTCTGCTGACATTTGTTGCAAGTCACCTCAGAGCGGACGGTGGTAAGGAGCACTTGACCTTGGAGCTTGAGAATTAGACTTGTTCGATAGCTTGGGTTGGGTGGGTGGGAAGATCCACGGCCACCTGAGTTCTTCTCACGATAAGGCCGACGGAACGGAGGAGGAGGAAGGTAAAACTTCTGCCGCTTAGCTGCCACTTGAGAGGAAGAAGAAGACTGAATCGCATCCTCGATTCTCTTCTTAGAAGCCTCACATTTGAGCTGGAAGCTTCTTGCTTCAAAGTGCCATGTTGTAGAAATCATCATACTTAATCGCTCAAAAAGCACAAGAGCTAAATGCAGATCTTCTCTCGCACCACCTCTGAATTGATAGATCATACTCTTCTCATCGTGCACGCCTTGCTTAGCAAAACGAGCAAGCTTCGAACTGGATATTGTATTGATAGACGGACATGTTGCCTTGCTTGAGATTGCGGAACTCCTCACGCTTGCTCTCAACAACACTTTTCGGAATGTGATGAGCTCTGAAATCACGGCGGAACTCATCCCTGTAATGACACGACCTCCTCTCGAATCTTTGTATTGTCGGTACCACTCAGCAGCTTGATCCTTGAGTTGAAACGATGCAAACTTGACAAAGTCCTCAGGTCTGACATTGCTACAATCAAAATGCTTGCATATGTCCACAAGCCAATCGTCAGCGTCTGTGGCCTCGACACAGAAACTGAAAGACTTCGGCTGATTAGCGAGGAACTGACTGAGAGTAGCAAAGTGTGGCTGATTGTTGCCTTGACCTTGATTGCCTTGATTGCCTTGATTGCCTTGCCCTTGAGTACGTTCTTGCAAGAGCTGCAAAATCATCTGAGCATTGGCATTGGTGGCTGCCATGATAGCTTGCCGTGCCTCTCAAGGCGGAGGTGGAGGTGGAGCTGGAGGGGTCGCCCGCTCCCCATCAGTGCGATCCGGCTTCAGACGCGCTGGCGGAGCCATCCTGAAGAGGGTGACATCCGTTAGTCCTTTGATAGACAAATGGTAAGTAGAATCAACGGATAGAATTTGCAACATATAGTCTTCACCATAAACATTCGAACAAGAATGAACGAATGAATTCCAAAGATAATCATCACACGTCCATTAAGGTGAGAAGCCACTTAGATAAGGATATGGAAACAACAACTGTCTTAGAACAATTCGAATATCACAACTGAAAACAAAAGGTTGGCTTCTAGAATGAGCCGGAACAAACACATGACAGCGATTTCGCCCAAAGTGTTCGTGGTGGGGCCCACACGGGCACGACGTATAGCGGACGTCACGAATGACTAACAAGACGTCCCGAATCAGCATAGCCAAGGATTCTTTAAGACGCCTCGCGACCAATCAGAATCGACCGTGAATGGGCGGACCACTAGACGTTGGACCCCAATCTCAAATCATACATCCGTCGGAAAGATATCCCGTAAGCTACTAGAATTCCCACCTAAAACTCCCGAAACTCTCTGGTTATGCAATCTGGTGTTGGGGATACAGGGACACAAAATATATCACCCAAACTAACAATACCTAGATCCAGCTTGTATCCATCCGTCAACACATAACCAAGAAATCCTCGGAAATCGTGGTACCTCGACCTTCGAAAACATCCGTTATACAAGTCATGGCAATACTCACGCACTCGCCACAAGATCGGGCTATCGTGGTTATCTCACCAACAACTGTACAAAAGAGATTTCGATGTCGGCAAAACTCGTATTCCAGAATCGCAACGATAAAATTGTGACGACAACACCTCGGAGCTCAACTCCCCGGACACCGCCACAACCCCTAAATGTCGAGGCACCAAGAACAATGTTCTCGCCACAAAACCATCGAACGATTCCAAGATACCCACGTGATCCTAAAAAATTTTTAGTGAAATTTGAGGAGAGAAGAGTCAAAACACTACGTCGGGATACCTCACAGAGCGCATTTAAGGGACTGGGAAGTAAAAAGAATCCTACTCTCCGATATATATAATCCTAAGACTCAAAACATTTTCCATTCTAGACTCAACAACGCCAGCAAACAATCAAGTAGGGTATTCCGTTTGGACTCCGTTTGGTATTCCTTTTATGTGAAACTCTAAAACAAGGAAAAAATAGGAACTGGCACTCGGCTCTAGGTTAATAGGTTAGTCCCAAAAATAATATAAAATTATAATAGTGTGGAATAATAAAAAATTATAGATATGTTGGAGTTGTATCAAACCCCTTTCCTCTGGTGAACTGTCTTTACCACAGTAACTAGATGAAACCCACTAGCATGTGTAGGAATTGTTTGAGCCATGTTGTGTTTCCTACCATGCTATGCCTACTATGCTTGGAGTTGTGTCAGGTCTGGTTCATCTGGGTGATGGATCGGAGTGAAATGGTTGTGTCGGTAATGAGAGTGAAGTATTGAACATGCTTTGGTAAATGTATCGATGAAAGGCCATGTAGGAGAACATGGTGGGTTGTTTCATTGGAACCGTCCCTAAGAACTGAGTTCTGTGTATGTGATTCAAGATCAGCTGCTACCACACATGGGGCCCTAAAATATGACCCCGCTTTTATTGACTGCCTTGATCTCGATCCAGGAGATGCAAGTAGTTTGTGGTGTTTGTAGTATACTGGAGGCCGTGCCCAGCGCTGACCCTGGGTGTAACGCCCCCGATGCGGCTATATCTCCCACGTGTCGAGGCACGACTTAGAGGCATAACCGCATTGAAAGCAATGTCGCAAGTGAGGTAATCTTCACACAACCCATGTAATAAATAAGGAAAGAGATACATAGTTGGCTTACAATCGCCACTTCACACGAGACATAAATAAACATCCATCATTCGTAGTACACTCAAGGTCCGACTACGGAACCAAAATAAAAGAAGATACCCCAAAAGCTACACGGATCCCCGATCGTCCCAACTGGGCACCACTATCGATCATCTGGAAAAGACACATAGTAACGACCACGTTCCTCGTCGAACTCCCACTTGAGCTCGGTTGAGTCACCTGTGACCGCATCGTCGGCACTGCAACTGTTTTGAAGTATCTGTGAGTCACGGGGACTCAGCAATCTCACACCATGAGATCAAGACTATTTAAGCTTTTAGGAAGGACATAGTAGTAAAGTGGAGCTGCAGCAAAGCGACTAGCATATATGGTGGCTACATCGCAAAAGAGAGCGAGAAGAGAAGCAAAGCACGGTCGTGAAACTAGTAGCGATCAAGAAGTGATCCTGAACTACTTACGCCGACATAACTCCAACACCGTGTTCACTTCCCGGACTCCGCCGAGAAGAGACCATCACGGTTACACACGCAGTTGATGTGTATTTTAATTGAGGTCAACTTCGGGTTTTCTACAACCGACATTAACAAATTCCCATCTGCCTCATAACCGGGCACGGCTTTCGAAAAGATATTACCTGCAGGGTGTCCCAACTTAGCCCATTATAAGCTCTCACGGTCAACGAAGGATATTCCTTCTACCGAAGACCCGATCAATCTCGGAATCCCGGACTACAAGACATTTCGACAGCAATAAAACAAGACCAGCAAAGCCGCCTGACAGCCGACAAATCCCGATAGGAGCTGCACATATCTCGTTCTCAGGGCACATCCGGATGAGACATCCTACGAGTAAAACCAAGCCTCGAGTTTCCCCGTGGTGGCCCCGCAGTCTACTCGTTTCGGGCCAGCACTCGAAGGAGCACTGGTCCGGGGGGGTTAAAATAAAGATGACCCTCGGGCTCGCGAAAACCCGGGGGAAAAGGCTTAGGTGGCAACTGGTAAAACCAAAGTTGGGCCTTGCTGGACGAGTCTTATTCAAAGCGAATCATCAAGGGGGTCCCATAAATCACCCAACCGTGTAAGGAACGCGAAAATCAAGGAACATAACACCGGTATGACGGAAACTAGGGTGGCAAGAGTGGAACAAAACACTAGGCATAAGGCCGAGCCTTCCACCCTTCACCAAGTATATAGATGTATTAATTTTTGCAGATATATATTGTGATATCCCCAACAAGTAAACATGTTCCAACAAGGAACAACATCTCCATGTTCCAACAAGGAACAAACTTCATCTTCACCTGCAACTAGCAACGCTATAAGAGGGGCTGAGCAAAGCGGTAACATAGCCAAACAACGGTTTGCTAGGAAAGGATGGTTAGGGGCTGACATGGCAATATGGGTGGAATGATATAGCAAGTGGTAGGCATCGCAGCATAGGCATAGCAAAAGAGCGAGCAACTAGCATAGCAAAGATAGAAGTGATTTTGAGGGTATGATCATCTTGCCTGCAATGTTCTCAGAGTTGTCGAAAGCTTGATCCTCGTAAGCGTTCTCAACAGGTTCCTCGTTCACGTACTCATCTCCCGGCTCTACCCAAAGCAACAACACAAACAAAGGAACCACAATAAATCACGGTGCAATGCACAATCAACATGATGCAAAACATGGCATGATCATGAACTTGCTCAAATGCAGAAACTAATGCCACCACTGAGTTGGTGGGATTTTTCTACCCCAAAAACATATATAATATGTTAGGGTTACCGTGAGAGAAATCATCACAAAAACACTAAGTCAAAACCTGCCTAAAATGGAAGTTAATGAAATGGCAAATTCCAGATTTGGAAATGTCGAAATAGACTTGCCTAAAACAGAAAAGGAAACAATGCTGGAAATGGAAACGTGGGGTAAGGGAAAAAATAAGAATGGAGGAGGGCGCCGAGAGGTCGACATGGTGGCCCCACCACATAGAGACAAGGTTAGCGGTGTTTAAAAAGGGGAAGAAAACCGGCTCGGGGGGAATCGAACCCGGGTCTCCCCGATGGAACTCTGCCCCTGCTCCCACTGGGCTAGGCGGCGGCGATCGACAGAGAAGGGGCCTCGGCCCTTAACTACTTCTACCGCTGCAGACACGAACCAAGAACGTAAGAAAACAGAAATTAAAAAGGGGGAGGCGCGCTGGGATTCGAACCAGTGTCGCCGCGGTGAGAGAGCTGGGCAAACCAGCTCGGCTAGGCTAGGATGGTTGAAAGAACAGAGACTCTAATCTACTTGACCAAACTAGAAAGGCATCGACTCGAGGCAGAGAGCCAACGACGACGCCTTGGCGAGGCAACGGCTGACTCTGAGGGCTCTGCGGCCTCGAACAAGATGGGTGCGCGCGGGAGAACACCACGGAAGCACGAAGGGACGAACCCGAGCGGGAATCGCGGCATCCACGCACGGCCAAACTACTCTGAACCCAAAAACTACAAACACGCCGGAGCACGCCGAGCGATAAGAACACGGATCGGAACCTACACTACGGTGATCTAACGACGACAGGAAGGAGCAGGGAGGAAGTAGGTTATACCTCCTTACCCAAGGACAAGAAAACGGGCGACGAAGGTGATCCTGCGACGATGGAGTCGTGCTTCAACTTCGCCGGTTCTCGACCGAGAAGAAGAAGTAGGGCGTCGACGAACTTGACGATCCGGCACCCGTGGTCGACGTCGTGGGACGAAGTCGACGACGGGAAGAAGATGGACACGGCCGCAGGGTTGGGGTGGCCGGAGAGCACGCCCGGCGACGAGGCGCTCTCGATGCGCCGGACGAAGCGGGCGGCGAATCGGTGGTTCTCTTTACTGGCGGCGGCGGCGAGAGGGAGAGGGAAACCCTAGGGGTCGGTTGGACACGGAGAGGGGATAAAAGGAGGCTAGGGCGGACGGGTCGAGCTCACGCTCCTCGGCTCGGGGTCCCCATGGCGACGGGCGAGAGGAGAAGGAAAGGTGGGTGAGGGAAAGCAATTGACGCTGCCAAAGGGACCGGGCGCGGCCCACGTGGGACGGGAGCTAAGCGGGGTAAGCGCGGCTTGGTGCGCTGAAGGCAGGAGGAGAGAAGCGAGCGGGCTGGCGCTCTCTCTCCGGGTCATGGGCTGAGGGAGCCTGGGCGGCTTGGGAGGCCGGAGCCTGTGAGGAGGACTCACTGGGCTGCCATCGCTGCTGCTGCCTTCTTTCTTTCTCCTTTTTAAAATCAAAAGGAAAAGAAAAGAAAGTACAGAAAGAAATGAAAAGAGTTGGAGTGAAAGGAAAATATCCCCAAACTCCTGGAATTCTCCACAATTTTAATAAATTGTAATGGGCATTTTAGAGGTAGAAAAATAAGACGAGTTTGGAAATATTTCAAACTTGTGTCATTTTGAACCTGACCATAACAAGTTCAAATGAGGAGATATTTGGCAGAGAGGTTTAGTGCAAAGAGCAAGATTTGCAGGAGAAGATGAACATTAATTGAGAAAGGAAAAATATAGCACTTGATAAGGAAAGAAGTAGAGGGAAGGAGGAGATGGTAATGCAAAATGAGAATGGCACATGCAACAACATAACATGTAAGAGATCACAGCAAGCACATGATGAGGATGGAATGCCAGATGACAAGAGGCACAAATGCAATATGGTAAGATGAGCAAAACAAAGAAAAGAGAAACCCACATAATCAAACAAGATGAGGCCAAGCATGACAAAACCCACAAGAATTGG
The DNA here is from genome assembly GCA_021605145.1 of Aegilops bicornis. Classification (NCBI taxonomy): domain Eukaryota; kingdom Viridiplantae; phylum Streptophyta; class Magnoliopsida; order Poales; family Poaceae; genus Aegilops; species Aegilops bicornis. The sequence goes on along the minus strand of CM038673.1, from coordinate 259,570,572 downwards.
ATGAGGTCAAGTTGATATATTGCCCACAAGGGGAAGTTTACATCCAGGGTGTTACACTGGGGGTGAGCTGTGATGCGGCAGGTACATGGCACGGTGTACCGAGATGCCCGTTTGGTGCCTCGGGAACCCTACTCACATCGTTTGGGGCCGTAGTGGAAACCCCGGCCTAATCTCCTTGCGGATGGAACCCGAATAGGCGACAAACCTAGACTAGAAACTTGTGTGGTTAGTTAGGTCGTGGTCTACACCCTCGCCGGCTTTTGCTTGAAGTTTGGTGAGCACATGACGTGTGCATGCGCTAAGTGGTGGACACATGTGTGAAGAAGTACACCCCTACAGGTTATCAAACTATTCAAATAGCCGCGTCCACGGTAACTGACTACTTGGTTGCTTATGCAGTTCATAGACAAGTTAATGGTTACTCATAAAAGTCTCAAGACAAGTGTGAGTGACGTGGATGGCCATCTTGTAGGAAGACAGGAGAGTATCCACGGTAGTGTATTGATATGGTGAATATGTGGACTCGTGTGCGCCACCTCAAAGAAAGTACTCGTAGTACAGGATAGCCACAGAGTCAAAGCTGGCTTGGTGGTTGAACTCCACCACCCCGTTGTTGATACTAATGCATATGTAGATAGTTCTGATGTAAGTCTTGCTGAGTACATTTGTACTCATGTTTGCTTAATTTATGTTTTTGCAGAGAGACTTCAGTCTCACTAGTAGTTCCACGTGGGCTTCGACAATTAGCTTGGTAATCCCAGACAAAGATCTGGTTCCTTTGGAGGGTCTTATAGATAGATAGGCATTCTATCCTTCTTTCTTTTGAGATGTCTGTACTCAGACATGTTTATCCTTCCGTCTGCGCTTGTTGCTTTTATGACTTGAATGCTGGGTCATGAGACCCATGTTTGTAATATCTGGCTCCACAGAGCCTATTGAATAAATACTTTGAGTCGTAGGGTTATGTTGTGATGCCATGTTGTATTTACACATATCGAGCATATTGTGTGTATGTTATTGAAATGCTTGGTATGTGTGGGATCAAACACCTAGTTGTTTATTCTTGGTAGCCTTCCTTATGGGGAAATGTCTGCTGGTGCTTCCACTGAGCCATGGTAGTTCGCTACTGCTCCAGAACACTTAGGTTGGCCGGCATGTATCCGTCTTTGTTCCTGTGTGTGTCCCTTCGGGAAAATGTCACGCGTTGTTCCTTTAAGTCCATGTAGCTTGCTACGACTTGGGTTCATATGTTGATGACCGACACGTTCATTGTTGGCTTATGTATGCCTGTCCTTGTAAGTTTGTGCCACCTTGGGTTCACGACTAGTCATGTCGGCATGGGTTCTGTCATATGGATGCTAGCAACACAATCATATACGTGATCTAAAAGGCGCAAACGGTCCCGGCCTAGATAAGGCTGCAACCGTGGGAATACCATGCGTGAGGATGCAAAGTGATATGATTTGTTACATGCTAGATCGATGTGACGTAGGATCAGGGTCTTGACAGTCTGCCCCTGGCCTTGCCCTTGTCGCCGAGGAGACGGGCGACGTGCAGAGATTCGGCCAACCCGATTTTGACCAGTTGGTTGCTAAGGCGGCGCTGGCATCGGCTGGATGTTTCTGTGGTGGTCCGGGGGGACCTAATCCGGTGCGATGTTGGACATGGTGAATGCCGCCTGGCGCGCTTGCTCGGCAACTCGCTTGTCAACCGCCATGTGTATGTGCGCGATGAAGAGGAGTCGTAGCCATGTCCGAGGTAGTGGAGGATGTGGCTGCATGCCTTTGCGACAACATTGCCAAACTCCTCCCCCTCCTTCACCGGTTGCCAGTGGGGTGGCGATGATAGTGTTGCCTCCTTGTCGTACTGGAAATAGACCAGAAGCGGTTGAATGTGTTGCGTGGCGGCGATGGTGGATCCTCCTTGATGCGGCATTTGATTCAGAATATGCGCGCGGCGGCTGCAACACTTTCAATCACTTGACATGTCATGGAATGGCCAAAGGTGTAGAGGATTCAGAAATGGGCTAACCCAGCTCTCGACGCTGTTAAAATCAACATTCACGCGACTTTTAGGCTACACTACATAAAGAACACTTCCGTGATGATACGTGTTTGTCACAGTAGGTCACGTTTTCTATCATGCATGTACATGCATGACGATTTTATGATAGAATCAAGATAGTCATACATGTGCTGTCGTTGAAGTGTTCCATGACATTACCAAAATTATCATCACGGAAGTGTCCACTTCCATGACGATAAATGGCGTGCCATGGAAGTGCTTTCGTCAAGGGTGACCGACACGTGGCATCCACCATAACGGGTCGTCGTTATGCTATCGGGTCCGGTTTTGGATCTGATAACCTGTTAACAGCCCGGACCAATGAGGATTTTTCACGTTTAAATTGGTCATTGGCCGAAGGAAACACATGTTGGCTCACCCTTGGGGCAGATGTCATCCATTAATTGGCTGGAGGCGCCTATGATACGTCGACACGTGACACGGCCCAATAGAGACCCATTATGGTGAAAAGGCCGGCCCGTTTGACTTGGTCAAAAGGTAACGGGCCAGCCCACAGAAAGCATGTTAATGGCCTATTCGTATATATCCCATTTACGGCCCGCTAACTCACGGCCCGTTACGGCCTATCGAAATTAAGCCCAGTAGCTTAATCTGGGCCGTCCAATATGATTCCAGCCTGTTGTAACTTTCGGCCCATGTATGGCCCATGATGTCTTTCGGCCCATACGAGGCCATTTGTAACTCTTGGCCCATTAATGGCCCATGGTGAATCTGGCCCGCAATGAACAGTGTACCGCTTTATACCCATTAACGGCCCATTATTCCATTGGGACGTTTCCAACCCGTGTTATCTTTCTGCCTTCTCAGGGCCCACTTATTCTTGGGCTTATTTCCAGCATTCAGTTATGACCAATTAACGACTGCTCGTTATGGTCGGCCCATGAACGGACGATTCCAAATCTAGCCTGTTTACGGCCAATAATGCGGTCTGTTATTGGCCCATGTTTGGCCAATCGATCATACGGCCCGTAGAAGGCCCATTGATGCTACGGCCTGTAGAAGGCCCATTGTTTCTACGGTCCTTAGAAGGCCCATTGTTTCTACGGCCCGTAGGAGTCCCATGGTAACTACAGTAAATATGTAACCCATGGTTATTGTGGCCTAGTTTTAAAAATAGGTTATTGCAACCACTAGCAAACCGCGGAAAAAGAACTGCACTAACTACAAGCAAACAAATAAACAAGACAACAAGAAAATAAATAAGCAAGCAACTTACGCTAGGCTATCACGACTATTACACATATTACATCCACTGGGCATCAAAGTTTGCCACCAGTGCAAATATAGGAACAAAGCATCATATCATATACACTGGTTGTCAAAGTTGGCGACCACTGCAAATAAACACCGCAGTAAAAAAAGTCCAGAACTTAAACCACTTCATAAGAGCTCAAGAAACAATATCCTGGGTACCCATAATGCTGGCAAGATGCTTAGCATGCTTATTAACTTTCTCTTGTTTGGCGCTTAAATCCTCGAGCACTTGTTGTTGCACAAGAAAGTATGCATCTGAATTCTGCAGGGACTTCCTCAGTCCTTCGGCTTCTTGCCGCAGCACAGCTGACTGATGCCTTTCAGCTTGTAGCTAAGACTGAAGAAGCCGAAGTGATTCAGGCAACGAGTTCGAAGAGCTTGTGCTAGCGGTACTGGCCAGTAAATCGAACACTACATCAAGGCAGGACTGTGGGGTTTTCTCACTATCTACATGATCGTTTTTATCACCTTTCTTGGAGACCAACAGGGTTGTCTCACTATCTTGAACCTTATCTGCATTACTTTCTCTACCATTTCATAGTGGGGTACTCTTCTCCAATATTCTGTCTGCATACTACAAGAGAAACAACAGACACATCACAGGTTTAGCATGAGTATACGAAACTCATTTTGGCAAATCGGTTCAGTAGTAAGGTAGACAGGATAACAACATGAAACAAACATATATCTATGTGTAGGATCTTTAGAAGAGGTGTCTAGAGGGGGTGATTAGACACTTCGTACCAAGGTTGCAGTTTTTAACTTCTTTAGGTTTAAGTGGAGTTTAGGCACAAGTTTAACATTCACAATACATAACAAGCAAGCAAGCATGCAAAGAGTATGTGAGCAGCGGAAAGTAAAGCATGCTACTTGCAAGAAAGTAAAGGGAAGGGTTTGAGAATTCAAACGCAATTGGAGACACGGATGTTTTTGTCGTGGTTCCGATAGGTGGTGCTATCGTACATCCACATTGATGGATAATTCAACCCACGAAGGGTAACGGTTGCGCGAGTCCACGGAGGGCTCCACCCACAAAGGGTCCACGAAGAAGCAACCTTGTCTATCCCACCATGTCCGTCGCCCACGAAGGACTTGCCTCACTAGCGGTAGATCTTCACGAAGTAGGCGATCTCCTTGCCCTTACAAACTCCTTGGTTCAACTCCACAATCTTGTCGGAGGCTCCCAAGTGACACCTAGCCAATCTAGGAGACACCACTCTCCAAGAAGTAACAAATGGTGTGTTGATGATGAACTCCTTGCTCTTGTGCTTCAAATGATAGTCTCCCCAACACTCAACTCTCTCTCATAGGATTTGGATCTGGTGGAAAGAATATTTGAGTGGAAAGCAACTTGGGAAGGCTAGAGATCAAGATTCATATGGTTGGAATGGAATATCTTGGCCTCAACACATGAGTAGGTAGTTCTCTCTCAGAAATAGGATGCTGGAAGTGTAGGCTTGTTCCGATGGCTCTCTCCACGAATGAAGAGGAGGTGGAGGGGTATATATAGCCTCCACACAAAATCTAACCGTTACACACAATTTACCAAACTCGGTGGGACCGGATCATCAAACTTGGTTGGACCGATTTAGTAAACCTAGTGACCGTTAGGGTTTTCGATGGGACTGACATGCAACTCGGTAGCACCGATATGATTAGGGTTAGGGCATAACGTAATATCGGTGAGACCGATTACACAAATTCGGTGAGACCGATTTTGGTAATTAGCTAACCAGAGAGTTGGTCAGGCAAACTCGGTGAGACCGATTACTCAAAGTCGGTGAGACCGATTTTGGTAATAAGTTAACCAGAGAGTTTGCATTGTAATCTCGGTAGTACCGATTGCACAAACTCGGTGAGACCGATTTTGGTAATGGACATACACAGAGAGATTACAATCCCATCTCGGCGAGACCGAGATCCCTATCGGTGAGACCGATTTGCCTAGGGTTTGTGGCAGTGGCTATGACATCTGAACTCGGTGGCGCCGGATAGAAAGAATCGTTAGGGCCGAGTTTGACTTTAGGTTTAGGTCATATGTGGATGTGAGAAAGTAGTGGAGGGTTTTGGAGCATATCACTAAGCACATGAAGAAAGAGGCTCATTAAGCAACACCTCATCCCTCCTTGATAGTATTGGCTTTTCCTATAGACTCAATGTGATCTTAGATCACTAAAATGTAAAATGAAGAGTCTTGAGCTTGAAGCTTGAGCCAATCCTTTATCCTTAGCACCTTGAAGGAGTTCCCACATCCTTTAGTCCATGCCACTCCATTGTTGAACTTGTCTGAAACATACTAGATAAAAGTGCTAGTCCAACAAGAGATATGTTGACAATAATTACCAAAACCACCTAGGGAGAACTTGTGCTTTCAATCTCCCCCTTTTTGGTAATTGATGGCAACATACATCGAAGCTTTATATAAAGATTTAAAGAATAGCAAGTAAAGCTTCGAAAATACATGTAACAAGCATAGGCTCCCCCTAGATGTATGCAATCATGTGACTATGGAATATAGAAGCATGTGAGAGCATAGCCATGATAGAGTAGGCAATGTGTTACATGTATCTTGGCCATATGCATCAGAGCAAAGAATATCAAATAAAATACCTCCATGCTTATGAGTCCTTGTTGCAAACAGTATGTACATCAGCAAGAATTCCTCATACACATGAGTGTGATGCATATACTTACCTTGTAGTCTTGAGTTGGCTTAGGGTGGAATTAACCTGCACAAACAAGGTTAGATAACACAGGTACATCTACTAGCCAGAGCAAACAAAAGAAACCACAAGAATACCAAGACTGGGATGACATGTAGAGAGTGAGTACTAAGTACCACATTGGATTAGACATGTCCCCAAGAGTAAAGATATGCAATGAATTTGAATGATTCCTTTACCTTAGATGTCTTGCTCCCCCTGAATCTAGCATGGGATACTAGGAGAAGATAGGGAACAGAAAATCAGTGCTGAAAGATATAAAGAACAGAGCTTAATGCAAATAAGCACATATGAACATGTCTTTCCCCCAAAAAGACATGTGGCATCTCTCCTCTTGAACAACAAGCATCTGGGATCCTTGAGAAATACTTTCTACTTGAGTATTCTCTCCCCCTGGAGATCTCTTTCTCCCCCTTAATACTCTCTCCCTTTTGGAAGTGATAAGCTTTGATGTGATCTCTCTCTCCCCCTTTGACATCAATTTCCAAGAAGGATCTTCTGGAATTTGTGGTGAATGGGTTTGGTCCTTATGTCACAACACAAAGCACTGGATAAAATTGTGATGCTTGTAGAGGACAAGATTCATTTAGTGGAGCTGGATCAGAAGAAACACAGAATAAGTGGCAAACTGTTTTTCCTGTTGTGAAATCGGTGGCACCGAGTGGTATGCTTCGGTTGTACCGAAAGGATTCAGTTGGACCGAAAACAACAAATCGGTGAAACCGAGTTCATCACAGAGAAAACATTTGTCACCTCAGCTCACTAGACTAGAAAGATCTCACAAATATTTGCAAGGAATTTACTGAATGATGTGCAATGAATTGGATGCTGGAAATGCAGAGCAACTGAAAAGAAAAGAAAGAAAAGAAAGGAAATCTAGATGAAGTTTTTTTTGAAAGGGGAAACAAATATGCATGAGACAGATGCAAAAACTCAGAAAAGAACACGAGAGAACTTCATCTAGAGATGGTCGGCAACAAACTCACCTATGTTTGAGTATATTGACTTAGGAGTCAAGTGAGATCACTTGATCATAGGTCATACTCGTCGTTTAAGCTCAAAATGGGGTTACCATTTTTCGTTTAAGCATCTTGATGTATTCACATCTTGTCGAGTTTCTTTAGCTCATGACTCGGAGTAAAGCTTCTCTAAGATGGAATAACATACCTTGGTTGGTGGTGTTGATCATGTAGTTGAACTTGTGTGGGTTGCTCAAGGTTGATGTAGCTCATCAAGAGTTGGGAGCACCACTTGGAATTTGAGTCCATCTAGCTACATGGGTTAGTTCTTGCAAGGAGTAGCACTTGTATATCCAAAAAAAGTTAATCATGAAGCTCAATCATAGAGTTTGTCAAAGGATATGCTTGAATGATTCCGTGCTTCCTTGTATCCAACCACCATAGTGTAGAGACATGGTGATGTAGAGATTGCTCAAGATGTGAGTAGATTACAATCTCATGGAATTTGTTTCAACCAAGTACCTACATGGGTTATATAACATGCAGGATGCAAATATATCCAGGATATAATATTTTCATCATAAGAGAGATATCATGGATTAGTCATAAGCTCATGTCTTGCATGTATCCAATGGAGTTTCTACTCCAATTTTGAAGCATCAATGATGTTCAATTCTCCTCTCAACCTGCAAAACACTTTCTCATCAAGAGGTTTAGTAAAAATATCTGCTAATTGCTTTTCGGTGCGAACATGCTTAAGTTTAATGTCACCCTTAGCAACATGATCTCGAATGAAGTGATGACGAACTTCTATATGCTTAGTTCGAGAATGTTGTACAGGATTATGACCAATTTTGATAGCACTTTCATTGTCACAAAGCAATGGAACATGTTTCACATATATCCCATAATCTTTAAGAGTTTGGGTCAGCCAAAGTAATTGAGCACAACATGAACCAGCGGCAATGTACTCCGCCTTCTGTAGATAAGGATACCGAAGTTTTGTTTCTTGGAGGACCAAGACACAAGAGATCTACCAAGAAATTGACAAGTACCGAATTGGACTTTCTATCAACCTTGTCTCCTAAGAAAGTCCGAAGTCGGAGTATCCAACAAGATCGAAGAGGCCCTCTTAGGATACCAAATGCCAAAATTTGGTGTATGAATTAAGTATCTCACTATCCTTTTACGGCCTTAAGATGACATTCTTTAGGAGCAGCTTGATATCTTGCACACATGCACACACTTAGCATAATATCGGGACGTGAAGCACATAGGTATAACAATGATCCAATCATAGAGCGATAAACCTTTTGATCAACCGGTTTACCATCTTTGGTCAGATCAAGATGTCCACTAGTAGGCATGGATGTAGACATACCTTTGCACTCTTGCATATTGAACTTCTTGAATAAGTCCTTTGTGTAATTTGTTTGAGAGACAAAAGTACCTTCCTTAGTTTGCTTGATTTGCAACCCAAGAAAGAATTTGAGTTCACTCATCATTGACATCTCAAACTTCTCCGACATTAGCTTTCCAAACTTCTCACTAATATGAGGGTTAGTTGATCCAAATATGATATCATCAACATAAATTTGGCATGCAAATAATTCTCCATTAACCCTTTTAGTAAAAAGTGTGGAATCAATTTTCCCAATTTCAAAGCCTTTTTCAAGAAGAAACTTGGTCAAGCATTTATACCAAGCTCTAGGAGCTTGTTTAAGACCATAAAGGGCTTTGTGAAGTTTGTAAACATGATTTGGTTTCTTAGGATTGACAAAGCCGGGAGGTTGTTTTACATAAACTTCCTCCTCTATTTCACAGTTTAGAAAAGCACTTTTAATGTCCATTTGGTACAAGGTGATATTATGGTGATTAGCATAGGCAAGTAAGATACGGATGGACTCAAGTCTAGCAACGGGAGCATAAGTCTCACCATAGTCCATACCTTCGACTTGTGTGTAGCCTTGGGCTTATTTAGACGTGCTTTGCTGCGAACTACTTGTCCATCTTCATCTTGCTTGTTGCGAAACACCCATTTGGTACCGATGATGTTGTGGTTGTTGTCGGGCTTCTCAACCAATGTCCAAAATTGGTTTCTCTCAAAGTTGTGTAGCTCTTCGTGCATAGCATTTATCCAATCCGGATCTTCCAATGCTTCTTCGGCCTTCATAGGTTCAATGCTAGAGATGAAAGAATAGTTTTCACAAAAGTTAGCTAAACGAGTTTTAGAGCGAGTGATTCTCCCGGTTTGAATATCATTGTAGATTTGCTCGACGGGATGGTCTTTAGCAATTCTTGCTCGAACTCGTGAAAGCTTTTGCTTGGGTCTCGGTTGAACATCTTCTTCATCTTGTTCTTCTTCTTCTTTTTCTTCTTGATCTTCTTCATTGTTGGCGTTGTCATTCTCTTGTCGTGGTGGAGAAGGAGGTTGTTGACGTTCGTGATGTTCTTCCTCGTTTTCTTCATCCTGGTGTGTTCCACTTGTGGATGCTTCCGTATCAACTCTTGGTTCACCTTGTCATGAAGTAGAAGCTTCCACATGGATGCATTTAGGTACTCTCCTTCACCTCCGTTGGACGGACCTTGCCAATAGACAAGTCTTGGATTGCTTCCGAAGGGTCTTTGTCTCCTAAATCAATTGGCAATTGCTCTACTTGCGAGCCGTTAGATTCATCAAACTTCACATCTACCGTCTCTTCAACCTTTCGGGTGAAATTGTTGTAGACACGGTAAGTGTGAGAGTTTGAGCCATAACCTAGTAGGAAACCTTCATGAGACTTAGGAGCAAATTTTGAACGACGATGCTTATCAAGAATGTAGCACTTTGAGCCGAATACTCGAAAGTATCCAACTTGGGGTTTGTTACCGTGAGGAGCTCAGATGTCGCCTTTGCCGAGTAGCTTGTGAAGATACAAGCGATTTGTTGCATGACAAGTCGTCTCAACCGCTTCGCCCAAAAGTGCTCCAAGATCTTGTACTCATCAAGCATCGTTCTCGCCATTTTGATGAGCGTCCGGTTCTTCCTCTCAACAACTCCATTTTGTTGAGGTGTGTACGTAGTCGAGAACTCGTGTGAAATCCCTCTTCATCAAGAAAGGTGTCCACATTTATGCGTTCTTGAACTCCGCCCGTTGTCGCTACGAACCTTCTTGATCTTCACTTCAAATTGATTTTGGGCCTTCCTAGCGAAGTTTTTGAAGATCTTTTGGACCTGCGATTTACAATCGAGAAAGAGCACCCACGTAAATCTTGAAAAATCATCAACTATAACTAGACCAAAAGAATTTCCACCGAGGCTTTTGTAAGCGTTGGGACCAAAAAGGTCCATATGAAGTAGCTCGAGTGGCCTCCTGGTGGTCATGATGTTCTTCACGGGATGCCTTCCTCCAACCTGTTTACCTGCTTGACAAGCACTGCACAGTCTATCCTTATCAAATATGACATCGTTAACTCCAAGGATATGATTTCCTTTAATAAGCTTGTCAAGATTTCGCATGCCAACGTGACCTAGTCGTCTATGCCATAACCAACCTTTTGAAGATTTAGCAATGAAGCAAGTTTTAGGTTGTGCCTTTTTAGAGAAATCAACAATGTAAAGATCACCTCTACGTATACCGGTAAAGACCATTTTATGATTGTCTCGATGAAACACTTGGCAATCTACTTCAGTGTAGCGACCTGACCCAAAATCGGTCAAATCTCTGTGTCTGTACCATCCCAAGATCATGCTGGTACTCACAGTACATCGATAAAGTAATCAAAGTTCAATCACACCTGAATATCATTAATCGATTCTCATATAGAGTCTTTATTACAAGGGAATAAATTCGGCTCAAGGCCAACTCATGAGAAATAAACTAAAATGCTGCGGAAGCGTCGAGGTAAAGCGAGTCCATCCGACTCCAAAGGGCAATCGCCAAGCGCGGAGCGTAGCCTCACTCCTGATCGGAATATATCTCTGCAACATAATACGTTGCAGCCATGTAGGTCAGCTTTTGGAATAAGCTGGCAAGTCATGAAGAACAACAATAATAAACTTACTAACTCTATATGCATTTTTGGTCGTGGAGCTCTAAGTTTCATCATTTTATGAAGCCAATTTTATCCTACTACGTGGACTTATTTGCAAATTACTACAAATTGTTGGTAGTTATTGAGATGGTTCCGCCAACCAAAATCTCGCTCCCAAATTATTATTAAGTCATAAACCCATCAAATTAATTCATTAGAGTTAAGTGTTGAGATATCCGAATACTTCCAAGGTCCAGATGCTCAAATGTCCGTGAATCGGGACACGGCTAATCGATTAGGTTATAACACTCTGCAGAGGTTTATGACTTTCCCCGCAAGAATCATTCCCTCCTTTTTAAAGTCTTCGCACTTCATGGTGTTTGAAGACGGGACGAATGAAACAGGGTCTTCCAAAGAGTTCTTCCGCCACCGCCGTACTCCATCCAACCCTACCGCTCGTCTACTTCTCGTAGTACCGCCCAGCCAAACTTCACTACAAGGGTCAACCCAGCCAGAGCCCATAATGGCTTTGCGGCCGCAGTAAGCTTCCGGTCAAGGCATCCATCCTTCTCTTCGTGGCTGGGTGAAGCTTTCCGCAGGATGTCATGGCGCTTCTCCATGCATCCCGCCACCACTGGGTGCTCCAGGTGCTCACAACCGCCCTCCACCCAAAGAGTGATTTTCCAAGTCCATCTTGATCATTGTAGTCCATGGGTTGTCATCATCATTGACTCTCACATCTTGCTTATGAATTTCACTCATCCCAAATCCCGTCTACGAGCATAGCAAAATAACTACTACGTCCCGGGGTCATGGTAACAAGGGGATTTGGTTCATCCTACCACATGATACTACTCAAGTTTAATGACTTCAAGATTTCACTACTGCATGCAATGGTGGGGTGGTGACAACTACTAATGCATAAAAACATAGGTATAGAAATATCATGATCAAGACTTGCCTTGCTGATGATCCTCGTAAGCTAAAGAGTCGTAGTAGCAAGCTTCGCACTCCGGAAACTCTACCGAGACAAACAATAGCACAATAAGCATAAAGCAAGAGGATCACACAAGATAACAAAGATAACCTAACACAGCAAAACAATCAAAACCAAATCAAAAGGAAAACTCAAAGAAATCAAATTCAAAGTTTTTCCCTATTCCAACAATAACAAAAATAGTTTTTATATAACAAAAATTCCTTAAAATAACCTAATCATGGTTTTAGGTTAACTTAACGTAAAAGGATTAACTAAGCAACTAGGAGCAAAAAGAATTAATTAAATAGCTATTATAAAACTCATTTTAGGCCTAATCCAATTTCTATTAAGAAAATTAATTTAAAACTTTTATTAATTATAAATAAAAGTTCATCTAATGGAGTGACAGAAACTAACCTAGAATAACTAATCACAAGTTAAAAATAAATTAATTTACTAATTTATTAATTTGGAAAACAGGAACTAATCAATTAATTAGGATTAATAGGATTCTGCCTAGAATTAATTATTTATTAATCCTAAAATACCAAAGTTAATTTCTAGGGTTTGGCAATATCAGAATAAAGTGATTGCAAAAGATTCATGCAAAAATAATTTTTCTAACTAAAACTATAGCAGATTTGCTATTCTGACTAAAGTAATATTAAAGCATTTTTAATTATTTTTAACATAGCTAAATATATGTTTTTCAGAAACTACATAAAATTTGCAATCCAACAAAAAAGAATCACTCAAAAATATTAAACAGAATAAAAGATACACATTTTTGAAAATTGAAACTATTCGCTAAAACAGAAAATCAAAATAAAAAGAAAAGCCTAATGGGCCTATATCATGCACTAGGCGTCCGATAGACTAAATGGGCCTAGGGTTTAACTAACAGAACCGCCTAACTAAAATAAACCTAACTAAAAAAATAAACCGCTCGGCCGTCCGGGTTTTCTAAATAAAACGTATTCTTCGGGGCTTCTAATCCTAACCCTAGGTTTAGGATCTAACGGTGGGGTTGCTGGGACTCACCGGACTCCCGACGCCGGGCGGGCGGAGAGTGCTCGGGGCTCCGGCGTCGTGAGCCATGAGACGTCGAGGGGATGCTTGAGAGCTCGGGGAGGGTTCGGTGGTGTTGGGAGGGTCGGGGGCACCAGGCGGCGACGGCGAGGGTTTTGGCGGGCGGGGAGCCTCGGGCTCCCAAGTGCTTCGGAGAGAGAGGGAGAGGGCTCCGTGAGGCTAAGGGGGGAATGGGGTGCGGGGGCTTGGCTTATATAGCCAGGGGCTCGGGCGAGGGCGGAAGGGCATCGGGGTCGCCGAGATCCCGGATCCTTCGGGATCCGGTGGATCTCCGGCGAGGTTCGTTTCGTGGGCGAGGGGGAAGAAGACGGGCGGGCCCGCTGGTCAAGGAGAGGGAGAGAGGAGGGTTGGTCGGGTGGCCGGACCACAGGGTTTTCAGGCGAGGGTGCGGGAGTGCAGTGGCCGGGCTCTCTACTGGCCGGCCTCGTGGGCTGGCTTTGGGCCAGTCTTGGGGAAGGAGGGAGGTTAGGTGGCGCTGGCTGGGCTGGGTGGTTCGGCGCCTCAAGACTTTTTTCTTTTATTTTTTAAATAAAAACAAAACCAAAATAAAACATAAACTATAAATATTTTATATAGGGTATATATATACCAAAATGATCAGGAATATTCCCTTTCATTTGAACATTTTTCCAAAGGCAAAATCCAAACTTTATGAAAATCTATTTTTTCAAATTCAAATAAAATTCAGATTTGAATTCCAATTCTTTTGGCATTGTTTCCTCCGATATTTTTGGAGTGTCATGTTTGCTCCTCTCATACTTTTGATCAAGTATTTATCAGTGCTTAGTTTTGGAATTGTTTCCCACATGCCAAAGTTTGGAATTCAAATTCAAACTCAAAACTCTCTGAAACTTCAAATGGTATTCAAATTCAAACAGAATGCATAGGATGCTTATCTATAATTGTAAAACATTCCAAATAGGGAAATTTGGGATGTTACAAACCTACCCACCTTAAGATGAATCTCGCCCTCGAGATTCGGGTTGGCTAGCAAATAGGTGCGGATGGTCTCGACGAAGATCTTCTTCGCGTTCCCAGGTGGCTTCTTCCTCGGTGTGGTGACTCCACAGCACCTTGCAGAACTTGATGACTTTGCTGCGGGTGACTCTGCTTGCAGTCTCGAGAATTTTGACTGGTTTCTCCTTGTAAGTCAAATCCTTTGTCAAGCTGTATGGCCTCTAGGGGCACCGTGTCTCTCAACGGAACATCGGCCATGTCGGCATGGCACTTCTTCACCGAGAAACGTGGAAGACATCATGAACTCCGGACAATCCTTCCGCAATTCCAACTTGTATGCAACTTCTCCACGACGCTCGAGGATTTTGTAGGGCCAATGAATCGGGTGCTAACTTTCCCTTGACTCCAAACCTCTTGATTCCACGAAGTGAGACACACGAAGGTATGCTCGGTCTCCCACTTCGTAAGTCACCTCCTTGCGCCATCGTCGGCATAACTCTTCGTCAGGATCGTGCTATCTTGAGCCGGTCTCGAATCAGCTTGACTTTCTCTTCGGAATCCTTGATAAGATCGGAACCAACAAAGGATCGATCTCCAACACTATCCCACAAAGAATGGTGTTCTGCACCTCCTTCCGTGATAGAGCTTCGAAAGGGGCCATCTTCAAACCGGATCGATAATCGTTGTTGTATGAGAACTCTGCGACGGCAAATTATCATCCCAGCTAGACCCATAGTCTAGCACACAAGCTCTCAACATGTCCTCCGTAATCTGATTGACTCTCTCGGTCTGTCCATCATCTGCGGATGAAAAGTCATCTTGAATTCCAGCCTCGTACTCCAAAGTTTCATGCAATTGCTTCCAAAACTTTGAGGTAAACATGCTCCTCTATCTCGACACGATTTTCCTCGGAACTCCATGCGCATATACGATCCTGGTCATGTATATCTTGGCCAACTTGGCATCGGTATAGGTAGTCTTCACGGAATGAAGTGAGCTACCTTAGTCAAACGATCAACTACTACCCAGATAGAATCATAACCTGAACGGGTCCTGGGTAATCCTGTGATGAAATCCATACCAAGTTTCTCCCATTTCCAATCGGGAATCGGCAAAGGTTGGAGTAACCCTGCTGGCTTCTGATGTTCTGCCTTTACACGTTGGCAAACATCGCATACGGCTACGTACTCGGCAATGTCCTTCTTCATACCTGTCCACCAGAAACTTTGCTTCAAATCCAGGTACATCTTGGTGTTGCCGGGTGAATCGAGTATCGGGAATCATGAGCCTCTGAAGAATTAGCTTCCCGAGCTCGGGATCATTGGGCACATAAATACGATCCTCAAACCATATAGTTCCATGTTCATCCTTACGGAATCCTTTAGCTTTTCCTTCCTCCATCTTTTGCTTAATCTCATCGATTTCCTTGTCCGACTTCTGGGCTTCACGGATCCTTTCGGTCAAGGTGGACTGAACTTCCAGAGTTGCAACAAATCCTCTCGGAACTATCTCCAGTCGGAGATCTCTGAGGTCATCGACTAACTCCTGGGGTAATCCTCCTGCGGTAAGAGTGTTCACATAACTCTTACGGCTCAAAGCATCTGCTACAACATTGGCCTTACCAGGTGGTAATGCAATCTCATGTCGTAGTCCTTTATCAACTCTAGCCATCTCCTTTGCACGAGGTTCAATTCCTTCGTGAAGATATATTTCAAACTCTTGTGATCTGTATAGACATCACAGCGATTTCCAATGAGGAAATGTCTCCAAGTCTTGAGTGCATGCACTACATACCGCTAACTCCAAATCATGCGTGGCATAATTCATCTCATGAGGCCGTAGCTATCTGGAGGCATAAGCTACTACCTTACCTTCCTGCATCAATACTCCTCCGAGTCCTTGACGAGAAGCGTCACAATAGACCTGGTATTCCTTATGTATGTCCCAAGAATATCAACACCGAGCTGTGACCAACCGTTTTCTTCAATTCCTGAAAACTGGCTTCACATTCCTCGGTCCAAACATACTTGGCTTCCTTCTTCA
Organism: Aegilops bicornis; assembly: GCA_021605145.1. Classification (NCBI taxonomy): domain Eukaryota; kingdom Viridiplantae; phylum Streptophyta; class Magnoliopsida; order Poales; family Poaceae; genus Aegilops; species Aegilops bicornis. The sequence goes on along the minus strand of CM038673.1, from coordinate 259,554,469 downwards.
ACAGCTCAGTCATGGGCTTGGCAATCTTCGAGAAGTTCTCAATGAACCTCCGATAATATCCTGCGAGTCCGAGAAAACTGCGGATCTCCTTGACTGAGGTGGGTGACTGCCAATCGCTGATCGATTCAACCTTGGCGGGATCAACTGCTATTCCTTCTCCTGAAATAACATGTCCGAGGAATCCAACTTCCTTCAACCAAAATTCACATTTGCTGAATTTGGCATACGATTGATGTTCTCAAGTTTCTCCGTAACTAGACGCAAATGTTCCTTATGCTCTTCCTCGCTCTTGGAGAATATCAATATGTCATCGATGAACACCACGACAAACTTGTCCAAATACTCCATGAACACCTTGTTCATCAAATTCATGAAGTACGCAGGAGCATTAGTCAATCCAAATGACATGACGGTATACTCATATAAACCATACACGGTGGTGAATGCTGTTTTGGGTATATCCTTTTCACGGATCTTCAATCGATGATACCCGATCAAGATCGATCTTAGAGAATACCTTGGCTCCAACAAGCTGATCAAACAGATCATTAATCATCGGCAGAGGGTACTTGTTCTTGATGGTCACTGCTCAATGCACGATAATCCACAACCATCCTCAAGCTTCCATCCTTCTTCTCTACCAAAAGAACTGGGCTCCCCAAGGTGATGAGCTTGGACGAATATATCCTTTCTCCAACAACTCATTTATTTGATCCTTGATCTCCTTCAACTCATTCGGTGGCATCCGATAAGGTCTCTTGGATATTGGGGCCAGCCGGCAATAACTCAATTAGAAACTCAATGTCTCGTCCGGTGGCATTCTGGTAATTCCTCCGGGAACACATCGGGAAATTCTTGCACTACTGGCACTTCCTCCTGAACAACTCCCGTGAGGGAATGCACCTGATTATTCATCTGGCTGTGCCTGGCTACATACTTGATCCTCTTGTGCTCCGGGGTGGTGAGCGTAATAGACTTGCCGGCACAAATAATGTTCCCTTCATACTTTGACAACCAATCCATGCCTAGGATTACATCCAAGGTCTGAGTTTCCAACACTATGAGTTCTACGGAAATTTGTGGTTCCCGATGTTGAGGTTTGCGTGACAGCTTAAACTCGCCATCATTTCTCCTCCCGCGGAATCGACGCGAGGGGGCTTCTAAGGGTTCTAGTGCGTAATCCGTACTTATCCACAACTACCCTTGATATGAAATGAATGCGTTGCACCGTAATCAAAATGTAACCAAAACTGAACGTGAATTTAATAAAACTTACCAACCACGATTATGCGGTTGATCATAGACGCCCTCCACGCCGATGTGGTTCACTGAGCACGAGGGAACGGATTTGGCTTCTTCGCCGAGCCTCCATTGCCATTCCTGCTCTCCGCTTGGCCTCCGGCGGTCGGTGGCGTAGTGCCCTGCCTTCTCCGGCACTTGAAGCAGGTGATGTGACTCAGATCCTTCGGAGCCGGGGCAGAACGGTGCTGATTGCCACTACCATTGCCATTGCCATTGCCATGGCCTGACTTGTTGTCCTGGCTGCAGTGGTTTCCATTTCCACCATGGTTATGAACTCCATGGTTATGATGGATGTGCCCTCCTGAGTACGGTGCATAGCGGGGCTTCACTGAGCTCCCGAGTTGTGCTTCCCCGGCTGTACTTCCGCTATGGCTTTCTATCTGCTGCTGCTTGCCTTCCGTGATGGTGGCCTTGTCTACCAGCTCCGGTAGTTGTTGAAAGTAGCCACAATAAGCTGCATGCTCAATTCATCATTGAGTCCCTCAAGGAACTTCTCACCTTGGCGGCGTCGGTGGCCACATCATCGAGGGCATAGCGAGCAAGCTTGCTGAATTCCTCCACGTCTTGTGCCACAAGACGATTTCCTGGCGTAAGTTGCGGAACTCACGCTTCTTCGCACTCATGGCTCCAATGAGACATGAGCAAAGGCGAAGGCCTGCTGGAATTGATCCCAAGTGATGCCACCGAGGGAAAAGTGGCGGTGTAATTCTCCCACCAAGAAGCTGCAGGTCCATCCAGCTTGATGCTGCAAAGCGCACCTTCTCAAAGATTAGTGCATCCAACGGTGACTAGCTCTCTTCCAATCTTATGGAGCTACCGTCACCACAATCGGCTCAAGGTTACTAGAGAACACCGCGGATTCAACCTCGTAAATCGAGTCAAGTTGTCCACAAGGTGGTGGTGGTGGCGGTGGATTGTTGGCGGGTTGTTCTCGATTCTGAATCAGAGCTGCATCAAGGCATTCTGTGTTGGAGCAGCTGGGTGAGCTCCGGGAAACCAAAGGTCACGTCTGAGGCATCCGTGTTTTGGAGTGGATGAGAAATTTAGAATAGAACAATGGTCTATGAGAAATAACACTACCCATATGAATGCACAATCATAACACACCAAACATTTATTCATTCCACTCAAACATGGTTCAAACTCGACATAAAAGCTCATGACTAATCGAAGGAAAACATCGGCCTAACTGATCGATTTAAAAAGTAAAAGATAACATGGTGGTCGACTAAAAGTCTTCATCGCTGGCGCCTCCTCTTGGGGTTTCCTTCTGGTACTCCCTTCAAATCCTCGATCATTGCTCACGAGGGGTGCTTCATCTCCACTCGGGTAAAGGTCCTCTCCCAAGTCCATCTTCTCCTCTATCGCGGCAAGCTTCATCTTCGTGTCGCCGACCGCCTCCATGAAGTCCGTGATTTCTTCCTCATGGCCAAGGAAGTCTGCTACGTGCCTTCTCCTCCAGCCCAGTTCACGGAACAAAAGCCTCCGTGTGTCTTCGAAGTTACGGCGAGCCCGAATCTCCCGTTTCCGAGAAGACACTCCAAGTCCCGGATGTAAGAGAGGGTGGAATCGCCCTCGATGGTACGGATGATATCTCCATTCCTTGCCCTGCGAGAAACCATGGCGAGGTCTCGAGTGATCGAGCTCGGCCTCAGACTCCTCTCGGAGATGTCCAAGTGCTCGATAGATCGCCACGCCCCTTCCGATGATCCAGCTTGAACTCGGTGAACTCAAAGTTGATAGGCTCCGTGTGTCCTCCAAAGGTCCTCCCCGATATGCACCTCAATCTCAGAAGCGGGTGTCCGCTTAAGTGCATTAGTGGGTTTCCCGGTGATCGAGGGCAGAGCAATCTTCAGCAGCTTCACCATCTGGACCAGCTTTCTTCCAAAGGGCATCGTCTCATCGGGCTGGCAGAACTCCGGTAGCAAAACTGGGGTGAACTCGACGGCCATCTAGAATGTTGCAAAGGGGAGAAGAGTCAGAATAGAGCAAGGAAGAATTATAGAATGAAAGGGGTTCAAAGTAAATGGTCTCTGCTTATGGCTTTCCGATCCTAGGGGTTACGATCCTACGGTCATTGTGCTCGATACCATCTCTCAGAGCGACCTGACCCAAAATCGGTCAAATCTCCGTGTCTGCATCCATCCCAAGATCATGCTTTGGTACTCACAAAGACATCGATAAAGTAATCAAAGTTCAATCACACCTGAATATCATTAATCGATTCTCATATAGAGTCTTTATTACAAGGGAATAAATTCGGCTCAAGGCCAACTCATGAGAAATAAACTAAAATGCTGCGGAAGCGTCGAGGTAAAGCGAGTCCATCCGACTCCAAAGGGCAATCGCCAAGCGGAGCGTAGCCTCACTCCCCGATCGAATATATCTCTCGCAACATAATACGTTGCAGCCATGTAGGTCAGCTTTTGGAATAAGTCGGCAAGTCATGAAGAACAACAATAATAAACTTACTAACTCTATATGCATTTTTGGTCGTGGAGCTCTAAGTTTCATCATTTTGCGTAAAGCCAATTTTATCCTACTACAGTGGACTTATTTGCAAATTACTACAAATTGTTGGTAGTTATTGAGATGGTTCCGCCAACCAAAATCTCGCTCCCAAATTATTATTAAGTCATAAACCCATCAAATTAATTCATTAGAGTTAAGTGTTGAGATATCCGAATACTTCCAAGGTCCAGATGCTCAAATGTCCGTGAATCGGGGACACGGCTAATCGATTAGGTTATAACACTCTGCAGAGGTTTATGACTTTCCCGCAAGAATCATTCCTCCTTTTTAAAGTCTTCGCACTTCATGGTGTTTGAAGACGGACGAATGAAACAGGTCTTCCAAAGAGTTCTTCCGCCACCGCCGTACCCATCCAACCCTACCGCTCGCCTACTTCTCGTAGTACCGTCCCAAACTTCACTACAAGGGTCAACCCAGCCAGAGCCCATAATGGCTTGCGGCTGCACAGTAAGCTTCCGGTCAAGGGGCATCCATCCTTCTCTTCGTGGCTGGGTGAAGCTTTCCGCAGGATGTCATGGCGCTTCTCCATGCATCCCGCCACCACTGGTGCTCCAGGTGCCCACAACCGTCCTCCACCCAAAGTAGTGATTTTCCAAGTCCATCTTGATCATTGTAGTCCATGGGTTGTCATCATCATTGACTCTCACATCTTGCTTATGAATTTCACTCATCCCAAATCCCGCCTCACGAGCATAGCAAAATAACTACTACGTCCCCGGTCATGGTAACAAGGATTTGGTTCATCCTACCACATGATACTACTCAAGTTTAATGACTTCAAGATTTCACTACGCATGCAATGGTGGGGTGGTGACAACTACTAATGCATAAAACATAGGTATAGAAATATCATGATCAAGACTTGCCTTGTCGATGATCCTCGTAAGCTAAAGAGTCGTAGTAGCAAGCTTCGCACTCCGGAAACTCTACCGAGACAAACAATAGCACAATAAGCATAAAGCAAGAGGATCACACAAGATAACAAAGATAACCTAACACAGCAAAACAATCAAAACCAAATCAAAAGGAAAACTCAAAGAAATCAAATTCAAAGTTTTTCCCTATTCCAACAATAACAAAAATAGTTTTTATATAACAAAAATTCCTTAAAATAACCTAATCATGGTTTTAGGTTAACTTAACAGAAAAGGATTAACTAAGCAACTAGGAGCAAAAAGAATTAATTAAATAGCTATTATAAAACTCATTTTAGGCCTAATCCAATTTCTATTAAGAAAATTAATTTAAAACTTTTATTAATTATAAATAAAAGTTCATCTAATGGAGTGACAGAAACTAACCTAGAATAACTAATCACAAGTTAAAAATAAATTAATTTACTAATTTATTAATTTGGAAAACAGGAACTAATCAATTAATTAGGATTAATAGGATTCTGCCTAGAATTAATTATTTATTAATCCTAAAATACCAAAGTTAATTTCTAGGGTTTGGCAATATCAGAATAAAGTGATTGCAAAAAGATTCATGCAAAAATAATTTTTCTAACTAAAACTATAGCAGATTTGCTATTCTGACTAAAGTAATATTAAAGCATTTTTAATTATTTTTAACATAGCTAAATATATGTTTTTCAGAAACTACATAAAATTTGCAATCCAACAAAAAAGAATCACTCAAAAATATTAAACAGAATAAAAGATACACATTTTTGAAAATTGAAACTATTCGCTAAAACAGAAAATCAAAATAAAAAGAAAAAGCCTAATGGGCCTATATCATGCACTAGGCGTCCGATAGACTAAATGGGCCTAGGGTTTAACTAACAGAACCGCCTAACTAAAATAAACCTAACTAAAAAAATAAACCGCTTACCGTCCGGGTTTTCTAAATAAAACGTATTCTTCGGGGCTTCTAATCCTAACCCTAGGTTTAGGATCTAACGGTGGGGTTGCCGGGACTCACCGGACTCGGCTGACGTCGGGCGGCGGCGAGAGTGCTCGGGGCTCCGAAAGCGCCCATGAGCTTCAAGAGACGCCGGGGATGCGGGAGCTCGGGAGGGTTCGGTGGTGTTGGGAGGGTCGGGGCACCAGGCGGGCGACGGCGAGGGTTTTGGCGGCGGGGAGCCTCGGGCTCGGCGTGCCGGGAGAGAGAGGAGAGGGCTCCATGAGGCTAAGGGGGAATGGGGTGCGGGGGCTTGGCTTATATAGCCAGGGGTCAAGCGAGGCGGAAGGGCATCGGGGTCGCCGGGATCCCGGATCCTTCGATCCGGTGGATCTCCCATGAGGTTCGCTTCGTGGGCGAGGGGAAGAAGACGGGCGGGCCCGCTGGTCGCTGAGAGGGAGAGAGGAGGTTCGGTCGGGTGGCGGACCACAGGGTTCAGGCGAGGGTGCGGGAGTGCAGTGGCCGGCTGGCTCTCATTGGGTAGCCCTGTGGGGCTTGGCTGGGCAGTCTTGAAAAGGGGGAAGGAGGGAGGTTAGGTGGCGCTGGCTGGGCTCTGGGTGGCTGGTCACTCAAGACTTTTTCTTTTATTTTTTAAATAAAAACAAAACCAAAATAAAACATAAACTATAAATATTTTATATAGGGTATATATATACCAAAATGATCAGGGAATATTCCCTTTCATTTGAACATTTTTCCAAAGGCAAAATCCAAACTTTATGAAAATCTATTTTTTCAAATTCAAATAAAATTCAGATTTGAATTCCAATTCTTTTGGCATTGTTTCCTCCGATATTTTTGGAGTGTCATGTTTGCTCCTCTCATACTTTTGATCAAGTATTTATCAGGCTTAGTTTTGGAATTGTTTCCCACATGCCAAAGTTTGGAATTCAAATTCAAACTCAAAACTCTCTGAAACTTCAAATGGTATTCAAATTCAAACAGAATGCATAGGATGCTTATCTATAATTGTAAAACATTCCAAATAGGGAAATTTGGGATGTTACATTCAGTAAATAGGACATTGAAACCGAAATCAGCAAGTCTAGATACTGAAAGTAAGTTGTAGCCAAGAGATTCAACGAGCATGACATTCTGAATGGAGCTATCATGTGAGATGGCCACCTTACCAAGGCCAACCACCTTACCCTTTGAGTTGTCACCTAAAGTGACCTACTTTCGAGGACTATCATTTTCAGCAAGCTCACGAAACATGTCTTTATCTCTGGTCATGTGATCGGTACATCCACTGTCAAGAACCCATTCCTTTCCCCCTGACACATATCCCCGAAGATTTTCCATAAGACCAAAATGTCTCATTGCATCATCAAGATTGAAGTCACTATCATCATCCTCATCATTGTATCCATGTTCAACATCGTCATGTGGTGGATCAAGTCCTAGAGAGGGTAATTCGTTAGAGTGAGTTTGACAATGATCTTGCTTATGAATTCTTATAGCTTCGGAAATAATATCACCAATAATTCCAACATCTCCTTTGGCACGCATAAGGTCGGTAAGTTCAAATAGACGATCGCCAAACATAGGATCACTAGTATTCATCTTACTCAAGGCAATAGACTTATACAAAATCTAATCTAGATTTTTCAAGGAATAATTTGAAAAGCGTTCCTCAAGAAATTTCCATATAGTGTAGGCACACTCAAGAGTAGGCAAGATTCTAATTAAGTTTCTAGGCAAGCCTCTAGTGATGAGATTAAGAGTTCTAAGGTTCCTAATCATGTCAATGGATTCATCAAGGGTAGGATGCATAGGATCAACATGAGGTGCACAAGGGCTAGTAATGTACTTGTTCAAGTGATATTGATTGAAAATTACAAGCATATCATTTTTCCACTCATGAAAATACTCTCCATCAAGGATAGGCACTCCGTGTCTAAGACTCCCCAAAGTAGACTCATCCATCTTCCTCCAATGGTGACTAAACCAAGGCAATGGAGACCAAAGCTCTGATACCACTTGTAGGATATTGAGAAGAGTTGTCTAGAGGGGGGTGATTAGACACTTCATACCAATGTTGCAGTTTTTAACTTCTTTAGGTTTAAGTGGAGTTTAGGCACAAGTTTAACATTCACAATACATAACAAGCAAGCAAGGATGCAAAGAGTATGTGAGCAGCGGAAAGTAAAGCATGCTACTTGCAAGAAAGTACAGGGAAGGGTTTGGAGAATTCAAATGCAATTGGAGACACGGATGTTTTTGTCGTGGTTCCGATAGGTGGTGCTATCGTACATCCACGTTGATGGAGACTTCAACCCACGAAGGGTAACGGTTGCACGAGTCCACGGAGGGCTCCACCCACGAAGGGTCCACGAAGAAGCAACCTTGTCTATCACACCATGGCCGTCGCCCATGAAGGACTTGCCTCACTAGCGGTAGATCTTCACAAAGTAGGCGATCTCCTTGCCCTTACAAACTCCTTGGATCAACTCCACCATCTTGTCGGAGGCTCCCAAGTGACACCTAGCCAATCTAGGAGACACCACTCTCCAAGAAGTAACAAATGGTGTGTTGATGATGAACTCCTTGCTCTTGTGCTTCAAATGATAGTCTCCCCAACACTCAACTCTCTCTCATAGGATTTGGATCTGGTGGAAAGAATATTTGAGTGGAAAGCAACTTGGGAAGGCTAGAGATCAAGATTCATATGGTTGGAATGGAATATCTTGGCCTCAACACATGAATAGGTAGTTCTCTCTCAGAAATAGGATGCTGGAAGTCTAGGCTTGTTCTGATGGCTCTCTCCATGAATGAAGAGGAGGTGGAGGGGTATATATAGCCTCCACACAAAATCTAACCGTTACACACAATTTACCAAACTCGGTGGACCGGATCATCAAACTCGGTCGGACCGATTAAGTAAACCTAGTGACCGTTAGGGTTTTCGTGGGATCGACATGCAACTCGGTAGGACCGATATGATTAGGGTTAGGGCATAACGTAATCTCGGTGAGACCGATTACACAAACTCGGTGAGACCGATTTTAGTAATTAGCTAACCAGAGAGTTGGTCAGGCAAACTCGGTGAGCCCTTTTACTCAAACTCGGTGAGACCGATTTTGGTAATAAGTTAACCAGAGAGTTTGCATTGTAATCTCGGTAGTATCGATTGCACAAACTCGGTGAGACCGATTTTGGTAATGGACATACACAGAGAGATTACAATCCCATCTCGGTGAGACCGAGATCCCTATCGGTGAAACCGATTTGCCTAGGGTTTGTGGCAGTGGCTATGACATCATAACTCGGTGGCGCCGGATAGAAAGAATCGGTAGGGCCGAGTTTGACTTTACGTTCAGGTCATATGTGGATGTGAGAAAGTAGTGGAGGGTTTTGGAGCATATCACTAAGCACATGAAGCAAGAGGCTCATTAAGCAACACCTCATCCCTTCTTGATAGTATTGGCTTTTCCTATAGACTCAATGTGATATTGGATCACTAAAATGTAAAATGAAGAGTCTTGAGCTTGAAGCTTGAGCCAATCCTTTGTCCTTAGCACCTTGATGGAGTTCCCACATCCTTTAGTCCATGCCACCCCATTATTGAACTTGTCTGAAACATACTAAATAAAAGTGTTAGTCCAACAAGAGATATGTTGACAATAATTACCAAAACCACCTAGGGAGCACTTGTGCTTTCAATCTCCCCCTTTTTGGTAATTGATGGCAACATACATCGAAGCTTTAGATAAAGATTTAAAGAATAGCAAGTAAAGATTCGAAAAGACATGTAACAAGCATAGGCTCCCCCTAGATGTATGCAATCATGTGACTATGGAATATAGAAGCATGTGAGAGCGTAGCCATGATAGAGTAGGCAATGTGTTACATGTATCTTGGCCATATGCATCAGAGCAAAGAATATCAAATAAAATACCTCCATGCTTATGAGTCATTCTTGCAAACAGTATGTACATCAGCAAGAATTCCTCATACACATGAGTGTGATGCATATACTTACCTTGTAGTCTTGAGTTGGCTTCGGGTGGAATGAACCTGCACAAACAAGGTTAGATAACACAGGTACATCTACTAGCCAGAGCAAACAAAAGAAACCACAAGAATACCAAGACTGGGATGACATGTAGATAGTGAGTACTAAGTACCACATTTGATTAGACATGTCCCCAAGAGTAAAGATATGCAATGAATTTGAATGATTCCTTTCCCTTAGATGTCTTGCTCCCCCTGAATCTAGCATGGGATACTGGGAGAAGATAGGGAAATGTAAAAACAAAGGCCGAAGATATAAAGAACAGAGCTTAATGCAAATAAGCACATATGAACATGTCTTTCCCCCAAAAAGACATGTGGCATCTCTCCTCTTGAACACCAAGCATCTGGGATCCTTGAGAAATACTTTCTACTTGAGTATTCTCTCCCCCTAGAGATCTCTTTCTCCCCCTTAATACTCTCTCCCTTTTGGAAGTGATAAGCTTTGATGTGATCTCTCCCTCCCCCTTTGACATCAATTTCCAAGAAGGATCTTCTGGAATTTGTTGTGAATGGGTTTGGTCCTTGAGTCACAACACAAAGCGCTGGATAAAATTGTGATGCTTGTAGAGGACAAGATTCATTTCATGGAGCTGGATCAGAAGAAACACAGAATAAGTGGCAAACTGTTTTTCCTCATAGAAATCGGTGGCACCGAGTGGTATGCTTCGGTTGTACCGAAAGGATTCAGTTGGACCGAAAACAACAAATCGGTGAAACCGAGTTCATCGCAGAGAAAACACTTGTCACCTCAGTTCACTAGACTAGAAAGATCTCACAAAGATTTGCAAGGAATTAACTGAATGATGTGCAATGAATTGGATGCTGGAAATGCAGAGCAACTGAAAAGAAAAGAAAGAAAAGAAAGGAAATCTAGATGAATTTTTTTGAAAGGGGAAACAAATATGCATGAGACAGATGCAAAAACTCAGAAAAGAACACGAGAGAACTTCATCTAGAGATGGTCGGCAACAAAGTCACCTATGTTTGAGTATATTGACTTAGGAGTCAAGTGAGATCACTTGATCATAGGTCATACTCATCGTTTAAGCTCAAAATGGGGTTACCATTTTTCGTTTAAGCATCTTTATGTATTCACATCTTGTTGAGTTTCTTTAGCTCATGACTCGGAGTAAAGCTTCTCTAAGATGGAATAACATACCTTGGTTGGTGGTGTTGATCATGTAGCTGAACTTTTGTGGGTTGCTCAAGGTTGATTGAGCTCATCAAGAGTTGGGAGCACCACTTGGAATTTGAGTCCATCTACCTACATGGGTTAGTTCTTGCAAGGAGTAGCACTTGTATATCCAAAAAAAAGTTAATCATGAAGCTCAATCATAGAGTTTGTCAAAGGATATGTTTGAATGATTCCGTGCTTCCTTGTATCCAACCACCATAGTGTAGAGACATGGTGATGTAGAGATTGCTCAAGATGTGAGTAGATTACAATCTCATGGAATTTGTTTCAACCAAGTACCTACATGGGTTATATAACATGCAAGATGCAAATATATCCAGGATATAATATTTTCATCATAAGAGAGATATCATGGATTAGTCATAAGCTCATGTCTTTCTTGTATCCAATGGAGTTTCTACTCCAATTTTGAAGCATCAATGATGTTCAATTCTCCTCTCAGCCTGCAAAACACTTTCTCATCAAGAGGTTTAGTAAAAATATCTGCTAATTGCTTTTCGGTGCGAACATGCTTAAGTTTAATGTCACCCTTAGCAACATGATCTCGAATGAAGTGATGACGAACTTCTATATGCTTAGTTCGAGAATGTTGTACGGGATTATGACCAATTTTGATAGCACTTTCATTGTCACAAAGCAATGGAACATGTTTCACATATATCCCATAATCTTTAAGAGTTTGGGTCATCCAAAGTAATTGAGGACAACATGAACTAGCGACAATGTACTCCGCTTTGGCTGTAGATAAGGATACCGAGTTTTGTTTCTTGGAGGACCAAGACACAAGAGATCTACCAAGAAATTGACAAGTACCCGAAGTGGACTTTCTATCAACCTTGTCTCCGGCATAGTCCGAGTCGGAATAGCCAACAAGATCGAAAGAGGCCCTCTTTGGATACCAAATGCCAAAATTTGGTGTATGAATTAAGTATCTCACTATCCTTTTTACAGCCTTAAGATGACATTCTTTAGGAGCAGCTTGATATCTTGCACACATGCACACACTTAGCATAATATCGGGACGTGAAGCACATAGGTATAACAATGATCCAGTCATAGAGCAATAAACCTTTTGATCAACCGGTTTACCATCTTTGGTCAGATCAAGATGTCCACTAGTAGGCATGGGTGTAGACATACCTTTGCACTCTTGCATATTGAACTTCTTTAATAAGTCCTTTGTGTACTTTGTTTGAGAGACAAAAGTACCTTCCTTAGTTTGCTTGATTTGCAACCCAAGAAAGAATTTGAGTTCACTCATCATTGACATCTCAAACTTCTTCGACATTAGCTTTCCAAACTTCTCACTAAAATGAGGGTTAGTTGATCCAAATATGATATCATCAACATAAATTTGGCATACAAATAATTCTCCATTAACCGTTTTAGTAAAAAGTGTGGAATCAATTTTCCCAATTTCAAAGCCTTTTTCAAGAAGAAACTTGGTCAAGCATTTATACCAAGCTCTAGGAGCTTGTTTAAGACCATAAAGGGCTTTGTGAAGTTTGTAAACATGATTTGGTTTCTTAAGATTGACAAAGCCGGGAGGTTGTTTTACATAAACTTCCTCCTCTATTTCACAGTTTAGAAAAGCACTTTTAATGTCCATTTGGTACAAGGTAATATTATGGTGATTAGCATAGGCAAGTAAGATACGGATGGACTCAAGTCTAGCAACGGGAGCATAAGTCTCACCATAGTCCATACCTTCGACTTGTGTGTAGCCTTGGGCGATGAGACGTGCTTTGTTGCGAACTACTTGTCCATCTTCATCTTGCTTGTTGCGAAACACCCATTTGGTACCGATGATGTTGTGGTTGTTGTCGGGCTTCTCAACCAATGTCCAAACTTGGTTTCTCTCAAAGTTGTGTAGCTCTTCACGCATAGCATTTATCCAATCCGGATCTTCCAATGCTTCTTCGACCTTCATAGGTTCAATGCTAGAGATGAAAGAATAGTTTTCACAAAAGTTAGCTAAACGATTTTTAGAGCGAGTGATTCTCCCGGTTTGAATATCATTGTAGATTTGCTCGACGGGATGGTCTTTAGCAATTCTTGCTCGAACTCGTGAAAGCTTTTGCTTGGGTCTCGGTTGAACATCTTCTTCATCTTGTTGTTCTTCTTCTTCTTCTTCTTGATCTTCTTCATTGTTGGCGTTGTCGTTCTCTTGTCGTGGTGGAGAAGGAGGTTGTTGACGTTCGTGATGTTCTTCCTCGTTTTCTTCATCCTGGTGTGTTCCACTTGTGGATGCTTCAGATCAACTCTTGGTTCACCTTGTCATGAAGTAGAAGCTTCCACATGGATGCAGAGGTACACTCCTTCACCTCTCGTGGACGGACCTTGCCAATAGACAAGTCTTGGATTGCTTCAAGGGTCTTTGTCTCCTACATCAATTGGAAATTGCTCTACTTGCGAGCCGTTAGATTCATCAAACTTCACATCTACCGTCTCTTCAACCTTTCGGGTGAAATTGTTGTAGACACGATAAGTGTGAGAGTTTGAGCCATAACCTAGTAGGAAACCTTCATCAGACTTAGGAGCAAATTTTGAACGACGATGCTTATCAAGAATGTAGCACTTTGAGCCGAATACTCGAAAGTATCCAACTTTGGGTTTGTTACCGGTGAGGAGCTCGTATGTCTTCTTGCCGAGTAGCTTGTGAAGATACAAGCGATTTGTTGCATGACAAGCTGTCTCAACCGCTTCTGCCCAAAAGTGCTCCGGCGTCTTGTACTCATCAAGCATCGTTCTCGCCATTTCGATGAGCGTCCGGTTCTTCCTCTCAGCAACTCCATTTTGTTGAGGTGTGTACGTAGCCGAGAACTCGTGTGAGATCCCCTCTTCATCAAGAAAGGTGTCCACATTTGCGTTCTTGAACTCCGTTCAGTTTTCGCTGCGAACCTTCTTGATCTTCACTTCAAATTGATTTTGGGCCTTCCTAGCGAAGTTTTTGAAGATGTCGGGGAGGCTGATCGTACCCACGAACACCTATGGGGCCGGTGGACCAGGCCCCTTGTGGTTCGGAGGGGGGCGGAGATCGCACGAAGAGCGGATCGAGGCGATGCACACAAGCAGTTTACCCAGCTTCGGAGCTCTCCGGAGAGATAAAACTCCTACTGCTGCTTGTTTGATCTATTGTGTTCTTGCTAGGGAGCAATGCCAGCTACAAAACCTAGCGTGAGTGTGTCTAGTCTACGGCCAGTCGAATGAACCGAACCAGCCGAACCTTGCGGAACCTCACGAACCCTTTCTACGTTGCACCCGGGCCTCCTTTTATATGCTCAAGGGGTCTCCGACAGGTGGCAACATAGACGAGGGTGCAAATGTAAAAAAAGGAGTTGGTACACCTACTTGAATAGTGTACAGTGCAAAATACCTAACTCTGACGGCAAGGGACAAAAGCAATAAATGCCCGTCGTTGTCGCCCAAACAGTGTAACAGAGACCGTCAGGTGCGCCTCCGCTCGCCACGATGGCAAGCTTGTCAGCGCCGCTTATCGCTGCTCTCCGCTGGCTGCACAGCTGCTCGACACGCGCGCATGGAACGGTCCCATGGCGACACGTCGCTGGGTGAGCTGGAGCGGAGACGGAGAGAAGTTACATGCCGCGGCAAGCTCCTTGCCGCGGCCGGTCTCTTGTCGCGCCCGGAGGCTTGTCGCGCTCCGAGCCTTCCCGACAAGCTCCTCTTGCCGGGGCCTTGTCTTCTGCGTGCCTGGAGTGGCCTTACCGACAAGCTCCTCTTGTCGGGGCCTTGTCTTCTTAATCAAATACTTTGTTCTTGAATGGCTTCAAGGAAGCCGCAGAGGATCTTGGCGGTGACGAGGCAAGCCTTGCCGCGGGGTGCTGCGACTGTCCGTGCACGAGTACGGGATACTAGAGTACCCCTACTCTAGTACACCGACAGGAGCCCCCGGGCCTGGGCCGTACACGGTGTCGAGCGCTTGTCGGGCCAGGCCCAGAACTGTGCACGGACACGCGCGGCCTCGACCACGTCGCAACTCGCCCCGGACCCACCACGATCCCCACTAACGGCACGCACCGGACGTGGCGTCGTGCGAGAGATCATGGGCGCGGTCGTGGGGGGTTCTTTATTAGTATAAGCGGAACGTCCGCCCCCTCCTCCCCTTTATAAGCGGAGGAAACAGAGGCAGGCCGACCACCCCTGCCATTGCTGTCTTGTCAAGAAACCACCGCCGCTCCCTCTTCTTCTCCGGCGAAGAGAGCAGCGCCCGCCTTCTTCCGCCACAAGCACGCTCACCGCCGCCGGCCTCCTCCGCCTCACCATGGCTCCAAAGCCGACAAGGAGAAGGGCGCTAAGTCGGCCGAGGCGCAGCGGCTCGCGGGCGCTGCGCAAGGAGCGAGCCATCTTCCCCCGCAGCTCAAGGCGCTGGAGCTGCGGACGTCTTCTACCTTTTCTCGTCGACGGAGACTCAGGCGCATCCGCGCACGAGGGTGCTCCCGCCTCCGCCGCTGATCCGCCCCAACAGGTACGCTTTCTTCGCCATTTTCTTCTATTGCGGTCTTTGCCCGCCGTTTTCCGAGTTCTTTTGCGACATAATGAACACCTTTAGCCTCCGCCTCCTTGATTTCACCCCCAACGCCGTCTTGACCATGGCGGTTTTCGCACATTTGTGCGAAAACTTTGTCGGAGTCCACCCGAACGTGGCACTCTTCCGCCATTTCTTTGTTCCCCGCGTCGAGCGGGGGGAGCCACATGGCGGAGGGATAGCCTGGGTCTCTAGGATCGGCAAGAAAGAGGCCTACCTAGAGGGGAGTTCCTAACAAGTGGGAGGAGTGGAGAGCCAACTGGTGCTGGGTCGTAGAGGAGAACCCACAGCCCTTCACCGCCGTGCGCCAAACCCCAATTGTGCGCGGCAGGGATTGGAGTAACTTGGCGCCGGAGGATGCGAAGCTGAAGATAGCTGTGACCCGAATTCTGCGCCTCAGGCTTGCCGGGTTGACAAGATGAAGCGGTTAGCGCAGACTTCATTCGCCGCCAGACGCTTCCCTTGCAGAAAGGAGGAGGCCTGCTTGGGAGTTCCAGAATGCGGCGGACATCATGAGGCTGCGCCCGGCCTGAATTGGAACTTCACCGTCATGGAGCTGGATTCGGTGCGCTCGAGCTGTTCAAGAACGACCCGAACATCCGTGAGTGGTTCAGGTTGCCGGGGGTCGCCCTTTGTGCAATAACTCGCGCCGACCGCATCCGCGCCATGATGCCACTGCGGCGACTCCCACGGGATCGCCCCGACCTGGAAGGAGCCCCGACGAGGTCATGCAGCAATTCTTCGACGATTTGCAAGAAGTGCCGATCCGCCCGACGAAAGCGTAAGAGGCTCACCCGCGACACCACCGACCGTGAGATGGCGAGGATCGCCACCAGTGGAGGAGGCGGCAGCAGCGCCGCCGCCGGAGCCTTCGGGTTCACCGTGGAGGAGGCGGACGCGGGCGAAGGCGGCAAGCTCGCGAGCGAGGGAGGTCGCCGGCAGGAGGACGAGCTTGTCGAGCCCGCGGCGGGGGGGGGTGGCCCCGCCGTGGCCACTTCTTCTCCTCCGCCAAGCGACTTGCCGCCAGCTGAGCCCTGCTCCGCCGAGGAGGCGCTCTCAGGGGTTGGAGACGAGTCGGGTGGCGCACTGCCCACAAGAAGAAGCGCCACGCGACGCCACCGCTGCAAGCGAGGTTGTTGCCGGGAGCGCCCCACACTGCGCGGCGACAACCGGGCGGAATCTTCTCGAGCCACCGCCGACGCCCGCTTAAGCGGCCAAGAGAGCCCACTCCCCGCCTCATCGCACCGGAGGCGGGCCGGAGTTTGACTTCTCCGCGCCAGCTCCGAGGAGGAGGGCGAAGAGTAAGCCCTTGAGACTTGTGCTTGTATTTCTTCAATTTTTATTGCTTCATCTTGAATCTGATTTGCTTCTGCTCGACTCTTTTCTTTTCAGACGCTGGCCCAGAGAGCGCGAAGAGGGCCAAGATCCCGACGATCGTCGTTGAGGACGATTCCCTGCGGGCGACAGGGGACGCGCCGAGACCGCCTTGCCGGACCCGCAACCCTTCCTTCGAAAGCAGCCCCCAAAGACAGCCCCTGCATAAGTGTGCAGTTTTCTCCTTACTATTAGGTGTGCAGGGGTGCCCTTTCTTCGTTGATTGACTGTTTGTTTGTGTAGGAGCGGAGCAGCCTCATCGGGAGGGCTCGGAAGCCGCCCGAGATCCTGCCGCTGCCACTCGCCGCCAAGGGAGAACTCCCCGGCAAGGGAGCTCCCTCCGACAAGGGAGGCCACCCTGGCAAGGGAGCCCACCCCGGCAAGGGAGGCTACCCCGGCAAGGGATGGCGCCAGTGACCCTCCAGTGGTCGAGGCCATGGCTGCGGATCCTGTTGCAGGTAATTCCCTTACGCGAAAATCTCTCTTGGGCTTGCTTTCTTTTGTTTCTCTTTTTTGAACACTTGCTTGACTGCTCTTTCTTCGTCTGACGCAGACCCGATGGAGGTCGAGGCCGCCGACGAGGAGGAAACGCTGCAACATCGACGAGGCCGTCGAAGAAGAAGAAGAGGTCGCTGTCAGGAGGAAGAGGTCGCCGCCGACGAGCCTGTTGGCGAGAGGCCACCGAGGCTGCCGACGCGAGGCCGGGCGAGGGTCGGGCGATCGTGATCGACGGCCCCTGAGGCCGCAGGAGCGGCAAGCGCCACACCGACAGCCGACTCCCCGCCACGCTGCCAGCCAGTTCGAGGAGCCCCAGCCCGTGCCTACCACCAAGGCCGGAGAAGGTGTCTTCATCAAGCTCCCCGAACCGAAGCTCAGGCGCCGGTCGAAGGGGAGACCTTCGACGGCGAAGCTACTCGCCTCCGCTGGCCTCGACCGTGGACGCGCCAAGCAAAGCAGCAGCGAAGTCCGAGGAGGTGCAAATGGCTGAAGAAGCCTGTTGTCGCTCTACCGCGCTTCGCAGCGTTAGAGACCCGGAAGCCCTTGTCGCGAGGGCGGAGCGGACATGGAGAAGCGCCGAGGAGCTCCGGAGCGCCAACAAAGAAGCCCTCCGTGACGTGGCGGAAGCGCGGGGGCAACTCGCAGAAGAGCGCACGGCCTTCATCCTTGAGAAGGCCGCGGCTGATGAGGAGCAGCGGCTGGCTGCCGAGAAGCTCGCTGCGCAGGAAAGCGAGCTGGCGCAGCGGAAGGTCAACCTGGACAGCCATGAAGAAGACCTTGCCGCGCGCGAGGAGTCGCTTGGCGGGGCGCCAGAAGCGGGCGACGCCGCCGCAGCCGCCGAGGCCGCCAAGGAGGAGCTGAAGGCGAAGGTGGCACGGCCGAGGCCACCCTCAAGAAGAGCGGCGAAGAGCTCCCCGTGCTCAAGCGCGAGCGCGAGAAGGACGCTTACACCCTGGGCGAGCTGCAGAGCCGTCTCGCTGACAGAGCCAAGGAGCTCGACTCTGCCAAGGATTCCAAGGCGGATCTGGAGCTGAAACTGACCACTCTGACGCAGACGTTGGATGGCGCCAGAGAGCGGGAGGTGGGCTTGTTGGAGGCGATCAAGGCCAAGGAGGAGCTGCCGGGCGAATGCTGCCTCCGCCTGCATTACTTTGAGGGAGAGCGTGGAGCAATGGGACCGAAGGTCTTGTGGACACCGCCACGACATCCACAATGAGCCGATGGAGCCGGGATGGCGGACTGGCATTCCTCCGATGAGCATCTCCAACCCAGCGCCAAGCTCAGCTTGTTCTTCAAAGGCGTGGCGACGGGTCTCCGGCGACTCCGGGAAGAGGTCCCGAAGCAGCTGGCCGAGGAATCGCGCCAGGTTTGTGCCGAGGCCCTCGAGAAGGTGTTGATGAAGGTGGCCTTCCGCAACCCAGGCCACAACCTTAACGGCGTCCTCAGATCCTTGCCGCCCGAAGACAACGTGGAGGAGCTCAAAGCCCTTGTCGCACCCATTGTGGACAAGGTGAACAAGATCAAGCGGATTGAGGGCGACCGCGTGGACTAGGCCGCCAACCTTATCTTTCCTTGTCGCTGGCGATCATGTTTAGAAAACTTTGTTAGATCAGCGACAAGTTATTCTGTAATATACTCTATCTTAGGTGAATAGATCAATGCAACGTTATTTCCTCTACTTGATTCCTTCCTTTGTACGTTTCTGCCTTACGCATTTTGGGGACTTGTCGGTGCGGGCACTTTTGCCATGAAGCGCCGAACGTCAACGAGCTTCTGGCAAGGTTACCTCCGACAAGCAACCTTGTCGCGACTAGCCGCAGCTCACTTAAGTTGTTGAGCGGACTCGAAACAAAGTAAGGGCGCGACTAGCCGGGCGGTTGGTTCCTCTGCACAAGACAGGTTTTCCATACAAAGTACTATCGCTCGAGGAAGATAACTTGAAAATTTAAAAATTGATTGCTCAAACTTTGGCAACTTAGCTTTTCTGTCTCTTGCTTCCCGATGAGGTGAAACTTCCTCGAGCGGTGCCTGGTCCATAATATTATCTCCTCCTTCCCCCCTGGTTAACTTGTGCGCGAGGGAGCCTTCCTTTCTTTGAGAGAAGAAAAAGAAGAGGAAATAACGTTATGGAGCCTAGCGGCTCGATTCTGCTTACCGGGTGTGGTTGCTGCACAAAATGTTAGCCAAAGTATGCAATAGACTGATGAAAGCATGAATTTGACAAGTTGTGCGCAACACATGAGCTTTACTGATGCACGGGGTCTGCGCCTGGCTTTGTACAAAGGATTACATGCAACTGCGGCAAGACTTGTACAAAAGGTGGTTGTAGGAACGGGTCCCGACAACCGCGCCCTATGGGTAAAACTTACGAAGATGCTCAATGTTCCAGAGTTGCTCACCGAATGCCATCTTCGGTCTCAAGGCACAGCGCCAGCCTAGTGACTCGCTTTCACCCGATAAGGGCCTTCCCACTTTGGCGCCAACTTGTTTGAATTCTTGGCGGACTGAACGCTACCAAGAACAAGGTCGCCTTCCTCGAGACTTCTGGCACTAACTTTCTGCGGCTATGGTAGCGACGCAGAGCTTGTCGGTAGCGAGCGGCTCGCAATCGAAGACGATCCTCCTCAAGGAGCAGCGCGTCATCTTGTCGCAGCTGCTCTTGCTCAAGCTCATCATAAGCGAGCACTTGAGGCGATCCGTATACGAGTTCCGTGGGGAGAACTGCCTCTTCTCCATAGACTAGAGAAAAGGGTGTTTGGCCAGTGGCTCGATTTGGCGTCGTCCTGATCGACCAAAGAACCACCGGCAGCTCCTCGATCCAGTTTCTTCCGCACTTGTGCAGCCTGTCGAAAGTTCTGGTCTTGAGCCCGCAAAGCACTTCAGCATTTGCCCTCTCGCTTGACCGCTGCTTCGGGTGAGCAACAGAAGCAAAGCAGACCTTGGCGCCAAGGTCTTGGACGCATCGCATGAAGATGCGACTTCGAATTGTGTGTCGCTGTCGGTGATGATCCGTTAGGGATTCCAAACGACAAACAATTGACCAAGAACTTGATCGCTGAATGTGCCGCCACCTTCCTCATCGCTTCCACTTCCGCCACTTTGTGAACTTGTCGATGGCGACGCATAAGTACTCAAAGCCCCGACAGCTCGGGGAAGGGGCCGAGGATGTCGAGCCCCTGCACCGAAAATGGCCAGGATAAAGGGATCGTCTGGAGAGCTTGAGCTGGTTGGTGTATCTGTTTGGAATGGAACTGGCACGCTTCACACTTGGTTACTTGTGCAGTTGCATCCTGGAGGGCTGTCGGCCAGAAGAAACCTTGCCGGAAAGCTTTGCCGGCAAGTGCTCTTGCGCCTATGTGGTGACCACATATGCCTCCATGTATCTCTGCCAACAGCTTCTGTCCATCTTCCCTGGCAATACACTTCAATTTCACACCGTTGAGTCTTCTTCAGACAAGATGCTATGGACAAACCGGTACATACTTGATCGCCGGGCTACTCTTTCCGCTTCTTCCCGCTCTTCGGAAGTTCTCCTGTCTGAAGGAAACGGACAATCTGCTGCGCCCATGCTGGAGCTTGCGGCTCGACAACAAGGACTAAAGGCACATCTGCTGCTGCGGGAACATCAGCTTCCACGGCAAGAACTTGCGGCTCTGCCGGAGCTTGATGCTCCCCGACAAGCTTGCCGGAGCAATACTTGTCGGGAGCGTGTGCTTCAACAAAACAAACCCTGGGGTCTGTCGGAGCAGATCGCTTCCTCAAAGACTGTTGGTGTTGATCTTGGGGACCTTTGCAACGACGGCTTCGGGAAGCTCTGTCGGAAAATAGTCACCAGAGGCCAACTTCCTCTTCTTGCTTTGTCCTGTTGATGGTGTTACGGTTGGTTGAGTCAGCTTGAGCACGAAAATCCCTGGTTCCACAGGCAACTTAAGTGCAGCGCACTTTCACAGGCCGTTAGCAATATCATTCTGAGCTCTTGGAACATGTTCCATTTGCAGGCCGTCAAAGTGCTCTTCTAGCTTCCTCACTTCATCGACGTAGGCTTCCATCAACGGACTCTAGTAATCCTTGTTCACTTGTCGGACGACAAGTTGCCACCACCCCGACAATAAGCTTCTTGATCCCAAGGTCCATCATGATCCTCGAGACCGCAAGCAAACCTTCATACTGCAGATTGTTTGTCGCTTGCTCCTTGGGAAAGTGCATCTGACTACGACTTGAGGTGCTCTCCGGTGGTGCGATAAGCAAGACGCCGCACCGCCTTTGCAACGAGAAGGCACCATCAATGTACATTAGCCACTCTTTGCTTGCTTCTTTGACGGGAATGCTCGCCTCCTAATCTCTTCATCCGTGTTGGCGCCCATTCTGCTATGAATTCTGCCAAGGCTCGCTTTGGATAGTTGATGTGCTTTCAAACTTAAGACCAAAGCTTGACAGCTCCAAAGGCCCACTCGACAATCCCGCCTGCCGCTCGGATTCTCGCAGATCCTCTTCAATGGAAAGCGAGTGACAACTGTGATCTCATGTGCTTGGAAGTAATGGCGCAGCTTTCTCGAGGCCATGAGGAGGCCGAAAAGCAATTTCGCACACCGTAGTACCTTGACCTAGCCCCTGCAGGAGGGAACCGACAAAGTAGATCAAGCGCCGCACCATCCTCTTCTCAGATTCTGCTCATGCTCAAGGCTGACTCATACTTGTTGGGACCAGAGCTTGTCGGCGAAGCCCCCTGCTCCTCGTTGGATGTGTTTGCCGTGGTTGCTGGTTCGTCATCCGCCTCCCTTTCCGCCACTAACGCAACACTAACCACTTGATTGGTCGCCGCTATATATAGCAGCAACTTCTCTTGTGGCCTAGGTGCGACAAGTTTCGGAGTGGAGGACAGGTATCTCTTTAAGTCCTGCAGCGCAGCCTCCGCTTCGGGAGTCCATTTCATTGGACCTGCCTTTTTCAAAATCTTCAAAAACGGAAGGGAGCCATCGGCAGACCTAGAAATAAACCTGCTGAGAGCAGCCACGCAACCGGCAAGTCTTCGTACATCCTTGACGCGCTTTGGTGCTTCAATCTGCTCAATGGCCTTGATCTTGTCGGGATTAGCTTCAATCCCTCGTTGAGACACGAAAAACCCGAGAAGCTTGCCGGAAGGGACTCCAAACACGCACTTCTCGGGGTTGAGCTTGAGGTTGATCTTGCGCAGATTTGCAAAGGTCTCGTCCAAAACTTGAACCAGAGTTGCTTTGTACTTGCTTTTGACCACTAAGTCATCCCTGTAGGCTTCTACATTTCTGTGCATTTATGCGGCTCAAAAGCGCCGTGGACTACCCTTGCAAATGTTGAACCAGCATTCTTCAAACCGAAAGGCATCCGTATGAAACAAGATGTGCCACATGGTGTAATGAATGCGGTTTTCTCCTCATCTTCTTCGCCATGAAGATCTGATGGTATCCTGAGTATGCATCAAGAAACGAAAGCAAATCACATCCAGCCGTGGAGTCAACAATCTGGTCAATGCGCGGCAAGGAAATGGATCTTTGGGACAAGCTTTATTAACATCCATGAAGTCAATACAAAGTCTCCATTTCCCATTTGCTTTGGCGCACGCATCACTGTGATTGGCCAACCACGAGGATGGAGCACTCCTCCGACAAGGCCCGCTGCTTCCAGCTTCTTGATCTCTTCGGCTATGAATTCTTGGCGCCCACCGCTTGCTTCCTCGACTTTTTGCTTGACGGGTCGCAAGATGAGGACAAACGGCCAGCGGTGCTCAATCACTTTCCCGAACGCCGGGGATATCGACGGTTGCCATGCAAACACGCCGACATTCGCCCGCAGGAAAGCAACGAGCGCCTTCCTATTTAGGGTTGAGAGAGGCACCGATGGTGAAGGTACCACCGGTGCCGCCCTCCTTGGCGGCACCTGCTTGGTCTTCGGCGGAGCCACCATCTTCTTGCACTTGCCGGTGGAGCTCGATGGTGCGTCCTCGACGGTAGCGCAGCACTCCGAAGAGGTGCGCTTGCCGGAGTGAGCGTCAGAGCCCTTGCCGGACTTGGAATTGGTCTTCTTCCCCCCGGGAGCTTCAGCGGCAAGTGTTGGCAATCTGTCGCGACTGCTGCATCCCGGAAGATCTTGTCGGCACATATAAGGGCATCCTTCTTGTCGCCATGGACAGAGATGACGCTTATCGGGCCTGGCATCTTGAGTAGGTTGTAGGCGTAGTGAGAGGCTGCCATGAACTTGGCGAGTGCTGGACGGCCAAGTATCCCATTGTAAGGCAATGGGAAATCGGCAACGTCGAATGTAACCCTCTCAGTCCTGAAGTTCAGCTCACTGCCAAATGTGACCGCAACGTAATTTTCCTTCGCTTGCTCCTCCCGGATTGATTCCTTGAAGGTACCGGTCTCTTCGAGCTCATTGTCGGGGATTTGAAGCTTCGAGCACCGCGAGGAGATCAGATTCAAGCCGCCCCGCTGTCAACTAACATTTTTGTGACCTTGAGGTTGCGGATGGTTGGTGAGACCAACATCGGCAAGCACCCGACCGCAGTTATGCGATCAGGGTGGTCCTCAATGTCAAAAATGATAGGCGTGCTGGACCACTTGAGAGGCTTGCGTGACTTCTACGGATGGTTCCGCTGCATTGACCTCCCGCATCCATTGCTTGAGTTGGCGGTGGAGGTATGCAGGAAGCACCTCCGCCAACGCAGAGGACCTCTGTGGCTTTCTCAAACTCCTGCTCATCGGTGTCGCTGCCTTCCATGTCTTCGCTGCCGTTGTCATCTTCATCCTTGTCGCGCCGCCGGGAGGTCGATCTCCTTGCCGCTGCTTGGCCTTGCCTCAGCGTCCACCCCGGCCGGGACGCTTCTTGCTTGCTCCTCCAAAGACCTTCCCGGCCTTCTCCTTGTCGCGCCGCCAGACTCAGCTCTCTGTTGTTCGACAAGCTGCTCGACCTTCTTGCAGCTCTGGAGGTCGTGGCCCTTGGTGCGGTGGATCTTGCAGTATTGCTTGCCGGAGCTGTCCTGCTTGTCGGCGGCCACCACCGACTGGTGGTTGGCGTCAGCGGCAACCTCGTTGCCGGAGCCACCAGACTTGGCGTTCTTGTCGCCACCTCCATTGCCGGACTGCTCAATAGCTAGTACTTCTCTGGCTTTCTTCTTCCTGTTGCCTCGCCGCCGGCCCTTCTTTGCCGGGGCGGTGTCATCACTGTCAGATCTAGCTTCTGTGTTCTCTCCTGGGAGTCTCCTCCCTTCCTCAACGCGTGCACACTTTTCGGCCAAGGCGTACAACTCACTGACGTCCTTGACTTTGCACATCGCCATCTCCTCCCTCATCTCGCGGTTCCGCACATTCGATGAAATGCGCTGATCACCGCGGTAGGGTGGACGTCTCGATGTTGTAGTGCACACGGTGAACCTCTGAATGAACTTGCGCAGGGACTCTCCTTCCTTCCGGGCGAGCAAGTGAAGGTCACTCTCTTGGCCATGAGGTTTGTGGCCACCGTGAAGGCGCCAACAAACCGATGGCACAGATCTGCCCAAGAGGATATGGAGCTGTCCGGCAAGTGCATGAGCCAAGATCCGGACGTTGGGCTTGAGCACGAGCGGAAGTAGTTGGCGAGGATCTTGTCGCCCCGTCCCCCGCAGCCTCGCACCGCGATGGTGTAGATGCCGAGGAACTCCGACGGATGCGCCCTGCCATCATACTTCTCCCAAGACGCGTCTGGTTTGAAGTTTTTCCGCTGGGCCATCGACTTGCCGCAGCTCACGAGTGAACGCAGGGCAACCTACCGCAGACGGTAAGTCGCCTGCTCCTCCGGGCCGCGCATGTCAACAGAAGGCCCAGCGCGCTTGTCGGATCGACGCCGCGCTTCTCTTCGGCGCTCGATGCGAGTTCGAGCGTCCTCTTGTTGTCGCTCATGAAGAACTTGGCGCAGATCGCGGCGGGCTCGCGGATCCGACGATGCAGTGGAGTCGCTATCGAGGTGGATCCGGTGAGTCGGCGATCTTGGCCTTCGTGGCGGAGAGTGCACGGTGGTTGCACCTCCGACAGTCTCGTCGCCACCGGCTCGTGCCTTGTCGTCCCGCCGCGGCAATGACGGCGTTGGTTGCCGCGGAGCGCCGCCGCTGGCAAAGCCGATGAGGCTCGATAGTGGCCCTCCACCGTCGACCTTGTCGGCCATTGGAGGGTAGTCGAGAGCAGCTGAGCTCGCCAGAGCTTCGCTGGAGTAGTGGGTGGCATTGGAGAACGGTGCGAAGAACGGGACACGCCGGACTTCTAACCACGTTAGAAGGAGCAGCACCGTCCGGCAACCATATCTCACTCGTGCCAAGATGTTACGCCGCATGCTGGTCTTGAGGGTCCCGATTCAACGAACGTATGGCGCCAGGAACGCCATGACGTTGTTGGTCCCGCTGCCTCCGAGATGGGCGCTGGGGATGCGGACGCCGAGGTTTGCGGTGCCTTGTCCTTGGACTTGGCAGCGTCGCGAACACCTTCGCCGGGCGCCCGTTCCGCCAAATACCGCCCCCACCACCCGTTTGCTGCGGTGAGGGTGGGTACGACGCGGACGGCTCTGCTACCGCCGAAGCCTTTTTCTTCGGTGGCATGTTGACGAAAATGTCGATGACGCTGCTCGTGTGAACACCGGATCAGATTCACACAGCCTCGACGCCCCCTACCTGGCGCGCCAAAGATGTCGGGGAGGCTGATCGTACCCACGAACACCTATGGGGCCGGCGGACCAGGCCCCTTGTGGTTCGGAGGGGGCGGAGATCGCACGAAGAGCGGATCGAGGCGATGCACACGAAGCAGTTTACCCAGCTTCGAGCTCTCCGGAGAGATAAAACTCCCATCAGCTTGTTTGATCTATTGTGTTCTTGCTAGGGAGCAATGCCAGCTACAAAACCTAGCGTGAGTGTGTCTAGTCTACGGCCAGTCGAATGAACCGAACCAGCCGAACCTTGCGGAACCTCGCGAACCCTTTCTACGTTGCACCCGGGCCTCCTTTTATGTGCTCAAGGGGTCTCCGACAGGTGGCAACATAGACGAGGGTGCAAATGTAAAAACAGGAGTTGGTACACCTACTTGAACAAAGGTACGGTGCAAAATACCTAACTCGACGGCAAGGGACAAAGCAATAAATGCCCGTCGTTGTCGGCCAAATAGTGTAACAGAGACCGTCAAAGCGCCCGCCGCCACGATGGCAAGCTTGTCGGCCGCTTATCGCTGCTCTCCGCTGGCTGCACAAATGCTCGACACGCCGCGCATGGAACGGTCCCATGGCGACACGTCGCTGGGTGAGCTGGAGCGGAGACGGAGAGAAGTTGCATGCCGCGGCAAGCTCCTTGCCGCGGCCGAATCCTTGTCGCGCCCGGAGGCTTGTCGCGCTCCGAGCCGTCTCGGCAAGCTCCTCTTGCCAGGGCCTTGTCTTCTGCGTGCCTGGAGTGGCCTTACCGACAAGCTCCTCTTGTCGGGGCCTTGTCTTCTTAATAAAATACTTTGTTCTTGAATGGCTTCAAGGAAGCCGCGGAGGATCTTGGCGGTGACGAGGCAAGCCTTGCCGCGGGGTGTCAGCGATCGTCTGCAGCATCGGCAGGATACTAGAGTACCCCTACTCTAGTACACCGACAGGAGATCTTTTGGACTTGCGATTTACAATCGAGAAAGAACACCCACGTAAATCTTGAAAAATCATCAACTATAACTAGACCAAAAGAATTTCCACCGAGGCTTTTGTAAGCGTTGGGACCAAAAAGGTCCATATGAAGTAGCTCGAGTGGCCTCCTTGTGGTCATGATGTTCTTCACGGGATGCCTTCCTCCAACCTGTTTACCCGCTTGACAAGCACCGCAGTCTATCCTTATCAAATATGACATCGTTAACTCCAAGGATATGATTTCCTTTAATAAGCTTGTCAAGATTTCGCATGCCAACGTGACCTAGTCGCCTATGCCATAACCAACCTTTTGAAGATTTAGCAATGAAGCAAGTTTTAGGTTGTGCCTTTTAGATAAATCAACAATGTAAAGATCACCTCTACGATACCGGTAAAGACCATTTTATGATTGTATCGACGAAACACTTGGCAATCTACGCCAAGAATAGGACATTGAAACCGAAATCAGCAAGTCTAGATACTGAAAGTAAGTTGTAGCCAAGAGATTCAACGAGCATGACATTCTGAATGGAGATATCATGTGAGATGGCCACCTTACCAAGGCCAACCACCTTACCCTTTGAGTTTTCACCGAAAGTGACATACTTTCGAGGACTATCATTTTCAAAGAAGCTCACGAAACATGTCTTTATCTCTGGTCATGTGATCGGTACATCCACCGTCAAGAACCCATTCCTTTCCCCGACACATATCCTCAAGATTTGCCATAAGACCAAAATGTCTCATTGCATCATCAAGATTGAAGTCACTATCATCATCCTCATCATAGTATCCATGTTCAACATCATCATGTGGTGGATCAAGTCCTAGAGAGGGTAATTCGTTAGAGTGAGTTTGACAATGATCTTGCTTATGAATTCTTATAGCTTCGGAAATAATATCACCAATAATTCCAACATCTCCTTTGGCAAGAATAAGGTCGGTAAGTTCAAATAGACGATCGCCAAACATAGGATCACTAGTATTCATCTTACTCAAGGCAATAGACTTATAGAGAATTTCATCTAGATTTTTCAAGGAATAATTAGGAAAGCGTTCCTCAAGAAATTTCCATATAGTGTAGGCACACTCAAGAGTAGGCAAGATTCTAATTAAGTTTCTAGGCAAGCCTCTAGTGATGAGATTAAGAGTTGTAAGGTTCCTAATCATGTCAATGGATTCATCAAGGGTAGGATGCATAGGATCAACATGAGGTGCACAAGGGCTAGTAATGTACTTCTTCAAGTGACATTGATTGAAAATTACAAGCATATCATTTTTCCACTCATGAAAATACTCTCCATCAAGGATAAGCACTCTGTGTCTAAAACTCCCCAAAGTAGACTCATCCATCTTCCTCCAATGGTGATTAAACCAAGGCAATGGAGACCAAAGCTCTGATACCACTTGTAGGATCTTGAGAAGAGGTGTCTAGAGGGGGGGTGATTAGACACTTCGTACCAAAGTTGCATTTTTTAACTTCTTTAGGTTTAAGTGGAGTTTAGGCACAAGTTTAACATTCACAATACATAACAAGCAAGCAAGCATGCAAAGAGTATGTGAGCAGCGAAAAGTAAAGCATGCTACTTGCAAGAAAGTAAAGGGAAGGGTTTGGAGAATTCAAACGCAATTGGAGACAGATATTTTTGTCGTGGTTCCGATAGGTGGTGCTATCGTACATCCACGTTGATGGAGACTTCAACCCACGAAGGGTAACGGTTGCACGAGTCCATGGAGGGCTCCACCCACGAAGGGTCCACGAAGAAGCAACCTTGTCTATCCCACCATGGCCGTCGCTCATGAAGGACTTGCCTCACTAGCGGTAGATCTTCACAAAGTAGGCGATCTCCTTGCCCTTACAAACTCCTTGGTTCAACTCCACCATCTTGTCGGAGGCTCCCAAGTGACACCTAGCCAATCTAGGAGACACCACTTCCAAGAAGTAACAAATGGTGTGTTGATGATGAACTCCTTGCTCTTGTCCTTCAAATGATAGTCTCCCCAACACTCAACTCTCTCTCATAGGATTTGGATCTGGTGGAAATAAGATTTGAGTGGAAAGCAACTTGGGAAGGCTAGAGATCAAGATTCATATGGTTGGAATGGAATATCTTGGCCTCAACACATGAGTTGGTAGTTCTCTCTCAGAAATAGGATGCTGGAAGTGTAGGCTTGTTCTGATGCCTCTCTCCATGAATGAAGAGGAGGTGGAGGGGTATATATAGCATCCACACAAAATCTAACCGTTACACACAATTTACCAAACTCGGTGGGACCGGATCATCAAACTCGGTCGGACCGATTTAGTAAACCTAGTGACCGTTAGGGTTTTCGTGGATCGACATGCAACTCGGTAGGACCGATATGATTAGGGTTAGGGCATAACGTAATCTCGGTGAGACCGACATACAAACTCGGTGAGACCGATTTTGGTAATTAGCTAACCAGAGAGTTGGTCGTGCAAACTCGGTGAGCCTTTTACTCAAACTCGGTGAGACCGATTTTGGTAATAAGTTAACGGAGAGTTTGCAGTGTAATCTCGGTAGTATCGATTGCACAAACTCGGTGAGACCGATTTTGGTAATGGACATACACAGAGAGATTACAATCCCATCTCGGTGAGACCGAGATCCCTATCGGTGAAACCGATTTGCCTAGGGTTTTTGGCAGTGGCTATGACATCTGAACTCGGTGGCGCCGGATAGAAAGAATCGGTAGGGCCGAGTTTGACTTTAGGTTTAGGTCATATGTGGATGTGAGAAAGTAGTGGAGGGTTTTGGAGCATATCACTAAGCACATGAAGCAAGAGGCTCATTAAGCAACACCTCATCCCTCCTTGATAGTATTGGCTTTTCCTATAGACTCAATGTGATCTTGGATCACTAAAATGTAAAATGAAGAGTCTTGAGCTTGAAGCTTGAGCCAATCCTTTGTCCTTAGCACCTTGAAGGAGTTCCCACATCCTTTTGTCCATGCCACTCCCTTGTTGAACTTGTCCGAAACATACTAGATAAAAGTGTTAGTCCAACAAGAGATATGTTGACATTAATTACCAAAACAACCTAGGGAGCACTTGTGCTTTCACTATGTACTATGGTCACTGTATTGTCCATATAATTATAGTTTATGTTGCCAAATCAACATAGAGACACAGTTCAACTCATATATTTTTAAGACACAGCAACATAGGCAGAATATAAGTGTGAGAAACTACACAACATTGGCAACACTTGGAATGTGCATCACATGAGAACATAACTGTTTATACAACTGAAACTGAAATCAATATAGAGCAAGAAGTTAGAACGGCAATCCAGTTCAAGAAATAGGTTTAAAACATACCTGTTGCGCCATTGGAGTTTTAATTGGATCCTTCAAATTCGAAAGTAGTTGGTATGAGTAAATAGAGTGATGCAACAACAAAGGAGCATGGACCATAGCTACAGAACCTGACCTGAGAATACTTGCTCTTCTGCTTTAAACGTGGAGTTTGGGTTCGCTGTGGTGGTCTTCGTGCTTTGGGCACTGCAGTTGCTTTACAAACTGCTCGTGTGGGGGTACTCTGTGGTGGACATGGTGCTTTGTCAACTAGAAGTGGGTTACTATCTGCTGGGGTTGGGCTTAGATGGGTTGTAGCTGGTTCTCTACCCAACGGTGCAAGTGTGCAATCTGGAAGAGTCTCGATTATGTTTGGTGGGGCTAGTTTGTGGGCCAGTACAACCATGGTTCTATCTGCATCAACGGGTTGCACTGTCTTTTGTGAAGAACGGGTTTTTGCTCCCTTAGATACGGCCATCACCCCCCCAATTCAAATGGCTGATAAACAAGAAAATAAATTGAACGTACATACATTGTATGATAGACGGATGTGGCAATTCACATATATGTTTTCTAACCAAACACGATAGCATGACACAATTTCACATATATGTTGCCTAACTAAACAGGATAGCATGACACAATTTAAGATATATGATGGATAACTTAACAAGATATAATGGCATAATTCAACATATGATGAGTATCTAAACAGGATGACATGACAAAACTATATGATGTCTTTCTAAAATAGGTTGGGATGAAATAATTCACATACATCTTATCTAAGTATACAGGATGGCATGATATAATTGACATAATTGATTCATATACTAAGCAGCTGGCACTCGCATGTATGATCTCTAAACTAAGAAGATGGAATTCAATATTGTGCATATGATGTCTAAACTAAGCAATGAAAGACACCATATGCATGATATGAGAAATATAAACATTGCAACTTAGAGTATACACCTCAGGTGGGATATAGGACTAGTCATCTGTGTCTGAATCCTCCTCTGAGGAGCTACCTGTAACCATGGAGATATATGCTTCAACATGTACCATTGCCTGCTCTGAAGACCTTGTTTTCACTCCTGATTTTTCCATAACCGGCTCAAATGGCATGGAGGCATTCACACAAAGCATGTCTAATCTAAGCAGATGGCATGGAAAAGCAAGACACCATATGCATGATATGAGCAATATACCCCTGCCAAGTTAGAGCATGCACCTCGGGGGGGGGGGGATACGAGTGGTCATTCTGTCTCCTCGAATCCTCCTCCGAGGAGCTATTCAGAATCAAAGAAGAAATCAGCATCGATGTGTAGCAATCGACCGCTCGTAAGACCTTGTTTTCACTCCAGATTTTCCCATGACCGACTCAAATGGCTGATCCACAGGAAGAGTAGATGAATGCATAAACATTGTTGACAAATGGAATACATTATGAAAAAAACATATGGCACGATACAATTCACATATGCGATGACTGGCTAAATTGGATGGCATTGCATGGTTCACGTATATGATGCCTGGCTAAAGAAGATGGAATTGCATAATTCCCATATATTCCCTCCATTCCTAGATATTTGTCTTTTTAGATATTTCAAATGGACTACCACATACGGATGTATATAGACATATTTTTAGAGTGTAGGTTCACTCATTTTGCTCCGTATGTAGTCACTTATGAAATCTCTAAAAAGATAAATATTTAGGAACGGTGGGAGTATGATATAGAAACCAAACAAGTGGCATTCACACAAAGCAAATCTAAACTAAGCTGATGACATATAAGATGTATAATGTAAGCAATGCGAGGCGCCATATGCATGATATGACCAACATCAGCATGCCAGGTTAGAGCAAAGACCTCAGGTAGTAAATAGGAGTGGTCGGCTCCCTCTGAATACCCATCTGAACAGTTATCTTCCTCTGGAATATAATCTAGAATGGCGGGAGGGGGCGCCCACTTCACCCACCATGGAGTTGCGTCTGCATGACATTATACTCCCACGCAACAGTCTTCTCTTTTTCTCTGCATTTTGAGTACGACTGTGTACAATAACTGACATGCAGAATAAAAGAACATAGTTAGATTATGTAAGGCCTAAGGGGTGCATGATGAGATCAAGACTGATGGTAGCAAACGAGTGGATAGATCCAAAACCAATGATAGCAGGTAGATTGTAGCTTCAGTTTAAAAAGATAGACAATGGATCATCTACTGTTTGTTGCACACCAAACGTGAACCACATAGAAGACCCCAGATGTACAAGATAGTAGACAGATACTATTCATTACTGCCTCCATATGTGCCCCACAGGCATTTTAAAACTAAAGTTTGAACGATAAAGTAGCAGGTAATAATAACCGATGTATAACGTAAGCAAACACGAAAGAGTGCGACCTCTCTTCCGGAACTGTGTAGTCCTCAGGTTCATCTGCTCAGTCGATGATGGTAATGTAGTTGGCGTGGCTGCCGGCAACAGGGAAGATGATCTAAGGTGGCGAAAGAAAGTTTGCAAGGGGGAATCTCTGCTGCAGTGAACGCTTCTATCGATGGTGCACCTCTGGTGGGGTGGATGACTGCACGGCAGGAGCAGGACATAACACACAGAGTTTTCTTTGACGCCTATCTGAAAATGAAGTAAATCTGTAAGGGCTCCTTAGAATTGGAGGATTCTATAAATGCAGGGACAGGAAAAACACAAGTATAGGATAGGAATGCACGTGCAAAACAGAGCATTTGGAAATATAGGATTTCTGTCAACCTGGGTGTTTGGTTCATATGAATTGGAAGAACACAGGAATGAAGAAACATGGTCAAATTAAAGTCAAACCACGTGAAAATGAATAAAAATAAGAATCTTATTATGCTAGTAATGCAATTAGTCCTGTCCTTCATGCACATTAATTTGAAAAGGGCGTCCAAGTGGATATTAAAATTCCTACATTTTTTCTTTGAAAGAGACACCAAAGGAAAAAATATCCTCCAGTTTTGCTTTGCTCCACTCCTTCTACCCAAATGCACGAATAGTAGTACCATAGTAGTTCCATAGCAAACGTTCCCTGAGGGATCGACATGAATGTAGAGTAACAATGTGATGCGACGAGTGTACAACCTCTTTGGCATAGCCTTGTCGACCTCAGCATCATTGGGCTAGACGTGGAGGATGGTGATGCTGGTGTGACTATCGGAGGCGGGAAGAATATCTGAGGCCTCTGGAAATGGCGCCGAGGGTACTGCTACGCGGTGATGGATGGTGCCATCGTTGGAGCAGCTCCGATGAGGTGTACGGTGGCGAGGCTGAAGCAGGACAAGACAGACAACGATAATCTGAAGTGGGACTCTAATATCATCTGCAATAGATGATGTAAAATAAATCACCAAAAAGTGCTAGATGTAAAACACATCAGCCGCGCCACGGTCGCCCCGACAGATGTTGTAAATACTATTCAATCTGAACTTAACTCAAGATACTAAACTTTATAGTCGAAACTGAATTTACTGTCGAAACTAATTTAACTAGTAGCAGAGAATTGCAATAGATGTTTAGGGAGTTCGAGCACTAGTAGCAGAGAATCAGTGATCTAAATCAACAGCCGCTCGAGCAGGGAACACACTAGCAGAGAGCAAGTCGTGCAGCAGCACCGCGAGCGAGTGCTAAAGCAGCAACTCTTGAAAAAAATGGAGGTCGTGCAGCAGCAGCAGCGCGAGCGAGAGCAAGAGTAGAGCAGCAGAACGAACGAGATCAAGAGTGGAGCAGCAGCGCGACCTACAACAATAGCACAGCAGAGCAGCAGCACGAATGAAAGCAAGAGCAACGGAGCAGCGCGACCGACAGCAAGAACAGAGCCGCAGCGCGAGCTAGAGCCGGAGCGGCAGCAGCAGCAGCGCGAGCAAGAGCCGGAGCAGCTGCAGCTAGTGCCGGTGTGGAAGTCGCCGCCGAGGAAGCAACGACATGGGGGGACAGACGCCATGAATGAAGTGGTCGGCCAAGGCGCCGTCGATGGAGACCCACCATGGCTGCTCGGTATCGAGCACCGGCAGCCCCGTGTGTCGGTGTACAAAAAGAGGGGTACACTTTATGTACCCCTATAACTGTGCACGGGCAATCTGAGCCGCGGGCACCACCGCACTGAGCAAGGCAAGGGAGGTGAGCCAAGGTAAGGCCGAAGCTCGAAAGGAGTAGAACGAGCCAAGACCAAGACCACAAAGAGAAAAAGGGGACGAAGCGGACTCCCCCGGCAAGATCCTTGCCGGGAGGCGGTTTTAGCAAAACCGGCAAGACCCTTGCCGTGGCAGCTCGCCCCACACCTACGGAGCGAATCACCCTTGAGTCCACTGCCCCCATGGGGCAAGGATTCGGGAGACATCCCCATGGGGCATGCAGATCTTTGTGAAGACATTCAAGATCAGATACACACTATAGAAGATGACGACCCTTGGCGGGATCCCAGCCAAGGAGGACCACAAGGCCCCCGGCAAGAGCCTTGCCGGGGATGACAGCAGGCGCCACGGCAAGACCCTTGCCGGGGCTACGGCGAGGCCCTTGCCAAGAACACCCGTAGGGCCACCATCAGGCCCACGCCAATCAAACCTCCACCACTGTTCGCATGCATTGCGGACCCAACCAGTTGGGCAGGCACCTGCGTGGCGGCAAGCAGATCTTCGTGGAGACCCACCACTGCGCCACCTCAGCTGCCTGCCTGCCTACATGGCACCGCGGGCACCGCTGGCCAGGGCACATGTCGACACGAAAGGGAGCAGCGACGGACGAGACAGGTCTCTCCTCCGTCCCCGATAAAGCAAGGACACCTAAGCAAGACGCATTAAAGGCGCCTTGTCATATAATGCGAGGGATAAACTCGCATCATCAGAGCCTTTCCACCTCCTGTGTGGCACTGTGGCAACCCCTTTCCCTATAAAAGGAGGCCCAAGGCGACCAGGAGGAGGAATTCGGCTTTTTGGAGTTCCTCACGCCCCATTGCTAGTTCAAGAACACAGATAAACAAACCACCAAAGCAGGAGTAGGGTTTTACGCATCCTCGCGGCCCAAACCTGGATAAAGAAACCGCGTGCTATCTATTTGATCCGCTCTTCTCACGACCCCGCGCCCCGCGACCGTAGTAGGGATTCTTGTGATCCCATAGGTGTCGTTCCCACTGACATCTTTGGCGCGCCAGGTAGGGGGCGCAGTTGTGAGAATTGGCTTTAGCAGTTAGCCCAGCACTCCTTCATCTTCGTGACCCCGGGAGGGAAGAAGAAGAAGAAGACTGGTGAGACCTCGTACACCCACTCCGGCAAGAGCACCTCTTCGGAGTGTAGCGCTGCCGTCGAGGACGTGCCAGAGAGCTCCACCGACGGAAACAAGAAGCCCAGGGCCAGTTCCTGTCAATGAGGACGGCACGGGAGGGGCTTTTACCATAAGCTCCACCCTTGACGACAAATAGGAAGACACGCTCGTCACCTTCCTGCGGGCGAATGTCGATGTGTTTGCATCGCAAGCTTCCGACATCCCGGTGTTCCTGTGGAGGTGATTGAGCACCACCTTGCTGTATGCCCTCATGCGCGGCCCGTCAGCGGAAGGTCGAAGCAAGCTTTGGAACGACAAGAGTTCATCACAGAAGAGATCCAGAAACTGGAAGCAGCGGGCTTGGTAAGAGGAGTACTCCATCCAACGTGGTTGGCCAATCCGGTCGTGGTGCGCAAGGCAAATGGGAAGTGGAGATTGTGTATTGATTACACAAATATCAATAAGGCTTGCCCTAAAGACCCCTTCTCGTTGCCCCGCATCGACCAGATTGTTGACTCCACGGCTGGGTGTGATCTGTTGTCATTCCTCGACGCCTACTCCGGCTACCACCAGATCTTCATGACAAGAGAAGACGAAGAGAAAACAACATTCATCACCCCATGTGGTAATGATTGTTTCATGGAGATGCCTTTCGGGTTGAAGAGTGCTGGTTCGACATTTGCAAGGGCGGTCCAGATTGGTTTTGAACCCCAGCTCCATAGAAATATGGAAGCTTATATGGATGACATAGTGGTCAAAACCAAGGACAGGGCAACCCTCATACCAGATTTGCAAGAAACATTTGCAAACCTGTGCAAGATCAATCTCAAGCTGAACCCTGAGAAGTGCGTCTTTGGCGTCCGTCCGCAAGCTTCTCGGTTCTTGGTGTCACAAAGATGGGATAGAGGCCAATCCGGACAAAATCAAAGCTATAGAGAAGATTGAAGCACCCAAGCGAATCAAGGATGTGCGTCGGCTTGCTGGTTGCGTCGCCGCCATGGGCAGGTTCATTTCAAGTTCGCTGAAGCGCCTTCTTCCTTTTCAAGATCTTGAAAAAGGCGGGCCCGATGGAGTAGACGCTAGAAGCCGGGCAGCATTGCAAGGTTTGAAGAAGTACCTCTCCTCCGCGCCAATACTAGTTGCGCGCCTGGCCACAGGAGCCGTTGCTGCTATACCTGGGAGCAACGAACCAGGTGGTCAGCGCCGCACTAGTGGCGCAGCGAGAGGTTGACGACGAGGTTATGGCAGCGGCAGAGCCCGACACCACCAATGCATAGCCGACACAGCCAGTTGAAGTGCCGCCAAGAAGAAAATGATGCAGCACCGGTCTACTTTGTTAGTTCCCTCCTGCAGGGGTAGATCAAGGTACTCCTGCGTGCGTAAACTGCTCTTGACCTTCTTATGGCCTCGAGGAAGCTGTGTCACTACTTCCAGCACACGAGATCACTGTCGTCACTTGCTTCCTCTCTCAGAACGGATATTGCACAATCCGGATGCAACGGGAAGAATTGTGGAATGGGCACCGAGCTGTCCAGCTTTGGCCTCAAGTTTGAAAGTACTTCGACGATTCAGAGCCGAGTCCTAGCGGAGTTCATTGCAGAATGGACCACAACGCCTGACGAAGAAGCCCAAGAGATTGCTCTCCCCGGCAAGGAGGCAAGTTGTGATTGGATCATGTACTTTGATGGAGCTTTTTCCTTACAAGGCGCCGGGGCTGGCGTACTGCTTGTCGCGCCCACCGGAGAGCACTTCAAGTACGTGATCTAGATGCACTTCCCCAGGGAGGTGTCAACAAAAAATACGGCAGAGTACGAAGGGCTGCTTGCCGGTCTTAGGATCGCGGCGGGCCTCGGAATCAAGAAACTCATCGTCAGGGGAGACTCGCAGCTTGTCGTCAAGCAAGTCAATAAGGATTACCAGAGCCCGTTGATGAAGGCCTACGTCGATGAAGTGAGAAAGCTGGAAGAGCGTTTCGATGGTATACAAGCTGAACACGTTCCCCGAGCGGAGAACGATATCGCCGATTACCTGTCAAAACGCGCTGCTCTCAAGCTACCTGTGGAACCAGGTACCTTTGTGCTTCAGCTAACTCAGCCATCCGTTGATCCATCAACAAAGCAGAATAAGAGGAGGAAATAAGGACCCGGCAAGTACTTTCCCGCTGAGCTCCCCGGAGCCGCCGGCAAGGATGTTGCCGGGGATACTGAGCCCGCCACGGGACGACTGGCTCCGGCGGAGCGTCAAGCTCCTGCCGTCGAGACAGCCGCTCCTATAGCGGAGGAAATGCCTTGAGTCCTCGCCATCGAGCCCCAGGCTCCAGCGTGGGCACAACATACCGTCCGATTCCTCCAAACAAGGGAACTTCCTGAGGAGCAGGAAGAAGCGGAAAAAGTAGCCCGTCGCTCTACCATGTACCAGTTCGTCGATGACGTCCTGTACAGAAAGAGGCCGAACGGTGTGAAATTGAAGTCTATCCTCGAGAGGAAGGATCGGAGCTGTTGGCAGAGATACACAAAGGCATATGTGGATCCCACATTGGGTCAAGGGCCCTTGCCAAGAAGGCATTTCGGCAAGGCTTCTTCGCCCACCGCCCTCCAGGATGCGGCGACACTAGTCACCGTGTGAAGCGTGTCGGCCCATTCAAAGAAGCTTCATCAGCCAGCTCAAGCCCTTTAAACCATTCCTCTCTCCGCCCTTCTCGGTCCGGGGCTCGACATTCTGGGCCCTTTCCCCCTTGTTGTCGGGGCTTTGAGTACTTGTACGTTGCAATCGACAAGTTCACAAAGTGGCCGGAGGTGGAGGCGATGAGCAAGGTCACAGCTCGGTCGGCCGTCAAGTTCTTCAAGGGACTAGTGTGCCGTTTAGGCGTACTCCAACCGGTTATCACCGACAACGGCACACAGTTCAAGCCGAACCTTCATGCAATATACCCAAGACCTCGGCAGAAAGTCTGCTTTCGCCTGCTGCTCACCCACGAAGCAATGGTCAAGCTGAGAGGGCAAATGCTGAAGTACTGTGAGGCTTAAGGACCAAGACCTTTGACAGGATGCACAAGAGTGGAAGGCGCTGGATTGATGAGTTACCGGCGGTTCTTTGGTCGATCAGGACGACGCCAAATTGAGCCACCGGCCAGACACCTTTTGCCCTAGTATACAGGGTAGAAGCAGTTCTCCCCACTGAACTCATATACGGGTCACCTCGAGTGCTCACTTATGACGAGCTTGAGCAAGAGCAACTGCGCCAAGATGACGCAATGCTCCTTGAGGAAGATCGTCTTCGGGCGGCTGTGAGAGCAGCACGCTACCAGCAAGCCTTGCGTCGCTACCATAGCCGCAAGGTTCATGCCCGAAGCCTTGAGGAAGGCGACCTTGTCGTTCGGCACGTTCAATCGGCCAAGAATTCCAACAAGTTGACGCCAAAGTGGGAAGACCCTTATCGGGTAATATGAGTCACCAGGCCCGGCGCAGTCCGCTCGAGACCAAGATGCTGCCCGTGAGTAACTCCGGAACATTGAGCATCTTCGCAAGTTTTACCTCAGGAGGCGCGGGCTTGCCGGGCCCCCGCAAGCCACCTTTTGTACAAGCATTGCCGATGATGCATGTAACCCTTTGTACAAAGCCGAGCCACGCACCACGAGCATAAACAAATGAAGCGCTGGCGCCCTAAGTTATAGCATGCATGCTAGGTCGAGTCTCGTCCTTGGTTAGGGTTGATGGTGCTTAGCGGCGACTAACCCCTAGCTTAGAGGTCGAGTGTGCGTCTCTTTGCCGTTCCTTTATCTTCTTTGGTTCGCAGGACTCACAGATATCCTTGCCGGATCACTTGAGGGCAAAAAAGGAAAGAGGGACAGGCCCGCATCTAGACCCCGGCAAGCCAGTATTGCCGGGGGTTGCAAGTGCAAAGATTCACCCACGGCAAACCAGAGTTGCCGGGGGCTACAGCTTCAGATAAGTTCTTCATCCCTTATCATGCATTCCCTTATGGACTGAGGTATGTGAAACCTCGTTTTTTCCCCAAAGCTACCGTGCTCCCCTAAAACTCTAGGCCCTAGGGCTCGTTCCTGGGGCCAGGTTTGGTCGTAGTCGCGGCAGCAAAAGGATGAAACGAGGAGCCTGAACCCACCTCATCCCAGCCTCCGCCAAAAGCGTGAGAAAGGTCGAGCGAAGTGGGAAGACGATGGGGCCTGTTGCCGGGCAAGGAAATGTTTATCTTAGGGATATCAAGGATTTACTCCTTGTCATGGGTTCTACCCGCAAACAAATGACCCGGCAAGCATCCCTTTTTCACTAAAAACATTCCACTCAGGTACAGCCCATGGGGAATGACCCGGCAAGCATCCCTTTTTCACTAAAAACATTCCACTTAGGTACAGCCCATGGGGAATGAAAAACATGAATGATGGGATTACAAGTTTTAAATTCAGCCAAGGCCCAAAGGCTTACAAGCTAAAAAGAGATAAGGTGCCCGTAACCCCTTTTTTGTCCCTCTCCTTAGGAGGCAGGTCAAGGAGGCGGAAAGGGCAGAAGCGGCGCCTAGGCGAGCTACGAGTGGCAGGAGATACCAAGAGAACATCTCGGTGGCCGTCCGAAGGCTGGATGGTGATGGCGGCGCCGGAAGCTGAGCTCGAAGACGAGGCGGCAGGACGTCAACACGCGTTGAAGGCGTCGGTGCCTGCGTACTCCGATTTGACGGCCTTGCCGCCCGCCCTCTTCCTCTTCCACAGCCTCCCAACGCCAGCCGCCCAAGGAGACGACCCCGAGAAGTTCAGGAAGCCGGCGACACGGATGATGGGGTCGCCGGTGCCGCACGGAGCGGCGCCGGACACCTAGTCGGACCCATCATCCTGCCGCCTCCTACCCTCGTCGTCGCTGCCGCTGTCCTCCACGCCACTCCCGCCCGAGGAGGAGTCTTCGCTATCAGAAGAGCTCTCCACGCAGCACCTTGCCCGGGTCCCGAAGAGCCCGAAGACCTTGACGGAGAGGAGACCGCCCTCCATCAGCTTGAAATGGAGAGTGAGCCCCTCCGTCAAGCGGTGGATATGAGCGAACGTCTTCCACCCCCGACGAAGATACATCACGTGAGGGGCTGGGAAGTCGAAGCGAACTCGCTGCATCACTGATCCAACAACCCCTCATGTGCAGCCGCAATGATTCCGGCGGATCCAGCTCCATCTCCCGCGCGAATGGAGTTGGGAGACGAAGGCGACGGCGAGGCGGCCGGCGCAGCCTGACGAAGAACTCGCAAGGTCATCCCCAACATGGCCCTCCATGGGGGGAGGAACTACTGGCGGAGGCGAGACCGGCGCGCCGCCCCGTCCTCCTCTTCCCCGAGCGCCACGGCCTCGCCCACGGCCTCGCTCCTCCCCTTCCCTCGCGGTTGGCTCCGCCACCGCAGTGCAGGAGAAGGAAGGACGCGTTGTCGGCGGCGACCCTCGCCGCCACCGCTGAAGGGGCAGATTCTCTCTCCATGGCGGATGGAGAGGGGGAGCAGAAGCTGAAGGAAGGAGGAGATGGAAGAATGCGGGACGCCATCCCCCCTGCCGCTCTTTATAAAGGAACGGGGTGGGGGCTCGGCCGCCCCGCTCAGCCAATCAAGACGTGGAAGGCGCAGGGAACTGGGACCAACCCGCTGCCCCAGCCCGCGATGGCCCGGTTTCCCGCCTCCACTGTTCGCCACCCCAAGCGCATGAGAACCACGTGGCAGGCATGCAGGACCAAGGCGACGGGTGAGGCGACCTCTCCCCACCCCGTGATCATGGGGAGTGGACGCCTTGAAGACCACGCCTCGGCCCCGTTCAGTAAATGGGTCGCGCCTCCACGCCTCCCTCCATTTATGGGGAAGGCGCGAACCGCCCCATTTACCATGACGTGACGCATGCGCGCAGAGCTCAGCCCCACGCATGCCGCCCACGTCACGCACGCCTCCCCACGCCGAGCCACACGCGGGAGGCATGGGAAGCGCAGTGCGCGAAGAGACTTAACGCGGTAATAACCACCCCGCCTGCCCGCGCACCGTTTTTTGGCCCTAGCCCAACGACGCGATTGCGCTTACGTGTGGCCCAAGCCCGGGGGCTCCTGTCGGTGTACAAAAAGAGGGGTACACTTTTTGTACCCCTATAACTGTGCACGGGCAGTCTGAGCCACGGGCACCACCGCACTGAGCAAGGCAAGGGAGGTGAGCCAAGGTAAGGCCAAAGCTCGAAAGGAGCAGAACGACGCCAAGACCAAGACCACAAAGAGCAAAGGGGACGAAGCGGACTCCCCCGGCAAAATCCTTGCCGGGAGGCGGTTTTAGCAAAACCGGCAAGACCCTTGCCATGGCAGCTCGCCCCACACCTACAGAGCAAATCACCCTTGAGTCCACTGCCCCCATGGGGCAAGGATTCGGGAGACATCCCCGTGGTGGCATGCAGATCTTTGTGAAGACATTCAAGATCATATACACACTATAGAAGATGACGACCCTTGGCGGGATCCCAGCCAAGGAGGACCACAAGGGCCCCGGCAAGAGCCTTGCTGGGGATGACGGCAGCGCCATGGCAAGACCCTTGTCGGGGCCCCTGCAAGACCCTTGCCGGGCTACGGCGGGCCCTTGCCAAGAACACCGTAGGGACACCATCGTGCCCACGCCAATCAAACCTCCACCACCATTCGCATGCAGCCGACCCAACCAGTTGGGCAGGCACCTGCGTGGCGGCAAGCGGATATTCGTGGAGACCCACCACTGCGCCACCTCAGCTGCCTGCCTGCCTACATGGCACCGCGGGCACCGCTGGCCAGGGCGCGTGTCGACAAGAAAGGGAGCAGCGACGGACGAGACATGGCTCTCCCCTTCCCGATAAAGCAAGGGCACCTAAGCAAGCCGCATTAAAGGCGCCTTGTCATGTAATGCGAGGGATAAACTCGCATCATCAGAGCCTTTCCACCTCCTGTGCCACTGTGGCAACCCCTTTCCCTATAAAAGGAGGCCCAAGGCGACCAGGAGGAGGGATTCGACTTTTTGGAGCTCCTCACGCCCCATTGCTAGTTCAAGAACACAGATAAACAAACCACCAAAGTAGGAGTAGGGTTTTACGCATCCTCGTGGCCCGAACCTGGATAAAGAAACCGTGTGCTATCTGTTTGATCCACTCTTCTCACGACCCCGCGCCCCGCGAACGTAGTAGGGATTCTTGTGATCCCATAGGTGTCGTTCCCACCGACACCGTGAGATCGAATAAAAGATAAAATGCAGCGGTGAGTGAAAAACCTCCTTGGTGGTGCCGAGTAGGCCTCGGCTTCATCGGAGGAATTGGTGAGGGTGCTGCGGTTCTGGTAGTGCAGGTCAAGACGACGTTGTGGGGATGGAGGTGGCGTGATAGATGAGGTGAACGTCGGGGCAACTCCTTGGAGGTCGAGGAAGGGGTGGCTGATCCGGCAGGACAACGAGATCAACGACGGATCCTCATCCGGGTGCGGTGGATGAGAGACAACTTGCTATTGCGGTGGATGATGTCGTCGCGGAAGAGTCTCCTGCCGGGCGGCGGACGGGAGGCCGACGGAGGAGCATGGGGTTTCACGGGTTTTGGCGGCCTCAGTGTACGAATGGGGGGACGAAGGGGAAGGTAGGGGAACCATGGCTTAGGTATGCGCTTGTCCGAAATGTAGGGTAAGTTACCAGCGTACCCCCACCGGTTTTGACCACGCGACATCAAGCCGGCATTTCCGACTGAGGGGTCAAAGGGGGATTTCGCATGTCTGGGCTGCGGGACCGATTTCGGATGAGGAGGGAGTTTTTGGGCGCGTCAAAATTTCGAGATAACAAGGCGCGGCGCGGGTTGAAGATGCGAGAGTTCCACAACAGATGAGACAAAAGATACTCGGGCTTGGAAATTTCGAGATAACAAGGCGCGGATTCCATGTTCGGCAGAACAAACTTAACGTGTACAAAAAACAATTCATACAAGACACAAGAGAGTCATGTCCCTTTTTACTATATTGATATAAATGCCATTGAGAAAACTGTAAGAAAAATGTGAGAAAAATCAGGAGAACAAGATTACCCTGTAC
Organism: Aegilops bicornis; assembly: GCA_021605145.1. Taxonomy (NCBI): domain Eukaryota; kingdom Viridiplantae; phylum Streptophyta; class Magnoliopsida; order Poales; family Poaceae; genus Aegilops; species Aegilops bicornis. The sequence continues at coordinate 259,510,783 of CM038673.1, read as the reverse complement.
AATACCAAATCGATTCACACTTCCCTCAACAACAAAAAAACAAATCAATTCCCACCAAAAGAAAGAGTCATGTCCCTTTTTATGTTATTACAAATGCCAGGATCTCGAATTTCAATTTTTGAATCCACGTTATGTTGAATTCAAATATATCGTTAGGTGACGTTGCGGTTTATAATGGATGTAGTCCTACATTTTGATCTTCCATCATATATGAACATTTTATCCACCCTATGAACGTATATATTGGATGATCTTGCCGGGTCCTGTTCCGTCGGCATGATCTCGCTCTCCTCGTGCACAACCATCTCTCGCTTTAGGGTCAGGGCATTACAAAGCTTTCCCATTACATATTCATACTACTTCAAGGTGCATTAAATCAACACATGCAAGTATCAAAAGGAAAGTCACGGCATGCATGCGTTGTAAATAATGCATCGGTAAACGCAAATTATTGAAATATATCGAGTGTAGTGCTTTGATGTGTCGCGTCAACTCATACAACAACGATAAGTTTGATTACTACAACGCCCTCTCCCTCGCGGACTGAGCTCTAGTGCCTTAGCTGCACCTGCCTTTAGCTGTATGACAGGTGGGCCACCCACCAGTTGGGCCCACCTATCATATACGCAAAGGCAGGAGCAGTAAGTCAATGAAGCTGCATCCCTCCCTCGCCCATGAGCGTGGTGGCTGGCAGGACTAGTTGAAGCTTTCGCTACACGCTCTCCCTCCCGCACGCGGTGGACATGCAGTAGTTCATTCTGTGTCAGATGGCCAAAAGCATACTGTAGTACTCCACTGCAGTAATACTCCATCATTGTTCGACTTCCCTAAGAGGCGAAGATGCAAGCGCAGCCCGGACGCTCGTGTGGCAGTTTCATGTGTAGTGTAGTCTAGGATAGCGTGTATCGTGCCTGTAAGCTTAAAATCATTGGGTTCGGCTCCGTGCTATGAGGCTGCCTCGAAGCATTTTTTATTAAAATAATCTTCTGGCCCTACCTGCCATCCTGGTGATTGTAGTTTGCACGCTTAGCTGGTCAAGACAGAATATATATTTTAATTTGTGCTGGGGTAAATGTTAGAGGTTGCAGAAAATATATTGTACTCTGCGGGTCTTTCAGCCAAGTTTAGAGGCAAGCATGTGGGGCCAGTGCTATGATGTGTCGCGTCAACTGATACAACGAGGAGAAGCTTGATTTTACTACTACACGCCTTCTCCCTCGCCCATGCGCGCGGTGGCTCGCAGAAGAGGACATGCTTTTGCTTATACTACAACAAGCTATCCCTCCCGCACGCGGTGGATGGACATGCAGTAGTGGATTCGATATTGTTCATCTTCTCGAAGAGGCGAAGATCCAAGCGCAACCTGAACGTGGTAATTGCGAACGCTCGCGTGGCAGTCTTTGTGTAGGGGTGGGGCGCGGTGCGGTACCTTGGAGCACGCATATAGCCAGGCTCTTGCATGAGACAAAATTGTTACTTGATCCCACTATTGTAGTACTTGCTAGTATAGCCCTATAAACTGGAAAGGAGTATTTGTCTTTCTAGAGATTTCAACAAGTGACTAGACTACACCCTAAATTAGTAGTACATATGGAGCAAAATGAGTGAATCTACACCGTAAATAAATACGCAGTTCTCTCGTTTTCCTCTCCGCCTTGCTCGCGGTGCACAATATTGAGTATACTAGTACTGACTAGTCTCTTTTTGACACACATTTACGTTTTTTAACACAATACAGACGCAAAGCGCTCATATACACGTGCATACACTCACCTCTATGAACGCACACAGGCACACCCTACCCCTATGAGCACCTCCGAAAGACTGAGCCGACATTTCATCTTGAAATTTATGAAGTCATCGTAGGCACCTCGTAGTCGACGGGAACGTCTCCTGAAACACATTTACGTTGATACGGCTTGACTTGCAACGATGCAGAGGGTAGCGGTTCCCGAAACATTGAATGGTCAATGATGCCTCCGCATTCAAGTAGCATGAAGAGGTAGGAGTAAGTAATTGGAGAAGCAGAATGGAGCATGTGAATGCAACGCAGTTTGGACTGTCATATAAAGGCGCTACACCACTCCATTCCTTCTACTGCTAGTCTCTGCGCAACACTACCCACTCCAATCAGAGACCAAGACCAAGTGACCAGAAGCCACAAGCACCTGTGGCGTCAATGGACGCGTGCAGCAGTCGGCTGTGCCAGGTCGTCCAAGACGCCGACCTGCGGCCCCGCACCATGGAGCATTTCCAGACGGTGCTGGCGATCGCCGGCGACATAGCCCTCATCGACGCCGGCTTTGCCTCTCGCATGCGCCAGATGACAGTCGACTCCATCCGCAGGTTCACCGCTGTCAAGAAGCGCGCGGACGACCTTGTCGTACTGCTCTAGCCCACGCGCCTAGTCTCCTTGTTGCCTACCACCCTCATCGGCCTCCAAGGTGACAAACTCTTTGAAGCACTGGTGGCCCTGCAGCTGCCAGAGGTCGCGACGAAGAATGTGCAGCTCGAGTCCGCGCTCGCCGCGCAACGCCTAGCCATGCAAGAAATCGTCAATTTGCACATCCACGTCTATGAGGAAAAAAAATTTTAGGCCACTACAAGGCCAGCGAGGAGAGAAAGTCGTTGGCCTTCCTCTAGTAGCTGTAATCTTTGGACGCAATTGTTCAGAAGCACGTCAACGTGGCCACGAAAGCCATTGCTACTTAGCCGCCGTTCGGTGGGCCGGTACCCTGAGTCGAGGAGGTGGTCGTCGTCGAAGGATGCATCTTTTCTTCTTGCCTCCTATAACCAGCACTGCATCGCCTTGTGGCCTTAATGTTTTATTAGTGTATGGCATTTTTATTCCAGTCGTAAATGACATGTGTGATCCCTTGCTCTTATTTGGCATTAATTATTTGTAGTATCACTGTTTTCGACCTGGTGTACAACTACCTAGGTCCTTGTTTATTAGTCCCTTTTGTAATTTGTGCTAAATTTTGACCAAAGATTTAACTGACAAAATGTTAGTGCATGTCAACAAAAATTATATCATTTGATTTGTATTTGAACATAGTTTTCAATGATATAATTTCGGTGACATGCATGAACCTTTTGTTAGTCAAATTTATGGTCAAAATTTGGCACACATTACGACGAGGAGCAATAAACCAGTACGGAGGTAGACTGGTCCGTCACCATCATGTTTTGTGTCTAATTTTGACTTCAGCAACCCAACCTACATGGAGGGAGTGTTGTATATATTGCGCAACAACCAAACTTATAAAGTATATTCAAAATTGAGGAAAGAAAGACGTTGGCCTTCTTCCAACGGCTGGAATCTTTGGACGCCATTGTTCAGAAGCACGTTGACCTAGTCACGAAAGCCGCTGCTACTTAGCCGTTGTTCGGTGAGCCGGTGCCCTGAGTCGAGGAGGTGGACGTCATCGATGTATGCTTCTCTTCTTCTTGCCTCCTATAACCAGCACTACATCACCTCATGGGCTTAATGTTTTACTAGTCCCTCCGTTCCCAAATATAAGTCTTTCTAGAGATTCTAGCAAGTGACTACATACAGAGCAAAATGAGTGAATCTACACTCTAAAATATGTCTACATACACCCGTATGTTATATTCCATTTGAAATATCTAAAAAGATTTATATTTAGGAGCGGAGGGAGTATATGCCTTTTTTATTCTAGTCGTAATGCTTTCACTGTGAGGTGGGGCCGCAGTTGAGCAAACCAACCATCGACAAATCCCCACCCCGCCCACCGGGCGTCGGCTGAGTTTAGAATTAGAAGAGAGGAATGAGGGAGAAGATCTAGCTGTAGCACGGACGTTGTTGTCAGATGGGACTCGTGTTGATAGAATAGGAGTACTGAGCACTCGTACCTATTTTTTAGGGAAAAAGTAGTCGTATGTCTAGTACCACTAGTTGGGTGCGTGTGACCTATACCTATCATCACTTTAGGTCTCCTTTTCGAACCGCAGCTACGCTTCATAGTACATATTTTTTCACGCATTTATCCTCCTATATGTACTCCTAGGCTATTTCCACGTGCTCCCTTTCGCTGACATGTGGGACATAGAGCATCTGGGTCGTAGTGCATGCACGACTCGGAGCATAAGCTGGGGTACTTTACATTTCAGACCTCACGAATTACATGCAAACACCCCGCAGAAGAATAAATAAATAAATGAATTACTACATTAAACTGGATTATTTTCATAGAAACCGGAGCACGTTCATTACATTTGGGACATAACACATTTATAATAAATGACCGAACCTAAACCAGTCTAAGGGCCTCCTTGATTCGCAGGATACTAAAACACAGGAATGGGGAAAGTATGATGGTGATGAACCAAGACGAGGAGAACTCTAACTCAGTTAGAGGTTAGAGTTAGATTCAACCTTGAACTAACCCTTAACTAACTCTAACCAAATAGGTGTATGGATGGCATGGTTACATTGACAATAAATGCTCTTTCTCAATCATTTGACTACTTTGGACCCTATTTCTAGCCGGATTTGGTATGGCCGGCTCTTGTGTGGCCTCCTCCCGCTCACAATTGACATAAACGAACCATCTTTACAAATGAAATGAGATATCCCACTTAAACATACAAGTCATCAATCAAGCTTCACAAAAAAATACACTCCATGAAACAAAGCATGAGCTAACTCATCACGGAAGTCATTCATGATAGGGAGGGAGCCCGGAGCCCCTCGCGCACCCAGGGAGGAGCTCGTCATCGTCGCTCTGGAGGAAGGATCTGTAGAGCCCAAGCCCCAGGAACCCCTCCGACGCCGGCGCTTGCGAGTTGAGGTCGACACCGGCATGGGTAGCAGGGCCGCTTGCCGATGACTGCGAACTGAAGCTTTGGGCCTCTAGAAATAATGCAAGCCTGAAACTGAAATACCTAGAAAGGTGAACTGAGTCTTTGAGCCTCTAGAAATAATGCAAGCCTGAAACTGAGATACCTAGAAAGGTGAACTGAATCTTTGGGACTCTAGAAATATTTATTACCTCCTCAAGCAGCATCAAACAATTCCATGCATGCACCACAAATTTATACCAAGTTTAATTAGGATCTACTTTGCCAAATCAGAATTAATGCTTGAGCGAGCAAGATCAATGATATGGTTGTGAGATAGAGAAGGAACGAACAAACTCACCCCTCTCGCGACCTCCCTAGTAGATGCGCTGCCACAGCGCACGATAGAGGGAGAAAAATGACCGGTGAAGGAGGAGCGAGGAGAGCTTCGGAGGCTGAAGGGAGAGGGCGGCCGGAGGAGGGCGGCGGAAGCCATAGGGAGAGGGCGGCCGGAGAAGAGAGAGGGCGAGCGGCGGATCGGCGCTTGGGCGGGCGGCCCAATTGGGAACCGAGAGGAGTCGTGCTTGGGGGTGGGGGGCGAAGGGAGCGATCTGGTGCGGGCAGGGGAGATTTTTTTGTTCTCTTTTAGTGGCCCCGAGAAGAACTAATCCCAATAGAACCTCTCCACCGGTGCTAGTTTTTTTTAGCTGGGTCATAGAAAACTAGCTCAAACTAACCCCTCCTATTTGGATACTTTGAGGCTATTTCAACCCAAACTAACTCTAACTCAGGAATCCAAACAAAGGCTCTGTTTGGATACTATAACACAGTTAGAGGTTAGAGTTAGATTCTAACCCTGAACCAACCCTGAACTAACTTTAACCAAAAAGGTGTTTGGATGTCAGGGTTAGATTGACAATAAATGCTCTTTCCCAATCATTTGGCTAGTTTGGACCCTATTACCTGCCGGATTTGGCGGAGCGAGCCCTGGCCGAGGCAGGCGGGGACGCGCCCGGCAAGGAGCCGCGCTGGCCCCTCGCGCAGCCCGCCGACCGAATCCGCCGTCCCTGCGCAAGGAGTCACGCTGGTCAAGGTCGACGGGGATGAGCCGCGCAAGGAGCCATGCTGCTTAACGGTGGCGGACGGGAGCGCGGATACGGCGAGGCACCTTCAGGGGCGGTGCGAGAGGGAGGGAGGGAGAGGACGAGAAGCTTCGAGGAAGTGGGGAGGGATCTGCTGCGTGGATAGCGAGAGAAAAATGTGTTTTTTTAGTGGTCCCAAGAAAACTAACCCTAATAATCACCTCTTGGATGGGTTAGATTTTTTTGTGGGTTAGATGCATCTAACCCAAACTAACCCTCTTGTTTGGATATTTTTAGGTTAGTTGAATCCAAACTAACCCAAACTAACTCTAACTCATGGAACCAAACATCGCCAAAGAGGAGTAGTACTGTACATGCTACAGTCTAGACCGTAGCACATTGTTTTTTATGGCCATATCACCACATTGTTTTCTACTACTGGTTCACTGGGCTGTCGTGGTTCGCACTCCTCCGACGTGAGTAGTAGTACTAGTACTTCGCCGGCATGTGGGAGAGCCAGTATCCGGGTCGACATGTCATGCACCAGATTAGAGTGCGGAACGGAAGGGGGCATCACCCCGGTCGTAGCGCTAGTAATTCCTGACTATAGTGAGTAGTCATATCACAAATATTTCCAGCATTAACGCGCCGTCAAATCGCACAGGTCGACCTTTCCAGCAGTAAGTTGAATCTGCTACTCCCTCACCCTCCTCGCCTCTCTGTCAAGCCGCCTACGCGAAAACTGCCGCACGTACTGCCTGGGAAAAGCCCCGTCCTCAACTTTTAACTACGCGAAAATAGTTTGAGATTTCTTGTTCTATAAAATTACTACTCCCTCCGTTCCTAAATATAAGTCTTTCTAGAGATCTCATTAAGGACAACATACGGAGCAAAATGAGTGGATCTACACTCTAAAACGTGTCTATATACATCCGAATGTAGTCCGCAATAAAATTTCTAAAAAGATTTACATTTAGGAACGGAGGGACTAGTACTATATGTATATTCACCTGTATGAAAGGAGGGCCAGGGAGCACAACTGAATAATACTACTACTAGTAAGTAGGAGTCGTACAGTTAGTCACCTTAAATAGAGAGTTTCTTTTCTTTATTGCAACGTACACAAATTGAAACGCTTGTTGTGGAGAGAAAAAGATAATCACTCCATTATATATGTACGCAGGGACCTAAGCGCTTGCTTTACTAGGGTTGCTCTCTCCATTCTATCATCCTCTCCAGATCTAAACAAGACAGCAGTAGCGACATTTTCTCTCTGCTCACCGCTGTTCACATATCCGGTCGGATCCCTTCGGCCGGTGTGTGTAGAGGACTAAGGTGCATCGTTCACGCGGTCATTACCGGCGAGGGATCTCTGCCCGTGTCGTTCTCTCCGACACAGCGCCGACTCGGGAGGTCCTCGGACCCTTCTTCCTCCCTGCCGTATTGTGCGCAGATCTGGCCTGCCGCCGTCGACATCCCGATGACCCCCAGGTATAAGTTCTTCAAAAGCGGCCTTGCTCTACTGCCCCAGCTCCCCACGTGTCTGCATGTGCATATTTTTCTACTTCCATCAGCTCTTCCAAATCCACCTAAATTTTTAGTATTATTAGAGGTCAAGCTACTTCATGCATTCGAATCTAGGACTTGGTTCAAACAATGAAGAAAGGGGGGAAAGTCGTAGCATGAATCTAGGACTTGATTCAAAGAGGAAATAACAGGGGGAAAGTAGTAGAGACCGGATACCCAACCGGTCTCTTGGTCGAAAAGGAAAATAATGGGAAAACGCAGTACAAACTGGATAAGGAATAGATCTATTATTGGTTGAAAAAAGGATAGAAAGTGGCGGCTGGTGGACAAGTCAACAGAGTATGTCTAGGATTAGATTTGTTGCCCTCACATAGTAAAAGGTCTCCAGGATTAGATTTGCTGCCCTCACATAGTAAAAGGTGTCCAGGGTTAGATTTGCTACCCTCATAGAGCATGAACAAACTCGGCATCACCACTTTATGCCTCCTTGTAGCTATATTGTGCTGATGCGTCCACTGTTGCATGTCCTTATGCCAAGTTTTTGTTGTTGTTAATGTAAGGGCGCATGTAAAATGAAGCGATCACACTGTTGCCTTAAGGACATGTCTAACCAGTGTTATTGTTAATCTAATGCCTCCAGTGATATTGTAAGTGCATCTAGTGCCCCTTAGTGATTTTGGTGTATTGAAGACTTATAGGTTAAGGGACTAATGTGTTTATGAGTGTACACAGGTCTATAAGTCTATGAGGAGTCTGATATTTACAGAGAAAGTCGACCCCTAAAAATGAAGTTCTTCGACTGAAGACTTTGGATTTCTGAAGACCTTGAAAGTGAAGAAATTGGTGTGACCTTGAAGACTTGGTATTCATTTGAGGAACATGAAGCGTGAAGACTTTTGTTTTTGTTGTTCATTTTTTCCTTCTTGAGTCATAGAAAACATCGTACTGTTAAAGGGGGTCGAGGAAATAGTAAGGAAAAATTTCCATGTAATGCTCAACTCAAAATCCTACACCTAGCAATCCCTTCGAGTGAAGCCATTGGAAATCTCATACAGTTCAGTCATATTCTTCAGTGACAGAGACGAAGTTCTTCTGGTCTTTGAGGAATTTGTTCTGACTGAGGAGTTAGGAGTTCGCCAGTGCGGATTGCCTAAATAGTGAGGAACATTATAGCCCTGAGGAATTTGATACTCAAATTTCCAACCGTTGCTGTGCTACGCGCCAGCTGTCCCAAAATATCTACCCACCTAATGGTCATATTATTGAAGGGCATTTATGTCTTATCATGTCGGGCTGCTCCCTAGGCTATAAATAGCCGCCCCCCTACAACCACTAGTTGGTTGGCTGCTCCGAGAGAAACTGACACGTGTCATTTGAGAGCATCCCATCCTCCGAGGACTTTGAGCAAAAATCATCGAGTGAAGAAAACCCAAACCCAAACACCTACAAACCCAAAGTGATTGAGCATCACTGAAGAGATTGATCCTGCGTGGATCCGATGCTTGTTAACTTTGAAGATTGTGCTTCTTCCAGACGGTTAGGGGTCATGGTCTAGAGCATCCAAGAGGAATTGTGGATCACCGAGTGACCAAGTTTGTGAAGGTTCGGAAGTCACCTGAAGACTTACCACGAGTGATCGGGCGAGGTCTGTGTGACCTTAGCTCAAGGAGAATTTGGTGAGGACTGTTGTGTCCTCAGGTTTAAATACCTAGCCGCTCCAACCAGACGTACAACTGAGACAATAGTTGGAACTGGTCTACCAAATCATTGTCTTCAACAAGCTTACTGGTTCTATTTCCTCAACTCTTTCATTTCCTCATATCTGCGTTTGAAGACTTTGAATGAAGCTCTCTCAATTTCCTCAGTTCAATTTCTCTAGTCTGTTTGTCTTCATCCTGTGTTATCCTGTGTTTACGCTTTCTGTACTCTGTGTCTGTCTTCATTTCATCATGATGACCATGCTTGTGTTCTGTTATGTTTACTTCTGAGTACTTATTCCTCTGCAAGTAGTTCTTCGTTAAGGAATTTCCTCACCCGCAAATTCCTCAGTGAAGAATTCATAAAAATCGCCTATTCACCCCCCTCTAGTCGATATAACGCACTTTCAATTGGTATCAGAGCGAGGTACTCCCTTGTTCTGTGTGATTTTGGTTTAACTGCCTGGAGTTTTAGTTATGTCGACCGCAGGTATGATCAAGGTCTCTGCCGGGTGTCCTACCTTCGATGGGACGGACTAACCCTACTGGAAGAATAAGATGCGAATGCATCTTGAGGCAATTGATAACGATCTCTGGTATGTTGTGGAAAATGGTGTTCCCTCAGTCACACCTTCTCTGAATGTTGCTGATGTGAAGAGATTCAAGCAACTCGATTCTCAAGCGAAGAACATCATTTGTGTCCATCTGAGCAAAGGACAGTATGGAAGAGTGGGTGCTTTGGAAACTCCTAAGCTTATCTGGGATAGGTTGTCCAAAGTCAATGAAGGAGTCTCAACACAGCGTGACTCTCGAGTTGATGTTCTTCGCAATCTCTTCAACCGCTTCAAAAGACTCGACAATGAAAATGTTCAACAAACCTTCGATCGCCTCACTGACATCTCAAATGAGCTTCAAGCACTTGGTGCCACTGACATCATCGACCATGAGGTGGTGAAGAAATTGCTGAGATCGCTTGATTCCTCATTTGATACTCTGGCATTGATGATACAAGAATGTGCTGATTACAAGTCACTTGATCCCGCTGATATCCTCGAGAGGATAAATACTCATGAGTTCCAGCTTGCTGAGAAGAGAGATCTCTATGGTTCGAGCTATGGCAGATCATGTGCCCTGAAGGCCAAGGTCGTCTCTGAATCTGAAGGTGAATATTCTGGTAGTAGCCTTGGTGATCCTGAAGAAATTAGCCAGGAGCTAGCACTGCCCGTGAAGAAATTCCAAAGGTTCTCAAGACGTGGTCGCTTTGGAAAATTCTCAAGGAGCAATGATTCCTCATCCAGTGACTACAAGAAGAGGCTATGCCACAAATGCAAGAAGCCTGGTCACTACATTCAAGATTGTCCTCAGTGGGAAAAGGAATCAAAGAAGAAGAAATACAAGGATTACAGTTCTGATGACGCGAAGAAGAAGAAGAAGAAATCGTCAAAATCTTCATCATCAAAATCCTCGAAGTCTTCATCTCACAAGAAGAGCAGCTCCAAGAAGGCTCGGACATTCATTGGCAATGAAATGGAGTCTGAGGCTGAATTTGAGGAACATGAGGAAGAGGCGGCATCTGAGGAGTCCGAGTCTGGTGTGGCGAGTCTAGCTCTAGCTACTGCATTCGTCAGCAAGTCTATCTTCAACTCTGAAGAAAATGGCTTCACCAACAAGGCTGATGAAGGCAATGATGACTACGCTCCCACCTATTGCTTCATGGCAAAGGGTGCCAAGGTACTGAAATATACCTCCTCCGAATCAAGTGAGAATGAATCGATGAAAACCTCAAGCCCAGCTACTCTAAACTTGCTAAGATTGCTGTGAAACAACAAAAGGCTTTTGAAAAGGTTCAAAACATGCTAGACAAAAGTGATGATATGTTGGGTGATGAAATGGATCGCACTAAAACCTTGACTGAAAATCTTCAGAGACTTCAGTCTAGGTTTGACAATCTTCAAGGTCATCATAACACTCTCTTATCTGATCATGAGAAACTTTCTTATGAAATTTTTCAAAGAAAGCAAGATCTTGAGAAGCTAAGAGTGATTTATGAAGATCTTCGGAAGGAGCGCGATTCATTACTTGCTCAACAACTCAGCGCTTCTGAGGAAGAATTTGTTCCTCCATGATTGAAACGCATTGAATGTGAATCTACTAATTCTTCACCTGAATGTTGAAATGCTTCTAATGCTACAAATTCTTCAACTGTCTCTGTTATCACTAGTTCCTCATCTGAGGACATTGCTAGTATCTCTGATGATGTAGGGCTGAAGGAATTGTACATGACATGCATGTACAAAGGCCTCAAAGGGCATCAGACTCTTTGTGATGTGCTTAAAAAGCATATCCTCAATAGGAACCCTAGGAAAGAGGGTATTGCCTTTGAGAGGAAACTAAATGCTGACTTTGAAGGCAAGGCTAACAATGAAATCGCCCAAACATCTCCAGTGGAATATATTACAGATGAAGACTGGATAACCCTCGTTAAACACTGGTCTGATCCAAAGTATCAGGTAGGCTATATGTATTTGATCGCACCACATATTGAACTTGTATTTATGTATGTGCCTTACAAGTGTATCTTCTTCTAGGCTAACTGTTTGAAGAACAAAACCAATCGATCTAAAGTGAAATTCCAACAGACAACAGGATCTCGTAGCTATATTGCACACTACGAGGCTTTTGTAAATAGCTGCTACTTCCTTCTTCTTTTTTGTGCCATATTATCGGATCTATATTTACTTGTTCCAAATACAGAGGAAAGCCCGTGCGGACCAAAAAGAACCTGAACCGAATGTAGTGCAAATCTTCAAGGATTGCCACACCAGCAAGATGAAGGGCATGAGCACACCAGTTCAAGCCATTGTTGTAAGTCCTTACTCCTTCTGCCTTGAACTGATTGGTACTATGATGTGTTCATTTAACTACTTGGTTTGCAGCCAATGTCAGTTACTCTGTTCACTTTTATACACAGTTGTCTTAATGCATCATTTCACCTTACATGGTTTAAAAGAGATGAAGGATATTATTTTGGTCTTGATCTGTAATCTAGTTGTTATGTTCACGTGCGCACACAATGATAAAATAGGCTGTTTGCTTCTGTTTTCCCATGATATGAATGATGTCATACTATGTTCATCCTACTTTAAACCATGTCTCTTTATCCTTAGATGTCAACGAATGTGAGGAAATAGACAATACAGTAGGCATGCTACATGGACATATGTTCTGAAAGTGATTTTATTATGTAGTTGGCACTACAATACATGCTAATGTATTACAGTAGTTCACCAAAATAAGTTATGTATAAACGTTTAACCTACTTTTTTTTGTCTCATTAGTAACTTATCCGGTACACTAATCTACAAGTTCAAACTTTCAGGAAGCTATGGAACAAATGATTGAACAGCCACAACCACCTGAAGGTGACGAGGCTACTACAGGCACAATGTCACCTCTTGCTGCAGTGCATCAGTATCTCTCCACTAACAGTGCAAAAAGCACCTTCCTGCATAATTCTAGGTTGGTTGTCAAGGTAACCTCGTCCAAATCGCCTACTGAACAAAATCTTCCTGCTAGAGAGTGATATATCTATGCTCCAAACACAAGTCCAATCCCTAATGGACGTTGTTTTAGAAACAAGAATAGTGGTGGAGAAATGTCGTCAAGATATGAATGGTTTTCAAACCAGACTATCAGACATTCGCTTCGTTGTTCAAGAGCAATGGTGGAAAAAAGGTGGAGATCGTGCTGCTCCATCAGATTCTACAGCCTGAAACATTAGCATTCAGGTCAAATGATTTGTGCTTCTATACATCTGATGGTGCTTTTATGTGGAAGGACTGTAAACTTTATGCCAACAGGCCTTTTGTTGTATGGTTGGAATTTATTTTGTTGTGATACAACATTTATGATGCTGCCCCAGGCTGCAGTAATTACGACGCTATTTTTGTATAGTGTAGGTTTATCTTAGAAATGTATTCAGCCGAAAGCTTCGTAGGAGCCCAACATGCCAACATTCGTCGGGCCCATTCCAATTGGGCTAAAATCGATTACGGGTCGAATTTGACATGTAGCCCACTAAAAATATCTGGGCCTAAATCAGCATAAGCTTTCATATTTTCTGGTAGGCATGTGCCCATAGTGGGCCTTTAATAGGCCTCAACATAATTTGGGCCCTCAGTAAAATAGGCCGTTCTACAGTGTAAATATCTCGAGCCCACAAAAACATGGGCCTTTAATAGACCGAAAGTGAGATTGGGCCTGATTGTGCCAAATAACCTTTGGACTTAGCAGGCCGAAATGGTGGCCCATTTACGACGCGGATCTTTGATAGGCCGAAATTCGGACGGGCCGTAAATGCGCCGACCTAATACACGGGCCTTTAACAGGCCGGAACTTCAATCGGGCTAGATTATCGTCATTTTTATATGGGTCGTTAATGGGCCTGATATGACGTTGGGCCACATATGGCCCATGGTTTACGTCCGGCGTTAACAGGCCGAAAATGACAACAGGAAGAAAGTGGCCCAAATCTATAGTGGGCCTCTAACAGGCCGAATGTCAGACATGGCCAAATATGACCCAAATCCTTCACGATCATTTATGGGCCGAAAGTTTTGATGGCCTGTAAATGGGCCCAAATGAAGCCGGACCTTCAACAGGCCGGAAATACACCGGGCCGTGATTTGGCCCAATTACTTAGCGGACTGTTAACGGGCCAGAAGTGACCATGGGCCGCGTTGATGGCAAGTATAGGACAGGCCGTTGACGGGCCGATTTGACAGAGAATGTTGGGCCTTTAGCTGGGCCGGCCCATTATGGTCTGCAGAATCTTGTGGGCCTTTAGCTGGGCCGGCCCATTGTGGTCCACAAAATCTTGTGGGCCTTTAGCTGGGCCGGCCCATTATGGTCTGCAATATCTTGTGGGCCTTTAGCTGGGCCGGCCCATTATGGTCTGCTAAATTTTGTGGGCCTTTAGCTGGGCCGGCCCATTATGGTCCGCTAAATCTTATGGGCCTTCGGTTGGGCCGGCCCATTTAAACTTTGTGGGCCACTGTTGGGCCGGTCCACGTGTCAACATATCATAGGCCCATCTCGACCGTTGGATGAGTGACACCTGTGCCGCGAGTCGACGAGTGGATCCGTCGACCAATGAGAATTTTACACGTGGAAAATCGGCATTGGTCGTGGTACATTAACGGGTTATCGGATCCAAAATCTGACCCGATATCTTAATGGCGTTCCGTTACGGTGGATGCCACGTGTCGGTCACCCTTGACGAAAGCACTTCTGTGACGCGGGATTTATCGAAGTGGACACTTCCATGATGATAATTTTGGTAATGTCATGGAACACTTCTACAACAGCACAGGTATGACTATCTTGATTCTGTCATAAATTTGTCATGGATGTACATGCATGACAAAAAACGCGACCTACTATGACAAACACGTATCATCACGGAAGTGTATTTTTTTGTAGACGTGCTCAAACGTCTGAAGAATTTGCTGGAGACCTCAAAATTGCCTGATAGGACATAGGCTAATCATGAAGAAATGAACTCTCATTTCTCACGTCCTCTTACTACTTTATCTGTTGTATTACTTGATGAAATTGATCTGATGAATTGTGATGTCATATTCTTCACTGATGAAGTATATGAGTTCGTAAGCTGCACTAATTCATCTGCAGGATGATCAACCCAAAGCCACTGAGTTGGTCCTCGATAGTGGATGTACAAATCACATGATAGGTGACAATAATCTATTAATGGATGCTCCCGTATCTCTATCGCATCTGAAGCATATCATCTTTGCTGACAAAGGCAAAAGTCAGGTATTGGGTCTAGGTAAGGTTGCGATCTCAAAGGATCGACACATGGACAAAGTCATGCTTGTCGAGTCCTTAGGATACAACCTCATGTATGTCTCAATGCTTTGCGATCTTGATATGGTTGTTGTATTTGGCAAGTATCGTTGTGTTGTGATCATGGAAGCTGACAATTCCAAAGTCTTCAAAGGCTTTAGGAGAGGAGACTTGTATATTGTTGATTTCTCTACAGGACCACAACCAGCCGTGTGCCTACTTGCAAAAGCTTCAAAAGGTTGGCTATGGCATTGACGACTTGGTCATGCAGGCATGAGGAATTTGCACACGCTTGCGAAGAAGAAGCATGTCATTGGCATTGAGAATGTCAAATTCCTCAAGGATCACTTATGCGGAGCCTGTGAAGCTGGAAAGATGACAAAGGCTAAGCATTCAGCGAAGACTATCATGACTACTACTCGACCATTTGAAATGCTTCACATGGATCTCTTCGGTCCTAACCATTATTCTGCAGTTTCAAATGATGCATCTCAATATGGCTTTAGTATTGTTGATGATTACTCTCGATACACATGGGTACACATTGTTACTTACAAACATGAAGTGCAGGAAGTCTTCAAACAATTTTCCTCGAGGGCTTCAACCAACTTTGGTGTGAAGATCAAGCACATCAAAGTGACAATGGAACTGAGTTCAAGAATTCTGGTCTTGATGACTATCTTGATGAACTTGGTATTACTCATGAGTTATCTGCTCCTTATACTCCTCAGCAGAATGGCGTCGTGGAGCACAAGAACAAGACTCTTGCTGAGATGGCTCGCACTATGCTTGATGAATACAAAAGCATATAAATGGTTTACGGATTGATGCAATTGATACTGCGTGCCACATCATCAACAAAGTATAACTTCACAAATTCTTCAAGAAGACTGCCTATGAACTCCTCACTGACAAGAAACCCAATGTGAGTTATTTCAAAGTCTTCGGTGCTAAATGTCGGATTAGAGATCCTCATCACAACTCAAAATTTGCACCGAAAGCACATGAATGTTTTATGCTTGGTTACGGAAAGGACTGGCACACCTACAGAGTCTTCAAGAACGTTCTTCACAAGGTTGTTGAAACTGTAGATGTGCGGTTCGATGAAACTAATGGCTCGCAAAGAGAGCACCTACCTTCTGTGATAGATGAACCAACACCTGAGGAAACTATCAAGTTCAAGGCTGCTGAGGATGATATTCCTACCAAAGAATCTACTAAAGAATTCATTCCAGAACGTGAAGAACGTCCAGCTAATGCACCTGAAGAAAATGCTGAAGAAAATGGTGCTGAAGAAAATGCTGATCAAATTCCTCGACGACAACCAGCTCATCCTCGCGTTGCAATAGAAGTGCAAGTTGGAAAGATCGTCGATGACATTGAAGCACCAGGTCCTCTCAAACGCTCAAGAGCTTCACATTTATCTAACTTTTTTGGGCACTATGCTTTTGTCTTTATTACAGAGCCCACTAAGGTAGATGAAGCATTTATGGAGCCTGTGTGGATTCAAGCTATGCAAGAAGAATTACATCAATTCGAGCTCAACAACGTCTGGGAACTGGTCAAACATCCAGATCTTCACAAGCACAATATCATTGGCACAAACTGGATCTACCGCAACAAGCAAGATGAAAATGGCCTTGTGGTGAGGAATAAGGCACGGCTTGTAGCTCAAGGCTACACACAGGTTGAAGGAATTGATTTCGATGAAACTTTTGCACCTGTTGCTAGACTTGAGGCTATTCGCATATTACTTGCTTATGCTAACCATCATGATATCACTTTATATCAAATAGATGTGAAAAGTGCATTCCTCAATGGTAAGCTTGATGAAGAAGTATATGTTGCTCAACCCCCAGGTTTTGAAGATCCAAAGAATCCTGACAAAGTCTTCAGACTCAATAAGGCCCTCTATGGCCTCAAGCAGGCCCCTCGGGCGTGGTATGATACTTTGAAGGAATTCCTCATGAAGAAAGGCTTCAAACCCGGTTCACTCTATCCTACTCTTTTCACTAAATCTTATGATGGTGAACTGTTTGTGTGCCAAATCTATGTTGATGATATTATCTTTGGCTGTACTGACCAACGTTATTGTGATGAATTTTCCTATATGATGAGTGAAGAATATCAAATGTCTATGATGGGAGAATTGAAATTCTTCTTAGGTCTTCAAATTCGTCAACAACGCAATGGCATATTCATATCTCAGGAGAAATACCTCAAGAATGTACTGAGGAAATTCGGCATGCAAGACTGCAAAGGCGTCAATCCAATGCCCACAAATGGCCATCTGTGCACTGATGAAAATGGTATTGACTTCGATCATAAGGAATACCGCTCCATGATTGGTTCTTTATTGTACTTATGTGCATCTAGGCCAGATATAATGCTTAGTGTTTGCATGTGTGCCCGATTATAAGCTACACCGAAGGAATCACACCATAAGGCTGTGAAACATATTCTTCGATATCTAGCTCACACACCAACACTTGGATTATGGTACCTCTCGGTGTCAAAACCGGCGGATCACGGGTAGGGGGTCCCGAACTGTGTGTCTAGGCGGATGGTAACAGGAGACAAGGGACACGATGTTTTTACCCAGGTTCGGGCCCTCTCGATGGAGGTAATACCCTACTCCTGCTTGATTAATATTGATAATATGGGTAGTACAAGAGTAGATCTACCACGAGATCAAGGAGGCTAAACCCTAGAAGCTAGCCTATGGTATGATTGTTGTATGCGTCCCCACGGACTAAAACCCTCCAGTTTATATAGACACCGGATAGGTTAGGGTTACCAGTAGTCGGTTACAATGGTAGGAGATCTACATATCCGTATCGCCAAGCTTGCCTTCCACGCCAAGGAAAGTCCCATCCGGACACGGGACGAAGTCTTCAATCTTGTATCTTCATAGTCTTGGAGTCCGCCGTGATGATAGTTCGGCTATCCGGACACCTCCAAGTCCAGGACTCCCTCAGTAGCCCCTGAACCAGGCTTCAATGACGACGAGTCCGGCGCGCATATTGTCTTCGGCATTGCAAGGCGGGTTCCTCTTCTGAATACTTCATAGAAGGTTTTGAACACCAGGACGATGTCCGCTCTGCAAAACAAGTTCCACATACCACCGTAGAGAGAATAACTTTTGCATGATCTGTTGGCGTATTCCGCGGCGTGACATCACACCACGGCCAGGCCTTTATATGAATCGTTTTTACCGTTCCACCTTAAGCGTTGAGCGAGGCGGTTTCCTTGGCACGTCTTATCAAAGCATAGATCATGCCCCCTTATTCCGGGATTCTCATCAATACGGACGTGGGTAACCCATCCGCGCCATTGATTATGGTGCTTGGGAGATAAGCGAGTTTTACCAGGCTGGTGGGGGATGCATAGCTTCGTCCGTCCATATAAGGGGATAAGGATCCACCTTTTCACCTACGCCTTCTTCCTCCTTTGCTCATCCATTTTCGCGCACTCGAGCTCCAGCGCCCAAGTCCGCACATCCCACCTCAACCTTCTCCAACCATGTCCGGAGCGGGAGGCAGGTGGATGGCCTCCTCCGTCACGGAGGGGCACATCACAAAGCTGCGGGAGGCCGGATACTTATCCAGCAACATCGCGCACAGGCTGCCCGACGCGGGGCAGCTCATTCCAACCCCAGGCCCCATGAGAGGGTGGTGTTTCTCCCCAATTCCTCCGCAGACTAGGTTTTGCACTTAGCCCATTTGTGCAGGGGCTCATGTTCTACTATGGCACAGACTTCCACGACCTGGCCCCGAATTTCATCCTCAACATCTCGGCGTTCATCGTGGTGTGCGAAACCTTCCTGCATCCAGCCCCACTTGACTTATGGCTGAAGATCTTCAATGTCGAGCCGAAGGTAGTGGGGCGGCCGTTAAAAGCGCTTGATCTTGAGGCGCCATGGTTGGCAAGATGGCCAAAGTCCTATGGCTCGAGGGCTCCTTCGTGGAGACAATAAAGGGGTGGCAATCGGGGTGGTTCTATATCACCGAGCCGTGCGACTTCAAATGGGCGGCGGCCCCCGAATTTAGATCTGGCTTCCCCACACGGCTCTCGTCATGGAAAGAGACGGCCCTAACGTGGGGGAATTTGGACGAGCTATCCGGACTCCAAACATGCGTCCGAAACCTGGTGGACAAGAATCTCAGACTTGTCAACGTAATCCAGGTGATGCTCATCCGCCGGATTCTTCCATGCCAACAACGGGCCTTCAAATTGTGGGAGTTCGATCCGACACAGCACCCAACTCTGACAAGGCTCTTCGACACTACGTACGAAGATGCCTGGAAGTTGCTGTTCAAGGGCGCCGAGGCTCCCACATCCGCTACCGAAGATCGCGGATTCAGCTCGCAGCGTCAAGCCAGCGAGGTGAGTTATTTTACCCTTTATGGGACTCTTTTTCATAGTTTGACTCTATGTGGGATCTAAAACTCCCTAACCTTTAACAGGACTGGCTGAAGACGTCCGGACAGGTTAACTGTCCGGCTCCTTTGCCAGAAGACCCAGCAGACGCCCGATTGACGGGGCTGCTGGCTCCGGTACCTCATGTGGTCTTTGGAGAAGAAAGCCAAGAAGGAGGCAGCAGGAACTCGAAGGAGCTCCCGGCCTTTGGTCTTGTCGGTCTGAGCGAGAATCTTCTCCACGAGAACGAGGAGGAGGAAAAAGCCTCTCCCTAAGCGGGGAGGAGAGGAAAAAAGGCTGCCCCAAGCTGGGGAGGCCGGAGGGTCCAAGAAGGGAAGAACCCTTCCTCCGGACTTCTCCACCAACGTCGACAACGACGAGGAGGATTGGCCAACAAGGGCCAAGCCCCTGGCGAGATCGTAAGTGTCCAGATACCCATGGCTTTTTTATTGCATAGTGTTCTCTAATGCCAAACAATTATGCAGCCCGCCCAAGGGCGAGTTTGCCGCTTCGTCGAGCGGGTCCCTGAGTTCGTCGGAAATGGAGATTACTTCACTTCCGGCCGCCTCATCGCTTCACGCTGCGGACGACGCCGAGGTGGGGCCCCAAGGGGGCCTGGTCAAGAGGAGGTGGCGCAGGAGGCACCGCAAGGTGACCTCCCGGACTCCAGGCGCGTGGGGGGCGAGACCCCCAGGGGCTCTAAGCCCGACCCTTGTCCGGACTCCATAACGGAACCTTCAGCGGCTCCGAAGTCCGGCAAGTGGCCCCTTCGTAAGAAGGGTAAGACGCCGGTGTCCTACGTCCAACCGGAGGCACCGGATAACATACTGGAGGCGCTTAACAGCGCCTCCATCGAGGAGGAGCACCGCACTGTTATGAGTGCGGTGATCCGACGATTCGATCCGCCAAGCGGGCTGTCCGAAGCCTGTACCAGCCTTCTAACAAGCTTTGAGGTGAGTTTAGAATATGTAAAAATATTACCGCATAGACAGTAGCCCCTAATGCTTAGTTCGGTGTTCGGAAAGAAAAGCCGGACTAAGGATCTAAAAAGATAGACGCAGGAGTCTAACATAAGTATGTCAATATGGGAATGCAAAGGCTGCTGTTGACCTCTGCCGCCTTGATTGCGGAGGTCAATGTATTGAAGCGAGCCTCGGCGGTCGAGAACGAGCTCGGCCTTGCCAAGAAGCAGCTCGAGGACAAGGAAGGTAAGTAATACCTTATTAAAGAAATACCTTATAGAAAGGTTTGATTTGCGAAAAATAACAGGAATAACATGGATGCTGCAGGGGCCACGAGCGAGGTGGCGACCACAGAAGGAAGCGGTGTCCGTGGCCGAGAGCAAAGCGGCCATGGGCGCACCGAGCGAGAGAAGGGGAGGCGCAGCTGGCGGAGGTGCGGCAAGAGCTCGAGGCTCTCGTGGAAAAACACGAGGGTTTGGAGCGTGACTCGAAGACCCGAGAGTCTGAGCTTGCCTCGGCTCTTGAGAGTGCCAAAGCTGCTAAGGCCGAGGCCCAAAAAGCCCTCCAAGAAATTGAATCATTAAAGAAGATAGCGGCGGGTAAGGTATTCTTGATGCAAAGCAAGCATGTGAAAGTGAATTACCTATTACTTACTCGGATTCGGAGCTCTCCAGGAGCATTCGCAGATCTGCCCCCGTAGTGTGTCTGATGCTGCCGCATTCTACCGCGCCAAGGAGGGAGCTCAGCGGAGAAGGTGTTACGGTCTCAATATCTTTGAGTCCGGACATCCGGTGCCCCTAAGCGACCAGCTGAAGCAGCTAGTCGAGCTCCACAAGGTCGCCCGAACAGGCCATGAAGGGCCTCATAGTTGGTTGTGGCCATTGGAAGCCATGCACAGGAGCTACTTTGGGCTAGTCTGGCGGTGGTGGGCCTTTGTCCACGGATTGAAGTCATCAAAGCGCTCCGTCTGCATTGAAGGTGTCCGTCGGGCCCTTGCCCGTACTAAAGTGCTGCTGAGGGCAAGCTGGATGCGGAGAAGCTTGTGACGGACGGGCCACCGAAGAAGGGCAAGGAGCATCATGACGCCCAAAATGTACTATGAGGGCCTCTGAAGGGTGCCCCTTGAATAAGCGGATGAGTGCTCCAAAGATGTAATTTTTGAATAGACTCGCATTTGTTATCCTGTACGCTGAAAACATGTTCATATGCGCTAAGCAACTCTTGTTAATTTAAAATATTACCTTTCGTGCGGCCGTTTATGAAATTTGAGAGATGGCAAGTCGTTGGCTTCAGCCCCCATGCCACGAGTGCTGGGGTGTTCGGGATAAACTTGAGCACTCTTGTTCCCATTCTTGGGTCCATCTAGGGAGGCGCTCAATGCAACGAACAAGGCAAACGGACTTATAATTCTTGAGCACTCTCACTTAGCCATAGAATTCTATAATTTTAAATTTCGGCGAAGCCCCTAGTATTCGGAAGACCGAGTTCGGGGCGCTATCCACGCCTTGGCCGGACAATTCCGGTTCCTCGCTCTAAGCGGCATAAGTCTTTAGGGACCCGAAAAAACCTCTCTAACAGCGACCGGCTCTCGCCCTATCATGATGGTCAGTTTTAGCTTTCTCCACTGAGGTGCTCAACCCAGCTCAACCGGGGCGCAATCGCAGTGGTTCTCCTTGTGCTACCTTAGCCGATATAACGGAACATAAGGTACCAAAACATAGGAGCCGGCCAAACCCAACTATTGGCCCAAGACATGATTCGGAGCCGATGCATATAATGCTATAAGTTCGGGGTGCCGCACTTATGAAAGTGTTCGGACTTATCACACCATACTTTTGGGGTACTTGAGCCCCTGGTGTATTGGCCGTACCAAAGTGTCTGGTGCAACATGTCATGAAATGAACATATATATAGATAAAGAAAGGAGTGCAATAATAGGCAAAAGCTATGTATTGCTTATTCAAAAATCTTGCAATGAAGGCGTAGCGATACAAATAGTCACGATAAGCAAGGGATGGGACTATCTAACATGTCCCCCTCCAGGGGTAAGCTGCGGGATGGTATGTAAAACAGGTATAATGCTCGTAATAGAGACCACCTGAACACTCGACGTGGCTTTCTGCTTCCCTGGCTGTTGCATCGTGAGTTCGGCGATTCTAGTGCCGGACAGGATTTCTGGAAAACGGAGTCCTGAAAGTAAAAAGAAGGAAGAAAAAAGAAAAAAGAAAAAGAATGACACAATCAGGAGCCCCTGGTGCGGTTGAGCCGCATTCCGGGCGTGCCGTGGTCGTGCCCCTCCCCTTATGCCCATGGTATCTCCAGAGCGTAGTTATGTACGCGTAGTACTGGCTTCGCAATTTCACGAGGGCTGGGGTTGGGGCGGATTGCTTCTGGCGATGCTTGAATCGTGCCAGAGGTCTTGTTGTAGGTTACTCGGTCGCGCTTGGATGTTGTCCGGACGCTTAGTGGCCGGACTCGAGAATTGCTGTGAGAGGCTGCTTTGCACCTCCGCCGCGAGGGCCGCCGTGTGCTCCTCCGTTCGGAGAGAGCGTTTGGTGTTTCCATTGACCGTGATTACTCCTCGAGAGCCTGTCATCTTGAGCTTGAGGTATGCGTAGTGCGGCACCGCATTGAACTTTGCAAATGCGGTTCGTCCGAGCAGTGCATGATAGCCGTTGCGGAATGGGACGATGTCGAAGATTAACTCTTCGCTTCGGAAGTTATCCGGGGATCCGAAGACCACTTCGAGTGTAACTTAGCATGTACAATTGGCCTCTACACCCGGTATGACGCCTTTAAAGGTTGTCTTTGTAGGTTTAATCCTTGAGGGGTCTATGCCCATTTTGCACACTGTATCCTGATAAAGCAGGTTCAGGCTGCTACCGCCGTCCATCAGGACTCTGGTGAGGTGAAATCCGTCAATAATTGGGTCAAGGACCAATGCGGCGAAACCGCCGTGACGGATGCTAGTGGGGTGGTCCCTCCGATCGAAGGTGATCGGGCAGGAAGACCATGGGTTGAACTTCGAGGCGACTGGCTCCATCCCATATACGTCCCTTAGTGCGCGCTTCCGCTCCCTTTTGGGTATGTGGGTTGCGTATATCATGTTCACCGTCCGCACTTGTGTGGGAAAGCCCTTCTGTCCCCTATTGTTCGTGGCGGGGCTCTTCCTCGTCATCGCTATGCAGCCCCTTGTCATTGAGTTCGCACTTAACTTGCCTCCTTGCTTGAACACCCAACAATCCCTGTTGGTGTGATTGGCTGGTTTTCGGGGTGCCATGTATCCGCACAAGCGATCGAGTATTCGGTCCAAGTTGGGACGGGCCTGGGTATTTCTTTTGAATGGCTTCTTCCATGACCGGGTTTAGAGCCTCTGAATCCGGCATTGACGGCCGTATCTTCAGCATTATCGCCGTTAATGCGGCGCTTGTTCTTGTTGCGACGCGACCTGCCATTGCTGTCCTTGGTATCCGAACTATCAGGGTGTTTGGCCAAGTTGTTGCTTTGAGCTAGCCAGCTGTCCTCTCCCGCACAAAAGCGGGTCATGAGTGTTGTGAGGGCTTCCATGGATTTCGGCTTTCCCTGTCCTAGGTGCCGGGCAAGCCATTCGTCGTGGATGTTATGTTTGAACGCTGCAAGGGCCGCTGCATCCGGACAGTCAACGATTTGATTTTTCTTTGTTAGGAACCGTGTCCAGAATTGTCTGGCTGATTCTTACAGCTCTTGAATTATATGGCTGAGGTCATCAGCCCGGTGGTCGCACATATGTTCCTTGGAAGTTATCAAGGAATGCGGCTTCGTGTCCTCCCAACAACCAATTGATTCTGGCGGCAAGCTGTTGAGCCAATGCCGAGCTGGTCCTTTAAGCTTGAGTGGGAGGTATTTGATGGCATGTAGATCGTCACCGCGCGCCATGTGGATATGGAGGAGATAGTCCTCGATCCAGACCGCAGGATTTGTGGTACCATCATACGATTCGATGTTTACGGGTTTGAAGCCCTCGGGGATTTGATGATCCATTACTTCATCTGTGAAGCATAGTGGGTGTCTTGGCGCCTCAGATTGGGCTATATCACGGCGTAGCTCATATGAGCTTTGTCTCTTGTTCGGTCCGGCGGGTTTCTTTGTATCCGGCGTGGCGGTAATCATCCCGAGTCGTTACGCCCACGCGATCCATAGATCGATCTTGTATGTTTTGCCTTATCCTCCAATATATCTCGCAAGTCCGCGCGTTTTCCGTGCCTTGGTACTTTTTGAGCGGCGTCCGGGTGTGGCTTGAGCGGAGGGCCGAGAGGCTTCTCTATCGCGCCACGGGTGGCCGGTCTGCCATGTCGTCTTGTTGGTGACTTGGGTGCTTCCTCCTCTGATCGAGGCAACGGCCTGCGTTTGGGGTAGCTTTTGAAGGGGCGTTTGAGTTCATACTCTTCGGCTGCAAGGACTTCAGTCCATCTGTCAGCTAGCAGGTCTTGGTCAGCTCTAAGTTGTTGCTGCTTTTTCTTGAGGCTGCTTGTCGTGGCTATAAGCCTGCGTTTGAAACGCTCCTGTTCGGCGGGATCCTCAGGCACGATAAATTCGTCGTCGTCGAGGCTTGCCTCATCTTCGGAGGGAGGCGCATAATTATCGTCCTCGACCTCTCTTTTTGCCGCACTATCGTGCGGACTTGCTTCTCCCTCCGTCTGCGCTGAGTCCTGCTGGAGGGGGTTGTCTTCGGCACTGTCCGTGGTGTTATTATCTCCCGTGTCGGAATCACCGTTTTTGCTGTGGCGGGATTTAGAGCGGCGCCGCTAACGTCGGCGCTTCGGTTGCTTCTTGGAGGGGTCATCCTCCGTTGTTCCATCGTCGTTCACATCTTTTGGGATGTCCACCATGTATATATCGTATGACGAGGTGGCCTTCCAGTGCCCTGTAGGCGTTGGGTCTTGGTCGTCTCCGGCATCGTCGTCCATACCGTCGATGTCTTCGGAGTCGAAGTCGAGCATGTCGATTAAATCATTGATAGTGGCTACAAAGTGGGTGGTGGATGGGCGTTGAATTTCTTCGTCATCCGTATCCCAACCTTCCTGTCCGTAGTCCGGCCAGGGCTCTCCGGATAAAGAGAGAGACTTTAGTGAATTCAGGATGTCGCAAAAGGGCGAGTCTTGAAAGATGTCCATGGCAGTGAACTCCATGACCGGCGCCCAATCGGATTCGATTGGCGGGCGCGGAGGGTTGGTCCGGAGAGGAGTCCGGCACCACAGAGTCAAGGTCTTCGCAGCGACAGGGATGGAGTTGGCTCAATCGCCGTGAGATCGTAGCCCCTGAGGCGGCGTCCAACCACTCGTCCTCGATCGGGGAATCCGGCTCCGGATTAAGGGTCGGAGCGGATGCTGGTGCGGCCTCCAGGGCACTGTTCGGCTGCAGAGCTAGATCATACCCATCGAGACAGTGCGGCACGCTCGGCTGTGGCTCGAATCCGTCGAAGATCAAGTCTCCGCGGATATCGGCCGTATAGTTCAAACTTCCAAATCTGACCTGATGGCCAGGGGCGTAGCTTTTGATCTGCTCCAGATGGCCAAGAGAATTGGCCCACAGTGCGAAGCCGCCCGAATCTGAAGATCTGTCCGGGAGAAAAGTCTCACCCTGGACCGCGTCATTGTTGATGATCGAAGGAGCCATTGGGCCTATCGGTGGCGACACGGAGGAACTCTCAATGAAAGCACCAATGTCGGTGTCAAAACCGGCGGATCTCGGTAGGGGTCTCGAAGCTGTGCGTCTAGGCGGATGGTAACAGGAGACAAGGGACACGATGTTTTTACCCAGGTTGGGCCCTCTCGATGGAGGTAAGACCCTACTCCTGCTTGATTAATATTGATAATATGGGTAGTACAAGAGTAGATCTACCACGAGATCAAGGAGGCTAAACCCTAGAAGCTAGCCTATGGTATGATTGTTGTTTGTCATATGGACTAAAACCCTCCGGTTTATATAGACACCGGATAGGTTAGGGTTACACAGAGTCGGTTACAACGGTAGGAGATCTACATATCCGTATCGCCAAGCTTGCCTTCCACGCCAAGGAAAGTCCCATCCGGACACGTGAATGAAGTCTTCAATCTTGTATCTTCATAGTCTTGGAGTCCGGCCGTGATGATAGTTCGGTTATCCGGACACCCCCTAGTCCAGGACTCCCTCAGTACCCCAAGGGCTCGGCTTTTGATCTCATTGGATATTCTGACTCTGGCTATGCTAGTGATCGTGTGGACCGCAAGTCAACATCTGGTACATGTCATTTCCTCGGACGATCTTTGGTCTGTTGGTCATTGAAGAAACAGAACTGCGTATCACTGTCTACTGTTGAAGATGAGTACATTGCTGCTGGTTCTTACTGTGCTCAATTGTTGTGGATGAAGCAAACTCTCAAGGACTACGGCGTCAACGTGAAGAATGTGCCTCTCTTCTGTAACAATGAGAGTGCCATCAAGATTGCTCACAACCCAGTTCAACACTCGAAGACAAAGCACATTCAGATTCGTCATCACTTTCTTCGTGATCATGTGTTGAAGGGCGACATTTCTATTGAGCACGTGAAGACTGAAGAACATCTAACCGATATCTTCACAAAGCCCTTGGATGAGAAGAGATTTAGCAAGTTGTGGTGTGAGCTAAATATCTTAGAATCTTCGGATGTTCTTTCAAAAGGACACTCATCCTAACTCTTATGCAAAATTGATGACGTAGATGTGCAACACATGAAGAAACGTTTTTTCTTCAATCAATGAAGACTAACACTCTAAGTGTGAAGAAATTAATGAAGAATTTGATTCTCAGAACCCTACGACAATTGTACACGGTGTCTGAAATCATCATTCTTATACGGTGGGTCACGCCACCACCAAAGTTGAAAATCTTCAAATTGAGTTTTTCCTCAGTTTTTTCAAATTCCTGAGTTGTTCATTTTCTTCAACTTTGCATAGTCTTCACCTTCTCCGTCGTTTTCTTCATTGGCTATATATTTCTTCACCTTCTTCATTGAGTTTATGTCCTCTACAACATTCACTTATTGCTATTTCTTCAAGTTGCTTTTCTGCTAAGTGAATGTGATCGGACCCTTCCCCCTCTATGCTAAACTCAACCCATTCTATTCACAAATTCTTCATGTGCGTTCTATTTGAAACTCGTTCAAAATCTTCACTGTGTCCTTGTCAGCTGAAGAATTTGCGAACGCAACATTAAAACTTATCTTATCCAAAAATTTCGGTTTTGCCGCTCAAACTATTCTGAATCCCACGAAAACACTTACCTATTCACCCACGATCTCCACTTCTCAGTACGTGGGTGACACATGTCAAGCGAATGAGAAGGGTCAGGGGCACGCTCGTCCAAATTCTTTGGGCGAACAGTTTTTCACCGTGGCTATAAATACCCCTCCCCTTCCTCACTTCTCTTTTACTCCGCTCGACCTTACTCCAGCTCGAGCTTCTCAAACCCTAGCGCCGCCGCTACTTCATCGTCGTCGGTGAGGAAGAGCTTCATTGCCTTGACCTCGTCGCCGTCATACTCGCGCCGGCCGCGGATTTCTTCACTCCGCCGCCGCCGTAGCTGTCTTCCTTAGCCAAGTTAGGGCGTGGAAGATCTGCACTGACGAACTTCACATCTCCACTTCCCAGTTCGTCGTATTCTTCGTCCAGTGTAATTAAAAGTTACTTTTATTGCCCTCTTTGATTCAAATGATTTCTACAAATTCCTCAAAGGTGTTTTTCTTCAAATCTTCACACACTAAAACACCTCACATGTCATCTGTTTTTGATTCATTTCTCTAAGTTATATTTTTCTTAAATATTCCTCAATTGTGTGGATTTCTGATCTGTACAACTCTGGAACCTAAGACAAAGAACGCTTAGTGAAATTCTTCAAGACGCATCTGGTCAAATCCTCAAACTTGTTCTTTTTACAAAACCTTCTGAGAACGCATATGACCTCTCCAAATTCCTCGCAACTATATTACATTCACGGTACTCATGTCATTCTTTGAATCACTAGGTTCTCATCAATTTAACTCATTTGCAGCTTTCCTCGAAGAAAAGTTGCATACTTCTTCAGAGAATTCCATTGTTCAAATTCCTCATATGAAGAAAATGGCTCATGGAAAGAAGCCACAAAAGGGAGGAAAGAGGCCTGAGATTAACCTTTGCTTTTGAAATCACGATGACATATATGCGGATTCTTGCACTCTGATGAGGCCAAGTTTGGAAAAGAGGACAAAAATCAGCGCAAGGTGCACATACAGAGGATAGAAAGGAGATGGGCAAGAGAGTGGAGGGAGTACAGGTATGTAACTCCTAAGTACATGAAGAAATTCGCACTCAATCCTGCATGCCCAAGACCTCCATTGGCACCTGGCCAAGAAGCAGATCCCACTAGCCTCAAGCGTGGTGAGGATTATCCTGATGAATGGGCCAAGTGCCAGACCAAGTTGGCTAGACAAGAAAGAGAAGCAGTGAGGAAATTCAACGAAGACTCTGTTGTTGCTGCTGCTACTGCTGAGGCCTCTGCTAGCAAGGCGAAGAAGGCCATGGCAAAGAAGCCTGCACATAAGCCAAGTGTCTCACCTTCAATGCCCTCGCGGCTAGATTCCTCAAAGCCCTCACGGCCAACTCCTCAAACTGCTCCTGCTCCTCCAAAGTCCTCAGCTCCTTCGCAAAAGTCTTCGGTTGCTCTGACCAAATCTACTTCACCAGTGCATCTCACCACATGCCAAAGGACTGCAGGCATATCTATTGCCTCAGGAGCCTCTACAAGTTCCTCAGCTCCTCCAAGTTCCTCAGCTGGCCCCTTTCTGCTGAAGAAAAAGGTCGCTGCTGGACGAGGTCCTCGACCAAGTCCTCACAAGAAGCAGGTCGCCAGCCAAGTGCCCTCTGATGATGATGAGGCTGATGATGAAGAACTAGCCGAAATCATCAGGGACAGGCAACACAGGGACGCTAGTGCCAAGGCCAGTGATGTGCCTCTTTTGCTGGATCCAAAGAAGATCCTGGATTACATTGATCTGTGGCACAAAGATCCAAACACTCCCTTGCCAGAACTAAATCTCTCTCCTGGTCAAAGTCATATGTTGTCAGCTTTCATTGTTGAAGAAAAATGGAAGTTTGAGAAGGCCAGGCAGCTGAAGAAAGGTCAGTACAGGAAGGAACGCTTCCTGAAGAAAAACGTTGTCTCTATGACAACTGAAGAACTTGTGAAGATCCAGGCTGAAATCAAAGGTCTCAGCAATGACTTTAGTGCTTACTATGCTGATTGGCAAGGAGCCAAGGTCAGGTTTGTAAAACTGACTGAGAAATTCACTTCAAAGGTTGCAGATCCATCGCAACCAGAAATTCCTCAAGCCGAAGCATCTGCTCAACCAATAGAAGAGCACGCCAGCACCGCTGATGAAAATCAAGCTGCTGAAGAAAATGTGAGTTCCTGGGCTGATGACTGCATTCCAACCGCTGAAGAAATTGCTAGGGCATCCACTGGTGGTGCGCTTGAAGAAAATGAAGAAGTCAGGGCAACTGCATCAGTTGTGCCTGAAGAAATTCAACCAAATTCCTCTGCTCCTCCTGCGCCTACCCCAACTCCAATCCTTCCATCTGCATCAGATGTGAAGAAGATCAAGGCTATAGAGCGTGCAACGGTGAGGAAAAGGAAAGCATCAACTTCATCAGATTTTTCAGCTCCGAAGAAGATGAAGAAATTGACAAGCTTATTTGCAAATCCAATTGATGATGTTCCTGTTTCCAGCATGCCATCAAAGGAAATCGTCCCTTTCGATGAAGAATATGTGATCCCCAGCGGATCTGATGAAGACATTCCCTCTGATGCTTCCTCAGAGCAGATGGATGAGGAAATTGAAGCGGACGCAATCCCTTCAACTCCAATTGTCTCCTCGCCTATGCCCTAGTTCACTGCTGAAGAGGCCAGCGTTGAGGAATTGGATGAACAAAATTCTGACGTGGACATTGGGAGTACTACTCCATTGATGAATGATGACTTTTGGGATAGTCAGCATCCCAACTCCCCTCTATTCACGCCCTTGCAACAAATCCCTCGGTCCCCAAAGACGTACTATTCCATTGGGCTCAAGAAACTCACCCACTCGTGCAGACATGAAGAAATTCCAGCCACTAGTCTTTGAAGAAAGCTATTCTTCTTTGAATCTTTGAAGACACAGACTGCCACTCAAGAGGAACCAGAAATTCCTCAGCCTGAAGAACCTGAGATTGCGATTCCTGAGGTTGTGATGCAACTGACTGACACTCCTCAACCCAAGCCAAAGGATCCATTCTCAAGGAAGCAAAATTCAAAAGCGATGATTTCTTGGCGAGCACGTATTCTTCACTGATTACAACCCCTATGACTCTGCTCGCATTAGGAAGAGGCGTTTCTGGACTGTCAGCCAGGCAAATTTTTATTCCTCAGTGCTGTTCAACAAAGACAAAGTCTTCGATCATGAGCACATTCCTCACGTGGATATGGAATCTCTGTCGTGCTTCATGCGAGTCCTCAGTGTTCTTCACGACGCTGGACTTTTAAATTTTTGCACTGACATCTGTGATTGGAATGAAGAACTCATTCTTCAATTCTATGCAACGTTGCACATCACCGGAGACTCTGAAGATGTGAATTCATGGGTGCTGGACTGGATGACTGAAAATACTCACTAGAAGGCACCAGCTACTGGATTGCTTCGTGCTTTGCCTCTCAGTCCTCCCCTTGAAGCTGCTCGTTGCATGTACCAAGAGCCTGAGCTTACTGCTCACTATATGCAAGTGCTGATGAAGCCATTGAAGCCAGGAAGGCCCCAAGAACAAAATTCCTCGTGAAGGAATTGCTATATGTGCCTCAGACTATCTATCGCATTCTGAAGAAGACATTGAGTCCTATCAAGGGCCATGACTCGAATGAAGAAGAAGTCGTTGGCATCATGAAGAATCTACTTTTCAATATCATGCATGGCGTTCCCGTCAACTTCCATGATTTCTTCATGAGGACTCTGCCCAATGCCGCAATGTCACCACTTGAGTTGAAGCCTTATGCTCCGTGGATTATGA
This sequence comes from Aegilops bicornis, assembly GCA_021605145.1. Taxonomy (NCBI): domain Eukaryota; kingdom Viridiplantae; phylum Streptophyta; class Magnoliopsida; order Poales; family Poaceae; genus Aegilops; species Aegilops bicornis. Next base: position 259,479,359 of record CM038673.1, on the reverse strand, counting down.
GATTCATCAGAACATGGTCTTCACTCAACTACAAAGCTGATACACTGAACCACTGCAGCTACTTGCCCCCGATTGAAGTCCTCAAACGGACATTTTCCTCAGCTGATTATAAGGGCAAGGCGATGGTCAATTTCGCAAAGTTGCATCTTATTCCACCAATGATGATTCTGCCACCCACGACACTGCCGCCAAGGCACCCAAGCAAAATCCTCAAGGCACAGCTCCGAGGTGATGACTGATCGTGAGCTTCTCCTCAGTCTTCACTAGAAGGTTGATCGCAATCACAAATGGGTTAAGCGCCAGTTTGGTTCAATTATTCACAACATGACTGCTACCCACAATGCAGTGAAGAAAAACCATTACTACCTCCATGAAACCTTCAACCGTACCTGGGTTATTCTATCTCACATTTATAGCACAGAAGATTTGTAGAAAATGGGTCTCAAGGAAGATTTTGACTGGGTTGCTCCTCCACCGAAGAAGTACAAGAAGGTCAAGGTTCCTTCCTTGGTGGCCAGCTCCTATTCTTCATCGCGCGACACCGACGAGCATGAAGACTTGGACGACACTGCGGCAGGCCCAACATCAACAATCGACCCCAACAACGCTGGCGCTCTTCATCAACTTGATATTCTTCAGGGGCGTTAGTCCTCAGTTTCGATCCTTTTGGTCATTCGATGACAAAGGGGGAGAAATTTGAGTTAGTCTTCAAGCGGGTCTATCCTATATGGGCGTTTTTATGCTAAGTTACAACTCTCGTTCTTCTGATGACTTTGCTGGATCGAGTTGTAAACTTAAACTCTATGGTGGCCTGATACTTTTGTTGTGGTTTTTCTGCATGCTTATTCCTCATTAATGTTTATGCACGCATGCTGAATCACATCAGTCACCATATTTCTACTATTCAAGTGTGCATTGCTTCACAAGCAAATTCCTCACTATGCACATCTTCGGGGGAATTCTTCCATATCTTGCAATCAAATTTCTCAATATCAGTATTTACACTTCATATGTTTATCCCCGTTGAAAACTTAACCTATATTGTCATCAATCACCAAAAAGGGGGAGATTGTAAGTGCATCTAGTGCCCCTTAGTGATTTTGGTGTATTGAAGACTTATAGGTTAAGGGACTAATGTGTTTATGAGTGTACATAGGTCTATAAGTCTATGAGGAGTTTGATATTTCTGAGAGAAAGTCGACCCTAAAAATGAAGTTCTTATTTGAAGACTTTGGATTTCTGAAGACTTTCTAAAGACTTTGAAAGTGAAGAAATTGGTGTGACCTTGAAAACTTGGTATTCATTCGAGGAACATGAAGCGTGAAGACTTTTATTTTCGTAGTTTCATTTTCTCTTTCTTGAGTCATAGGAAACACCGTCTTTATTAAAGGGGGTTGAGGAAATACTAAGGAAAAATTTCCATGTGATGCTCAACTCAAAATCCTACACCTACCAATCCCTTCGAGTGAAGCCATTGGAAATCTCATAAAGTTCAGTCATATTCTTCAGTGACAGAGACGAAGTTCTTCTGGTCTGTGAGGAATTTGTTCTAACTGAGGAGTTAGGTATTCGCCAGTGCGGATTGCCTACACAGTGAGGAACATGATAGCCCTGAGGAATTTGATACTCATATTTCCGCCCGTTGTTGTGTCTTGTGCCAGTTGTCCCAAAATATCTACCCACCTAACGGTCATATTATTGAAGGGCATTTATGTCTTATCATGTCGGGTTGCTCCCTAGGCTATAAATAGCCGCCCCCTACAACCACTAGCTGGTTGGCTGCTCCGAGAGAAAATGACACTTGTCATTTGAGAACATCCCATCCTCCGAGGACTTTGAGCGAAAATCATCGAGTGAGGAAAACCCAAACCCAAACACCTACAAACCCAAAGTGATTGAGCATCACTAAAGAGATTGATCCTGCGTGGATCTGACGCTTGTTACCTCTAAAGACTGTACTTCTTCCAGACGGTTAGGCTTCATGGTCTAGAGCATCCAAGAGTAATTGTGGATCACCGAGTGACCGAGTTTGTGTAAGTTCAGAAGTCACCTGAAGACTTACCACGAGTGATTGGGCGAGGTCTGTGTGACCTTAGCTAAAGGAGAATACGGTGAGGACTGTGTGTCCGAGACTATGTGTCCTTACGTTTAAATACCTAGCCGCTCCAACCAGATGTACAACTGAGACAGCAGTTGGAACTGGTCTACCAAATCATTGTCTTCACCAAGCTTACTGGTTCCATTTCCTCAACTCTTTCATTTCCTCATTACTGTGTTGTGCACTTGTTCATATCTGTGTTTGAAGACTTTCTCAATTTCCTCAGTTCAATTTTCTTCAGTCTGTTTGTCTTCATCCTCTGTTATCCTGTGTTTACGCTTCCTGTACTCTGTGCCTGTCTTCATTTCATCATGATGATCATGCTTGTGTTCTGTTATGTTTACTTCTGAGTACTTATTCCGCTGCAAGTAGTTCTTCGCTAAAGAATTTCCTCACCCGCAAATTTCTCATTGAAGATTTCATAAAAATCTCCTATTCACCCCCCTCTAGTCGATATAACGCACTTTCAGTTGAATTCGTTGGATCACAATCCGTTGAAGAGGATATCGCAGGCTTGAGCGTTGTATTGCAGCATCTTCAACTCTTCCACGGTAGCTTCACGGCTCGGTTCTCTCCCATCAAAGAATTCACCTTGCAAGCCAATACACACAATAGCCCAAACGGCGGGGTTATATCCAAGAATATGCATTTTCATCGTATGCTTCCAATAGCAAAATTAGTACCATCAAAGTAAGGACCTCTACGGTGGTAATTTCCCTCGCTAGACGCCATACTCTCCTAGGTTGTGAAACCAAGGCTATGATCACCAAAGCTATGGAAATGAAGGCAAATGGAGACCAAAGCTCTGATACCACTTGTAGGATCGAAAGTATGTCTATAGGGGGGTGAGTAGACTACTTGACCAAATAAAAATCTAGGCTTTTCCCAATTTTAAGTCTTGGCAGATTTTAGCAACTTAGCACAAGTCAAGCAATCAACCTACGCATGCAATTCTAAGAGTATAGCAGCGACATGTAAATCATTGCATATGAAGGTAAAGGGGAGGAGTTTGGAGGGAGCAAACACAATGTACACACGGAGGTTTTTGGCGTGGTTCCAATAGGTGGTGCTATCGTACATCCACGTTGAGACTTCAACCCACGAAGGGTAACGGTTGCGCGAGTCCGCAGAGGGCTCCACCCACGAAGGTTCCACGAAGAAGCAACCTTGTCTATCCCACCATGGCCATTTCCCACGAAGGACTTGCCTCACTTGGGTAGATCTTCATGAAGTAGGAGATCTCCTTGCCTTACAAACTCCTTGGTTCAACTCCACAATCTTGATGGAGGCTCCCAAGTGACACCTAACCAATCTAGGAGACACCACTCTCCAAAAGGTAATAGTTGGTGTGTTGATGATGAACTCCTTGATCTTGTGCTTGAAATGATAATCTCCCCAACACTCAACTCTCTCTCAAGATTTGGATTTGGTGTAAAGATGATTTGAGTGGAAAGCAACTTGGGGAAGGCTAGAGATCATGATTCTTGTGGTTGGATTGGAATATCTTTGTCTCAACACATGAGTAGGTGGTTCTCTCTCAAAAAATGAATGCTGGAAGTGTAGGCATGTTCTGATGGCTCTCTCCATGAATGAATGAAGGGTGGAGGGGTATATATAGCCTCAACACGAAATCTAACCGTTACACACAATTTACCAAACTCGGTGAGACCGAATACTCAAACTCGGTCAGACCAATTTAGTTCAAAATGTGAATGTTAGGATTTTCGGTGGGACCGACATGTCAACTCGGAAGGGCCGATTTCATTAGGGTTAGGGCATAACGTAATCTTAGTGAGACCGATCACATAAACTCGATGAGACCGATTTTTATAATAGGCAAATAGAGAGTTGGTCAGGCAAACTCGGTGGGACCGATCGCTCATTTCGGTGATACCAAAACGTTACAAAAAGGAGACAGAGAGTTCGCATTGTGAACTCGGTGGGACCGATCGCTCATCTCGGTTAGACCGAAACGTTACGAAGAGAAACAGAGAGTTTGCAAACCCATCTCGGTGAGATTGAGATCCCTATCGGTGAGACCGAACTAATTAGGGTTTCTGGCTATGGCTATGTCAAGTGAACTCGGTGGCGCCGGATAGATCAAATTGGTGGGGCCGAGTTTGACTTTTTGTTTTGGACATATGTGGATATGAGAAAGTGGTTGAGGGCTTTTGGAGCATATCACTAAGCATTTTGAGCAAGCAAGCCATTAAGCAACACCGCATCCCCTTTTAATAGTATTGGCTTTTCCTATGGACTCAATGTGATCTTGGATCACTAAAATGAAAATGTAGAGTCTTGAGCTTGAGCCGATATGTGTACTTAGCATTTCGAGGGGTCCACATCTCTAGTCCATGCCATGCCAATCATTGAACTTTCTGAAATGATCATCTTGAAAGAGTATTAGTTCAATGAGCTATATGTTGTTACGAATTACCAAAACCACCCAGGGATTAGTTGCACTTTCAACATCCCTATTACCTTTCCTTACTCTCGTGCAATGACAAGTGAATAAACACTCATCGTGCGAATAACACATCTAGCATGGAAAATATTAGCCACCCCTCACCGCCTCGTGAGTGGTACGAGCACACAAAAGAGAAATTTATTTTGAATATTAGAGATGGCACATTCAAATTTGCTTAGAACGGCAAAATAATACCACATATAGGTAGGTATAGTGGACTCATGCGGCAAAACTGGTTTAAAGGATTTTGGATGCACAAGTAGTGATCATACTTAGTGCAAAATGAAGGCTAGCAAAAGATTGAGAAGTGACCAACCAAGAAAGAACAATCTCATAAGTGAGCATTAAGCATAATTAACACTGAATAATGCACCACAAGTAGGATATAATTTCATTGCATAATTATTGACTTCTGTGCTTGCATAGGGAATCACAAACCTTAACACCAACATTTTTACTACAGCATAATTACTCATCAAAATGACTCACATATCACATCATCATATCTCAAAACTATTACTAAGAATCAAGTTTATTTTGTCCAATGATCTGCATGAAAGTTTCTATTATATCCTTCTTGGATATCTATCACTTTGGAACTAATTTTCATATGTTGCTTTTGACAAGCTCAAACAAATATAAGTGAAGATCATGAGCATAAAATTTCTTTCTCTCAAATTGATTTAAGTGAAGCAAGAGAGAATTTCTTGAAAAAGATATAAGTGAAGCACTAGAGCAAATCCATGGTTCAAAAAATTTAAGTGAAGCATAGAGAGCAATTCTAACAAGTCATGGCATAATTTTGGATCTCTCAAATATGTGTGTCTAGCAAGTAATCAAGACTTAAAACACAAAATAAAACAAGCAAAGACTCATATCATACAAGACGCTCCAAGCAAAACACATAGTATGTGACGAATAAAAATATAGCTTCGAGTAAAATACCGATGGTTGTTAGAAGAAAGAGGGGATGCCACTTGGGGCATCTCCAAGCTTAGTTGCTTGCTCTCTTTGGATAATAGTTTGGGATGCCCGGGAATCCCCAAGCTTAGGCTCTTCTTACTCCTCATTCCATCATCCATCGTAAGTTAACCCCAAACATGAAAACTTCAATCACACAAAACTCAACAAAACCTTCATGAGATCTGTTGGTATAAGAAATAAAATCACTACTATAAGTACTGTAGAAAACCAGTTCATATTTTATTCTTGCATTATATCTACTATATTCCAACTTTTCTATGGCAAAAACTCATCAATGAAAACCATAGTATCATCAAAACAAGCACACAACGCAAAGAAAACAGAATCTGTCAAAAGCAGAATAGTCTATAGTAATCTGGATATTTTGTATACTTATGAAACTCCAAAAATTCTTAAAAAATTAGTAACACGTGAGAAATTTGTATATTAATCTTCTTAAAAAAGAATTGGCATTTTATCACACTCTGGTTAAAAATGAGAATTATTTTCGTGAGCACAAAAGTTTCTATTTTTTGAGCAAGATCAAACAACTATCACCCAAGAAGATCCTAAAGGCTTTACTTGGCACAAACACTAACTAAAACACAAAAACACAATCAAACAGTAGAGTAATTGGTGATAGCACTAAAGAACAGAAAGAAAAAAAAATTGTATTCATTGGGTTGCCTCCCAATGAGCGTTATAGTTTTACGCCCTTAGCTAGGCATAAAGCAAGGATCTAAGTTTTTTCATCTTTGTTTCGAGATCCATAAGATGCCCTCATGATTGCTTCATATGGTGGCATAATTATTGTTCTAGGGAAGTGTTCCATACCCTTCCTCAACGGAAATTGGAACTTAATATTGCCTTCTTTCATATCAATAACAGCATCGATAGTGCGTAAAAATGGTCTACCTAGAATAATTGGACAAGACGGATTACAATCAATATCAAGAACAATAAAATCTATGGGAACATAATTCCTATTTGCAAGAATAAGACCATCATTAATTCTTCCCATAGACTTTTTGATAGTAGAATCCTCCAAGTGTAAATTTAAAGAGCATTGTTCAATATCAGTAAGACCAAGCACATCACATAAAGATTTCGGAATTGTAGAAACACTAGTACCCAAGTCACACAAAGAAAAACACTCATAATTTTTAATCTTGACTTTGATAGTAGGTTCCCATTCATCATGTAATTTTCTAGGAATTGAAACTTCTAATTCCAACTTTTCTTCTAAAGCTTTCATCATAGCATCTACAATATGTTTAGTAAAAGCTTTATTTTGTTCATAAGAATGGGGTGAATTTACCATGGATTTCAACAAATAAGTACAATGAATCAAAGAGCAACTATCATAATTAAAGTCTTTGTAATCCAAAAGAGTGGGTACATCACTAGTTAAAGTTTGGACCTCTTCAAACCCACTTTTATCAAATTTCTCAACAAGATTTTCACCCTCTAAAATATCGGGATATCTTCTAGCTAAAGTTGAATCTTCTTTAGTCCCTTTTTCATTAATCTTAATTTTACTAAACAACGAATCAATAGAAGAAACACCAATCATTTTAAGATCTTCATCACTTTTACGATAGTAATCACTAGAAAATGCTTTTTATAAAAATTCACTTTTAGCTCTAAACATAGCGGTTCTTTTCTTACTTTCATCCATAGAAACATAAAGAGCTTTAATTGATTCCTCAACCGTAGGCACAAAAAATTTCATCTTGAGATTTTCTACATCATGAGAAATTCTATAAACACTTCTAGACAAAACATCAACCTTATTCAACTTCTCTTCTATGGTAGTGTTGAAAACTTTTTGCGTGTTGATAAATTCTTTAATATTATTGTCAAGATCAGAGGTGTTCCTATTATTATAAGAAGGATTTCCATAGGAATTACCATAATTATTAGAGGAATTACTAGGAAAAGGCCTAGAATTAAAATTACCTCTATAAGCATTGTTGTTGAAATTATTTCGAGAGATAAAATTCACATCTATGGCATCACTATTTTGCTCAATCAAAGTAGACAAAGGCATATCATTGAAATCAATAGGAGCACTTTTACTAGCAACCACACTCAAAGAAGAAATTTCTTCAACCGAATTAACTTTTTTTACTAGTAGGAGCTCTTTTGTTATGCCATTGTGAATAATTTGCCACGATATTATCAAGCAATTTGGTGGATTCACCCAAAGTAATTTCCATAAAAGTACCATCGGAGGTGGAATTTAAAAGATTACGAGAAACAAAATTCAATCCCGCATAAAAATTTTGTATGATCATCCAAAGATTTAACCCATGAGTTGGGCAATTCCTTAGCATCATTTTCATCCTTTCCCAAGATTGTGCAACATGCTCATGTTCAAGTTGCTTGAAATTCATGATCTGGGTTCTAAGGGAAATAATTTTTGCAGGCGGAAAATACTTAGTGATAAAAGCATCTTTGCACTTATTCCAAGAATCGATACTATTGCGAGGCAAAGAAGAAAACCAATTTTTTGCAGAATCACGCAAAGAAAACAGGAATAATTTCATCTTCACAATATCATTGTCCACATATTTTTTATTTTGCATGTCGCATAATTCCACGAACGTATTAAGATGGGATGCACATCCTCATTAGGAGTACCGGAAAATTGATCTTTCATAGCAAGATTCAGCAAAGCAGTATTAATATCACAAGACTCCGCACTAGTGGCGGGAGGAGCAATGAGAGTGCCAATAAAATCATTGTTGTTGGTATTTGAGAAATCACACAACTTGGCGTTTTGTTGAGTCATGATGACTACGCAACAAGATTGCACTCAAAAACAGATCCGGCAAGAAAAGGTGAACGAAAAAGAGGGTGAATAAAAATGGTAATTTTTTGTGAAGTGAGGGAGAGGAAAATGAGAGGCAAATGGAAAATAATGTAAATTGCGAGGAGATGAGTTTTGTGAGTAGGAACCTAGTATATGTTGAAGATCCTCCCCGACAACGGCGCCAGAAATTCCTTTTAATGCGGCTTGAAGCTACATTGGTATTTACCCAAAGAGCAAGGGATGATGCAACACAGCGACGGTAGGTATTTCCCTCAGTGATGAAACCAAGGTCATCGAACCATTAGGAGAACCAAGCAACAATACGTAAACGACACCTGCACACAAATAACAAATACTCGCAACCCGGCTTATTAAAGGGGTTGTCAATCTCTTTCGGGTAACGGCGCCAAAAATTGGCAAACGGACGTGAATAAATTGTAGTAGATTGATAGATCGAACGCCAAATAAAATAAATAAGGATAAATTGCAGCAAGGTATTTTTGTATTTTTTGTTTAATAGATCTGAAAATAAAAGGCAAATAAAATAGACCGCAAAGGATAATAATACGAGAAAGAGACCTGGGGCCCGTAGGTTTCACTAGTGGCTTCTCTCGAGAAAAATAGCAAACGGTGGGTAAACAAATTACTTTTGGGCAATTGATAGAACTTCAAATAATTAGGACGATATCCAGGCAATGATCATTATATAGGCATCACATCCAAGATTAGTAGACCGACTCATGCCTGCATCTACTACTATTACTCCACACATCGACCGCTATCCAGCATGCATCTAGTGTATTAAGTTCATGGAGAAACGGAGTAATGCAATAAGAACGATGACATGATGTAGACAAGATCTATTTATGTAGAAATAAACCCCATCGTTTTATCCTTAGTAGCAATGATACATATGTGTCGGTTCCCCTTCTGTCACTGGGATCAAGCACCGTAAGATCGAACCCACTACAAAGCGCCTCTTCCCATTGAAAGATAAATAGATCAAGTTGTCCAAACAAAACCGAAATATCGGAGAAGAAATACGAGGCTATAAGCAATCATGCATATAAGAGATCAAAGAAGATTCAAATAACTTTCATGGATAAAAAGATAGATCTGATCATAAACTCAAAGTTCATCCGATCCGAACAAACACATCGCAAAAAGAGTTACATCATATGGATCTCCAAGAGACCATTGTATTGATAATCAAACGAGAGAGAGGAAGCCATCTAGCTACTAACTACGGACCCAAAGGTCTACAAAGAACTACTCACGCATCATCGGAGAGGCACCAATGGAAGTGGTGAACCCCTCCGTGATGGTGTCTAGATTGGATCTGGTGGTTCTGGACTCTGCGGTAATTTGGAATTGATTTTCGTCGACTCCCCTAGGATTTATGGAATATTGAGGTATCTATAGAGTAAAGAGGCAGTCCAGGGGCACCCGAGGTGGGCACAACCCACCAGGGCGCGCCGGGGCCTTTAGATGCGCCCTGGTGGGTTGTGCTCCCCTCGGAGCAGCCCCCAGGTGCTTCTTCAGCCCATTGGTTGTCTTCTGGTCCAAAAAAATCCACAAAAAGTTTCGCTGCGTTTGGACTCCGTTTGGTATTGATTTCCTGTGATGTAAAAAACATGCAAAAAGATGCAACTGGCGCTTGGCACTATGTCAATAGGTTAGTACCAAAAAATGATATAATATGACTATAAAATGATTATAAAATATCCAAGAATGATAATATAACAGCATGGAACAACCAAAAATTATAGATACGTTGGAGACGTATCAGAGCCTCATGGGCGTATATATAGGAGTGCATGGTCATGTTGGAGTACAAGTCAAGGTAGAATAAATCCTACGCTATCCTACGCTTGGTAAATCTCTACTCTTATAAAAACAGAGTTGGTGATGATGGTGTGCCTGCTATCCTGCAATACAGGCCATCCAATTTATATCTGACAGATAGGAAGGAAACTAAGGAAGTTTTGCAAAAAGGTACCCACACCCCTCTCCACATTTGCAAATAAGGGCTTCCCTCGTTCATCCTTTTCTCCCACAAGATAAACTACTCATACAAATGCATCTTGATGTTCCATGCAACCCACGGCATATTGCTAGTAACAATGGTACTCAACAATGGCTAACCCTGAACTAACTCTAGACAAAGAGGTGTTTGGATGACAATGTTAGATTGGCAATAAATGCACTAGGAGAACTAGCCCCAATCATCACCTCTTGGGTGGGATAGTTGTTTTGGATGGGTTAGATGCAACTAGCTCAAACTATCCCTCGTGTTTGGATACTTTAGGGCTATTTGAGCCCAAACAAGCTCAAACTAACTCTAACCCATGGATCCAAACAGGGCTCATAACTAGTGTACTTAGACCTGCACAATACAAGTTTGAATGACTATGTTTGCTTGTTTTTAAATATTAAGCATGTTGCAGTTAATAACACACCTTTCCACTTCTTGTTTTTAAATATTAGGTTTTTAAAATTTTGGTCTTGCACATGTAGGTCCTGCCGTCAGAGGTTTTGACCCACTATTTGGCCCATTTTGCATATGTGGAAATGAGTTGTCCATGAATATCAGTCAAGTCAAGAAACTCAGAAAGATTGTTATGATAAAGAAAGTAGCGACAAAAAACAACAAGATCTTTGTCTGCATAATGAAGAAGACATCAGTTCACTACAGGATGGTACTAACTGTTATACCTTGTCCTTTTAATTCTGTTGCACCATTTCGAATCTAGAGAAGAAATTTATGCATATACTTGTTTTCAGGCCTTTCCAAAGCAGTTCACTGGGTTACCTCTCAAACCACCTATATGGTTAGGAGGCGAGGAAGGTATTCATACAAAACCCACAGTTCAATATTGAAGTGTTCCTGAAGAGGACGAAGGATGGACATGCACTGGCCTAAAGTTGCAAAGACCTTCAACATCAATGAAGGCTCAATATTCGCCTTCCGCTTCAGCAGTTTTCCAGATGAGATCCATCTGTCTATGTACCGTCTATGATGCTAATTTTGAAAGGTTATAGATGTTGCATGTGAAACTTGGTGCTGGTGCAGTTGTGTAATGGGGGTAGCTGAGTGCTGAAGCTATATGATGTTGTACTCTGATGTATTTCAATTATGAAATCCTGCTTCCTTAATATGAAAATGAAATATATTGCGTGCTTAATATGAAATGTCAATTAGATTAATAAATGGATTATTAATAATAGGGCAATTAGCCTGCTAATTGGGTTTTTCCATTGCAAACGGTTATTGAGAAAACACCGTGGGCAATGACCTCGGGCAATGCACATAGTTTCTAGGAATAAACCGTGTTGGATCAATCAATAATCACACACGACATCCTCTTGAAAACTATTTACGTTAGGCCACCTTGCGTAAACGTTTACCACATAAAAAGTGTGTGTGATGGACAACCATTGCCACACAGTTTCTTCTACGCACCGTGTGTGATGCATTCAATAACGCAAACGATAAAATTGTTAATATCGTCTGCAATGGCAACGCTATCTCGAACGATATAATGGGGAATTTTTTGGTGATGTACATGCAAACGGAAGCGTTTTCCTTGGAGTGACTGTGTGGGATGTATATATGAACGGAAACATACTTCTTGGATTAATTGTGTGGGATGTACATACTAACGGAAATGTATTCCTTTGATTGACTGTGTGGAATGTATATACGAATGGAAACGTTTAGCCGAGACTGACTATGTGGGATGTACTTACGACCGGAAACGATTAGGTCTGTATAATTGTATTTTTAGCACAACTATACATATAACTGTATTTGATCGCTCGCCCGTCGCACACGACCTCATTTTGCCGAGCGTGTGTGTCAAGAGGGCCTATCCCCGACAGTTTTCTGGGTCATGTGGGAAGGAGCCCCCCCTATCGCGGTCACTCACTTGGTGATTGTTCAGAATGCCATCGTAGAAAGGGATTAAAAACCGTTTGTATAGCACCTTGTTGTACCAGTGTATGGTCAGCCATACTAGTAGGATAAAAGAAAACAAAAGTACATTGGTAGAACTACTACAAATACATATAGCAATTTTCAAAAGAGGTTGTATTATTCAAGTGATGTATTCCTATAGCCAGTCAATATAGTAGTTTGCAAAAGAACTTCATAACTATATTGAAAAAAATGTTAATCCATTTCGGTATAAAATAATGTCTTTACTGCAACAGCACAATAGCAACATGCATTAAATGGCTAGCAAGGAGTTTAGTAACATGGACTAAAGAATAAGTACCCATGTTACTCCATTTCAGCTCTTAGCCACATCAGAGCAGTCTCTGGTCTAGCACTCATGAAAATCTCTCAGTTCTCAGGGATCTTGAAAACTCAAAAGCCTTGACTTCTTCCTCGGGTGTGATGTCCATTGTTTTCAGCAGAGCGATGCAGTTTTTTATAGAGCACTCATCCACGACCTTGGCTTATTCCTCTCATCCTCCACATGCTTCGCCCTTATTTCCAAGTACTTCTCCATCATTGCAGCCACATCACCATTCGCCCCCTCCGCCTCTTTGGTTCTTTCTCTTGTCCATTTCTTGAGGGTGCAATAGCCAAACTTGGTTGAGTTTGATGGGGTTCCACAACAATATTTTATTGCATGTACACCTCCTCAACATCTTCGTCAATCTGCACCCTTTATCCTCCAAGATTGTCACCATTCGCTAATGTTCCTCCTCCAAGATTCTCACAATTGGCTGATGTTTCTCCTTGATTCTGGCGAAGATTCTCACCAACTCCTCCCAGATTCTCTAGTTGTGCTTGGTTTGAGTACTGCGATGACTCGATAGAGGTGAAGTTATATGTCCCTTCAGCAGTTTGTCCTACAAGTTAAAGTGAAAAATCAAATATAAGATTCCAAAATAGAAGACTAGACAAACATAAAGAAGTGACATGAGCATATGAATGAAGTTGATAACTAACCATCATGCAATTCTCCCAAAGCTTCAAAAAGAGAGAAAGATTTTGTCTTGAACTTTCCAGCTTTAGGGTGTGACTACATAGTTGACAAAACAATGATAGAGAATGCAACAAGCAATGAAACTTTTAGGGAATAACAATGAAATTCTTACTATGATGATGTTTTTCCAAAGTGGTGGATCCGCTAGAATCTTGCACTGTTGGTCGTCCCATGAAATGTCGCTTTTCTTCCTTATCTCCTTTATCATCTTGGCTCTCTTTTCAACTCTTTATCCTTTTCTTGGATTTTTTTCTTCTCATAACTAGCATAAGGGTTCTTTTGCTGGAATTTCTTCACTATTGTATTCCATGCTTCACAGCTCCATCCATTTTGACCCTTATGTTCCGGTGTATCATGCCCACGAAGAAAGTCCACAAGATCTTTCTCAGGGCTTGCATTGCACTATGCTCTATCTTCTGCATTTCCACATAGCATGTTAATGTACCTTTTTCTATCTTAACTATTTTGGTTTTAAGCAAATAAAGTCACATCTAGAGAAATATCTAGGACTGTCCAAGGGCTAGTTTATTACCTTTGGGGGGGGGGCCCTCTCCTCCTCTTTGTCACACTTCCTATAGGAGGTGACGCTCTACCCCTTTCGACACCTTATTTTAGCAACCTCAACCTTGGTAACCCTCGAGCAGTCATCATAGTGACTTCTGAACAATATTCATGACATGAACAGCAGAAAAAAAGTTCCCAAGTTATTACTACTACACTATAAGTGACCAAGAACAAAAATAAGAACAAGAGGAGATTCACACAAGGTTCATCCTCTCCGACTCTACAAGGGGTGGCAACAATCTAAAAGAAACATAAACTTCACATTTTACCAAATTGCTCACCAGGGAAAAAATAAGTTATGCATGTTGATAATCTGCCCACATTTGATGAGCAATTGCATCTCTAAGATTGCCGCCTTCATGGTTGATTTGATGATTTTGAGGCATATCACCGTCAGGAAGATCCACAAGATTCATGGCAGGTATATTGTTTGGTTGGTTATCTAACCAACACTCATCTCCCTTTTGAGATTGGATGATATTATGTAAGATTGTCGCTGCTGCTGGTAGCTTGACTTGGTTCCTCTATTCGATGATGTGTGCCCACTTTTAGGATTGGGAACCGCTTCTTCAAGACTCCTACCCCGTTCGACGTGATTTCGTAACACGACATGCCGAATATTAGATAGCTCCCTATGATTTTTGGGTCGACGACGACCGCGTGCAAACTCCTTCAGATGGTACCGAACACCACAACATGGTGCGAAGAAGTAAGGGGTGTTGGCATAACCACCATCAACCAGATAAAACTTGCCCGGAGGTGTGCTGCTCGAAGAACATTACCATCAATAGCAGATCCCTCCCAACCGCAAGAAATGAAGGTGAATTTTAGGTCGAAGTTACAAATGACCATAACATTATGGCTTAGTGTCCCTTTCCTATTTCTGAATGGTGCGACTTTTTATCCTGAAATTGTTATGGGAACATGTGTCCCATCAATGGCCCTGAATCAGTTCTGCAACGAAATACAATAACTTAGAACCTATAGCATGAAGAGTAAGTTATCGATGTGGATCAAAGTTGGCGAAGCAAAAACGTAAAAATGCGGAAAGAATCTCGTGTCCGACTGGATCTTCGGATGTACTTGATTTCGATTTGGAGGCTTCAAACACTACTTGGAGAGAGTAGGGATGATGTCAAAGAAATTCTTCATTTGCCAGTGGAAAGTATCCCCGCTGTGACCGAACCGAACTTGAAGGTCTTCAAATGAAGAATTATAGGATAACATCCACAAAAATGATGCTAGTTTCTCTTCGGCTTTAATTCTGGTATCAGACACCAACTTCTCCCTTCGAAGATAGTTAGCCAAAGATTTGAAGATATGAGGCTCTATAAGTGCATCTAGTGCCACCCCTAGTTGGTTTTGGAGTATTGACGACAAACATGGCTGAGGGACTAACGTGTTTGTGAGAATTGCAAGATAACACAGGTAGAAGTCCCTCATTGATTCGGTTACCTACCGGAGATGACCCCTAAAAAAGTAAGAAGACATTGAAGACAATGGTGGTTCGTGAAGACATTCCCATTGAAGATAATGACGTGTGAAGACATTCACTTGAAGACTATGGAGTGCGAAGACATAGTTTCTTTCATAGTTTCCTTTTCTTCTTTATTTAATCATAGGAACCACTGAACTGTTAAGTGGGGTCCAAGTGAACAAAGTCAGAAGATTGACATGATGCTCAACCCAAATCCTATGTCTTCGAGTGAAGATAATGAGAGCAAATCTTATCCAGAGTTGGATGAGTCAGCTTTGCTTGTGGCCCAAGCCAAGTTGTCGCGTGTGTTTGAAATCTGACCGTTGGACACGTGTCGGTTCCTTAGTGACCCAGGGTCATTTTGGACATATCATGTCGGTTTGCCTGCTAGCTATAAATAGCCCACTCCTCCACCATTAATTGGTGACTGCCCAGAGTTAGTGCACGACTTTTGTCGTTTGAGAGGAACCCTCCTCCAAAGCCTTTGAGAGAAAGAGTCCTTGCGAGGACAAAGCCAAAAACACCCAGAGGCAAAGAGTGTTAGGCATCACTGAAGTCTTTCTGTCCGCGTGACATGAAGACTTGTTATACTTGAGGACTGTGTATCCTCCAGCCGGTTAGGTGTCACGTTCTTAGTATCCAAGAGTGATTGTGGATCGCTGGTGAATGGAGTATGTGAAGTTTTGTAAGTCTACCTTGAAGACTTACCAGAGTGATTGGAATAGGATTGGGTGTCCTCAGCTCAAGGGTAATATGGTGAACATGTGGTCTTCTGAGTTCAATCTCAGCCTCCCTAACCAGACATACAGTTGTCACAGCTACTGGAACTGGTATACCAAATCCTTGTCTTCACCAAGCTAATGGTTCTATTCCCCACCTCCTTTAAGTTTCAGTTTGTCTTCATGAAGTCATTGCTTGTTTGCCTGATCTATTTGACTTCACTGTGCGAAGACTATCACCTATTTGGATTCATACTATCTTCCATTCCGATCTGTTCTACCTAGCTGCTATTAGTCTTCGTGCTTTCATTATATTGCTTACTTGACTATAGTCTGCCTAGAGTAGTTTATCTTCCACTGCATATCATATAGGTTCAATTTGACTGTCTATCTTCAAAGACCTTGTGTCTTGAAGATTTTCATAAAAATCGCCTATTCACCCTCCTCTAGTTGATAACTAGCACTTTCAATTGGTATCAGAGCAAGGTGCTCCCTTTATCTATGTGATTCGGTTTAACAACCTGGAGTTTTAGCTATGTCGACTACAGGGATAATCAAGGTCTCCGCTGCGTGCCCCGTCTTTGATGGCACTGATTACCCCTACTGGAAGAATAAGATGCGCATGCATCTTGAAGCCTGATAATCCCCAGGCGCAAGGAATCATCGTAGCAATTTCCAAAGGTGGAAGTGATAAGTATGGAGTGTCGAACCTAGAAGGAGCTAAAGGTAAGATCAATATTCTCTCAAGTCCTATCTACCACTGATACGACTCTACGTACACCGAACGTTTGCTTCCATCTAGAAACGAGAAATACAACTATGTTTTGGGTATGAAGAGGATAGCTTTGCATGATATCGGAGAACTAAAATACAAAAATAGGTGTTGTTATCATAATGTTGGAATATATCATAATATATTACAAATAGCGAGTGTGGAATAATGATGGATCGGTGTGCAGAATTATCCTAGGCAATTGTTAACAAGATCGGTAATCATTATTGCAATTTTATATGAGGGAAAGACATAAGCTAACATAATTTCTCTACTTGGATCATATGCACTTATGATTGGAACTCTAGCAATAATCTGCAACTACTATAGATCATTAAGGTAAGACCCAACCATAACATTAAAGTATCAAGTCCCCTTTATCCCATACGTGACAACCCCCTTACTCGGGTTTAAGCTTCTGCCACTCTAGCAACCCACTATAAGCGAATCATGAACGTATTGCAACACCCTACAGCGGGAATCCTTCATGCGTGCGCGACACGGAAGGCACCATAGGACAGCACCAAAATAAAACATACAACTCAAACCAATCTAGATCATCAATCAACCCAAAAGACAAAAGAAATCTACTCAAACACCATAGGATGGCAACACATCATTGGACCATAATATGTGGCATAAAACACCATGTTCAAGTAGGGGGTTACAGCGGGGAGCAAGAGAGTGGACCGCTTAAAAGAGATGAGGAAGGTGATGAAGATGGTGATTTCGATGAAGAAGATCACCGCGGTGATGGTTCTCCCGGTGGCACTCAGGCGCCACCGAGCGAGAGAAGGGGAAAGGGTCTCCCCCTTGTGCTTCCTCCTCCATGGCCTCCCCGTTAGATGGGGAGAGGTTCTCCATCTAGTCCTTGGTCTCCATGGTGATGATGGCCCCCTCCGGCAGGGTGCCGGAGAGGGCCTAGATTGATTTTTCATGCCTATAGAGGCTTGCGGCGGCGGAAATTTTGATCTAGGTTTCTTTCTGGGGGTTTTGGTATTTATAGGAATTTTTGGCGTCGGTCTCACATCAAGGGGGTCCACAAGGCAGCGGCAAGACAGGAGCACCCTCTCGGGGGGTAGGGCGTGCCCCCTACCTTGCAGTCGCCTCGGGACTCTTCTGGCCCAACTCTGATGCCTCGGGGGTCTCTTTTGGTCCATAAAAGATCACCGTAAATTTTCAGCCCATTCCGGGAACTCTTATTTCTGCACAGAAAACGACACCACGGTAGTTCTGCTGAAAACAACGTCAGTCCGGGTTTGTTCTAATCAAATCATACCAAAACCATATAAAATTGTTGTAAACATGGCATGAATACTTCATAAATTATAGATACGTTGGAGACGTATCAGCATCCCCAAGCTTAATTCCTGCTCGTCCTCGAGTAGGTAAATGATAAAAGAAATAATTTATGAAGTTCCAAACACTTTTTCTAGCATCATTATATATCATAAACAATATGTCATCTCATAAAACTTCTCGTGATCAAGTAACAAGTTGTTCACATGTTAAAGTATAGACCATAAAGTTTCTCGAAAACTAACAAACTATGTTTTCAGTCACCAAAAAATTGCAATTCATCTTATTTTCAGGAAGGGTCTATGCAAGAGCTTTGATTTAGCTAATTCCACATACTCAACTATCATATAGTCTTCCATGATTACTAACACTCAAAGCTTATTTTTAGAACAAATAGCATCCGTCGAACACAGAGAAAGATAGGGGCTTAATGTTTCGCCTCCTAAGTTAATTATCATATAGATAATTGTCAACAATAATAATTCATCATCAAATATATTTGAATAGCCATATATGCTTGGATCATTCCCCGTCACATGATGCTTGCCAACTAAAGAATAATTGAGGTTGAAATAAGAACGAATACTACCGACTCTTGCATGAAAGTGAATACATGAAAGTAAAAGATAGGCCCTTCGCAGAGGGAAGCATAGGTTGTCATGCGCTTTTTAATTTCGGATGTGCAACCCTTAATGCAAAGGAATGTCATGTTGTATTGCCCTTTGAGGGAGTCCTGGATTAGGGGGTGTCCGGATGGCCGGACTATGACCTTTGGCCGGACTCCTGGACTATGAAGATACAAGATTGAAGACTTTGTCCCGTGTCCGGATGGGACTTTCCTTGGCGTGGAAGGCAAGCTTGGCAATACGATATGTAGATCTCCTCCCATTGTAACCGACTATATGTAACCCTAACCCTCTCTGGTGTCTATATAAACCGGAGGGTTTTAGTCCATAGGACGAACAACAATTATACCATAGGCTAGCTTCTAGGGTTTAGCCTCTCTGATCTCGTGGTAGATCTACTCTTGTACTACCCATATCATCAATATTAATCAAGCAGGAGTAGGGTTTAACCTCCATCGAGAGGGCTCTAACCTAGGTAAAACATTATGTCCCTTGTCTCCTGTTACCATCCGCCTAGACGCACAGTTCGGGACCCCCTACCCGAGATCCGCCGGTTTTGACACCGACATTGGTGCTTTCATTGGGAGTTCCTCTGTGCCGTCACCTTTAGGACTGATGGCTCCTCTGATCATCAACAATGATGCGGTCCAGGGCGAGACTTTTCTCCCCGGACAGATCTTAAATATTCGGCTTTGCCTTTGCGGGCCAATTAAGCAGCCATCTGGAGCAGATCGAAAGCTACGCCCCGGGCCATCAGGTCAGATTTGGAAGTTTGAACTACACGGCCGACGTCCGCCAAGACTTGATCTTCGATGGGTTCGAGCCACAGCCAAGCGCGCCGCACTGTCACGATGGGCATGATCTAGCTCTACCGCCGAACAGTGTCCTGGAGGCTGCACCAGTGTCCGCTCCGACCCTTAGCTCGGAGCCGACTGCGCCTATCGAGGACGGATGGCTGGACACTGCCTCGGGGGCTGCAATCTCCACGGCGATCGACACAAACACCATACTTTTCCTTTGTGAAGCTCGTGACTCCAAGGTGCCGGACTCCTCTCCGGACTCCGAACCTTCCACGCCCCTGCCAATTGAATCCGATTGGGCGCCGATCATGGAGTTCACCGCCGCGGACATCTTTTTCAAGACTTCGCCTTTCTACGACATTCTGAATTCACTAAAGTCTCTCTCCTTATCAGGAGAACCCTGGCCGGACTATGGTCAGCAAGGTTGGGATGCGGACGACGAAGAAATTCAAAGCCCACCCACCACCCACTTCGTAGCCACTGTCGATGATTTAACCGACATGCTCGACTTCGACTCCGAGGAGATCGACGGTATGGACGACGATGGAGGAGACGACCAAGAACCGATGCCTCTGAGGGCCTTTGGAAGGCCACCTCGTCATACGACATATACATGGTGGAGATCCCAAAAGAAGGGAATGGCGATGGAACAACAGAGGATGACCCCTCCAAGAAACAGCCTAAGCGCCGGCGTCAGCGGCGCCGCTCTAAATCCCGCCACAGCAAAAACGGCGATTCCGGCACCGGAGACAATAACACCGGACAAGACTCAAGACAACCCCTCCGGCAGGATTCAACACGGGAGGATGGAGAAGCCAGCCCTCATGAGAAAGTGGCGAGCAGAGAGAGGTAGAGGGCGATAATTATATGCCTCCCTCCGAAGACGAGGCAAGCCTCGACGACGACGAATTTGTCGTGCCTGAGGATCCCGTCGAACAAGAGCGTTTTAAGCGCGGGCTTATGGCCACGGCGAGCAGCCTCAAGAAAAAACAGCAACAACTTAGAGCTGACCAAGACCTGCTAGCCGATAGATGGACTGATGTCCTTGCGGCCGAAGAGTACGAACTCGAACGCCCCTCCAAGAGCTACCCAAAACGCAGGCTGCTACCCTGATTAGAGGAGGAAGCAACTAGACCTATATCACCAGCGCATGATGCGGCCGACCAACCACCTCGTGGCCGTGACAGAGAGGCCTCTTGGCCCTCCACTCAAGCCGCACCCTGGCGTCGCTCAAAGAATACCAAGGCACGGGGAAATGCGCCATACCTGCGAGATATATTGGAGGACAGGGCAAGGCAAACAAGATCGATCTATGGATCGCGTGGGTGCCCCACGACACGTGACGATAACCGTCATGCCGGACATGATAAATCCGGCCGGGCCGAACACAGTAGATAAAGCTCATTTGAGCTATGTCGTGACATAGCCCAATACAGAGGCGCCGCACACCCACTATGCTTCACAGATGAAGTAATGGATCATCAAATCCCCAAGGGTTTCAAACTCGTAAACATCGAATCATATGATGGCACAACGGATCCGGCGGTATGGATCGAGGATTATCTCCTTCATATCCACATGGCCCGCGGTGATGATCTACACGCCATCAAATAGCTCCCACTCAAGCTTAAAGGACCAGCTCGGCATTGGCTTAACAGCCTGCCAGCAGAATGAATTGGTTGTTGGGAGGACCTGGAAGCCGCATTCCTCGACAACTTCCAGGGCACCTATGTCCGACCACCAGACGTCCCGATGACTTAAGCCACATAATTCAGCAGCCAGAGGAATCGGCCAGACAATTCTGGACACGGTTCCTAACAAAGAAAAATCAAATAGTTGATTGTCCGGACGCAGAGGCCCTTGCGTAACATCCGTGACGAGTGGCTTGCCCGGCACCTAGGACAGGAAAAGCCGAAATCCATGGCAGCCCTCAGAACACTCATGACCCGCTTTTGCGCGGGAGAAGACAGCTGGCTAGCTCGTAGTAATGACATGACCAAGAGCCCTGGTAATTCGGATACCAAGGAAAACATTGGCAGGTCGCGTCGCATCAAGCAAAAGCGCCGCACTAACGGCGACAATGCGGAGGATACGGCAGTTAATGCTGGATTCAGAGGCTCTAAACCCGGTCAGCGGAAAAAGCCATTCAAAAGAAATACTCCGGGCCCGTCCAATTTGGACCGAATACTCGATCGCTCGTGCCAGATACACGGCACCCCCGAAAACCAGCCAACCACACCAACAGGGATTGTTGAGTGTTCAAGCAGGCAGGCAAGTTAAACGCCGAAAACAATGACAAGGGGCTGCATAGCGATGACGAGGAGGAGCCCCGGCCGTTGAACAATAGGGGACAGAAGGGCTTCCCCCCACAAGTGCGGACGGTGAACATGATATACACAACCCACATACCCAAAAGAGAGCGGAAGCATGCACTCAGGGACGTATATGCGTTGGAGCCAGTCGCCCCAAAGTTCAACCCATGGTCCTCCTGCCCGATCACTTTTGATCGAAGGACCACCCACTAGCATCCGCCATGGCGGATTCGCCGCATTGGTTTTAGACCCAATCATTGACGGATTTCACCTCACTAGAGTCCTTATGGACGGCGGCGGCCTGAACACTGCTTTATCGAGGATACGGTCTGAAAAAATGGGCATAGATCCCTCAAGGATTAAACCCACAAAGACGACCTTTAAAGGCGTCATACCAGGTGTAGAGGCCAACTATACAGGCTTAGTTACACTTGAGGTGGTCTTCGGATCCCCGGATAATTTCCGAAGCGAGGAGTTAATCTTCGACATAGTCCCGTTCATGATGGCTATCACGCCTTTTTCGGACGAACCACATTTGCAAAGTTCAATGCGGTGCCGCACTATGCATACCTCAAGCTCAAGATGCCAGGCCCTCGAGGAGTCATTACGGTTAATGGAAACACCGAATGCTCTCTCCGGACAGAGGAGCATACGGCGGCCCTCGCGGCGGAAGTACAAAGCAGCATGTCAAGGCAATTCTCCAGTCCGGCATTTAAACGTCCGGACACCGTCAAGCGCGCCCGGAGTAACCTACAACAAGACCGCCTGGCACGTTCCGAGCACGCCAGAGTAATGCGGCCCCAACCCCAGCCCTCGCGAAATTGCGAAACCAAGATTACGCGTACATAACTACGCTCTGGAAATACCATGGGCATAGGGGAGGGGCACGCCCAGACGCCCAAAATGCGGCTCAATCGCACAAGGGGCTCCCGATTTTGTCATTCTTTTTTTTTCTTACTTTCAGGACTCCACTTTCCGAAAGGCCTGTCCGGCAGCATAATCGCTGAACACACGATGCAACAGCCATGGAGGCAGAAAGCTATGTCAAGTGTCCAGGTGGTCTCTATAACGAGAAGTATACTTGTTTCACATATCATCCGCAGCTCGCCCCTGGAGGGGGAACATGTTAAATAGTCCCATCTCTTGCTTATCGCACTATTTGTATCGTTCTGCTCTTACCGCGGACTTTTTGAATAAACAATGCATAGCTTTTGTCTATTATTGCATTACCTTTTATATATATATATAAATATGTTCAGTTATGACATTATGCAACCGTACACTCTGGTACGACCAATACACCAGGGGCTTACGTACCCCAGAATATGGTGTGAGAAGTCCGAACACTCTCATGAGTGCGGCACCCCAAACTTATAGCATTATATGCATCGGCTCCGAATCATGTCTTGGGTCAATAGTTGGGTTTGCCCGGCTCCCATGTTTTGGTACCTTACGTTCCGTTATATCGGCTAAGGTAGCACCGGGAGAACCACCGCGATTGTGCCCGGTTGAGCTGTGCTAAGCACCTCAAAGGAGAAAGCTAAAACTGACCGTCATGATAGGGAGAGAGCTGGTCGCTGTTCGAGAGGTTTTCGAGTCCCTAAAGACTTATGCCGCTTAGAGCGAGGAGTCGGCTTTGTCGGCCTAGGCGTGGATAGCGCCTGAACTCGGTCTTCCGAATACTAGGGGCTTCGCCGAAATTTAAAATTATAGAATTCTATGGCTAAGTGAGAGTGTTCAAGCATTATAGTCTGATTTCCTTGTTCGTTGTGTTGAGCGCCTCCCTCGAAGGACCCAATAATGGGAAAAAGAGCGCTCAAAGTTTACCCCGAACACCCCAGCACTTGTGGCATGGGGGCAGAAGCCGACGACTCGCCATCTCTCAATTTTAATAAACGGCCGCACAGAAGATAATATTTTATATTCAAAAGCGTTGCTTAGCGCATATGAACAAGTTTTCAACGTACATGATTACAAATGCGAGTTTACTTAAAAATTACATCTTTGGAGCACTCATCCGCTATACGGCGAGCACCCTTCAGGACGCCCTCATAATACATCTCGGGCTTGCGATGCTCCTTGCCCGGCGGTGGTCCGTCCGTCACAAGCTTCTCAGCGTCCATCTTGCCCCAATGAACTTTAGCACGGGCAAGGGCCCTACGGGCACCTTCGATGCATACAGAGCGCTTGATGACTTCAAGCCTTGGACAGGCATCCACCAGCCGCCTTACCAGCCCGAAGTAGCTTCCAGGCATGGCTTCCCCAGGCCACAACCGGACTGTGAGACCCTTCATGGCCTGTTCGTCACCTTATGGAGATCGACCAGCTGCTTCACGGTCGCTCAAAAACTGCCGGGTGTCCGCCTCAAAGATATCGAGACCAGAACACCTTCTCCGTCGAGCTTCCCTCTTTGGCTCGATAGAATGCGGCAGCGTCGGACACACCCCGGGGAAGATCTGCGAATGCTCCTGGAGAGCTCCGGACTCGGTTAAGTAACAAGTAATTCACTTTCGCGTGCTTTCTTTGCATAAAGAATGCCTTACCCGCCGCTATCTTCTTCATCGCCTCAATTTCCTGGAGGGCTTTTCGGGCTTCGGCTTTGGCAGATTTGGCGCTCTCAAGCGTCGAGGCGAGCTCGGACTCTCGAGTCTTTGAGTCACGCTCCAAACTCTCGTGTTTTTCCACGAAAGCCTGGAGCTCTTGCTGCACTGCCGCCACCCGCGCCTCCTGCTTCTCTCGCTCGGTGCGCTCCACGGCCGCATTATTTTCAGCCTTGGACAGCGCTTCCTTCAGGGTTGCCACCTCAGCTGTGGCCCCCTGCATACCCAAGTTGATCCTGTCATTTTTTGCAACCACATCTTTTTTTTATACTTACATAAGGTATTACTTACCTTCCTTGTCCTCGAGCTGCTTCTTGGCAAGGCCGAGCTCGTCCTCGGACCGCTCGAGGCTCTGCTTCAATGCATTAACCTCCGCAGCCAGTGCGGCAGAGGTCAGCAGCAAAGCCTGCATTCCCATATTGACATACTTATGTTAGACTCCTGTGTATATCTTTTTGATCCTCAGTTTGGCTTTTCTTTCCGAACACCAAACTGAGCATCGAAACTACCGTCTATGCGGTAATATTTTTACATATCTTAAATACATACCTCAAAGCCTGTTAGAAGGCTGGCAGAAGCTTCAGCCCGCTCTTGGCGGACTGAACCTTCTGGATCACCTCACTCATAATAGTGTGGTGCTCCTCGTCGATGGAGGCGCCGTTAAGCACCTCCAGCAGATTATCCGGTGCCTCCGGTTGGACGGAGGTCACCGGTGTCGTTGGCTTGCCCTTCTTAGTAGGGGGCCGCCTGCCGGATGCCGGAACCATTGAAGGTTCCGGTGCGGTGTCCGGCCTAGGGCCGGACTTAGAGCCCTTTGGGGTTTTATCCCCTTTTCGCCTGGAGTCCGGGAGGTCGCCTTGCGGCGCCTCCAGGACCACCTCCTCCTGGCTTGGCCCCTTTTGGGACGCCACCTCGGCGTCATCCGCGGTGCGAGGAGAGGAGGCGGTCGGAAGTGAAGTGCTGTTCACATCCGACGAACCCAGGGAACCGCTCGACGAAGCGTCGAGCCCGGCCTTGGGCGGACTGCATGATTATATCCGGCGTCGGAAAGGTACCGTGCGATAAAGGAACGCCATGAGTTATTCTGGTATCCGAAACTTACGATCTTGCCGGGCTTGGCCTGGATGGCCCTCCTCTTCGCCGTAGTCGGCGTTGGTTGTTTAGTCCGGAGGAAGAGTCCTTCCCTTCTTGGACCCTCCGCCACCCCCCCCCCCCCAGTTGGGGCCGCCTTCCTTTTCATTCCTCCCCCCGCTGGAGGGGGAGAGGCTTCTTCTTCCTCCTCCTCGTCTTCGGAGGAGGAGTGCATCCCGGAGTCGTCGGACGATGAATCCGGCACCACCGGGCGCCGGGAACTCTTTCGAGTTCCCGTGGCCTTCTTCTTGGCCTTCTTCTCCGGCACCACGTAAGGTGCCGGGACCAGCAGCCCCGTCAAGTGGGCGTCTGCTGGATCTTCGGGCAAAGGAGCCGGACAGTCGATCTGTCCGGTCTTCTTCTGCCATTCCTGTCAAAGGAACGGGAGCTTAGATCCCGCATAGAGTTAAACTATGAAAAACAAGTATCCCGTAAAGGGTAAAATAAGCTTACTACGCTGGCTTGTCGTTTCGCGCGGAATCCGCGATCCTCGGTGATGGGAGGGGGAACCTCGGCGCCCTTGAATAGCACCTTCTAGGCATCCTCGTGCGTTGTGTCAAAGAGACTGGTCAGAGTTTGGTGCTGGGCCGGGTTGAACTCCCATAAGTTAAAGGCCCGTCGTTGACACGGGAGGATCCGGCGGATGAGCATGACCTGGACTACGTTGACGAGTTTAACCTCTTTGTTCACCAGGTCTTGGACGCAGGATTGGAGTCCGGTCCGCTCTTCCGAATTACCCCACGACAGGCCCGTCTCTTTCCAAGAGGTGAGCCTTGTCGGGAAGCCAGATCGGAATTTTTGGGCCGCTGCGGGTCACGCGGCTCGGTGATGTAGAACCATCCCGATTGCCACCCCTTTATGGTCTCCACGAAGGAGCCCTCGAGCCATGTAACGTTGGGCATCTTGCCCACCATGGCGCCTCCGCACTCTGCTTGTTGGCCGCCCACTACCTTGACTTGACATTGAAGGTCTTCAACCATAAGCCGAAGTGGGGCTTGATGCGGAGGAAAGCCTCGCACACGACGATAAACGCCGAGATGTTGAGGACGAAGTTCGGGGCCAGATCGTGGAAATCCAGGCCGTAGTAGAACATGAGCCCCCGGACAAATGGGTGAAGTGGAAAACCTAGTCCGCGGAGGAAGTGGGTGAGGAACACCACCCTCTCATGGGGCCTGGGGGTGGGGATGAGCTGCCCCTTGTCTGGGAGCCGGTGCGCGATGTCGTTAGACAAGTATCCGGCCTCCCTCAACTTCTTGATGTGCCCCTCCGTGACGGAGGAGGCCATCCACTTGCCTCCCGCTCCGTACATGACTAGAGAAGGTTGAGGCGGGATGTGCGGACTTGGGCACTGGAGCTCGAGTGCACGGAAATGGATAAGCAAAGGAGGAAGAAGGCGTAGATGGAAAAGGTGGATTCTTATCCCCTTATATGGGCGGACAAAACTGTGTGCCCCCACCAGCCTGGTAAAACTTGCTTATCTCCCAAGCGCCGTAAATTAATGGCACAGTTGGGTTACCCATGTCCGTATTGATGAGAATCCCGGAATAAGGGGACACGATCTCTGCTTCAACAAGACGTGCCAAGGAAACCGCCTCGCTAAGTGCGCTGAGGTAGGACAGTAAAAATGATTCAAATAAAGGCTTGCCCGTGGTGTGATGACACGCTGCGGAATACGTTAGCAGATTGGATTTGTGTAAATATTATTCTCTCTATGGTGGTATGTGGAAATTATTTTGCAGAGCCGGACACTATCCTTGTGTTCAAAATCTTCTATGAAGTATTCAGAGGAGGAACCCGCCTTGCAATGTCGAAGACAATCTGCGCGCCGGACTAAATCGTCATTGAAGCCTGGTTCAGGGCTCTTGAGGAGTCCTGGATTAGGGGGTGTCCGGATGGCCGGACTATGACCTTTGGCCGGACTCCTGGACTATGAAGATACAAGATTGAATACTTCGTCCCGTGTCTGGATGGGACTTTCCTTGGCATGGAAGGCAAGCTTGGCGATACGGATACGTAGATCTCCTCCCATTGTATCCGACTCTATGTAACCCTAACCCTCTCAGGTGTCTATATAAACCGGAGGGTTTTAGTCCGTAGGACGAACAACAATCATACCATAGGCTAGCTTCTAGGGTTTAGCCTCTCTGATCTCGTGGTAGATCTACTCTTGTACTACCCATATCATCAATATTAATCAAGCAGGAGTAGGGTTTTACCTCCATCGAGAGGGCCCGAACCTGGGTAAAAACATCGTGTCCCTTGTCTCCTGTTACCATCCGCCTAGACGCACAGTTCGGGACCCCCTACCCGAGATCCACTAGTTTTGACACCGACACCCTTTGTGATAGAAACCTCTATTATGCAGTCCGTCAGTTTTATTTCTTTACCATCACAAGTTCGTATAACGCTTATTTTCCCTTGCAATAAAAGATCATACATATTTAGGAGCAATTTTTATTGCTTTTTGCACCGATGAAAACTTACTTGAAGGATCTTATTCAATCCATAGGTAGATATGGTAGACACTCATGGCATGAAACAGGGTTTAAGGGTTTTGGATGCATAAATAGTATCTCTACTTAGTACAAAATTTTGTCTAGCAAAAGATTCTAAGCAAGCACCACATGTTAGAGGATCCATAACAATATAACTTCTGTGCAAATATACCCAAACATAACTCATTACGTTGTCTTCCTTGTCCAACTTCAACTAATTTGCTCAAGTTTGAAAATAATTAATGGGGCTCACAATCATAGAAGATGTCCAAGATAGTATATTTATATGGGAAATCTCTCTTCCTTCAATATTCTTTCATGAATTGTTCAGGTGATCAATGTTGTGTTTGCTAACTTTCAATAAATTTTACCACCTATACTTCTTATATGTGAAGTCATTAGTCCCCACGGGATAAGCATATGAAACATATATAGTTTCGGATTTATCATATTCAATTCATTCAACCATTTACTCATAGAATATAAGTGAAGCACGAGAGTAAATGACAAACTACTTCAAAAGGGTATAAGTGAAGATCAATGAGTAGTCAAATAATTAACTAGCCATGGGAGGACTATCTCTCATTAAAGAATTCAGATCCAATGATTTTATTCAAATAGCAAGTAAAATGAAAATACACTCCAAGCAAAACACATATCATGTGACGAATAAAAATATAGCTCAGAGTAAGGTATGCTGATGGTTTTGAAGACGAAAGAGGGGATGCCTTCCGAGGCATCCCCAAGCTTAGGCGCTTGAGTCTTCCTTGAATATTACCTTGGGGTTCCTTGGGCATCCCCAAGCTTAGGGTCTTTCCACTACTTATTCTCTTCATATCGATACCTCACCCAAAACTTGAAAACTTCAATCACACAAAACTTAACGGAACTCCGTGAGATGGGTTAGTATGGCAAGGAGCAAATCATTCACTTTGGTACTGTCAAGACAAGATTCATAATTGTTCTCACACAATGCCTACTGTACCATATCCTTTCTACAATTTATATTGAGCAATATAAGCCATAGAAACTAGAAAACAAGCAAATTATGCATTGAAAACAGAATTTGTCAAGAACAGAACAATCTGTAATGATCTGAACAACAACCATACTTCTGTTACTCCAATTTTTTTGAATATTTAGGACAACCTAGGCAATTTGTATATCAATATTGTGTAAAACATTCAGAAAAACTCACACTTCTGTGATTTTTTAAAATTATTTTACTGAGGGCAAAAGTTTATGTTTTTCAGCAAGATCAAATCAGCTATCGCCGTAAGCCATCCCAAAGGTCTTACTCGGCCCAAACACTAATTGAAACACCAAAACACAATTAATACAGAGGTCATAATGTGTATTTATTGAAAAATAGAACCAAAAACCAAAAACATAAAAATAAAATTGGGTTCCCTCCCAACAAGCGCTATTGTTTAACGCCCCTAGCTAGGCATGATATTTTAATGATACTCTTCCAAGCCGAATTTCGATGATAATTTTATTCATACTCTAAAAGATATTAGTGAAGTTCATAGAGTATTCTATAATTAATATAGATTTACCAACATCCAAGCTCAAAATATATAAGAGAAGCACACGAAGTATTCTATAAAGCCATACTCAAAAGATTTAAGTGAAGCACAAAGAGCATTCTATAAAGCCATACTCAAAAGATTTAAGTGAATCGCATGAAGAATTCTATAAATAAATGAAGGACTATCTCATACTAGCATGGTGCATAAAGGAAAAGAAAGGAAAAATAAACTCAAAAGACACATATCATGTGAACCAAACAAAAACCGAGGTATACCGATAATTGTTGAGGAATAAAGATGGGATGCCAACCGAGGCATCCCCAAGCTTAGATGCTTGAGTATCCTTGAAATATTTACATGGGGTGCCTTGGGCATCCCCAAGCTTGAACTTTTGCCTCTCCTTATTCTTCTCATATCGATAACTCCTCGATCTTCGAACACTTCATCCACACAAAACTTAACAAAAAACCTAGTGAGATCCTTTAGTCTAATAAAGCAAATCACTGCTTTTAGGCACTGTTGTAAACTCATTCATATTAGCATTATATATACTGTATTCCAACTTCACCATGGTTCATACCCCCGATACAACCCATAGATTCATCAGCGAACAACACATAGAAAACAGAATTTGACAAAAACAGGACAGTCTGTAGCAATCTGGAAACTTCGTATATTTCTGTAACTCCAAAAATTCTAAAAATTAAGGACAAAATAAACAATTTTCACAGAAGTACCGCGTAAAAATTTCAGAAACTTTTGATGTTCCAATAAAAAAATGTAAATTCACGCACTACAGCCAAAGTTTCTGTTTTTGCACTGCACAAAGCAAACAAGCAATCTAACCATCCTAAAACCAAAACTTGGCACATTATTTTTATAATACAATGGATATAAACAAGTGGATAATTATTTTTGAGAAAATTCCATGAAATATTCTACATTGTTTATGTCGTATTTCGGGTTCCGGCAAAACCCTGATGGTTTGAACACTAGGGTGCGCACGAAGATCTCTCCCTTCCCTAACTCACCCACTCCCCACGATCCCAAGGCTCAGCTCGTCAAACTTGAAGAACAAAGGACACAGGGTTTATACTGGTTCGGGCCACCGATGTGGTGTAATACCCTACTCCAGTGTGGTGTGGTGGATTGCCTCTTGGGCTGAGGATGAACAAGTACAAAGGAAGAACAGCCTCCTGAGGAGAGGTGTTCTTGAGCTCGGTGAGCTTGTGTGGTTGAGGATGATCTGAATGATCCAAGATCAGTTGCCTCCTACTCTGGTGGCTAGTCCTATTTATAGAGGCCCCGGTCCTCTTCCCAAATGTAGGCGGGAAGGGATCCAACAACGGCCAAATTTGAAGGGGGACAACTAGTACAAGTTATCCTGACTAAAGGTGGTCTTCGTCTGCCAAAGGCTCTGGCGGTGACATCGTCCTGGGCTCCACGGTGACCTTCGTCCTGCCGTCCTGCTGTTCTTGGTCTTGTTACACCGATATGGAAACCTTTTCCTGATGCCTCGGGACTCCTCGCCTGCGCTTGCCTCTTTAACACCAAAGAGGAAACGAGTACACTATGCGCCCTGGCGCCCGCCTGGCCTTGGTCGTCATGGCTTGCGTCATAGGAACCTCGTGAGACACCTCTCGCCTTGATCTCTCTGCCCCTTGCGAGCCAGCCTAGTGAGGCCGCCCCCGAGGAGGTCTTGCGTCGTCCGCCTCGCAAGGCTCGGCCCCTCACTAGGGTCTTGAGGGTTTGCTGATGAAGATGGGCCGTATAGGGCTGCTGGTAGAGCCACGTCGTGGGCCGCAGGCAGGCAAGTCTGGGGACCCCCGTTCCCAGGACGCCGACAGTTTCCATGAGCATGAACACAAGTGTTCAAGGTCAACCCTCACTTCTCCAATGAATAATCTTCCAATCCCTTCTGTTTTTGAAAAAGATTTTAGGCATAAGAGGCAAGTAACTTTTTTGTATTTTTCA
This sequence comes from Aegilops bicornis, assembly GCA_021605145.1. Classification (NCBI taxonomy): domain Eukaryota; kingdom Viridiplantae; phylum Streptophyta; class Magnoliopsida; order Poales; family Poaceae; genus Aegilops; species Aegilops bicornis. The sequence continues at coordinate 259,447,718 of CM038673.1, read as the reverse complement.
TTCTTTTAACTTTTTTGTTTGTTTCACCCACAACTAATGAAAACAAAAACAAAAGGAAAAACAAAACCTACTCAGTTAAGAGAGCATACAAGCACACACGAGAATATCAACCTCACGCTATTGCTCCCCGGCAACGGCGCCAGAAAAGAGCTTGATAATACCCAAGTGCAAGGAATCATCGTAGCAATTTCCAAAGGTCGAAGTGATAAGTATGGAGTGTCGAACCCACAAGGAGCTAAAGATAAGATTAATATTCTCCCAAGTCCTATTTACCACTGATACGACTCTACGTACACCGAAGGTTTGCTTCCATCTAGAAACGAGAAATATAACTACGTTGTGGGTATGAAGAGGATAGCTTCGCATGATATCGGAGAACTAAAATATAAAAATAGGTGATGTTATCATAAAGTTAGAATATATCACAATATATTACAAATAGCGAGTGTGGAATAATGCTGGATCGGTGTGCAGAATTATCCTAGGCAATTGTTAACAAGATCGGTAATCATTATTGCAATTTTATATGAGGGAGAGGCATAAGCTAACATACTTTCTCTACTTGGGTCATGTGCACTTATGATTGGAACTCTAGCAAGCATCCGCAAATACTAAAGATCATTAAGGTAAAACCCAACCATAGCATTAAAGTATCAAGTCCCCTTTATCCCATACGCAACAACCCCCTTACTCGGGTTTAAGCTTCTGTCACTCTAGCAACCCACTATAAGCGAATCATGAACTTATTGCAACACCCTACAGCGGGAATCCTTCATATGTGCGCGGCACAACAGGCACCGTAGGATAGCACCAAAATAAAACATACAACTCAAACCAATCTAGATCATCAATCAACCCAAAAGACAAAATAAATCTACTCAAACATCATAGGATGGCAACACATCATTGGATCATAATATGTGGCATAAAGCACTATGTTCAAGTAGGGGATTACAGCGGGGTGCGGGAGAGTGGACCGCTTAAAAGAGATGAGGAAGGTGATGAAGATGGTGATGTCGATGAACAAGATCTCCGCGGTGTTGGTTCCCTCAGTGGCACTCCGGCGCCACTGAGAGAGAGGGGGGAAGGGTCTCCCCCTTGTGCTTCTTCCTCCATGGCGTCCCCCATAGATGGGGAGAGGTTCTCCCTCTGGTCCTTGGCCTCCATGGTGATGATGGCCCCTCCGGATTCCTCCTCCATGGCCTCCGTTGATGATGGCCCCCTCCGGTAGGGTGCCGGAGAGGGCCTAGATTGATTTTCGTGGCTACAGAGGCTTGCGGCGGCGGAACTTTTGATATAGGTTTCTTTCTGGGGGATTTGGTATTTTTAGGAATTTTTGGCGTCGGTCTAACGTCAAGGGGGTCCACGAGGCAGCGGTAAGACAGGAGCACCCTCCCGGGGGATAGGCTGTGCCGCCCTACCTTGCCGTCGCCTCGTGACTCTTCTGGCCCAACTCAGATGCCTCGTAGGTCTCTTTTGTTCCATCAAAAATCACCATAAATCTTCAGCCCATTCCGAGAACTTTTATTTCTGCACAAAAAATGACACCACAGTAGTTCTGCTGAAAACTGTGTCGGTTGGAATTAGTTCTGATAAAATCTCACCAAAACCATATAAAATTGTTGTAAACATGGCATGAATACTTCATAAATTATAGATACGTTGGGGACGTATCAAAGCCATTGACATCGACCTCTGGTATGTCGTCAAAACTGGCGTTCCCAAAGTTGGTGAAGGCGTTACCGCTGCTGATGTCAAGAGGTCCGCGCAACTGGACTCAACCACCAAGAACATCATCTGTGGTCATCTGACCAAAGGAAAGTATGGTCGTGTGAGTGCACTGGAAACTGCGAAGCTAGTTTTGGACTGGTTGTCCAAGGTCAGTGAAGGCGTCTCGACACAGAGAGACTCAAGAATAGATGTGGTTCACAATCTCTTCAACTGATTCAAGAGAAATGACAATGAGAATGTCCAGCTCACGTCCGAATGCCTCACTGATATTACAAATGAGCTTCGCGCACTTGGCGCCATAGAGCTCACCAAGCATGAAATTGTGAAGAAGCTACTGAGATCACTTGACAGCTCATTTGACACTTTGGCCCTGATGATCCAAGAATGCCCTGACTTCAGAGATCTCGATCCGCCTGACATTCTTGAGAGGATGATGTGGAGCATCCCACGTTCATCCCCATGTACACTCTGACTACTCTCCAAGCCCGAAGAGGACATATGAAGAGACCTCGACCATACGCCATTGGGCACAAGGTGAACTAACTCCTCTTCGAGCCGTCACTTTCCACATATGAGACATGGCTACTACCTCATGCATGGACCTTGCATACACTCATGTACAACCGAGACGACCATGGAGGATCCAAGGACCAAGGCCAAGAATAGAAGAGGAGAAGGAAGAAGAAGAAGCAAGGACAAGCTTCTGGAAAGCCCGGACCTTCCGGCCTGCCCGGAACTTTCGGCCCCCGGACCCTCCGGCCTGCCCGGAACCTCCGTCCCCCGGGGTCCAGACCAGCCCCGAGCGCGCCAACTCTCTGGATAGCCCGGAACCCGGCCGGAACCTGCCCGGAACTTCCGGAGTCCGGAACTTCCGGCCATGCCCGGAACTTCTGGCATGCCTGCGTGCAAGGACTCGAGCCGAAACCCATATATCCCTTTCCCACTTACCCCTTCGTGGCTTACACTATAAATAGACCACCCCCTCCTCCTAATTAGGGTTAGCAATGGTTTAGCTCATATTTTTTGTGAGAGCCTTGCTCATCCACTTGGTTACTTCTCCTCGGAGCTCAGGACCTCTTTGGAGAAGATCCCCCAAGCGGATTCAAGACCCTTTCAAGGGAAGACAATCAAGACCTCCTCATATAAGAACCCGGTTACCTCTTGTATCGTCCATTGTTGATCGTGGATCGTCTATCTCTCTTTGTGTTCATCGATCTAGCGCATGTGTAATTGAATCTTGTTGGTTTGAGTGATTTTCTAGTGTTTTCCCCCGTGACTTCCCTCGTGCTCTTCCGCTCGTTCTTCGTGTTCCTCGTAGGGATCCTCTCCAAACGTGAAAGATCGTCACCATAGGGTTCCGCCCTACATCATCTTGGTATCATGAGCCACGTTGATCACGTTTTTGGAGCCCCTACCCCGTGTTTTCTAGCTTGATTTTGTTGATTTCGTCCTAAATTCGAAAATCCCCACCAAAAATAGCCCCAATTTTTTTTTGTGATTTGTTGGTTTGGATGATGTTTTGTTGATTTTGATCCATGGATTCGTTGTGTTTCAAGTGGATCTAGCTTTCCCCCATCTTTTCCCCCTTTCCATCCACGAAATCTCCCCAATTTTGATCTTGGAAATCGATTTTTTCCGCCCCCGTTCTTAGATCTGGAATTTAGGGTTCGTCCCGGAAGAAATTCCACGACCCCCGGAACTTCCGGCCTCCCCCAGAACTTCCGTCCTTACCCCGGAACTTCCGGGCTAAGCAGAAAGTTTACCCCCAAAATCCCCAGACTCCCTGCACTTTTTCCGCGACCCCCAGAACTTCTGGCCACCCCCGGAACTTCCGGAGCCCGGAACTTCCGGCCCTAACCCCGGAACTTCCGGCCTAACCCGAAACATTGCACGAAATTTCAGCATCAGCATCTTTCACCGTTTTCATCACAACTTTTCACTCCGAACTCCGATTTGACTGTTCTTTGGCTCGTTTTGAAGCTATCAACGTGCCCGAGGTCTTCACATTGGTTTTACCACCTTTTTACTCCATCAAATTTTTGAAAATTCGGCAATTTTGCCTAGGCCTTCCACCATATCATCCGCATAACCACCACCGACGTCCGCAACCTAACCCATTTTGATCCCCATAGCATTTGAGGTTGTTTGAGTAGTGACGAGTCTCCTAAGGTGTTTAGGCTACTTAGGGACAGTTGCTTCTTCATCAACCACCACCATAACTTTCGCATAGGCTTGCCCACCATACACTTCAGCCACCCCACTTAACTCAATTTTGTTTGTGTTGTGAGTTGAGTATCCTAAGGTGTTTCGACTACTTAGGGACCGTGCTACCAACTCCGACACCGTGTATAGCCCATCATTCCACTTCCGCATTGCCAGGTGCACACTACCACCGCTTTCCGCTACCACCATTTGACATTTGCCTTTGGAGATTTTGAGTTTGCGGTTTTTCCGTTTCCTAAGGTGTTTCGGCTACTTAGGGACGAGACTCCATCATCTTGGTTTCTACATCAAGAACACCGCCACTCATCATCGCCGGATGGTAACCTCCACATCAACTTGGTATCGTGGTATCCTCCTTTGTATATTCCCCTTGCCATTGCATTGTTAACCCCTAGCCCATTTTGCGTTACTTGCCTATCGAGACTAGCCATTTGAGTATTGCCGGCAACATTACTTGTGCACATTAGTGATCATACTTCCCATAGCATACATACCATATCATCGTGGTGCATATATTGCTATCATATCTTGTGTCACAAGTTTGTTCCCGCATATACACAATTGCTATCTTGGTTTGTGCATTGTTCAAAAGTGGCCATAAAAAAAGAGAATAAGCTTTTAAGAAAAGAAAAAGAGAAAGAGCAAAGAAGCTTGTAAGCAAGTGCCATAGCATCATACCGCATTGCATATACGATTGTCATATCCGATCATCTTGGATCATCTTGAGAGAAACACCGGGAACCATACATACATAGCATACTAGGGATAGAAGTTTATCCATTTTGCATCTTATAGGTTGTGCACAAATGTCGTATCTGCCTATTGAGCAATCGTGCTAGCGTCTCTCTTGAATTGTGCAACACGAGCGTTTTCCGTGGATTCCACATTTTGTGCTCATTCCTTGGTTGCACGGCCCCATTTATCTATCCTTGTGTGTGTTTCCGTGTACCATTCATTGCTATTGGTCTACTTGTTTCACTTACGAATTTGTGAATCTCTTTCAACATTATTGACTCTTGCTAACATTTTTGCATCAAATTTTTGTGCCACTATCCTCACCGAGCTCCACCATAAGCCTTATTTGTGTAGGTGTGAGAAACCGACAAGAATTGGTACCAATTGTGCTATTTCCATGTTACACATTGAGTGATCATTGATCCATTTTCAACATCGGTCAAGGTACATTTGGTATAAGTTCTTCTCTTTCTCCCACTCATATTTGCTCGAGTCTTGTGATGGATAGGAAAGGCATTTCCTCTCCGGTCTTCGACAACGACGACGGCGTGAACAACTACATCACCAAAGCGTCAATCTTTGATCTACAACGACAAATGCAACGTGCACAATCAAGATTGCAAGAGCGCATCTGGAACCTCTCCATCGACATTCATCTCTCCGAAGCAAGGAAAAGGGACTACATCGACAACAAGCTATCCGCACATAAAGAGGAGCAAGATGCAAGGATGGAGGAGATTCGGGCCTTGATCAATTCTACTTCCCCTTCATCATCCTCAAGGCAGCGACATTCAAGACACAAGTCTTCGGAGCGCGGAAACGATGCAAGTGCAGATCGTCCTCGTCCACATCTACATGGCGATCACCATCACGTTCGTGATCAACATCGTCATGAAGGGCAAGTCACCTCCAAGAAACATGCGCACGACAACGATGAACGACATCTACTACGAGCTCAAGAGCGACAACGACATCATCATCATGAAGATGCTCCACAAGCGCAAACGTACAAGTCCCAACAAGCACTACTTCATGCCAAGTCCAAGCTTCATGAGCACAAAAGAAGACCGCGAGACGACCACCACAAAGACGGTGCTACGGCTACAACAACCACCTCGGCATCTTCGCCAAGTGCTATCAAGGCATCTTCGCCTTTGGACGTACGACATCTTCGCCTACTTCCCGTGAGTTCGCCTACATTGACATCTTCAACAACAAGACGACCACCTACGAGTGAGGGCGACACTTCCATCTTCAGAAGCCCCTCAAGGAAGATGGCCGAGCATGGGAAATTCCCTTCGGTCATGGAGACGAGCTACGAGGTGCCACATCATATGGGCCTCATACACAACGGCAATAAGAAGGTCGAGCAAGGGCCATCCCCTTCGACCACGGCGATAGGAATTGAGCATGGAGACATTTGCACCAACATCTCTCCGACACACACATATGTCGAGATTCCCCATTTGTCATGTGAGGAGAGCCACCAACCCATGAGTGAGATGAGTGACTCCACCCTATATGACATTGAGTGCATTTCCTATGAGAGGATGAGTGTGACCACCACTAGTCCCACACAGGAGAGCATGCCACACATCCTATGTGAGATTGAGAGCCATTTGAGTGACTCCACCAACCATATGATTGAGTGCATTCTTGAGGGAGTGAGTGAGCCACAACACGTAGTGAGTGAGGTAGTTGAGACGGCATGTGAGGCCACTATGATTTCTAACGACTTACCCTCTACTCCTAGTGTGTTTTCTTCTTTGGTGCTAGGTGTCCTACATGACGACATACCTATCCTCGACGAGTCCATAACTCCAATGGAGACGACGATGGCCATGGTGGACGACGATGCACCCCCCACATGGTTCCATCAAGATGAAGATGACAACGAGTGGATCTTCGACACCTCACCTACAACACATGAGCGACGCTCCAAAGGTAACATAGGTGACGGTGCTTCTCTTGTCCCACTAGTAGACTATCTTACAAATCATTGCTTGCATGATGTTGACCCACCTATTCCCATGCTTCATTCTAGTGCGACTTCTTCATGTCATGACTTGCCAATTTATGATGAATATGATGATGATCATGTTGAATTTCCTAGTTGTGATGCTATGCTCCATAGGATATCATGTGAAAATTCTATTGGTCACATCATGTTTGACAATCCATTGAACTTGTCATATGCTATGAGTGAGATCTCCCATATTGCATCATTAGAATCTCAACATAGTAACTATGCATGCCCCATTAAAATCAATCACATTTGCACTTATGGCATAGATGATGAGATGATGGTCATTGGCTTTTGTTTTTCATGTGATGATATCGACATGCTTCCTTTACATGTGTAGCGACCCGACCTCAGACGGTCAAGCCTACGTATTCTTGTGCCATCCACGGATCGGTATCTTTGGCACACACAAGAAATCAATGTATATATCAAAGTGCAATCACATGTATAAATAACGTAAAATGATATATACCTCATAATACTCAGCGGAAACAATCAAGCGGGTGTGGAGTCCCATCAACGCCATCGGCGGGTTGAGTGTAGACCGTAACCATGCACTGCACTCTTACCCGTCGGAAGTAAAATATACGCAACATGATAAGTTGCAGCCGTGTAGGTCAAGACATTGAATGTACCGGCAAGATCACAATATGAGAAAACAGATGATAAAACTATACTATATGCAATATGGCTTTATGGCTCAGATCTGAGTTTTGTTTATGCGTAAAAGCTGATTTTATTTTCCCTACATCAAAGGAATAAATGAAGTCTGTACTATGGAGTTTTCTATCTTGACATGGTTCCGCCAACCGATGTCTCATAGCCCAAAATCATCATATGTTGCCCACAATTAAGTTATCAATCCGGTGTTGAGAGTTCCGAGATAGATCCAAGTCCGGATGCTCAAATTGTCCGTAATCGGGACACGGCTAATCGATTAGGTTTAAAACCCTCTGCAGAGGTTTGTACACTTTACCCGCAAGATTCGATCCCTCTATTTGCGTTCTCGCACTTCGTGGTGTTTGAGAACAAGATGACCGAAACATGGTCTTCGAAGAGTTCCTCTCGACCACTTGTCCGTACTCATCCCATCCTACCGTAGTTCTACATCTGCTAGTACCGTCCCAGCCAGAGTCACTACTAAGGTCAACCAAGTCGAGCCCATAATGACTTGCGGTTGCAGGTAAGCTTCGGGCATGAAGTATTCTTCCGTCTCTTTGAGTCTGGGTGAAGCTTTCCGCAAGATGTCATGGCGCTTCTCCATGCATCCCGGCCAACCACTGGTTTCTCCAGGTGCCCGTCAACCGTCCTTCACCCGATGAGTGTGTATTGAATTCTGTCTCGAGTCTTGAAGTCTTGAGGTCTTGAAGATGCAGTCCTTGCAGATTCCATCATGGAGTTGTCGTCATTGACGTAGATCCTCCATTCTCACACCACTCCCGAGCACTCATACCAACCCCGTCTACTATAGCGTAGCATTAAAATAAATAACGTCCGGGCTTGGTAACAGGTGATGGGTTCCTACCTCATGCATACTACTCAACTACAAGGATTCAATATCACTCTTTGGAGGGATTGTTGCGAAGATGACACTAGATGCAATAAAACACATAGGTATGAAAACATGGTCAAAGTGAACTTGCACGGTAATACTTGATGAAGATAACAACTGTCGGAAAATGACTTGGTAGAACTAATCGTCACTCCGTTGAAAATCTATATAGTCAAACATAGCATTCACATAAGCAAACATCCTAGCAAACAATTTTAGCACTCGAAATAACAATCAAAACAGCAAGGAAAATCGATAATAAAACTCAAACAAAATCAAAAGAAACTTCAAATAAAACTACAAAGAAAAACTACTAACGAAGATCTATGACTTTGCTACAAACATCTAATATAGTTTTGCCGTAAGTAAAAACTTAACAACAATTAAAATACTAAACTAATAAATTAACAGAAAATAAAATGTAAAATAACTAATTTAACAGAAAGTATTTTTTCCATAAAATTTTATTTGCAAAAAGAAACAAATAAAAAGCTTTTATAAAACTCTAACTATGACCTATAGAAGGTTTCATACAAAACTAAGGAAAATAATTTTTTAAAATAAAAATAAATTTTCTCCTGTTGTCTAACAGAAACACAACTAATTTTGTCAAAAGTGACAAAAAGAAATACTTTAAAACTAATAAAAACAATAAAGAAAAAGCTAAAATGGAACTAATACTAAAACAGTACTGTTTTGCTAAAAACCTAATTTAAATTAACCTGAAAATAAAATACTAAATACTACTGGATAAACAAAGGTCCTAGAGACCAGGAGCAAAAAGAATTAATTAAAAACCTATTTTTAAACTCCCGGAATAAGCATAACAAGCTTTAATTCAAATCTGATTCTAACTCAATTTTTATAAATCCAAACATAGACAAATTATATATTTTTGGAAACTACAAGAAAATTTTGATCTAACGCAAAACGAATCAGCATCATTGGACTTCTAGATCAAAAGTTATAAGATAAACAAGAACGGAACTAAATCTGTTACGGAAATAAATCTGAAAAACGAGAACGGAGTTACACATGCGTGAGGCAGAGATGGCGGGAAGGAGGCAGCGATGTGGAGGGCTGCTCCGGCGAGGGGCGAGGTCGCCGGCGAGGTGGGGGTGGCGGAGGAGGGTCGGCGCTTGGGGAGGTTCCAGGAGAGCTCTGGTGAGCGTTCTAGGTAGGAAAAGGAGGACGGTGGCGAGAAGGCTACGGGCAGGGAGGGGGCGTGATGATGGGAAAAATGGAACGAGGAGAGGGAGGGGGTTTTATAGGCGGTCTCGAGAGGCGCTGGGATGGAAAGACGAGGGAGAGCGGGAAGGTGGAGATTCCTGTCTCCATGGATATGGAAAGCTTCAGTAACGTGAGAGGAAAGCAGAGGAAGGAGATGATCTCTTGTTGGGCTAGAATAGGAAAGTGCTTAATGGGCCAAGCAGGTTTTCCTAATAAAACGATTCCATTCCTATTTTTAAAATTAGGAAACTAAAACAATAAAAAGGAAATCAAATCAATTCGGAATAAAGAGTTTTTATATACTAAAATTATCAGAAAAATAAAATGTAGATGATGAGCATTATTCCACGGCCAAAATAAAAACAAAAAAAAATGTTTTTTCAGAAAATCCCTAAAGGCTTTATTTCTTTTTGCAAATAATTTTTAAATAAAACTTTGGTTTTTTTTGGCTCAAATATTTTCAAAAAATGCCCCTGATTTTGGAGGGTCATTTTCCTCCGCTCTTTCTTGCTTGCAAGAATTTATTTTTCGGTATTTCTCGGGGAAGAAAAAATAGAGAAGCAAGTGCAAATATTTGAAAGAATTAAATTGCAAAACTCCGTTCAAATTCTTTATAGTTGAAGAAGTCATGTCATCTTCTCTCATTGATTTTAATAGGATGAATTTGAATTTACCGGAGAAGGGAAAGTCATTTTATTCCCTCTCATTCAAAAGTTTTTGAAAAGGTTCAAATTTCACTCAAGTTTAATTCACTCAAGCAAACAAACAAACAATTCAATTAATTATATTAACATTCCAAAATTTGGGATGTTACAAACCTACCACACTTAAAATGAATCTCGTCCTCGAGATTCAAGAAACTAACAAGAAAAGGTTAGGGTTGGGGTCTTCTAGCAAATGTCTTGGTCGGAAAGGTCGAGGGTGCTACCACACTTAAAAACAAGGTCATGGTTCCAATAAACTCAGATATTTCCTGGAGGGCTGACAATGTATGTCTCTTCACATATCTTACAATAGCTCCTTCATTAGCTCTTACATCCGGAAGCATAGAGTTTTCCTCGAGAATCTTGGGTCGGTGTGTCAAAGTTGAAGTTCGTCCGAGGCTGGATCTTCTTAGTCGATAGGTCTGTGTCCATTCTAGACAACTATCGAAACACTCATGGTGGTCTACCATTAATGGTTTCTCCCGCAGAGAACGGGTTTGGGTTGAACTTCACCGTATATCCTCTGATTGTAGCAGTTTGCTGTAAAGGGTTCCATCGTACTACCATTCTATGGTTTTATGGCTTATCGTGTCGACACTCTTCTAAGGTTTTCAAGGCTCTCTGATTTTCCATCAACATATGATAGTTCATGATAGAAGTCTTCGGTATGGGGGCCAATCCATCCCGTACTTGAATCATTACCACATACGTAAATATTGAATCACGTATTCTAACACTTGGGCATACTCACAAGCATTGCAGAATTTCTCTTGTTCTCAAATTGGGTTCGAGTAAATCCATGGTTTCTGCAAGCCAAACAAAACATCTATCGTTACTTCACCACTCTTAGGTTTTTGCGTAACCTTCTGGGTGTGTCCTATTTCTCCGCAAATCTTGCAGGCACAAGGTTTATTTCTTGGTGTATCATTGTGCTTCCGGATAAGACGTGATCTCATCATGGTCTTCTTGAATTCCTCCCAAGTTCTTGCTCCTTTAAATCCTTGTATGGATTGATGCATTCTCCACCAGGTTGCAGCACTTTCTGTAAAGTACTGAAGAGCGTATTGGACCTCATACTTCCTTGAAACCAAATTGTTCCAGAAGTGATTCTCCATGTTCTGCATCCATAGCTCCGCCTCCGGCCGAGTCTTGATCCGCAGAATATCAGTCCAACTTCATTCATCATCTATGGGGTTCAAGGGTTTTAAGGTGAGATGAGAGAGAGGTGGGGAGGGATATACACACAATACAATCAATAGTTTTTTTGATGAAACAAGTTTTACTTTGCGGCTGTCGGAAAAACATCAAACAAATGACAGCTCACACATCATCGCATCTAACGTAAGTGTGTAACAGGGGTTTGGTCTTCTAAAGGTCAAATATTTCTTTAGGAACGTCAAATCTTCGGAGTCTTCAACTGTTGTAGCTTCTAATACATGGTGAAATCCTCTTTACTTGGAAGAGGTCATCAGTCCTCCGATATCTTTCTTGGAGTGGCTTCAGTTGACCCTTCATGTGGTCAAAAGGGAAAAGGGGTATATCCTAACTATTTTGAGGTGAGAGTGTCTATTTGATAAAATCAGAAAAGATGAGGAGTAAGAGTCTTTTTGAAAATAAAGTTTTAGAAATTTCCTGTCCAAGGGGCTTTCCGATTTCTAGGGTCACGTCCTACAGTCAACATGTGCTCTGATACCATTTTCTCAGCGACCCGACCTCGAACGGTCAAGCCTACGTATTCTTGTGCCATCCACAGATCAGTATCTTTGGCACACACAAGTACATCAATGTATATATCAAAGTGCAATCACATGTATAAATAACGTAAAATGATATATACCTCATAATACTCAGCGGAAACAATCAAACGGGTGTGGAGTCCCATCAACGCCATCGGCAGGTTGAGTGTAGACCGTAACCCTGTACCATACTCTTACCCGTCGGAAGTAAAATATCTGCAACATGATAAGTTGCAGCCGTGTAGGTCAGTACATTGAATGTACCGGCAAGATCACAATATGAGAAAACAGATGATAAAACTATACTATATGCAATATGGCTTTATGGCTCTGTATCTGAGTTTTGTTTGCGTAAAAGCTGATTTTATTTTCCCTACATCAAAGGAATAAATGAAGTCTGTACTATGGAGTTTTCTATCTTGACATGGTTCCGCCAACCGATGTCTCATAGCCCAAAATCATCATATGTTGCCCACAATTAAGTTATCAATCCGGTGTTGAGAGTTCGAGATAGATCCAAGTCCGGATGCTCAAATTGTCCGTAACCGGGACACGGCTAATCGATTAGGTTTAAAACCCTCTGCAGAGGTTTGTACACTTTACCCGCAAGATTCGATCCCTCTATTTGCGTTCTCGCACTTCGTGGTGTTTGAGAACAAGATGACCGAAACATGGTCTTCCGAAGAGTTCCTCGACCACCGTCCGTACTCATCCCATCCTACCGTAGTTCTACATCTGCTAGTACCGTCCCAGCCGAGTCACTACTAAGGTCAACCAAGTCGAGCCCATAATGACTTGCGGTTGCAGAGTAAGCTTCCGGGCATGAAGTATTCTTCCGTCTCTTTGAGTCTGGGTGAAGCTTTCCGCAAGATGTCATGGCGCTTCTCCATGCATCCCGGCCAACCACTGGTTTCTCCAGGTGCCCACAACCGCCCTTCACCCAGTAGTGTGTATTGAATTCTTGTCTCGAGTCTTGAAGTCTTGAGGTCTTGAAGATGCAGTCCTTGCAGATTCCATCATGGAGTTGTCGTCATTGACGTAGATCCTCCATTCTCACACCACTCCGGAGCACTCATACCAACCCCGTCTACTATAGCGTAGCATTAAAATAAATAACGTCCGGGCTTGGTAACAGGGTGATGGGTTCCTACCTCATGCATACTACTCAACTACAAGGATTCAATATCACTACTGGAGGGATTGTTGCGAAGATGACACTAGATGCAATAAAACACATAGGTATGAAAACATGGTCAAAGTGAACTTGCACGGTAATACTTGATGAAGATAACAACGCTGTCGAGGAAAATGACTTGGTAGAACTAATCGTCACTCCGTTGAAAATCTATATAGTCAAACATAGCATTCACATAAGCAAACATCCTAGCAAACAATTTTAGCACTCGAAATAACAATCAAAACAGCAAGGAAAATCGATAATAAAACTCAAACAAAATCAAAAGAAACTTCAAATAAAACTACAAAGAAAAACTACTAACGAAGATCTATGACTTTGCTACAAACATCTAATATAGTTTTGCCGTAAGTAAAAACTTAACAACAATTAAAATACTAAACTAATAAATTAACAGAAAATAAAATGTAAAATAACTAATTTAACAGAAAGTATTTTTTCCATAAAATTTTATTTGCAAAAAGAAACAAATAAAAAGCTTTTATAAAACTCTAACTATGACCTATAGAAGGTTTCATACAAAACTAAGGAAAATAAATTTTTAAAATAAAAATAAATTTTCTCCTGTTGTCTAACAGAAACACAACTAATTTTGTCAAAAGTGACAAAAAGAAATACTTTAAAACTAATAAAAACAATAAAGAAAAAGCTAAAATGGAACTAATACTAAAACAGTACTGTTTTGCTAAAAACCTAATTTAAATTAACCTGAAAATAAAATACTAAATACTACTGGATAAACAAAGGTCCTAGAGACCAGGAGCAAAAAGAATTAATTAAAAACCTATTTTTAAACTCCCGGAATAAGCATAACAAGCTTTAATTCAAATCTGATTCTAACTCAATTTTTATAAATCCAAACATAGACAAATTATATATTTTTGGAAACTACAAGAAAATTTTGATCTAACGCAAAAAGAATCAGCATCATTGGACTTCTAGATCAAAAGTTATAAGATAAACAAGAACGGAACTAAATCTGTTACGGAAATAAATCTGAAAAACGAGAACGGAGTTACTCAGACGTGAGGCAGAGATGGCAGGAAGGAGGCAGCGATGTGGAGGGCTGCTCGGCGAGGGGGCGAGGTCGCCGAGGTGGGGGTGGCGGAGGAGGGTCGGCGCTTGGGAGGTTCAGGAGAGCTCCTGGTGAGCGTTCTAGGTAGGAAAAGGAGGACGGTGGCGAGAAGGCTACGGGCGGGGAGGAGGCGTGATGATGGGAAAAATGGAACGAGGAGAGGAGGGGGTTTTATAGGCGGTCTCGGGAGGCGCTGGGATGGAAAGACGAGGGAGATCGGGAAGGTGGAGATTCCTGTCTCCATGGATATGGAAAGCTTCAGAACGTGAGAGGAAACAGAGGAAGGAGATGATCTCTTGTTGGGCTAGAATAGGAAAGTGCTTAATGGGCCAGCAGGTTTTTCCTAATAAAACGATTCCATTCCTATTTTTAAAATTAGGAAACTAAAACAATAAAAAGGAAATCAAATCAATTCGAATAAAGAGTTTTTATATACTAAAATTATCAGAAAAATAAAATGTAGATGATGAGCATTATTCCACGGCCAAAATAAAAACTAAAAAATGTTTTTCAGAAAATCCCTAAAGGCTTTATTTCTTTTTGCAAATAATTTTTAAATAAAACTTTGGTTTTTTTGGCTCAAATATTTTCAAAAAAGCCCCTGATTTTGGAGGGTCATTTTCCTCCGCTCTTTCTTGCTTGCAAGAATTTATTTTTCGGGTATTTCTCGGGGAAGAAAAATAGAGAAGCAAGTGCAAATATTTGAAAGAATTAAATTGCAAAACTCCGTTCAAATTCTTTATAGTTGAAGAAGTCATGTCATCTTCTCTCATTGATTTTAATAGGATGAATTTGAATTTACGGAGAAGGGAAAGTCATTTTATTCCCTCTCATTCAAAAGTTTTTGAAAAGGTTCAAATTTCACTCAAGTTTAATTCACTCAAGCAAACAAACAAACAATTCAATTAATTATATTAACATTCCAAAATTTGGGATGTTACAACATGATTTGCGAAATTCATCTACTATGTCATGCCATGATCACATTGTTAATATGCATTGTTTTGGATGTTGTCAATATTCTCCATGTGATGTTTCCACTAATGCTCATGAGGAGACCCCCATAGTTTCCTCAAATATATTAGGAGATTTTTATGCATCTCATACTTTGCATGATTCCCATAATTGTGTGCACTATATGCATTCCATGATTAACAATGCTTTAGATATTTCTCATGATGCATTACAACCTTTGAGTCTCCATTATGTCATACATAATAACAAACCTCTCATGATGGATGACATGTTTCTATATCACGCATCCCATTTATATGAGTGTCGGTGTCAAAACCGGCGGATCTCGGGTAGGGGGTCACGAACTGTGCGTCAAGGCGGATGGTAACAGGAGACAAGGGACACGATGTTTTACCTAGGTTCGGGCCCTCTTGATGGAGGTAAAACCCTACGTCCTGCTAGATTAATATTGATGATGTGTGTTACAAGAGTGGATCTACCACGAGATCAAAGAGGCTAAACCCTAGAAGCTAGCCTATGGTATGATTGTTGTTCGTCCTACGGACTAAAACCCTCCGGTTTATATAGACACCGGATAGGGTTAGGGTTACACAGTCGGTTACAATGGTAGGAGATCTACATATCCGTATCGCCAAGCTTGCCTTCCACGCCAAGGAAAGTCCCATCCGGACACGGGACGAAGTCTTCAATCTTGTATCTTCATAGTCTTGGAGTCCGCCGATGACGATAGTCCGGCTATCCGGACACCCCCTAGTCCGGAACTCCCTCAGTAGCCCCTGAACCAGGCTTCAATGACGATGAGTCCGGCGCGCATGTTGTCTTCGGCATTGCAAGGCGGGTTCTTCCTTCGAATAATTTATAGAAGATTGTGAACACCAGGATAGTGTCCGGCTCTGCAAAAATAAATTCCACATACCACCGTAGAGAGAATAATATTATACAAGATCAATCTGCTGACGTATTTTGTGGCGTGACTTCGCACCACTACCAAGCCTTGACTCAAATTGTTTTTACTGTTCCACCTCAGCGCGTTTAGCGAAGCGGTTTCCTTGGCACGTCTTGTCGAGGCAGAGATCGTGTTCCCCTTATTCCGGGATTCCCATCAATACGGACGTGGGTAACCCAACCGCGCCATTGATTGTGACGCTTGGGAGATAAGCGAGTTTTACCGGGCGGTGGGGACACATGTTTTGTCCGCCCATATAAGGGGATAAGGATCCACCCTTTCACCCACGCCTTCTTCCTCCTTTGCTCATCCATTCCCGTGCACTCGAGCTCTAGCGCCCAAGTCCGCACTTTCCTCCTCAACCTTCTCCAACCATGTCGAGCGGGAGGCAGATGGATGGCCTCCTCCGTCCTGAGGGGCACATCACAAGATCGGGAGGCCGGATACTTGTCCGCGATATCGCGACAAAGCTGCCCGACGCGGGGTAGCTTATTCCAACCCCCAGTCCCCATGAGAGGGTGGTATTTCTCCCCCACTTCCTCTGCGGACTAGGTTTTCCACTTCACCCATTTTACCGGGGGCTCATGTTCTACTACGGCCTGGACTTCCACGACCTGGCCCCGAATTTCGGCCTCAACGTCTCGGCGTTTATCGTCGTGTGCGAGGCCTTCCTCTGCATCCAGCCCCACTTCGACTTGTGGCTCAAGACCTTGATGTCAAGCCGAAGGTTGTGAAGGGCAGCCAAGCGGAGTGCGGAGGCGCCATGGTCGGCAAGATGGCCAAAGTCCTATGGCTCGAGGGCTCCTTTGTGGAGACAATAAAGGGATGGAAATCGGGGTGGTTCTACATCACCGAGCCACGCGACCCTGAATGGGTGGCGGCCCCCGAATTCAGATCTGGATTCCCCACACGGCTCTCGTCATGGAAAGAGACGAGCCTAAAGTGGGGGATTCGACGAGCTATCCGGACTCCAAACACGCGTCCGGAACCTGGTGGACAAGAATCGCAGGCTTGTCGACGTAATCCAGGTGATGCTCATCCGCCGGATTCTCCCATGCCAACAATGGGACTTCAATTTGTGGGAGTTCGATTCGGCACAGCACCGAACCTTGAGCCGGCTCTTCGATACCACGTACGAAGATGCCTGGAAGGTGCTGTTCAAGGGCGCCGAAGCCCCCACATCAGGCTAACAAAGATCGTGGATACATCTGCGGCGTCAAGCCGGCGAGGTAAGTTATTTTACCCTTTACGGGACTCTTTTTTCATAGATTGACTCTACATGGGATCTAAAAACTCCCTATTCTTCGACAGGTCTGGCTGAAGATGTCCGGACAGATTAACTGTCCGACTCCTTTGCCAGAAGACCAGTAGACGCCCAATTAGCCAGGGCTGCTGGCTCCGGCACCCATGTGGTGCGGAGAAGAAGGCCAAGAAGGAGGCCACGGAACTCGAAGGAGCTCCGACGCCAGTCTTTGTCGGATTCTGAAGCAGAATCTTCTCCGAAGACGAGGAGGAAGAAGAAGAAGCTTCTCCCAGTGGAGGAGAGGAAAAGGAAGGCCGCCTAACCGGGAGGTCGGGGGGTCCAAGAAGGGAAGAACCCTTCCTCCGGATTTTTCCACCAACGTCGACGACGACGAGGGGGATTGGCCTACAAGGGCCAAGCCCCTGGCGAGATCGTAAGTGTCCGGATACCCATGGCTTTTTTATTATTGCAGAGTGTTCTCTAATGTCGAACAATCGTGCAGCCCGCCCAAAGGCGAGTTCGCCGACTCATCGAGCGGGTCCCAGGACTCGTCGGAAATGGAGAGTACTTCGCTTCCAACCGCCTCCTCGCCTCATGCTGCGGACAACGCCGCGGCGGGGCCCCAAAGGGGGCTTGGTCACGAGGAGGTGGCGCAGGAGGTGCCACAAGGCAACCTCCCAGACTCCAGGCGCGTGGGGGGCAAGACCCCCAGGGGCTCTAAGCCCGAACCTTGTCCGGACTCCATGCCGGAACCTTCAGTGGTTCCGGAGTCCGATAAGCGATCCCTTCGCAAGAAGGGTAAGACGCCGGTGTCGTTCGTCCAACCGGAGGCACCGGATAGCTTACTGGAGGCGCTCAACGGCACCTCCATCGAGGAGGAGCACCGCACTGTTATGAGTGCGGTGATCCGGACAGTTCAGTCCGCCAAGAGCGGGCTGACCGAAGCCTGTACCAGTCTTCTAACAGGCTTTGAGGTAAGAAATTTCAATATATGTAAAATGGTACCGCATAGACAGTAGCCCATGATGCTCGATTCGGTGTTTGGAAAGAAAAGCCAGACTGAGGATCTTTAGAAAGATAAACGCAGGAGTCATAAAAAATATGTCAATATGGGATTGCAGGTCTTTGCTGACCTCCGCCCAAGACCGATCAAGGAGGTCAATAATTTGAAGAAAAACCTCGAGCGGTCCGAGAACGAGCTCGGTCATGCCAAGAAGCAGCTCGAGGAAAAAGAAGGTGAGTAATACCTTATGAAAATTGTACCTTCTGAGAAAAGGATTTGGTTGCAAGAAAAATGACAAGGATAACGTGGGTATTGTAGGGGCCACTAATGAGGTGGCGACCACTGAAGGAGGCGGTGGCCGTGGCGAACGCATAATGCGGCCATGAGCACACCGAGCGAGAGAAGCAGGAGGTGCGGGTGGCGGAGGTACAAAGCAAGAGCTCCGTGATCTCGTGAAAAACATGAGAGCTTGGAGCGTGACTCGAAGACTCGAGAGTCCGAGCTTGCAACGGCTCTTGAGAGTGCCAAAGCCGCTAAGGCTGAAGCCTACAAGGCCCTCCAGGAGATTGAGGCGGTGAAGAAAATAGCAGCGGGTAAGGCTTTTTTCATGCAAAGTGAGCATGTGAGTGTTAATTACCTGTTGCTTACCCGAATTCGGAGCTCTCCAGGGGCGTTCGTAGAGCTTCCTCGCAGCGTGTCCGATGCTGCCGCATTCTACCGGGCCGAGGTGGGGAGTTCAACAGAGAAGGTCTTCTGGTCTCAGTATGCTGAGGCCGGACATCCGGTGCCCCTTAGCGACCAGCTGAAGCAGCTGGTCGAGCTCCATAAGGCGGCCGAACAGGCCATGAAGGGCCTCATAGTTCGGCTGTGGCCTAAGGAGGCCATGCCTGGGAGCTACTTCGGCCTGGTCTGGCGGGCCGATGGATGCGTGCCCGTGTGTTGAAGTGATCAAGCATTCCGCTTGTATTGAGGGTGCCCGTCGGGCCCTTGCCCGCGCAAAGGTGCACTGGGGCAAGATGGATGCCCAGAAGCTTGTGACGGACCCGCCGCCAGAGGGCAAGGAGCATCGCACGCCCGAGATGTATTATAAGAGTGTGTTGAAGGGCGCCCGCACTATTGCGGGTGAGTGCTCCAAAGATGTAATATTTGAGTAGACTCGCATTTTGTTATCCTGTGCGCTGAAAACTTAGTTCATATGCGCTTAAGCAACGCTTGTTAATTTAAAATATTACCTTCTGTGCGGCTGTTTATCAAATCTGAGAGATGGCAAGTCGTAAATTTCAGCCCCCATGCCACACAGTCTTTGGGGTGTTCGGGATAAAATTGAGCGCTCTTGTTCCCATTTTTGGGTCCATCTAGGGAGGCGCTCAACACAGCGAACAAGGCAACCAGACTTATAATGCTTGAACACTCTCACTTAGCCATAGAATTCTATAATTTTAAATTTTGGCGAAGCCCCAAGTCTTCGGAAGGCCGAATTTGGGGCGCTATCCACACCTTGGCCGGACAGTATCCGGCTCCTCGCTCGAAGCGGCATAAGTCTTTAAGGTCTCGCAAAAAACCTCTCGACCAGCGACCGGTCTCTCGCCTCATCATGACGGTCAGTTTTAGCTTTCTCCAGTGAGGCGTTAACCCAGCTGAACTGGGGCGGAATCGCAGTGGTTCTCCCGGTGCTACCTTAGCCGATATAACGGAACGTAAGGTACCAAAACACGGGAGCTGGGCAAACCCAACTATTGACCCAAGACATGATTCGGAGTCGATGCATATAGTGATATAAGTTCGGGGTGCCGCACTTGTGAAAGTGTTCGGACTCATCACACGATAACGCGGGAAACATAAGCTCCTGGTGTATATTGGCCGTACCAAAGTGTACGTATGCAATATGTCGTGAATGAACATATGTAAGAAAAAGAAATGCAATTATAAACAAAAAGGTGCTGCATTGTTTCATTCAATAAGTGCTGCTACGAATGCAGAACGATACAAATAGTGTGATAAGCAAGGTATGAGACTGTTAAACATGTCCCCCTCCAGGGGTAGGCTGCAGATTGGTGTATGAAAATGCTCGTAATGGAGACCACCTGTATATTCGTTGTAGCCTTTATCCTTCCCTGGCTGTTGCATCGTGAGTTCGGCAGATCTACTGCCGGACAGGGCTTCTGACAAACGGAGTCCTGTGGGTAAAAAGTAAAAGGTAAAAAGAAAAGAAAAAGGAACGACACACTTGAGAGCCCTTGGTGTGGTTGAGCCATGATCTGGGTTTATCGTGGTCGTGCCCCTCTCCCCATGCCCATGGTATCTTGAGCGTAGTTGTGTACGCCGAAGGACCTGCTTTGACGTTTCGGGGCTGGGGTTGGGGCCGCATCGCTACGCTGGCGTGCTCGGGCGTGCCAGGTGGTCTTGTTGTAAGTTACTCCGGCGCGCTCAGCTGTGTCCGCCACTTAGCGGCGGACTCGAGAATTGCCTTAAGAGCCTCCATTGCACTTCGCCGCGAGAGTCAGTATGTTCCTCCGTGCGGAGAGAACGTTCGGTGTTCCGTTGACCGTGATGACTCCTCGAGGGCCTGGCATCTTGAGCTTGAGGTATGCGTAGTGCGGCACCGCGTTGAACTTTGCAACGCTGCAGTGCGTCCGAGCAAGGCATGATAGCCTCTGCGGAACGGGACTATGTCGAAGATTAACTCCTCACTTCGGAAGTTATCCGGGATCCAAGACCACTTCCGGTGTAATTGAGCCTGTACAATTGGCTTTACACCTGGTATGATGCCTTTAAAGGTCGTTTTGGTAGGTTTAATCCTTGAGGGTCTATGCCCATTTTGGCGACCGTATCCTGGTAAATCAGGTTCAGGCTGCTGCCGCCGTCCATCAGGACTCTGGTTAGGTGAAATCCATCGACGATTGGGTCTAAGACCAGTGCGGCGAATCCGCCGTGGCGGATGTTGGTGGGATGGTCCCTTTGGTCAAAAGTGATCGGGCAGGAGGACCATGGGTTGAACTTCGGGGCAACTGGCTCCATCGCATAGACATCCCTGAGTGCATGCTTCCGCTCCCTTTTGGGTATGTGCGTTGCGTATATCATGTTCACGGTCCGCACCTGTGGGGGGAACCCCTTCTGTCCTCTATTATTCGGCGGTTGGGTCTCGTCCTCGTCATCGCTATGCAGCCCCTTGTCATTGCTTTCGGCGATTAACTTGCTCGCTGCTTGAATACCCAACAGCCCCCGTTGGTGTGGTTAGCTGGCTTTTCGGGGGTGCCGTGTATCTGGCGCAAGCGGTCGAGTATTCGGTCCAAATTGGACGGACCCGGAGTAGTTCTTTTGAATGGCTTTTTCCGCTGACCGGGTTTAGAGCCTCGGAATCCGGCATTGACTGTCGTATCCTCAGTATTGTCGCCGTTAAAGCGGCGTTTGTTTTTGTTACGACGCGGCCTGCCATTTCGGTCCTTGAAGTCCGGACTACCGACTGTTTGCTGAGGTTGTTGCTGCGTGCTAGCCAGCTGTCCTCACCCGCATGAGCCGGGTCATGAGTGATGTGAGAGCTGCCATGGATTTCGGCTTTTCCTGTCCTAGGTGCCGGGCAAGCCACTCGTCGCGGATGTTATGCTTGAAGTCCGCGAGGGCCTCCGCATCCGGACAGTCGACGATTTGGTTTTTCTTTGTTAAGAACCGTGTCGTAATTGTCCGGCGATTCGTCGCTGCTGAATTATGTGGCTTAGGTCATCAGCGTCGGTGGTCGCACATAAGTGCCACAGAAGTTATCGAGGAATGCGGCTTCAGGTCCTCCCAGCTCCCAATTGACTCTGGCAGCAAGCTGTTGAGCCAATGCCGGGCTGGTCCTTTAAGCTTGAGGGGAAATATTTGATGGCGTGAAGATCTTCACCGCGGGCCATTTGGATGTGAAGGTTATAGTCTTCAATCCAAACCGCTGGGTCTGTTGTGCCGTCATATGATTCAATATTGACGGGTTTAAACCCTTCATGGATTTGATGATCCATTACTTCGTCATGAAGCATAGTGGGTGTCTTGGCGCCTGCATCTTTGGGTGATATCACGACGGAGCTCAAAAGAGCTTTGTCTGCTTTGTTCGCCCGGCGGACTTATCAGGTCCGGTGCGACGGTTGTCGTCACGTACCGTGGGGCACCCACGCGATCCATATATCGATCTTGATTGTCTTGCCTTGTCCTCCAATATGTATCACAGGTCCGGAGCGTTCCCCTTTGGCCGTGTGCTTTTTGAGCGATGCCGGGGTACGGTTCTAGTGAAGGGCCTAGAGGCCTCTCTGTCGCGACCACGGGGTGGTCGATCAGCCGTATTGTCTCCTGGTGATGCGGGTTCATAAGCCTCCTCCTCTAATCGGGGGAGCAGCTTGCGTTTAGGGTAGCTTTTGGAGGGGCGTTCGAGCTCATGCTCTTCGGCCGCGAGGACTTCAGTCCATCTGTCGGCTAGCAGCTCTAAGCTGTTGCTGCTTTTTTTTTTGAGGCTGTTCGCCGTGGCCATAAGCCTGCGTCTAAAACGCTCTTGTTCGACGGGATCCTCAGGCACGACGAATTCATTGTCGTCGAGGCTTGCTTCGTCTTTGGAGGGAGGCATATAATCCTCTACCTCTTCTTCTGCCGCTCTCTCGTGAGGGCTGGCGTCTCCATCCTCCTACGCTGGATCTTGCTGGAGTGGATTGTCTTCGGCACTGTCCGGTGTATTGTTATCTCCGGTGCCGGAATCTTCATTCTTGCTGTGGCGGGATTTAGAGCGGCGCCGCTGACGCCGGCGCTTAGGCTGCTTCTTGGAGGGGTCATTCTCCGTTGTTCCATCGCCGTTCCATCTTTTGGGATGTCCACCATGTATATGTCGTATGACGAGGTGGTCTTCCAGTGCCCTGTAGGCGCTGGCTCTTGTTAAATCTCGGCATCGTCGTCCACACCGTCGATGTCTTGAGTCGTAGTCTAGCATGTCGGTTAGATAAATCGACAGCGGCTACCAAGTGGGTGGTGGGTGGGCGTTGAATTTCTTCGTCGTCCGCATCCCAACCTTCCTGACCGTAATCTGGCCAGGGCTCTCCGGATAAAGAGAGAGACTTTAGTGAATTCAGGATGTCGCCAAAGGGCGAGTGCTGAAAGATGTCCGCAGCCGTGAACTCCATAATGGGCACCCAATCGGATTCGATTGGTAAGGGCGCGGAGGGTTCGGAGTCCGGAGAGGAGTCCGGCACCCTGGAGTCGAGGTCTTCGCAAAGGACAGGGATGGAGTTCGACTCGATCGTCGTAGAGATTAAAGCCCCCGAGGCGGTGTCCAACCACTCGTCCTCGATCGGGGAATCCGGCTCTGGATTAAGGGTCGGAGCGGATTCTGGTGCGGCCTCCAGGGCACCTTTGACTGCAGAGCTAGATCATGCCCATCGAGACAGTGCGGCGCGCTTGTCTGTGGCTCAAATCCGTCGAAGATCAAGTCTCCGCGGATATCGGCCATATAGTTTAAACTTCTGAATCTGACCTGACGGCCAGGGGCGTAGCTTTCGATCTGCTCCAGATGGCCAAGCGAATTAGCCCGCAGTGCAAAGCCGCCGAACACGAAGATCTGTCCGGGGAGAAAAGTCTCACCCTGGACCGCGTCGTTGTTGATGATCGAAGGAGCCATCGGGCCTATCGGTGATGACACAGAGGAACTCTCAATGAAAGCACCAATGTCGATTGTCAAAACCGCGGATTTTCGGGTAGGGGGTCCCGAATCGTGCGTCTAGGCGGATGGTAACACGAGACAAGGGACACGATGTTTTACCCAGGTTCGGGCCCTCTTGATGGAGGTAAAACCCTCGTCATGCTAGATTAATATTGATGATGTGTGTTACAAGAGTGGATCTACCACGAGATCAAAGAGGCTAAACCCTAGAAGCTAGCCTATGGTATGATTGTTGTTCGTCCTCTGGACTAAAACCCTCCGGTTTATATAGACACCGGATAGGGTTAGGGTTACAGAGTCGGTTACAATGGTAGGAGATCTACATATCCGTATCGCCAAGCTTGCCTTCCACGCCAAGGAAAGTCCCATCCGGACACGGGACGAAGTCTTCAATCTTGTATCTTCATAGTCTTGGAGTCCGGCCGATGATGATAGTTCGGCTATCCGGACACCCCCTAGTCCGGAACTCCCTCAATGAGCATTGGCTATTTAGTGCTAACCAACACAAGCACGTGCGCATCATGATGGATGATGTGTACATCTACCACGCACACACAATTTTTCCCTTGTCTTTGTTTTGTGTAGGTACTTATGAACACTCGTCAACGTCACAATCCCATGAGTTGACGAAACGAGCTCTTGAGAGCAACGATGACTTGGGATCCCATGGACTATCATTCCCACCATTCCTTTTGTGCAAGGACTACGCACATCTCTTTTACTTGTCTCTCACACGGCTATGGCTATTTACCACTTGTCACCTTATGCTCATTTTCCCGTGTTCACTTTGCATGTTATTTTTACTCCTATGCCTTTGCCATGCAATTGTGACACTTGCTTGCATCTACCCATGATTCACCATTATGATAGTTCTATGTGTATTTGCATGCTTGGTGGAGATCCTTGTTGCTATTTCCATGTTTATCATGTGCCCCATGCTATTTATGCTTGTTGTGTTGGGAGAGTCATGATGACCCATTGCTATTTACACATGGCTTCTCACCAATACATTCATGCTATTTTTCTCATATCTTGCCTTCATGCCTGTGATATGTCATGTGAAGTATTCATGCACACTATTTGCACCCATGACATGATTGCCATGATTCCTTCTAGTACGTTGCATCTTCGCACTACTAGCTTTCTTGACTTGATCGCTTTGATTGCTTGCTATGTTGCATCACCCATGTTCCACAATTACTCGCTTTCTTGGGTTGATGACATATATGTTCATGCCTCTCAAATGATATATCTTGATCATTGTCTCTTGTGTCCATTAGTTGCCTCTCTCATATCCACTTATATTGAGTGCAACCATACTATGCTTATTGATCTTGGAGACTTTGACACTTTACTTGTGATGCATGCTTGTTTACTTGAGCCTCTTGTATTTGGTTGTTCTTGCATCGTATGCCTCCATACTATGAAATGCTCCCTTGTCCTTTCTTATGATGAGCATGATGCATACACTTGTTGGGTATTTTACCACACGAATGATAGGTGTTGCATTTGCACTATCCTCATTTGTTTTTCCGAGTGGTTGTCATGTTCTTTCATTTTGAAGGATTCACAAGGCGGTACCATTGGTTATGTGAAGGTGTACATGATGTGCAACACCAACATTCACGAGAATCTCCTAAAGGTGAACTCCTTCCCTTTGAGCCATCTTCAAATATGCATATTGGATGGGACATACTTTCATTGTTGTTTCCTTCTTCTTGTCTACATGATACATATATTGGATGGAGGACCGACATTGATGGACCCTATGGACCTTCAAGTTGAGGAGTGCCATGACATCGAGCTATGGTACAACACCACCCATGACAAATTTGCACCCTATGCATGGATTGACACACATTATGATTGTCTTGTTGCACCTATTCCCATGTCATCCATGATATATGAGCTTGTGCATTTTCCTAGCAAATTTTTTGTGATCTTTTTATATGGCATATTCATACACCGTGATCTTATTGCCTAGCATCAGTTGCATGATAACATACTCATATTGAGCATCCATTGCCATATTAATGCTATTGATAAACCGTCTCACTATGACATCATTTTGCACCGTGGTTGCATTGATCACTTTCACAATACATTTGTGAGCACAATAAATGCTTTTGCTCCCATGATGCATATCATTCTATATCATCTTGATAAGCTTCATGTGCTTTGTCACGAACAATCTTGTTGCACGGACTCATTCTTACATGATGGACACTTTGTGTGCGCTAACCATTGTATTTCCAAGTGTACTTTGCGTTTGCTCATTTTGCATGTACCACATACCGGAGACACCTTGGAGTACTTGGATTGCGCAATGTCTTCAACTTCATCCAACTACAACTTCGTCCACGACAACCGTTTCCATGGTGATGAGGATCACGATCCGAGGTCGGGTCTTTCCCAAGGGATGGGAGATGATGCGGAGCATCCCACGTTCATCCCCATGTACACTCCGACTACTCTCCAAGCCCGAAGAGGACATATGAAGAGACCTCGACCATACGCCATTGGGCACAAGGTGAACTCACTCCTCTTCGAACTGTCACTTTCCACATATGAGACATGGCTACTACCTCATGCATGGACCTTGCATACACTCGGGTACAACCGAGACGCGACCATGGAGGATCCAAGGACCAAGGCCAAGCATGGAAGAGGAGAAGGAAGAAGAAGCAGGGGAAAAGCTGGAAAGCCCGGACCTTCCGGCCTGCCCGGAACTTCCGGCCCCCGGACCTTCCGGCCTGCCCGGAACCTCCGGCCCCCGGAGTCCAGACCAGCCCCGAGCGCGCCAACTCTCTGGATAGCCCGGAACCCGGCCGGAACCTGCCCGGAACTTCCGGAGCCCGGAACTTCCGGCCTGCCTGCGTGCAAAGACTCGGGCCGAAGCCCATGTATCCCTTTCCCACTTACCCCTTCGTGGCTTAGACTATAAATAGACCACCCCCTCCTCCTAGTTAGGGTTAGCAATGGTTTAGCTCATATTTTGTGTGAGACCTTGCTCATCCACTTGGTTACTTCTCCTCGGAGCTCAGGACCTCTTCGGAGAAGATCCCCCAAGCGGATTCAAGACCCCTTCAAGGGAAGACAATCAAGACCTCCTCACGGAGAAGAACCCGGTTACCTCTTGTATCGTCCTTTGTTGATCGTGGATCGTGTATCTCTCTTTGTGTTCATCGATCTAGTGCATGTGTAATCGAATCTTGTTGGTTTGAGTGATTCTCTAGTGTTTTCCCCCGTGATTTCCCTCGTTCTCTTCCGCTCGTTCTTCATGTTCCTCGTAGGGATCCTCTCCAAACGTGAAAGATCGTCACCATAGGGTTCCGCCCTACATCAGAGGCTCAACACACATGAGTTCCAGCTGTCTAAGAAGAGAGATATCCATGGCCACAACTATGGCCGATCTCGTGCTTTGAAGGCAAAAGTCGTTTCCTCGTCTGAAGAAGAATTTGACTACAGTTCTCATGATGCTGAAGATATTGGCAAAGAGCTAGTAATGCTTGTGAGAAAGTTCCAGAAGTTCTCCAAGAAGAATCACCTAGGAAAGTCTTCAAGATCTAGTTCCAAGAATGATGAGGCTTCCTCTCGTGTCTATAAGAAGAGAACATGCCACAGATGCAAGAAGCCAGGTCACTACATATCCGACTGTCCCCTATGGGAGAAGGAAGCAGCGGAAAAGAAGAAGAGCAAGGAATATGACTTCGACGACAAGAAGAAGAAGAAATCTTCAAAGTCTTCATCAAAGTCATCATCATACAAGAAGAGATCATCTGGCAAGGCACGTGCTTTTATTGGGAAGGAGATGGATTCATAGGAGGAGTCTGCTTTTGAGAAGGCAGAGGTGGTGGAGTCCGAGAAGGAGTCTGATTCAAGTGTGGCGAGCCTGGCTCTAGCTTCGGCGTTTGTCGCCAAGTCCATCTTCAACACTAAAGCCGATGGTCATGACGCCGACGCTGAAGAAAACGATGATGACGACTCTGCTCCCACCTACTGCTTCATGGCACGAGGTGCCAAGGTAAACTCACGCGATGCTTACTTTCAAACCTCTAGTGAAGATGACTCTGAGTGTGAATCCAAACCCATCTATAAGACTCTTGCTAAAATTGCAACTGAACAACAAACTGCTATGGAACACATTAAAAAGTTGCTGAGCAAGAGGAGGGAGGAGCGTGGGGATCTCCTCTCCCTGGTGCGATGCGTGGTGGCGGCGCGAGGGAAAGAGGAGGAGGGATCGAGGGAGAGATGCTGAGGGGATCAGGCAGGGGGTTCGGGCTAGGGTTTAGGGGGGTTATGTGGGCCTAGATGGCCTGCTGGGTTGTTGGGCTCTCTTCTCCCTCTCTCTTATTTTCTAAAACAGAAAATAACAAAGAAGAAAAGAAGAAGGGAGGAGGTGTTGGGGAAGAAGTTGGACACGCGGATAATTTTTCCGGACTCACAAAAATGTGCTTGTTCCAAGAAAATAGAAAAAGCCATGATTGAAAGATTTAAATTCAAACCCATTTGATTTAAATTCAAATGATTTAAATAGGAAGTGAGGGTTGGGAAGGTCCAAAAATATTCGGATTTTTGGTGGAGCTCCGGAATATGATGAAAGAATATAGGTTGGAAACCAAGAATTAAGATAACAAAGGCATTGGGATAATTTGCAAGTGTGTTATGGTGATTTCCAAATTAAAGAAATATTTAATATAGCTCCCTAATATTGGGACGATATGTTATAAAGAGAAGTCACCCGTCCCTCGATTTAAATAGATCAACCATCTATGCAATATTAGTTGAGTTGAGATGCAAAGGTTAATGACATGATGGCATGATGACATTATGCAATGCAAAAATAAAAGAGCAAGCACAAAAGAAACACACGGCAAAACTCGGAATAGCTGGAAGTCTTCTGGAGCGTCGGTCTCGGGGCGTTACAACACTCCACCACTACAAGAGGATCTCGTCCCGATATCTAGGATGGCACCGGAGAGAAATGGAAGAGGAAGAGAGGAGGTAAAACTAAGTTGCTTCTTTGACGAACGAGGAAACCACGAACCTTGAGAGGTTGAGCAATTTAAAAGAAAGAGTACAACGGAGATGAATGAAATTGCAAACAATCCGTTATAAAAGAGGAACGAGGAACATTACGGGAACTTGAAGGTTGCAAAGACATGAATCAAGAGTTTAATGGACAAGATAGAATTCGAAACCACTCCGGTTAAAACAAGATGAGAGAGGAAGAATTCGGGCAGCACTCCGATTGAACATGGAAGGAATAGAACATGAACTTGACAAGATGAGAGGATACTTGATTAGATCAACAACACACTACCTCCAGGACTATTGAAAGAATGGCACAAGGGGTAAAAAAGATTTCAGACAGCTCTCCGGTTGAGGAAGGAGGCAAAACTTGATAAAATGAGAGAACTCGAATGAAAACACGACACTCCGGCTAAACGGAGAAGCACAGAGAAGAACATGATCTTGACAAAACAAGATGATGGGTCGAAGAGAGCAACATCACAATGCCTCCGGAAGAGAGAATAGAAGATAGATCATTGGAATAACAGAATGGTGAAGAAAATGATAACTTCTACCACAATTGAATTTAGAAAGCATCCTTCCAAGAAGGTTCGAGCGGAGTTCTTGTAAAACCAACAACGGAAGGATATGATCCTCGTGGGCTTATGGAGACATCTCAAAACTTGAGGTGAAATTCTGCCACTACCGAAACAAATGCTTGCCTGTAATCAACGAAGAGATGAAAACTGCTTTTGCCGAGAGGATAGGAGAAAACTTGGATCATTGATAAGCACCACAAATAGAAACATTCCTTAGGGAAGGCTTTAGGTGAAATTTATACCAAGATAACTCCAATGAAGACATTAATGGATTTAAAATACCTCATTCTTGACAACATATGAATCATGAAGCATGAAGGGAAATTGTGAAGAATGACATAACACCACCTCAAAAGATAAGGTAGAAAGAATTGCACTTCAGAATGCAAGATGAAGAATGCTTGAACTTCTCAAAACAAAACATGTGTTGAGCACCATGTTTATTTTTAGAGTATCGCTTGGCTGATCTTAACTTCAAGAGAAAACTTGAAGAACAATTGAAGAATGAAAAGAATCCTTGATGAACCACTATGTAGAGCCTCCATGAAGAACTCCGGTAATGAAAGGGTGATAAAAAGAAAGATAAGTTGAAAACACAAGGTGAAGCCTTGCGATGGTTTAGATGGAGCTTCCCGATGAGATAATGCGGAAAAAATTGGAACTCCGGAAAAGAAAAGATGAAACACTAGAACCGAGAATTACTTCATCATGAACAAACTCCAAAGGAAGGGATTAAACACTTGGATGAAACAAGAACAAGAATTATGTTATGCTTATCCTTCACCAATTTAGATTGATGACAAGCAACATATTTGGCATACTACTTATTCTCGTAGAAGGGATTAAGAGAGACATAGCGCAAACTTGAGAAGGTCTTGATGGAACCACCGGTAGGATTGAAACAACGAATAAATCGATATGAGAACATAGGAATAGGAGTCTTGAACAAACCACCGTAATAACTTGAAAACAATTGAAGAAAAGAGAATGAATCGCCGGGAAGAATTAGAAAAGAACGAAGATGCTTGAGAGAATTTAGATATAAGAGATTGAAGAGATGACAAGCTGACTAGAGAATACTTGAACGATGCACCGATAAGATTTGGAGAACGAGAGCTGAAAGCTGGAATGAATAATTCTGAGATGATGGGCTCCGAAGAATCAAACTGAAAAGACTCCTGAATTGCTCTGGATGGGTGAAAAGAATTCTCACAATCTAAAACAATTATGAGAGAATGGCATCAAGCTAGAACAATGAATCTTGAAGAGAATGGAGCAAGATTTAAGAGAAACTCTTCTTTGGTCTTGAAATGTTGAGAATGACGATGAGAAACACCAGCATGAATTGTTGAGATACTCCGGGATGAAAATTAGAAAGGTTGAACCAACAATGAAAAGAATTTGAAAGCGATCTTGGAGAAGGAATATGACTGATGATAATTCATTCTTACGTCAAACTTCGAAAAGAATTTGGGAATAGCTCCGGGAAAATTAGAAGAGTCAGGTAAGATCCTGGGAAAAGACCTGTGGGTTAGGGCCCACTCAAAAGATGCACCGTTGAATGAAAGAAAGATTGCGCCGGTTCAATTAAATGGCTTGAATAAGGTAAGACCTCGAAATAGCTAGAAAGGATTAAGAATAGAAACATGAATCCTCTGGGATACCTTCAGCACTCCAGATAAACATGAATAGCAAGAGGTGGATGATTAAGAGGTGCACCGGCATGAGAAAACATTTGAAACAAGGAAAGGATATGATCGGCAAAGCTTGAATTGAATCCACGGGAGAAGAAAAAGAACAAAGAATAATAAACTTGAAGCTCCGTTAGTATCTTCATGGGAAATCACCGGATAAGAACATTGAAAGAAAAGAATGAAGAGACTTCGCATCAACAAAAAGGATACTTGATTAAGAAATCTGAGTCCTTGAAGAAAAGGGTGGGCGGGTGGGAAAAACAAAGGCAACTTGGGGATGGAATGAAACAGACACCATTGAGAAAGCTTAAAGTTGATCTCGCGAATGTTGAAATGATCGGATCCACTTGAAGAGAAGCACGTCGGTTGGAAAAGAATTGACATGACAAGCTCAGTGATCAAGAAGGATTAGTATTCACATAGAAATATGGGAACAACATTTAAGAAAAGGTATGGAATCCACATTTGACTTCGAAGCAAATCGAATACCACAACTCAAAACAAAAACAAAGGATTTGGCTCGCAGAATAAGCCGGAAACAAACATATGATAGATCCCTTATCGTATCATGTGTGTGTTGGAAATATATCCTACGAGATACTTGAATTCCCACTTATAAACTCCCGAAACTTTCTGGTTATGCAATCTGGTGTTGGGGATACAGGGGACACAATATATCTCACCCAAACTAACAATACCTAGATCCAGCTGTATCCATCCGTCAACACATAACCAAGAAAACTCCGGAAATCGTTTACCTCAACCTTCGAAAAGCATCCGTTATACGAGTTATGGCAATACTCCCGAACTCGCCCCAGTACTGGGTTATCGAGGTTATCTCACCAACAACTGCATAAAAGAGATTTTCGATGTCGGCGAAACTCAGGTATTCCAGAACTGCAACGATAAAATTGTGACGACAACACCTCGGAGCTCAACTCCCGGGACACTGCCACAACCCCTAAATGTCAGGAGGCACCAAGAACAATGTTCTCGTCACAAAACCATCGGAACGATTCCAAGATACCCGCGTGATCCTAAATTTTTTTTAGTGAAATTTGAGGAGAGTAGAGTCAAAACTTCTACGTCAGGGGGCCTCACCAGAGCGACGAAGGGCTGAGGAGTAAAAAGAATCATACTCTCCGATATATATAATCCTAAGACTCAAAACATTTTTTCTAGACTCAACAGCGCCAGCGATTCGATCAAGCAGGGGGCTCCTAAGTCGGGGATGGCTCTGATTACCAACTTGTAACGCCCATGATGCGGCTATATCTCCCACGTGTCGAAGCACGACTTAGAGGCATAACCGCATTGTGGTTTTGTCGCAAGAAGGGTCATCTTCACACAATCCCATGTAATGAACAAGACTGGGATAAAGAGTTGGCTTACAGTCGCCACTTCACACAAGTACTTAAATAAATCATACATCACTTAGAGTACACACATAGTCCGACTACGGACAAACAAAAGAAAAGGAAGATAACCCAACTGCTAGATCCCCGATCATCCCAATTGGGCACCACTACTGATCATCAGGAAACGAAACATAGCAACGACGAAGGTCCTCATCGAACTCCCACTTGAGCTCAGTTGCGTCATCTGCACTGGTATCATCGGCACCTGCAACTGTTGTGATAGAATCTGTGAGTCACGAGGACTCAGCAATCTCACACCCGCGAGATCAAGACTATTTAAGCTTATGGGTAGGAGAAGGTAGTGAGGTGGAGCTGCAGCAAGCACTAAACTTATATGGTGGCTATCATACGCAAAAGAGAGCGAGAAGAGAAGCAAAGCACGGTCGTGAAGCTAGCAATGATCAAGAGGTGATCCTGAACTCCTACTTGCGTCAAACATAACCCAAAACCATGTTCTCTTTTCGGACTCCACCGGAAAGAGACCATCACGGCTACACACGCGGTTGATGCGCTTTAATTCGAATCTGGTGTCAAGTTATCTACAACCGGACATTAACAAATTCCCATCTGCCACATAACCGCGGGCACGGCTTTCGAAGATAATACCCTGCAGGGGTGTCCCAACTTAGCCCATCATAAGCTCTCACGGTCAACGAAGGATATCCCTTCTCCCGGGAAGACCCGATCAGTCTCGGAATCCCGGTTTACAAGACATTTCGACAATGGTAAAACAAGACCAGCAAGATCACCACAGGCCGACAAATCCCGATAGGAGCTGCACATATCTCCTTCTCGTGGCACACCGGATAAGCTAAGCGTCTGATGTACCGACGTAATCCAAGTTGCCAAGGAATGGTCCCAAGACGGTGTGCTCTAGTTTGGACCAACACTCGGAGGAGCACTGGCCGGGGGGGTAAAATAAAGATGACCCTTGAGTCTGCAGAACCCAAGGGAAAAGGCTTAGGTGGCAAATGTTAAAACCAATGTTGGGCCTTGCTGGAGGAGTTTTATTCAAAGCGAACTGTCAAGGGGGTCGCATAAATCAGCCAACCGCGTAAGGAACGCAAAATCAAGGAACATAACACTGGTATGACGGAAACTAGGGCGGCTAGAGTGGAACAAAACACCAGGCATAAGGCAGAGCCTTCCACCCTTTACGAAGTATATAGATGAATTAATTAAATAAGAGATATTGTGATATCCCAACATAATCCTGTCCACCATGGAGCAATTTTCAACTTCACCTGCAACTAACAACGCTATAAGAGGGGCTGAGCAAAAGCGGTAACATAGCCAAGCAATGGTTTGCTAGGAAGGGTGAAAAAGGTTAGAGGCTGGCATGGCAATATGGGAGGCATGGTAAACAAGTGTTAGGTAGCACAGCATAGCGATAGAACAAAGCAACTAGCAAGCAAAGATAGAAGTGATATCGAGGGTAATGGTTATGTTGCCTGAGATCCCGCAAGGAAGAAGAACGAGTCCATGAAGAAGACAAACGGACGTAGTCGAACGAATCCTCACAACTCCGGAACGAAACCGAAGCTAACGAGAGAAGCAAACCGGAAAGAAGCATACAACATGGTAAACACACAAGCATAATCATGGCATGATGCACAATTAAGTATGATGCATGTCCGGTTTAATGAGGCATGGCATGGAAAAGTGCACAAACAATACTACAAATTAAGTGGAGCTCGTTGCATATTGACGAAACACCACATCAATTATTTAGTTCTCTCTCGGTTATGTACCCAACAACATTAAATGTTATTAAACATGGCAAGAGGTGAAGCATGAGCAAACCACCTATTTAGGCAAGTTTAAATGAGGCCGGAAACAACAAACAACAATTCCAGAAAATCCCCATATGTCATTTAGCAATTTAATGCAGACACAGTTTTAACCATTTAAATGTTGTTAACATGATGTGGATGACATAATCAAGGTTTATGCATTTTTTATGAAAATGTTGACATCTAATATGATAGGGAGCATTTGGTCACCATGGCGGAACAAAAGGGGTGCCACGGCAACGATAACGAAAACGGTGCCACGGCAACATTCGGGTCCCGGTAACTCGATTGAGATACTGATGCAAGAGAGAAGTGTGCGGATGTGTGGAACACGCAAGAGATGGGGAGTGATCCCGGATACCGGGTGTCCCACATGACGGTGGCATGGCAAACGAAGAACGTTCAAAGACAATTAGATCACGGTGCAAAACTCGAGCATCTCATACAACACACAAGCATTCGTTCACGGGCGGTCGTCTCGGGGTTATACCTTCGGAGCGTGCATTTTCGGGGCGGATCAAGTTCGATGCGGTGTAGGGGAAGTAGTTGTACACGAATCTTGTCGGAACCACGGCGACGGTAGTCGTACACGGTTCGTAGATGTTCAGGGTCGCCGTGAGGAACTTGTCGAAACCAGGGTCTTGGTCGTCGGTTAGGCACTTGGTGAAATCCACGGGTGTCAGTAGTTGTACATGGTCTTCGCGTTGTAGTCTGACTTGGCGATTCCAAAATGTTCATCGGTAGTGGAACTTGGCGGTCTCGACGGTCGTCGTGGTACTTGTCGAAAGGAATCCACCGAGGCGGTCTTGGGTCCCTAGATTCAGTGGCCTTGGCAATGACAAAAGGGGCAGCATCACGTAACATGCTTGGCGAGGGGCTACAAGTGAGAGGCCATGGCAGCGGCAAGGCGAGCAGCAGCAGCATGAGTCACGGACAGAGGAGGTGCTGCCGGGCGCTGATGGTGGTGGAGCAGGGGAAGTCAATGCGGGCTCGCGTGTGGCCTCCAGCGAGACTTGTGAACGACGCAGAAGCAAGGCAGCAGCAAGGAGGCGATGGTGGTGGTCAGCGGCAGGAAGCTGTCACCAGGCTTGTGGTGACAACGACGACGAACAGAGGCGCGGCTGGAGAAGCAGCCGTCCGGCGATGGAGCAGAGGCGTCCATGGCCAACGACCCAAGGTGTCGAAGATGGCCGGATCCGGGCCAGCTCGGGTTGGGGAGGCGAGGTAGCAGGCCGGTGGCGGGGCTTGGCGCAGGGGAGGTCGATGCAGAGGAGGGTCGGAGACGCCGGAAGCGGACGACGGAGGGGCGGCGCTAGTCGAGGCGGAGGTGGCTCTCGGGGAGGCGCGGGGCGACGAGGAGGAGGCCGCAGGTGAGGGAGGAGGTAGCGAGCAAGAGGAGGGAGGAGCGTGGCGATCTCCTCTCCCTGGTGCGATGCGTGTGATGCGTGGTGGCGGCGCGAGGGAAAGAGGAGGAGATATCGAGGGAGAGATGCTGAGGGGATCGGGCAGGGGGTTCGGGCTAGGGTTTAGGGGGGTTAGGTGGGCCTAGATGGCCTGCTGGGTTGCTGGGCTCTCTTCTCCCTCTCTCTTATTTTCTAAAACAGAAAATAACAAAGAAGAAAAGAAGAAGGGAGGAGGTGTTGGGGAAGAAGTTGGACACGTGGATAATTTTCCCGGACTCACAAGAATGTGCTTGTTCCAAGAAAATAGAAAAATCCATGATTGAAAGATTTAAATTCAAACTCATTTGATTTAAATTCAAATGATTTGAATGGGAAGTGAGGGTTGGGAAGGTCCAAAAATGTTCGGATTTTTGGTGGAGCTCCGGAATATGATGAAAGAATATAGGTTGGAAACCAAGAATTAAGATAACAAAGGCATTGGGATAATTTGCAAGTGTGTTATGGTGATTTCCAAATTAAAGAAATATTTAATATAGCTCCCTAATATTGGGATGATATGTTATAAACAGAAGTCACCCTTCCCTCGATTTAAATAGATCAACCATCTATGAAATATTAGTTGAGTTGAGATGCAAAGGTTAATGACATGATGGCATGATGACATGATGCAATGCAAAAATAAAAGGGCAAGCACAAAAGAAACACACGGCGAAACTCGGAATAGCTGGAAGTCTTCTGGAGTGTCGGTCTCGGGGCGTTACAATGACCCATTGCTATTTACGCATGGCTTCTCACCAATACATCCATGCTATTTTGCTCATATCTTGCCTTCATGCTTGTGATATGTCATGTGAAGTATTCATGCACACTATTTGCACCCATGACATGATTGCCATGATTCCTTCTAGTACGTTGCATCTTCGCACTACTAGCTTTCTTGACTTGATCGCTATGATTGCTTGCTATGTTGCATCACCCATGTTCCACAATTACTCGCTTTCTTGGGTTGATGACATATATGTTCATGCCTCTCAAATGATATATCTTGATCATTGTCTCTTGTGTCCATTAGTTGCCTCTCTCATATCCACTTATATTGAGTGCAACCATACTATGCTTATTGATCTTGGAGACTTTGACACTTTACTTGTGATGCATGCTTGTTTACTTGAGCCTCTTGTATTTGGTTGTTCTTGCATCGTATGCCTCCATACTATGAAACGCTCCCTTGTCCTTTCTTATGATGAGCATGATGCATACACTTGTTGGGTATTTTACCACACGAATGATAGGTGTTGCATTTGCACTATCCTCATTTGTTTTTCCGAGTGGTTGTCATGTTCTTTCATTTTGAACGATTCACAAGGCGGTACCATTGGTTATATGAAGGCGTACATGATGGTCAACACCAACATTCGCGAGAATCTCCTAAAGGTGAACTCCTTCCCTTTGAGCCATCTTCAAATATGCATATTGGATGGGCCATACTTTCATTGTTGTTTCCTTCTTCTTGTCTACATGATACATATATTGGATGGAGGACCGACATTGGAGATGGACCCTATGGACCTTCAAGTTGAGGAGTGCCACGACATCGAGCTATGGTACAACACCACCCATGACAAATTTGCACCCTATGCATGGATTGACACACATTATGATTGTCTTGTTGCACCTATTCCCATGTCATCCATGATATATGAGCTTGTGCATTTTCTTAGCAAATTTGTTGTGATCTTTCTTGATGGCATATTCATACACCGTGATCTTATTGCCTACCATCAGTTGCATGATAACATACTCATATTGATCATCCATTACCATATTCATGCTATTGATAAACCGTCTCACTATGACATCATTTTGCACCGTGGTTGCATTGATCACTTTCACAATACATTTGTGTGCACAATAAATGCTTTTGCTCCCATGATGCATATCATTCTATATCATCTTGATAAGCTTCATGTGCTTTGTCATGAACAATCTTGTTGCAAGGACTGATTCTTACATGATGGACACTTTGTGTGCGCTAACCATTGTATTTCCAAGTGTACTTTGTGTTTGCTCATTTTGCATGTACCACATACCGGAGACACCTTGGAGTACTTGGATTGCGCAATGTCTTCAACTTCATTTAACTACAACTTCGTCCACGACAACCGTTTCCATGGTGACGAGGATCACGATCCGAGGTCGGGTCTTTCCCAAGGGAGGGGAGATGATGCGGAGCATCCCACGTTCATCCCCATGTACACTCCGACTACTCTCCAAGCCCGAAGAGGACATATGAAGAGACCTCGACCATACGCCATTGGGCACAAGGTGAACTCACTCCTCTTCGAACTGTCACTTTCCACATATGAGACATGGCTACTACCTCATGCATGGACCTTGCATACACTCAGGTACAACCGAGACGACCATGGAGGATCCAAGGACCAAGGCCAAGCATGGAAGAGGAGAAGGAAGAAGAAGCAGGGACAAGCTTCTGGAAAGCCCGGACCTTCCGGCCTGCCCGGAACTTCCGGCCCCCAGACCATCCGGCCTGCCCGGAACCTCCGGACCCTAGAGTCCAGACCTGCCCCGAGCGTGCAAACTCTCTGGATAGCCCGGAACCCGGCCGGAACCTGCCCGGAACTTCCGGAGCCCGGAACTTCCGGCCATGCCCAGAACTTCCGGCCTGCCTGCGTGCAAGGACTTGGGCCGAAGCCCATGTATCCCTTTCCCACTTACCCCTTCGTGGCTTAGACTATAAATAGACCACCCCCTCCTCCTAGTTAGGGTTAGCAATGGTTTAGCTCAAATTTTGTGTGAGAGCCTTGCTCATCCACTTGGTTACTTCTCCTCGGAGCTCAGGACCTCTTCGGAGAAGATCCCCCAAGCGGATTCAAGACCCCTTCAAGGGAAGACAATTAAGACCTCCTCACGGAGAAGAACCCGGTTACCTCTTGTATCATCCTTTGTTGATCGTGGATCGTGTATCTCTCTTTGTGTTCATCGATCTAGCGCATGTGTAATCGAATCTTGTTGGTTTGAGTG
This sequence comes from Aegilops bicornis, assembly GCA_021605145.1. Lineage (NCBI taxonomy): Eukaryota > Viridiplantae > Streptophyta > Magnoliopsida > Poales > Poaceae > Aegilops > Aegilops bicornis. Next base: position 259,408,711 of record CM038673.1, on the reverse strand, counting down.
ATTCTCTAGTGTTTTCCCCCGTGATTTCCCTCGTTCTCTTCCGCTCGTTCTTCGTGTTCCTCATAGGGATCCTCTCCAAACATGAAAGATCGTCACCATAGGGTTCCGCCCTACATCAGAGGCTCAACACACATGAGTTCCAGCTGTCTAAGAAGAGAGATATCCATGGCCACAACTATGGCCGATCTCGTGCTTTGAAGGCAAAAGTCGTTTCCTCGTCTGAAGAAGAATTTGACTGCAGTTCTCATGATGCTGAAGATATTGGCAAAGAGCTAGTAATGCTTGTGAGAAAGTTCCAGAAGTTCTCCAAGAAGAATCGCCTAGGAAAGTCTTCAAGATCTAGTTCCAAGAATGATGAGGCTTCCTCTCATGACTATAAGAAGAGAACTTGCAACAAATGGAAGAAGCCAAGTCACTACATATCTGACTGTCCCCTATGGGAGAAGGAAGCAACGAAAAAGTAGAAGAGCAAGGAATATGACTTCGACGACAAGAAGAAGAAGAAATCTTCAAAGTCTTCATCAAAGTCATCATCATACAAGAAGAGCTCATCTGGCAAGGCACGTGCTTTTATTGGGAAGGAGATGGATTCATAGGAGGAGTCTGCTTTTGAGAAGGCAGAGGTGGCGGAGTCCGGGAAGGAGTCTGATTCAGGTGTGGCGAGCCTGGCTCTAGCTTCAGCGTTTGTCGCCAAGTCCATCTTCAACACTGAATCCGATGGTCACGACGCCGACGCTGAAGAAAATGATGATGACGACTCTGCTCCCACCTACTGCTTCATGGCACGAGGTGCCTAGGTAAACTCACGCGATGCTTACTTTCAAACCTCTAGTGAAGATGACTCTGAGTGTGAATCCAAACCCATCTATAAGACTCTTGCTAAAATTGCAACTGAACAACAAACTGCTATGGAACACATTCAAAAATTGCTAGACAAAAGTGATGACCTATTGGACGAGGAAATGAATCGAACTCAGTCCTTAATCGAAGACATAAAAAATCTTCATGTTAAGTATGAAGAACTTGAAAGTCGTCACGAAACCCTCTCAACCACTCATGAGAAGCTTTCATATGATTACCTTCAAAGGAAGCAAGATCTAGAGAAACTGAGAGCGTCTCATGAAGATCTTCAAAAAGAGAATGATTCACTACTCTCTCAACAGATCAGTTCCGCTCAGGAAGACTTTGTGCCACCTTGTTTAAAATGTCTTGAGCGTGATAATGATGTCTCTGTTGCTAAATGTTCTACTACTTCTAAAGTTGCAATATCTTCAACTGTTGATGTGGTAACTAACCCCTCTACTGAGGATACCACTGCTATTGCTGATGAGAATGCCAGGTTGAAGACATTACTTGAAACAGGCATGTACAAAAGCCTCAAAGGGCATCAGACATTATGTGATGTCCTCAAGAAACGGATTCTGAACCGAAACCCTAGGAAAGAGGGTGTTAGTTTTGAAGGAAAATGAATGTTGATGGTTCTTATTGGAAGCCCGAGCAGTACCCCAAAACCACATGGGTTGTTGCAAAGGGCCCTTCAGTGGATCCGTCCACCTTATCTGGCTTCACCTAAGCTAACCCTATTGTCAGTGATGAGTCATTTGACTCAAACTATAAACTGTTCATGAATCAGAATGGTGAAGTGTTTGTCAGATTTATTGGTACTAACTGTAGGAATGGGCCGCCCATGAAGAAGATCTGGGTTCCTAAAAGTTGTCTTGAGAAGCTTCCCGTGAATTTCATCATGACACCACCAGGGAAGAAGACAAACCCCAGACCAAAGGCTTCATATGTCCCAAAGGCTTCATATAGACAGAGGACCTCACAAGCTCACCCTAACGCCAATGTTTTGCAGGGAAATTATCATAAGACTCATGAATATGAGCGTGTTTCATCGAACCGCTATGTTCACAGATCAAAGAACTTTTCTGCATATTCTTTTTAGTACTATTCACCTCCTGCAAAACTATTTGCTAGGGCTCCAAAGCCAAAATCCTTAGAAGCTGCACTTAGACTCATTTCTTCTAAGACACCCCTTAAGATGTGGGTGGTTAATGAGAATTAACTTCTCTTGCAGGGAAAGGTCTCTAGCCAAAAAATTTGACTTCTGAAGACAATGCTGGGACCTAAAACATCTTGTGGGACGCAAGATTAAATGCCAAAATGGTCTTACCATTTATTTCATCCCTGGGTTTCTTGATGAGCATCCTATCTTACCATCCAAGAATCTTACCTTAGATAGTATGCTTGTTCGTCAAATGTCTCTACTTCACAATACTCTTGGTGAAGCTTATCCCGCTAATTGCACTATAGGGTATGTCTCCGAAAGCTATCGAGTGGATTATGGATAGTGGATGCACTAACCACATGACTAGTGATCGAAGTCTTCTCATGGATTCAACCCTACGACTGTCTACTAAAAGCCACATCACATTTGCTGACACTAGTAAAAGCAATATATTGGGCCTAGCTAGAGTTGTTATCTCAAAGGATCAACACATGGATAAAGTGATGCTTGTTGAATCACTTGGATATAAGTTAATGTCTATCTCAATGCTTTGTGATCTTGATAGGATCATGATGTTTACTTTGTGCTTATGGCTTCTGACAAGTCTCTAGTCTTCTAAGGTTATCGAAGAGGTGATCTGTATATGGTAGATTTCTCCGCAAGACCATAACTTGCCGTATGTTTTCTAGCAAAAGCTTCAGAGTGTTGGCTCTGGCATCGAAGGCTAGGACATGCGGGCATGAGGAACTTGCACACTCTCGTGAAGAGGAAGCATATCATTTCCATCGAGGGCGTCAAGTTCAAGAAGGATCATCTATGTGGTGCTTATGAAGTCAGGAAGATGACTAGGGCAAAACATCCCTTGTAGACAATCATGAGAACTTCACGTCCCTTCGAGTTGCTACACATGGACTTATTTGGCCCTACTGACTTCCCTACCCTTACTACCACTACATATCTTTATGGCTTCGTTATTGTTGATGATTATTCGAGATACACCTGGGTACACATAATTCTCTATAAGACTGAAGTGTAAGATGTCTTCAGACGCTTCGCAAATCCTGCCATGACCAACTATGGCATCAAGATCAAGCACATCAGGAGTGACAATGACATGGAATTCAAGAACACCAGCATCGACACTTATCTTGATACCCTGGGCATCACTCATGAGCTGTTCGTTGCATATACACCTCAGCAGAATGGCGTCGTGGAGCGCAAGAACAGGACCCTTATTGAGATGGCTCGTACGATGCTTGATGAGTACAAGACTCCAAGAAAGTTCTGGCCTGAAGCCATTGATATTGCATGCCACATCACCAACGATGTTTATCTTCACAAATTCTTCAAGAAGACATCATTTGAACTACTCACTGATAAGATGCCAAATGTAAGCTATTTCAAAGTCTTCGGTGCTAGGTGTTGGATCAAGGATCCGCATCACACTTACAGTTTTTCACTGAAAGCACATGAAGGTTTTATGCTTGGTTACGGAAAGGATTCGCACACCTATAGAGTCTTCAACCTCTATCACTATAAAGTGGTTGAAACTATAGATGTGCGGTTCGATGAGACTAACGGCTCGCAAAGAGAGCACCTGCCAAATGTGCTAGATGAAGCTTCTCCTAGTGAATCTATCAAGCTAATGGACACTGGAGAAATCATACCCAACGAGGAGCAAACTGAAGAGGAAATTGTAATCCCTGCCAATACTCAATGTGAAGACAATGTTGAGCCTGAAGTCAATGTTGAAGATGAAGATAATAGTCAGCAACAGCAGAGTCTTTGCCCTGTTCATCCTCGTTTGGCCAATGAAGTTCAGATTGACAAGATAATTGATAGCATCAATGCACCTGGTCCACTTACTCGATCAAGAGCTACGCAACTAGCAAACTTCTTTGGGCACTTTGCATTCGTCTCCATATCCGAACACAAGAAAGTAGATGAAGCTTTTTTGGAGCCTGAATGAATTCAAGCTATGCGAGAAGAACTTCACCAGTTCAAGCTCAACAATGTCTGGGAGCTTGTCAAACATCCGGATCCACGCATGCACAATATTATTGGCACCAAATGGATCTACTGCAACAAACAAGATGAACATGGCCAAATCATCAAAAACAAAGCTTGTCTCATTGCTCAAGGTTACACACAAGTAGAGGGAATTGACTTTGATGAAACCTTTGCTCCCGTGGCTAGGCTTGAAGCCATTCGCATACTACTAGCATATGCTAACCACAACAACATCCTTCTGTATCAAATGGATGTGAAGAGTGCCTTCCTCAATGGCAAAATCAATGAAGAAGTGTGTGTTGCTCAACCACCTAGTTTTGAAGATCCAAAGCATCCTGATGTGGTCTACAAACTCAACAAGGCACTCTACGGCCTCAAACAAGCACCTCGTGCTTAGTATGACACACTCAAAGACTTCCTAAACAGCAAAGGATTCAAACCTGGTTCTCTAGATCCCACTCTCTTCACGAAGACTTATGACGGATAACTATTTGTATGCCAAATCTATGTGGATGACATTATCTTCGGCTGCACTGATAAGAGATACAGTGATGAGTTTGGGCATATGATGCAAGAGCAATTTCGGATGTCCATTATGGGAGAGCTGAAATTCTTTCTTGGTCTTCAAATCCGTCAATAGAGAAATGGCATGTTCATATCACAAGAAAAATACCTCAAAGATTTCCTGAAGAAGTTTGCAATGCAAGACTGCAAAGGGTACATGACGCCAATGTCAACCAAAGGTCAATTGGGCTCCGACGACAATGGTAAAGAGTTCGATCAAAAGGTATACCGCTCCATGATTGGTTCTTTATCTTTTCCTAATAATAAAGTATGGATTGACTCCGTGGGTTCACCGTCACAATGCGCTTCTTCCCGTGGGTTCACCATCACAATACGCTTCTTCCTGTGAATTTACACTTTGAGTTCAAATTTAAAACATATACTTGAGGTGGTACTAAATTTCGTCCATCCAGTTTCGTTTTCACAACTTTGCATCACATGGGCCAGAAAATTTGCTATGGGCCATGGGCCGCCGCCTACCCGGCTCCAGCCGAACGCGCGTCGGCCGCTCTGGCATGGCGGCGGGTCCAGCCTCGGCGTGGACCTGGGCGCCGCACGAACAGGCCCTGACATCACCCAGCCCCGTCCTTTCACCATCATGTTCATGGTCATCGTGTTTTTTGCAAAAAAAGGCCCTGCTATTTTTCTGTTCAACTCGTAGTCCCTATGGGAATCAACCTGGAAGAGAAAAAAACACCATGTGGCTGTCTGTCTCGCTCACGAAGGAGCAGTCCGTCTCCAGCACGAACACGAGTGGGGAACTAAAAAGTCGATCCGCCGCTGCTTTTACACCTCGGCCCTTGTCTCTTTCGATCTCCCTCACTTGCCATTGCTTTCCACCGTCGACCGATTCCAGACGGAGTCGCGCTTGAGGCGGGTGTGCTCTTGCCGGCGTCATGTGTGCTGGCATTGGCGCCCCTGTCTCTCCCCTGTCTTGGGTTTATGGCGGCCGCAAATCGCATCATGGCCTCGCAGCGGCGACGGCGATAGTGACGACGGTGCACCTATTTGAATCGACTGAAAAAAAGGAAATACACGAGCACAGCCCCTCCTGATCTCCTATGGCATCACAAGCTAATCATGTCGCTGCCATGCTCGACCCTACCTCTTGATCTCGCCCGTCGACGCGATGGAGCACCCGCGAACCCACCGACGAACTCGCCAAAGACAGAGATAGACTCATGCGTCATGACTCCAGGGCCAAGATGCAACTCTGCTAGGTTGGATCAGCGGCAAAGGTCAGCCTCCTGTATCCTTCTCTTACCCCAGCCCCTCCCTTCTCTTCTCTCTGATCTTGTGTATCACGTGGCATTAGGACATGCGACACCAGTAGAGCACGCGGCGGTGGTGTCTTGCTTGATGAAACGGATTTGGGGGTGCGCCAGAACAGGGCTCCGCTCTGGTTTGTAGGTGATGAGGTCGTCAGGAGAAGTGTTGGCTGGGAGCAGCTAGCGATTTTCTAATGGAGACTGAATTGGAATTTTTGTCGACGCCGCTTCTTGCAGATAGTCCATGGTTTGTACAAATAACCACACGTAAATCTTAATTTAGAACCTTATATGTGGAGAAACTGGAAATAGTACGTATGTGTTTTTCCTTGGCTCCCAAACCCACATCAGACTGTTACTCTAATGTATAGTTTGAACTTTGTGCTGGCAGATCTTTTTCGCCTTGAGCCATTCTGTGAATTACACCAGAATAGCAGCAACATCAGGCCACTTGAGAGTAGGGGTGTACCTGGAGTTCTCCTCCCTTAAATTTTCAACTCTCGGACATTGCACCAATAATGCTGGATTATACAGACGTGCAGATTGTAAGTTTCATATATTCAGACTGGGACCTTTCTTCCTGTTATTTTGCCGTCAAAACTGAAAAAGAGTGATGCTAAGGCCCTGTTCGGCAACACTCCACTCGGCCAGGACGGAGCAGAGTGCCAGGTTAGCAACTCCCTATATTATAACTACATGCAGCTCCGCTCGGGAGTGGAGTAGGCGGAGCGGAGGGATTCCAAACACACTCTAATTCGCCAAATGTCGATGTGATCATCAGCCTGTATGCTCTCAATCTCCTGGAAGATGCATATCATGGTTCTCTAACCTTTGATCACTTTATTCTGCATTTACATGATATATTGCTTCTAGCCGATGAAATTTGGTTCACATCTGTGTGTGTATGGATATCCTATACTGAAAACTTGTGCTTCCACATTGTATGATTATATTAGAAGTAGACAATTGCAAGTCTCCACGGTAATAAGCTTGTGATCACAGGACTGCTATCTTAAAGTCAATCTCCTGGCAGATGCATATCATGGTTCTCTGACCTTCGATCACTTTATTCAGCATTTACATGATATATTGCTTCTAGCTGATGAAATTTGGTCCACAACTGTGTGCATATCTCCAGCGCCACCCGCAGCCTTCTCATTCTCCAATCTTCTGCTCCAGTGTCGTTCTTCTCTGATTTGGATCGAGTTTGAGTCCTGGATTGATTTGGAGTCTGTGTTCTTCTCCAACACAAAATCATGGAGTGCCCGATCCGGATTGAACTTGGCTGCCATAAGAAGGAAGGATCCTCGACCGGAATTTCCATCAGGCCACGTCCCTCGACCAGAATGTCCATCAAATCCCATCGCATTGCAACTTTCAGAGGAATGTCCAATTTCATCGGCGAAGGAAAATCATTCGTCGAGCCATCCAATGCCAAGTTCGCAAGCGGAAGGAGAACATCCGTCAAGCCGTTCATCGCCTGAGGCGACTACACCAGAGGTATGTCTCCCCTTGAAAGTTAATCACCTGAGTTGTCCATCGCCTGAAGCCCCTGTTTCAGTTTATTTTTTCCGCCTCGCTGCACAACAGGTCCATGGGTTACTACTCATTTGCTCTTGCTGGCGAACGGCCTCCAGAGTAGCAGTTGCTTGAGATCTGATCTAGAACTGAATTGTGCCCTGTAGTCGTATGCTCTGTGTCCACTGATGAGTTTCGGATACAAATTAGGTCAAAAGTTGTAGTAGGTTCAGTCGCTCAAATGTTGTATCACTTTTTCAGGGGTATTGTGCTGCTGAGTTGCTTGTTGGATTGTTCAAACTAAAGTCGTCCAGTCAGTTTGCTACAATGTTCATTTCTGCACTTCAGAAGTTCTGTAGAATTTGGGCCTGAGCACTTTCGAATTTGTCTGTGGTTTGAGATTAATCTTTTGGAGATGTTAGAGTGGGTTCAAGGATTGATCTTCCCGTCAGTGTGCAGAGGATCTTCTAATTTCTGCAGCTGATCTTGATTCATGGATATTGTGTTTTCTCTGTGGCGAAGTATGTTTCAGTTTATTTTTCTGAAAAATTGGCGCTACTTCTGATTGCTCAAAATTTAAGTTTTGCTGATATGCACCGGAGGCATTAAACCAACTACTTTCTTTGTTTTTTTAATGTATTTTGCATTATGTTTCAACTAATCAGCAATACAAGCCCATGTTTCAGTTTACTTTTTCTGACAAATTGGTAATCCTGGAGAACATACTGGAAGCTGATGTTGTAGCATTCCAGTGTTGCATTGCATATATTTGCATATGAGTTAGTGCCATGGCATGTTAATGTCAATAGCCATAGGTAGGCAAGTTGCTTCTTATAGTGACTAATTGTGGCTCTGCCAGGTTTCTCTGCAGTGATGATGTGCAGTGAGAAGTATGGTGAGCCATACCGATAGTACTTTATCACAGTGGTTCAAATTAAACGTTTTCAGTATAGCTTTTTGTCCCTCTTGTTTTCACTACTGCAGGATGATGCTAACGCAACACTACGATCAGAGACCCTTCGAAGAAATTGTGTGCGATGCCATAATCGCAAACGGTGGTGTAAAATGACCGTCAAAAAAGGTGCAAAACGTTTGCGATGGAGGATGCATCAAACATGGTTCAGATTTTAGTTGCGTGTGCGATGCAGGGCATGCGGTTCAGCTCAATTAACTGTTTGCGATGAGGAGGAACAAAAGAAATGGGCAGCCAGATGAAGGCGTGTGCGATATACGACATACGGTTCACCGGGATGAACTGTGTGTGATTAGGCAACACAAAAGAAACGGTCAGCCCAATCAAGGTGTGTGCGATGTACAGCATACGGTTCACTCGAATGAACTGTTTGTGATTAGGCAAGAGAACAGAAACGGTTCAATATAACAGGAGGTGTGTGATACGTGGCAAACAGGTCTATAATCAAAAATGTGTGCGAAGACAGATAATAACACAGACGATTGCTTCTAATAAGACGTATGTGATATGCTCTGTCTACACAACATCTATTGGCCATTGTGGGACGGGCGGTCATCCGGATACGCCATAAGGATGTGAAGAAGCATTCCTAAAAGCAAGGACTAGCTGTTCCACCAGTAGCTCATGTAAGAAAACTATCAAGTTAAGTGTGCTCAGGCTGGAGCAGCCATCGGATGGGTGATTGGATGGGAAGTTGTGTCGATGTTAAATTAGGTGATGGGATGGGTCATTTCGGTCAAATGGCCGAAATGCCCCCATTCCCTCAGCTAATTTAACCTCGAGGTCCTTGTTTTTTATTTTTATTTATTTTTTAACACATGTTAAAGAAGGTCCACCACATTAATTTTTGACAATGTGCGATACGTGGCATACAGTTGATCCATCCGACCTATTTGTGATGGAATAGGCCGTGTGTGTTGTGGGCAAACGCTTGCTAGTATTCAACCGTTTGGGATTGATGAATTCATCACCGACGGGTTCCCTAGTGTGGTTCGTGTTCATCTGATCATCATCTACTACTTGTGCTAGCTCGATGCTAAGTTTCCATTAATTGATGGCATTTTATGAACACGCCACCGTTTCCCGCCATTTCCTCACATGTTTCCCGCCACCCTGCTATATTGCGCATAGGGGGCGCGCGATGCACGGAGGCGACAAGCGCAGCCTGTAGCACATCCACCTTTTCCAAGCATGTCAACCCACCAAAGTGCCACCTCTGCCATCATCCTTGTCGACGAGGAAAACGAGCAGGCGCCATGGCCTGTCGAGGCCAAGGCGCTCCCCGGCAACACAATGGACGACGCCGTGATGTGCGTCATCGCCAGGGTTGAGCAGAACTTTGGCGCATGTCGCTTGAGCGCTGCGGATCAAGATAGGCATGTCAGCGCCAACGGGCTACAGCTCGCCGCACAACATGATCCATGGCGCACCGGAGAGCAAGCTAGGAACATCCGTGCCGATAGGCTGCGCTCGCCGCAGAGCAAGAGGCGCGGCACGCCGCACAGCAAGAGCGGATCAAGCGGCACTGGCCTGCTCTCGACACGGTGTCGCAGCTGGGTACACGTCCCGTCAGTACCCCCATTCCTCGCCAGAAGTGGGTAGAGGCCCTCAGAACCGTACTTGTACCAGAGACCGGCCGCGCCGTACTTGCACCGGACGCCCGTCGCGCCGTTCACATGGGTGCCGTTGTTCGCCTTGTCCGCGGCCGGCTGGATGCCAACACGCTGGTCTGTAGGCTCGACCGCCTCCTTGGCCCAGGTGTCCACCTGGGAGCAGTAGAGGAACATGGTCGTCGCATCCTCAAGCTAGTGATCTCCGATGAAATAGCCAACTTGGAGCTCGAGATTGCACTCCAGATGTACCGCGAGTGTGTCGACCGCTTGGACGAACGCCTGCACAAGTTCAGGAAGAGCCAAGAGCTACCCTAGGCAAGGGTTGCTGTTCATGGTCTCATGGACTCGTTTTATTTTGAAAAGTCTTTTCGACGTGGATAGCTATGTATTCACAGCAATCATAATATTGCTATGTTTATTGCTCTGTTTCAATGTGTGTACTCTGTTTTCCATTCTTATATGTTCTGTTTCAATGTGTGTATATACGCTTTCCATTCTGTATATGTGGATGATAACAGCTAGATTCAAATTAGTATACAAAAACAGATAGAAAATGGAATTCATAATACATATATATATTAATTGTTCATTAGATCATCACAGAATATATATATATATATAATATCATCACATATACGTGATGATACTTAACTACTAGGTACAATGCATAAAATTGAAAACAAACAATACTAAAACTAATAATCCCTCCTATGGATAGTATTCCGTCAGCCCCTCGCCAGCAGCTCCCTGGTGCGTGGCGTCTTCCCAGTGCGGAGGCAGTACTCCGACTCCTCCGCCTTGCAGCGCTTGATGTACTGATCTGCCTCTTGCTAGCGGACGCGCGCGGCTGATCATGCCATTTCGTTTGGCGCCCACTGGAGCTCCTCGTCGGTGGCGCACTGGAGCTTATCGGCCCACCTCCACGCAGCGACGAGGCGCCCAGCCCCTATGACCTTCCTTGCGAAGTACCCGTCTTCGTATACCTCCTCGGCATGACGACGCGCCTGCCCCCAAAGCTCCGCCACCTCCTTTTTCCAGGTGGCATCACGGGCTTCACAGGCCGCCTAGTACCTGGCTTCCTCCTCGGCCATCTCCTTCTTGAACGCCACTTGCCTGGCTTTCTCAGCCGGCAGCAGTGACTTCCACAAACAAAGATTTTACTGGCCCCAAAACCAATCCAAAGTTGGGGGGTCCGACGCAACCTCGTCAGGCAACGCGTAGGGGTCCTCGTCGCTGCTAATCGAGTGAGCGTCCTCGGGTGGCGGCGACTCCTCGTCGGCGCGTGGGCAGACCGGCGGCACCATGGCAAAGATTTGAGAGAGAGAGAGAGAGGGCGAGCGAGGGGAGGATGTAGATGAGAATGCAGGCGGGACAACGTGAGCAAGGTATTATTTATTGGCGGCCGGAATCTAGATCGACGGGGACAGTACACACGCCTGTCCCCAGAATTTACGAGTACTGTAGTTTGAATTACACACAATTCCCGCAGCAAATCCATGTGTGAACATAATAGCTGACCATTTCCAATACAGAGCTGTGTCTGATTAATGATCCCCGCCAATCACCTACCAAACCTCGAGCCGCGAGATAGAGTGCCAATCATGTGGGGGCCGGTTGTCTTGCCAGATCTTTACATTTTCTTTTTTGAACACCATATATTTACATCGTCTAATGATTTTTTTAACTCACACACAAGTACACAAAAATATGATTTTTCAAACCATTTTGGTTAGGCGTTGCATCTAGATGTAGTTCAAATTTGTATTAGTGCACGTTAAACATAGGAAAAGTTTGAAGGCCGTAAGAGGAAGCTATCACCCGTCCGTCAGCAAACATGCACTGTTCCCTCTCGGAACCACGAACCTTCTAGTGAGTTGCTCCGGTTTTTGACGGGTGTGTGTCCAAACTTTCATCAAATAGGACAATTTTTTTACCACATCATCTTGGTGGCATGACATTAAGTCAAGCAAGGTTTCATGTTTTCCTGATCATTTTTTAATTTTTTGGAATTAAAATGCCATGGCATGCACTCCATGCATGTGCCCATGCCTTGACACCAATATGTTTGAAATTTCCTTATAATTTACTGCACATGGAATTAATTCGCACACAAGTACACAAAAATATGATTTTTCAAACCGTTTTGGTTAGGCGTTGCATGTAGATGTAGTTCAAATTTGAATTATGGTCATTAAATGGTTAGAAAATCACTTAAATGTCTTTAGAAGGTCAAATGACCCCTGAAATTTACCAAATTTTCACATGACAGTTGCACGTTAAACGTAGGAAAAAATTTGAAGGCCGTAAGAGGAAGCTATCTCCCGTTCGTCATCAAACATGCATTGTTCCCTCTCGGAACCACGAACCTTCAAGCAAGTTGCTCCGGTTTGTGAGGGGCATGTGTCCAAACGTTCATCAAACATGCCAATTTATTTACCACATCATCTTGGTGGCATGACATTACATCAACCAAGGTTTCATGTGTTTATAATCATTTTTCTATTTCTTTGAATTAAAATGCCATGTCACTCCATGCATACGTATGCATGTGTCCATGTCGTGAGACCAATATGTTTGAAAATTCCTTCTAATTTACTGCACATGGAATTAACTCGCACACAAGTACACAAATATGATTTTTCAAACTGTTTTGGTTAGGCGTTGCATGTAGATGTAGTTCAAATTCTAATTACGGTCATTAAATGGTTAGAAAATCACTTAAATGTCTTTAAAAGGTCAAATGACCCCTAGAAGTTTCCAAATTTCACATTACAGTTGTAGTAGTGCATGTTAGACGTAGAAAAATTTGAAGGCCGTAAGAGGAAGCTATCTCCTGTTCGTCATCAAACATGCATTGTTCCCTCTCGGAACCACGAACCTTCTAGCGAGTTGCTCTATTTTGTGAGGGGTGTGTGTCCAAACTTTCATCAAACATGCCAATTTCTTTACCACATCATCTTGGTGGATGACATTAAATCAAGCAAGGTTTCATGTTTTTTTGATCATTTTTTTATTTTTTGGAATTAAAATGCCATGGCATGCACTCCATGCATGTGCCCATGCCTTGACACTAGTATGTTTGAAAATTCCTTCTAATTTACTGCACATGGAATTAACTCGCGCACAAGTACACAAAAATATAATTTTTCAAACCGTTATGGTTAGGCGTTGCATGTAGATGTAGTTCAAATTAGAATTACGGTCATTAAATGGTTAGAAAATCACTTAAATGTCTTTAAAAGGTCTAATGACCCCTGAAATTTACCAAATTTTCACATGACAGTTGTATTAGTGCACGTTAAACGTAGGAGAAAATTTGAAGGCCGTAAGAGGAAGCTATCTCCCCTTCATCATCAAACATGCATTGTTCCCTCTCGGAACCACGAACCTTCTAGTGACTTGCTCCGGTTTGTGAGGGGTGTGTGTCCAGACGTTCGTCAAACATGCCAATTTCTTTACCACATCATCTTGGTGGCATGACATTACATCAACCAAGGTTTCATGTGTTTCTGATCATTTTCCTATTTTTTGAATTCAAATGCCATGTCACTCCATGCATACGTATGCATGTGTCCATGTCATGAGACCAATATGTTTGCAAATTCCTTCTAATTTACTTCACATGGAATTAACTCGCACACAAGTACACAGATATGATTTTTCAAACTGTTTTGGTTAGGCGTTGCATGTAGATGTAGTTCAAATTTGAATTACGGTCATTAAATGGTTAAAAAATCACTTAAATGTCTTTAAAAGGTCAAATGACCCCTAGAATTTTCCAAAATTTCACATTACAGTTGTAGTAGTGCACGTTAGACGTAGAAAAAATTTGAAGGCCGTAAGAGGAAGCTATCTCCCATTCGTCATCAAACATGCATTGTTCCCTCTCGAAACCACGAACCTTCTAGCGAGTTGCTCCGGTTTGTGAGGGGTGTGTGTCCAAACTTTCGTCAAACATGCCAATTTCTTTACCACATCATCTTGGTGGCATGACATTACATCAACCAAGGTTTCATGTGTTTCTGATTATTTCCGGAATTAAAATGCCATGCCACTCCATGCATACGTATTCATGCATATGTGTCCATCTCATGATACAAATATGTTTGAAAATTCCTTCTACTTTACTGCACATGGAATTAACTCGCACACAAGTACACAAATATGATTTTTTAAACCGTTTTGGTTAGGCGTTGCATGTAGATGTAGTTCAAATTTGAATTACGGTCATTAAATGGCTAGAAAGTCACTTAAATGTCTTTAAAAGGTCAAATGACCCCTAGAATTTTCAAAAAATTCACATTACGGTTGTAGTAGTGCACGTTAGACGTAGAAACAATCTGAAGGCCGTAAGAGGAAGCTATCCCCCGTTCATCATCAAACATGCATTGTTCCCTCTCGGAACCACGAGCCTTCTAGTGAGTTGCTCTGGTTTGTGTGGGGTGTGTGTCCAAACTTTGGTCAAACATGCCAATTTTTCTACCACATCATCTTGGTGGCATGACATTACATCAATCAAGGTTTCATGTGTTTCTGATTTTTTTAATTAAAATGCCATGTCACTCCATGCTAAATTGTCTCATAGCCGTAAGACCAATATGATTGAAAATTCCTTCCAATTTACTGCACATGGAATTAAATCGCACACAAGTACACGAAATATGAGTTTTCAAACCGTTATGGTTAGCTATTGCATGTACATGTAGTTCAAATTTCAATTACAGTCATTAAATGGCTAGAAAATCACTTAAATGTCTTAGAGGGTCAAATGACCCCTGGAATTTTCCAAAATTTGACATGACAGTTGTATTTGTACTACAAAATTTATCGTTCATTTAAAACACCATCCATTGGCACTTTATTCCAAATTTGTCTTTCACAGCTAATAAAAAATATCTACAACATCACACACAGTTGTTTTCTAGGAACCGCTTATGGCGATGAAAATATCTGGGTCTATTTAAGTCTCCTCCTTAAGCTTCGGCCAATGCGCTCTAGTGCCGGCAACCCCCGAATCCACGAATCCCGATCCCCATTCCCGCACCCCCTTCTTGCAAAGATGAGGCCGTGGAAACGCTTCATGAAGGCCCGTACGATGGTCGCGTCCCCCCGACCGCCGCCGCTTGCACTGAGAGCGCGGCCGCCTACGCCGAGAGTGCCGCCGCATCCGCATTGAGCGCGGACGCTTCCGTCGAGAGGGCGTCTGTGGCAGCCGACAGGGCAGTTGCAGCTACTGCTGCGATGGTGGCTGCAAACACCGAGAGCGCTCGAGCTGCCGTCCGTGCCGCTGATGTCGCCCTGGCCTGGGTCGAGGCCATCCACGGCAAGATCAAGGATGCACACGCCAAGATATTCCAGGCCACCTCGGACTCCAACATGCAACCCACGTCTGAAAAGGTGGCGGTGGCCATGGAGCACCTGCTTCCTCATGAGGTCGCCGATCGGTAGCTGGAGATGCAGGAGGCGGCGGAGATCGAGGAGCGCCAGGAGTAGGAGTTGTGCGTGGCCGAGGTCGACGTAGAGAAGAGTCTGTCTGTCGAGGAATCGGCGGTGGAGTACCAACGCGAGCTCTGGCGTAGCCACTACTACGAGTACTACAACCTTGAGGGCGGCGCCAAGGACGAGGACGAGGACGCGGTCGTCTGCAGCAGGGGGGACGCAGAGTCCACCAACGGCGGCATGTCGCCAGGACAAGTCATCGACATCTCAACTCACACCGGCGATGCATAGGCCGGCACGGTGGTGGATTTTTAATTATGCGTACTTAGGCTTTGTTTTTAATGTTGGTCTTTTGTTAGAGCAATGTTTAGGTCAACTGGCTCTGTGTAATTACGAGAATTGCTCGATTCAGTAAGTGTGGTATGTCTGTTGTACGCTCCTTTGTGTGCCCAAATTAGCAAGCGATGTGAAATTATGCAATGACGTACCCAGGGAAATTTCCACCAAAATTTGAATTATCAAACTCATCCCATGCGCGTAAAGCAGAAGAATCATTTGCAATGCACACAATCGTTCAAAGTGAATGCTTTGGTGGCACCGCGCGCATTCAAAGTGAATGTGCCCATGCCTTGAGACCAAAATTTGAATTATCAAACTCATCCCATGCACGTAAAGCATAAGAATCGTTTGCGATGCACACAATCGTTCAAAGTGAATGTCCGGCAGCACCACGCGCAAAGTTTCCCTCCACATTTCCAAAATGTTGGCCTACCGCCAAAATATCTACCCCTTCCCCACCCCTTTTCTCCCCGACCACAAGTCACATTTCCCCTGTTTCCTCCTTCCTTCCTTCCTTGCTAAGCTATAGCCGCTTGATCGGTCTCGCCGTCCCGCATCCTACTGCCGGGGTTGCCATGGTCTTCTTCAAAGACATCTCTAGCGGTTCCTCCTCTAGCGACTACTCCTTCACCACCCGGGTATGCCTTTCTTCTCTCTCTTGGACTATGACTTGTAATGAAGGATTTTTACCCGGAGGTCGATTTGAGTCGTTTCTTCCTCTTGTAGCTCCCTAAGACCATCGGTGGCAATGAATGGAGCGGGGTGGCTGAAGATCTATCCGCTCGTTGTCACCATCAATCTCCATGCATGAAGCTAGTTGTGTTTGATTCTATGGACAGTGGGAGGAAGTTTCTGGCATGTGCAGAGAAGGTTAGACCCTCTTTCATTATTACAAATCATCTGTTAGATGTGATTCAGACACTATCACGGTCCCAACCCATTCATACCACACCTTCAACCAAACGCATCCTAAGACAGTGTCACAGTTTGTACCTAGTATCTTAAATGGTTGCCATCTCATCAGCGGTGCCAGTAGAAAATTATTTGGCACTGCTTCAGCAGTTTGTGTAGCCAACTTTGGTCCACACATCCGAGCAGCCAAGCAGTAAAATACTAAATCTTTATGGCACGAAGGAACTAGGCATCGGAGCAACTACATGCTCCGGAGTCTGGGTCCCTGATTTTTTTTGCCGCATCGGCTCGCCAGTGCAGGGCACCAGTGCGAGATGTAGCAATAGTTGTCTTTACCCCAGTTTTGGCATACATAGTGAAAGGATCGATATAGTTGACTAGAGGGGGGGTGAATAGGAAACTAACAGTTTTAGCTTTTCTTTACCAAATTAAACTTTGCATCAAAGTAGGTTATCTAGAAATGCAACTAAGTGAGCAACCATATGATGCCACAACAACAAGCACACAAGCAAGCAACGGATATAACACAAATAAGCTTGCACAAGTAAAGGCACGAGATAACCAAGAGTGGAGCCGGTGGAGATGAGGATGTGTTACCGAAGTTCCTTCCTTTTAAGGGAAGTATGCGTCTCATTAGAGCGGTGTGGAGGCACAATGCTCCCCAAGAAGCCACTAGGGCCATCAGATTCTCCTCACGCCCTCGCACAAATGCAAGATGCCGTGATTCCACTATTGGTGCCCTTGAAGGCGGCGACCGAACCTTTACAAACAAGGTTGGGGCAATCTCCACAACTTAATTGGAGGCACCCAACAACACCACGAAGCTTCACCACTATGGATTATGGATTCACGGTGACCTCAACCGTATAGGGTGCTCAAACACCCAGGAGTAACAAGATTCTCTAGGGATTAGTGGGGGAATCAAATTTCTCTTGGTGGAAGTGTAGATAGGGGCCTTCTCAACCAATCCCGAGCAAATCAACAAGTTTGATTGGCTAGGGAGAGAGATCGGGCGAAAATGGAGCTTGGAGCAACAATGGAGCTTTTGGGGGAAGAGGTAGGTCAACTTTGGAGAAGAAGACCCACTTATATAGTGGGGGGAACAAACCAACCGTTACCTCCCCACCAGCCCCGAAGAGAGTGGTACTACCGCTAGGCCAGCGGTACTACCGCTTATCAGCCTAAGCGGTACTACCGCTCCTCCCATGATACTACCGCTGAAGCGGTACTACCGCCCGATCTGCCGCCGGTACCGTAAAGTCCGACACGAAAAACGGGCCTTCGAATCGAGGCGGCACTAGCATGAAACCACAGTGGTACTACTACTAGGGCTACAAGCGGTACTACCGCTGACGAGCGGTACTGCCGCTTATAGCACCCAAGCGGTACTACCGCTCCAGCCCGCGGTACTACCGCTCAGACCAGAATAGGCACAAGAGGGACACGAACGAGCTCTCCATTGAAGGGGTAAGGCTCGGAAGGTGTGCAAGGGATGTGTACATGATGATTCCACCCTAGCCTTTCCAAAGCTGACCCCCTCTTGATAGTACGGTGACCTCTACGAAACTAGTCCACCAAACTAAATCGAAAAGGCTACACCATCTTCGCTTCAAACTCCGAGGGGAGGAAATTGTCTCGTGCCAAAGGATGAATATCTAAAAAGCTCAGTGCACACGATTAGTCCACAAAAGCATTGTCATCAATCACCAAAACATCTTAGGGCTACATATGCCCTTACAATCTCCCCCTTTTTGGTGGATTGATGACAATACGGGATTTGCCTGAAACGAAGAAAGATACAGGACCTAAGCAAACCCCACATATCTAAAATAGAGACGGGCTCCCCCTAGATGTGTGCCATCAATATGAGTGCTTTGGACTGCACGGCACACATACTAGGATCAACACTCCCCTTGTATTTTAGAGATCAACAAACTAAGCACGATCCATGAGAGCAGGATATATGAATAACATAATAAGCATGCAACTACTCATAGGATACCGAATGACTAGAGACATAGATAATAAAATGATAGAGAAAGGGTAGCATATGTCTCACACCATATGACTGGAACTTAGGTCACACTGACACAAAACCAAACAAAGCAAAAGACGAGCAACCATAATGAAACCAAAGAGACCACAAAGACACACTCGCAACTTAACGACACAAATCCCTAGACTCTCTCCCCCTTTGGCATCGAGACACCAAAAGGGGCAAAGAGCGAACCTATGGCTCCAGGTGAGAGCAACTGAAGATCTCGAACATCAGACGTCTGCACCATCATCCTCAGTCGAAAACTACTCGGCATCTGAATCAGTCCATGGACAGTCTTCTTGGACCCTCCTCCTCCTCAGTGATCTGACCCTCAAAGCCGCTGGTGACAGTAGCACCCAACTGACGCATAAGCTCCTTGTGGCGGCCCCTTGCCTTCTTCTCAGCCATCCGAGTCATGTACTGACCATGAGACTCCATACAGAAAAGCTTCTTCATCTTGAGCTTGAGTTTCTTTGCCCAAGAGGGCTCTGCCTCAGAAGGCTCAGTGTCAAGGTCATCACCGGCATCAGCCTCGCACTCGGTCTCCATGGCAGCAGCAGAAGATGGAACACCAGTTTGGGGAACGGAGGTACCCCAATTATCCTTCTTCCTCGTGACGCTTGATCTCATGAGAGACCAACTCTCCAGCTTCCAAAGTGACTCCTCGGGATAGGTGCATCTCCGTGCCTTCTCAATGAGCAACATGATGAACGGAGCATAGATCGGACACTTGCGCCGAGACACAGCGAAGGAGCTCAGACCACATCACATGAGAGATATCCAGGTCTCGCTTAGTGTTTGCCTCCTTCTCATGCCGCGTAAGAGAAGCATGTCCACAAGATAGGAATGAACTGATCCAGATTCCCAATACGAGGGAATAGAGTCTCATGGAACACACGGTGAAGGATGTCCGTAAAGGCAGGCAGCTCATAGGTTGTCTTCTTAGTCTCGTGGATTAACCTTCATGATGCAAGAGGGCCGGAGAGCTTGCTTGTGAGTGGAGGTAACATTTTGGTGAGGACGAAACCCAACTGGAGACTCAAGCCCTTGATCTTCCACCTCAATCAACTCCATGAAAGCCTTCCACTTGACAACTAGCAGCTTCCCATTCGTCATCCAAGTCAGAGTCCTGTTCTCATCAGTTCCTAGATGGACAGTGGCATAGAACTGAGCCACCAAGTCAGCATCAAAGTCCTTGTTGCACTGCATGATCCCGAGGATGTTCAGCTGAGAGCACATCTGAAGGGATGCACCAAAGTACTCAGGTTCCTGTTCCATTGCATCCGTGTTGATGGAGTGAACATTGACAAAGAGGTTCTTCTTAGACTTGATCACTTCAAAGTAGGTGGCATACTGAAAGCGGTTCCAGAACGGACGATTGACAAAGGTGGGGTCTTGGTCTTCAAGATAAGGATTGCGGCGACGCCTGTCCCAGAATTCCTTGGAAGACATCTCAGTCAATCTCTTCCCACCAGACTTCGGTCTGTTGGCAGGCATCTTGGTCTTGTGAGGGGGATTGGTGCTTGTAGGTATAATAGTTAGTACCATCTTGTAGTGAACTGATGTCTTCTTCATTGTGCAGACAAAGATCTTGTTGTTTTTTGTCGCTAATTTCTTTATCCTAACAATCTTTCTGAGTTTCTTGATTTAATTGATATTCATGGACAACTCATTTCCCCATATGCAAAAAGGGTCGAACAGTGGGTCAAAACCTTTGACAGCAGGACCTACATGTGCAAGACCAAATTTTTAAAAACCAAAATATGAGAATGGTTCCTGCAATTGCACAATAATATTAGACAACGGACCATGCACGCGCTAACCTCGATTGTAAACCTTAGTGCTTTCCATTGTTTCCCTGCAGCACATATAAGATAGTTAGTCATGAGGTTAAGTAAGGGTCTGCATGCTATCAGTAAAATATGTTGATGAAAAATAAGCACATTGCAGATCATCAGATTAATTGAAGCCACACGGAAAACCCATTTACCCAAACCAAGCATGATTAAGAACTAGGAAATATATCACTTATATATGTTTCTCATGTATTAAGTGCAGCCAAATTTGATTTATTCCACACATGCACAACAATACAAAATTCTACCCACGACAATTGGACATATCATTGTAGAATTGAACCAAGCATTTAACTAAACACCACAACAAATGAAGTAAACATTAACTGAGCACCACATTGCACAATATAACATACTCCTAATAGAAGATCAGAGAGTTAACCAAACAGTTAACTACAGCCAATTGTAGCAATTGTATTTGTTTCTCATGTATTTACTACAGCCAAATTTAATCTATTCCTCACATGGTATACAATAAAAGAATGCACCCACAATTTTGTAAAGATAAATTTCATTTATTTCTCAGATGGAAGACAATACAAAATTGCAGCCTGAAGAATTGAACATCACATTTGCATAGTTGAACCAAATAGTTAACTGAAGACGACAACTAATTAACAAAACAGTTAATAAATGAGCACCACACTGCACGACATATAGAACATATACATTAGAGCAACATATTGCATGGTGAAATTAGACAGCACAATTCACTAGAATTTGTGAAGAAAAGGCAGGAGCAGCACACGTAACGGGTAAACCGAGCATGCTTAACCAGCATAGCTAGCAATTGGCAAGGTGATCCTTCAAGATCTGGGGGTCGGCACGAATGGCAGCCATCGCTACCTCATCCACGCGTGCGGCCGCGATTTGCTTCTCCGCTGCCAAATGCTCCTTGAGGTCCTAGCTATACTGCGTGCACCATGGCTTAGGCCGGCGCTTTTTTGGTGGAGGGGTGTCGGGTGTGGATTACCTACGGTCAGGGCATGTGTGATGTGGAAGTAGGAGGAGGATGGAGTTCGGGTGTGGATTACCTGCCTGGATAGAGGAGGCCGAGCAGCGTGAAGGAGGGTTGCCGGCGAGGAGGCCGCGGCGCTGCAAGCAAGGAGTGAAGGTTTCAACTTGGAAAGGAAGGCGGAAAGAGGAGAAATGTGGCTTTTGGTAAGGGGGAGGGGGCGGGGAGGTAGATATTTCTGCGGAAGCTGAAAATTTGGAATCGCTTATTCAGACACGGTCCCTTATTCAGACACGGTCCCTTATTCAGAACTGTGTATGATATGTGGACATCACAAATGATTCAGATAGATTAACCCGTGTGTGATGAGTTTGAACGTCAAAAGTTTTGGTTCGAATTTCCATGGTTACAGTGGTCATCCACGCCATTGCATAATTTGGGTACACAAAGGAGATTACAGTACACCCACACTTCTTAATCGAGCAAGTTCAGCAATTAAATAGAGCTAGCTGACCTAAACATTACTCTAACAAATTAAAGACCGGCGCTCTTAATTAAACAAAACAAAGAGTGCTACTACGGCTTGTGCTCGTCGATCTCCGCCGCCACCTCCATGTCCAGCTTGCGCCCGAAGGTCTCTTGGGGAAGGGGCTCCATGGCATCCATCGCACCATACTCGGCAAGCATCTCGCCATCCACATTTGCCATCTCTTCGGAAAAGGCCGCCACGAGCTGGGCATGAGCGGACGCGATCTGGGCTTGGACGGGCTCCATAGTCGCAAGGTATGCGGCAGAGGAACGGATGGCTGCTCGAACGCTCTCGGCGATTGCCAGCTCTTCGGTCGTGGGTTGCCGACCATTGTCGGAGAAGCTTCGTTCGATTTGTGCGGTGACCGCCAGGAGCTGGGCGTGGGCGGCCTCGACATGGTCGTGGGCGGCCTCCATCAGGGCTAAGGCCGCCGCTGCGGAACGGACAACTGTTGTGCCGCTCTCGCCAGTTGCTATACCCGCGGCAGATGTTGCTGTCGCCACCTGAGAAGCAACAGCGGCCGTCTGGGCTGCCTTTGCCGCCCGGTCACAAATTGTGGCCGCGCTCATGCACCATGTTAGCATGCACATGGCGGCTGCGGCCGCGCTCTCGCCGGAGTGGGCCATCGAAGTTGCCCTCACAACGCGGGTCCACGTGTCTATCTTTCACCGGCGACGATTGAACTGTGAAATGATATTTGGGGAGCGAGCTAGTGTGCTTGAGGCGCCGGCTGTGGACTTTAGTCGCCGCACCTTCTCGCGTAAGCCATAGGCATACAATACACCGATGATGCTCCAAGTTACTATACTACATCTCACACGGTTGCTGATTATAAATTGTGTGCGATCTACTTGATTTTTCATCTTGATATGAATTACATAATGGAACCACAGCGGCAATGGACGGTGTTTGAATTGCTCGACCGTTTATCTGGAGTGAACATGCAACTATATGTGTGTCGTAAAAGAATTGGAATTATTCAGGGGAGAATTGTATACATTAAATTGGTTTTCTGGCCATTTCAGGTGAACAAATCAAATTTGAACTACATGCACATGCTCCAGCGCATATAAATTGGTTGAAAAATCAAATCTCTGTCCTTGGTTGCATGCTTAGGTTCCATGCAAGAAATGGGAATGAATTTCAAACACCAGGGGCCCGTTGATTGCCGACAAAACATTGAGATGCCTGGTTTTTAAATTCTAGTAAATCCAAAACTCGTCTGAAATTCATGAAACTTGGCATGCTATCATGGAGCGGCATCAACATGTCGTGGTACAAATTTTGTCCCATTCGGGGCGGGTTTGGGTATATGCTTCTCACAAACCGGAGCTTCTCACAACAAGCATGATGGTTTTCGGTAGGGAACGTCCCACCTTTGGGGACGAAATGATATCCATTGCCTCTTATTGCTTCCAAATTTTTTTCTCGTGTCAACATAGAACAACAGGAGTGTTGTGTGAATTTTTGTGAGTTTGGACATTTTTATGTATTAACTGAGTTTTCAATGCATTTTATGTGCATAATTCAAATTTGAACTACATTCACATGCTCCAGTGGATGTAAATTGGTTGAATAATCAAATATGTGTCCTTGGGTGCATTCTTAGGTCCCATGCAAGAAATGGGAATGAATTTCAAACACCTGGGCACCGATGATTGCCGGCTAAACATTGAGATGCCTGGTTTTTAAATTCTAGTAAATCCAAAAGTTCTCTGAAATTCATGAAACCTGGCATGATATCATGGAGCGGCATCAACATGTCGTGGTACAAATTTTGTCCCATTTGGGGCAGGTTTGAGTATATGCTTCTCACAAACCGAAGCTTCTCACAACAAGCATGATGGTTTTCAGTAGGGAACGTCCCACCTTTGGCGATGAAACGATATCCATTGCCTCTTATTGCTTTCAAAAAAAATCTCGTGTCAACATAGAACAACAGGAGTGTTGTGTGAATTTTTGTGATTTTTTGGGGTTTGTTTGGACATTTTTATGCATTAACTGAGTTTCAAATGCATTTTATGTGCATAATTCAAATTTGAACTATATGCACATGCTCCAGTGCATATAAATTGGTTGAAAAATCAAATCTGTGTCCGTGGGTGCATGCTTAGGTCCCATGCAAGAAATCGGAATGAATTTCAAATATCGGGGCGCCGTTGATTGTCGGCAAAACATTGAGATGCCTAGTTTTTAAATTCTTGTAAATCCAAAACTCGTCTGAAATTCATGAAACTTGGCATGCTATCATGGAGCTGCATCAACATGCCGTGGTACAAATTTTGTCCCATTTGGGGCAGGTTCGGGTATATGCTTCTCACAAACCCGAGTTTCTCACAACAGGCATGATGGTTTTTGGTAGGGAACGTCCCACCTTTGGGGACGAAACGATATCCATTGCCTCTTATAAATTTAAAAAAAAAATCTCGTGTCAACATAGAAAAACAGGAGTGTTGAGTGAATTTTTGTGATTATTCTGGGTTCGTTTGGACATTTCTATGCATAACTGAGTTTTCAACGCATTTTATGTGCATAGTTCAAATTTGAACTACATGCACATGCTCCCGTGCGTATAAATTGGTTGAAAAATCAAATCCGTGTCCTTGGGTGCATGCTTAGGTCCCATGCAAGAAATGGGAATGAATTTCAAACACCGTGGCATCGTTGATTGCCGGCAAAACATTGAGATGCCTGGTTTTTTAATTCTAATAATCCAAAACTCCTCTGAAATTCATGAAACCTGGCATGCTATCATGGAGCGGCATCAACATGCCGTGGTACAAATTTTGTCCCATTTGGGGTAGGTTTGGGTATATGCTTCTCAGAAACCGGAGCTTCTCACAACAAGTATGATGGTTTTCGGTAGGGAACGTCCCTACCTTTCGCGACGAAACGATATTTATTGCCTCTTATTGCTTTCAATTTTTTTCTCGTGTCGACATAGAACAATAGGAGTGTTATAATTTTTGTGATTTTTCAGGGTTCGTTTGGACATTTTTATGCATTAACTGAGTTTTCAATGCATTTTATGTGCATAATTCAAATTTGGACTATATGCACATGCTCCAGTGCATATGAATATGTTGAAAAATCAAATCTGTGTCCGTGGGTGCATGCTTAGGTCCCATGCAAGAAATTGGAATGAATTACAAATACCGGGGAACCGTTGATTGCCGGCAAAACATTGAGATGCCTGGTTTTTAAATTCTAGTAAATCCAAAACTCGTCTGAAATTCATGAAACATGGCATGCTATCATGGAGCAGCATCAACATGTTGTGGTACAAATTTTGTCCCATTTGGGGCAGTTTTGGGTATATGCTTCTCACAAACCGGAGTTTCTCACAATAAGCATGATGGCTTTCAGTAGGGAACGTCCAACCTTTGGGGACGAAACGATATCCATTGCCTCTTATTGCTTTCCAAAAAATTTCTCGTGTCAACATAGAAAAACAGGAGTGTTGTGTGAAGTTTTATGATTTTTCGGGGTTCGTTTGGACATTTTTATGCATTAACTGAGTTTTCAACGCATTTTATGTGCATAATTCAAATTTGAACTACATGCACATGCTCAAGTGCATATAAATTGGTTGAAAAATCATATCTGTGTCCTTGGGTGCATGCTTAGGTCCCATGCAAGAAATGGGAATGAATTTCAAACACCGTGCCACCGTTGATTGCCGGCAAAACATTGAGATGCCTGGTTTTTTAATTGTAGTAAATCCAAAACTCCTCTGAAATTCATGAAACCTAGCATGCTATCATGGAGCGGCATCAACATGTCGTGGTACAAATTTTGTCCCATTTGGGGCAGGTTTGGGTATATGGTTCTCACAAACCGAAGCTTCTCACAACAAGTATGATGGTTTTCGGTAGGGAACGTCCCACCTTTCGCGACGAAACGATATCTATTGCCTCTTATTGCTTTCAAATTTTTTTCTCGTGTCAACATCGAACAATAGGAGTGTTGTGTGAATTTTTGTGATTTTCCGGGGTTCGTTTGGACATTTTTATCCATTAACTGAGTTTTCAATGCATCTGAGTTTTCAATGCATTTTATGTGCATAATTCAAATTTGAACTATATGCATATGCTCTAGTGCATATAAATAGGTTGAAAAAACAAATCTGTGTCCGTGGGTGCATGCTTAGGTCCCATGCAAGAAATGGGAATGAATTTCAAATACCGGGGCACCGTTGATTGCCGGCAAAACATTGAGATGCCTGGTTTTTAAATTCTAGTAAATCCAAAACTTGTCAGAAATTCATGAAACTTGGCATGCTATCATGGAGCAGCATCAACAAGTCGTGGTAAAAATTTTGTCCCATTTGGCGTAGGTTTGGGTATATGCTTCTCACAAACCGGAGTTTCTCACAACAAGCATGATGGTTTTTGGTAGGGAACGTCCCACCTTTGGGGACGAAACGATATCCATTGCCTCTTATTGCTTTCAAAAAAAATCTCGTGTCAACATAGAAACACAGGAGTGTTGTATGAATTTTTATGATTTTTCGGGGTTCATTTGGACATTTTTATGCATTGACTGAGTTTTCAACGCATTTTATGTGCATAATTCACATTTCAACTATATGCACATGCTCCAAAGGCATATAAAAGGTTGAAAAATCAAATCTGTGTCCTTGGGTGCATGCTTAGGTCCCATGCAAGAAATGGGAATGAATTTCAAACACTGTGCCACCGTTGATTGCCAGCAAAACATTGAGATGCCTAGTTTTTTTAATTCTAGTAAATCCAAAACTCGTCTGAAATTCATGAAACTTGGCATGCTATCATGGAGCGGCATCAACATGCCGTGGTACGAATTTTGTCCCATTTGGGGTAAGTTTGTGTATATGCTTCTCACAAACCGGAGCTTCTCACAATAAGCATGATGGTTTTTGGTAGGGAACTTCCCACCTTTGGGGATTTAGACGATATCCATTGCCTCTTATTGCTTTCAAAAAAATTTCTCGTGTCAATGTAGAGCAAAAGGAGTGTGATTTTTTGTGATTTTTCGGGGTTCGTTTGGACATTTTTATGCATTAGCTGAGTTTTAAATACATTTTATGTGCATAATTCAAATTTGAACTACATGCACATGCTCCAGTGCATATAAATTGGTTGAAAATTCAAATCTGCGTCCTTGGGTGCATGCTTAGGTCCCATGCAAGAAATGGGAATGAATTTCAAACACCAGGGCAACGTTGATTGCCGGCAAAACATTGAGATGCCTGGTTTTTGAATTCTAGTAAATCCAAAACTCGTCTAAAATTCATGAAACTTGGCATGCTATCATGGAGCGGCTTCAACATGCCGTGGTACAAATTTTGTCCCATTTGGGGCAGGTTTGGGTATATGCTTCTCACAAACCGGAGCTTCTCACAACAAGCATGATGGTTTTCCATAGGGAACGTCCCACATTTGGGGACGAAACGATATCCATTGCCTCTTTTTTGCTTTCAAATTTTTTTCTCATGTCAACATAGAACAACAGGAGTGTTGTGTGAATTTTTGTGATTTTTCGGGGTTCATTTGGACATTATTATGCATTAACTAAGTTTTCAATGCATTTTATGTGCATAATCCAAATTTGAACTATATGCACATGCTCCAGTGCATATAAATTGGTTAAAAAATCAAATCTGTGTCCGTGGGTGCATGCTAAGGTCCCATGCAAGAAATGGGAATGAATTTCAAATACCGGGCCACCGACGATTGCCGTCGGAACATTGAAATGCCAGGTTTTCTAATTCTAGTAAATCCAAACTCGTCTGAAATTCATGAAACTTGGCATGCTATCATGGAGCGGCATCAACATGTCGTGGTTCAAATTTTGTCCCATTTGGGGCAGGTTTGGGTATATGCTTCTCACAAACCGGAGTTTCTCACAACAAGCATGATGGTTTTCAGTAGGGAACATCCCACCTTTGGGGATGAAACGATATCCATTGCCTCTTATTGCTTTCAAAAAAAATTCTCGTGTCAACATAGAAAAACTGGAATGTTGTGTGAATTTTTATGATTTTTCGGGGTTCGTTTGGACATTTTTCTGCATTAACTGAGTTTTCAACGCATTTTATGTGCATAATTCAAATTTGAACTATATGCACAAGCTCCAGTGCATATAAATTGGTTGAAAAATCAAATCTATGTCCGTGGGTGCATGCTTAGGTCCCATGCAAGAAATGGGAATGAATTTGAAACACCGTGCCACCGTTGATAGCCAGCAAAACATTCAGATGCCTAGTTTTTTAATTCTAGTAAATCCAAAATTTGTCTGAAATTCATGAAACTTGGCATGCTATCATGGAGCGGCATCAACATGTCGTGGTACAAATTTTATCCCATTTGGGGTAGGTTTGGGTATATGCTTCTCACAAACCGGAGCTTCTCACAACAATTATGATGGTTTTCGGTAGGGAACGTCCCACCTTTGGGGACGAAACGATATCCATTGCCTCTTATTGCTTTCAAATTATTTTCTCGTGTCAACGTAGAACAACAGGAGTGTTGTGTGCATTTCTGTGATTTTTTGGGGTTCGTTTGGACATTTTATATGCATTAACTGAGTTTTCAATGCATTTTATGTGCATAATTCAAATTTGAACTACATGCACATGCTCGAGTGCATATAAATTGGTTCAAAATCAAATAAGTGTCCTTGGGTGCATGCTTAGGTCCCATGCAAGAAATGGGAATGAATTTCAAACACCGGGGCGCCGTTAATTGCCGGCAAAACATTGAGATGTCTGGTTTTTTAATTCTAGTAAATCCAAAACTCGTCTGAAATTCATTAAACTTGGCATGCTATCATGGAGGGGCATCAACATGCCGTGTTATGAATTTTGTCCCATTTGGGGTAGTTTTGGGTATATGCTTCTCACAAACCGGAGCTTCTCACAATAAGCATGATGGTCTTTGGTAGGGAACGTCCCAACTTTGGGAACGAAACGATATCCATTGCCTCTTATTGCTTTCAAATTTATTTCTCGTGTCAACATAGAACAGCAGGAGTGTTGTGTGAATTTCTGTGATTTTTCGTGGTTCGTTTGGACATTTTTATGCATTAACTGAGTTTTCAATGCATTTTATGTGCATAATTCAAATTTGAACTAATGCACATGCTCCAGTGCATATAAATTGGTTGAAAAATCAAATCTGTGTCCTTGGGTGCATGCTTAGGTCCCATGCAAGAACTGGGAATGAATTTCAAACACCAGGGCACCGTTGATTGCCAGCAAAACATTGAGATGCCTGGTTTTTGAGTTCTAATAAATCCCAAACTCGTCTGAAATGCATGAAACTTGGCATGCTATCATGGAGCGGCTTCAACACGCCGTGGTACAAATTTTGTCCCATTTGGGGTAGGTTTGGGTATATGCTTCTCACAAACAGCAGCTTCTCACAATAAGCATGATGGTTTTTGGTAGGGAACGTCCCACCTTTGGGGACGAAACGATATCCATTGCCTCTTATTGCTTTCAATTTTTTTCTCGTGTCAACATAGAAAAACGGGAGTGTGGTGTGAATTTTTGTGATTTTTCGGGGTCCGTTTGGACATTTTTATGCATTAACTGAGTTTTGAACGCATTTTATGTGCATAATTCAAATTTGAACTACATGCACATGCTCCAGTGCATATAAATTCGTTGAAAAATCAAATCCGTGTCCTTGGGTGCATGCTTAGGCCCCATGCAAGAAATGGGAATGAATTTCAAACACCGTGCCACCGTTGATTGCCGGCAGAACATTGAGATACCTGGTTTCTAATTCTAGTAAATCCAAAACTCGTCTGAAATTCATGAAACTTGGCATGCTATCATGGAGCGGCATCAAGTGCATACAAATTGGTTGAAAAATCAAATCTGTGTCCGTGGGTCCATGCTTAGGTCCCATGCAAGAAATGGGAATGAATTTCAAACACCGTACACCGATTTATTGCCGGAGAAACATTGAGATGCCTGGTTTTTTAATTCTAGTAAATCTAAATCTCGTCTGAAATTCATGAAACCTGGCATGCTATCATGGAGCGGCATCAACATGCCGTGGTACAAATTTTGTCCCATTTGGGGCAGGTTTGGGTATATGCTTCTCAGAAACCGGAGCTTCTCACAACAAGTATGATGGTTTTCGGTAGGGAACGTCCCCACCTTTGGCGACGAAACGATATTTATTGCCTCTTATTGCTTTCAATTTTTTTTGTCGTGTCCACATAGAACAACAGGAGTGTTGTAATTTTTGTGATTTTTCAGGGTTCGTTTGGACATTTTTATGCATTAACTGAGTTTTCAATGCATTTTATGTGCATAATTCAAATTTGGACTATATACACATGCTCCAGTGCATATAAATATGTTGAAAAATCAAATCTGTGTCCGTGGGTGCATGCTTAGGTCCCATGCAAGAAATGGGAATGAATTACAAATACCGGGGCACCGTTGATTGCCGGCAAAACATTGAGATGCCTGGTTTTTAAATTCTAGTAAATCCAAAACTCGTCTGAAATTCATGAAACATGGCATGCTATCATGGAGCAGCATCAACATGTTGTGGTACAAATTTTATTTGTCCCATTTGGGGCAGGTTTGGGTATATGCTTCTCACAAACCGGAGTTTCTCACAATAAGCATGATGGCTTTTAGTAGGGAACGTCCAACCTTTGGGGACGAAACGATATCCATTGCCTCTTATTGCTTTCCAAAAAATTTCTCGTGTCAACATAGAAAAACAGGAGTGTTGTGTGAATTTTTATGATTTTTCGGGGTTCGTTTGGACATTTTTATGCATTAACTGAGTTTTCAACGCATTTTATGTGCATAATTCAAATTTGAACTACATGCACATGCTCAAGTGCATATAAATTGGTTGAAAAATTAAATCTGTGTCCTTGGGTGCATGCTTAGGTCCCATGCAAGAAATGGGAATGAATTTCAAACACCGTGCCACCGTTGGTTGCCAGCAAAACATTGAGATGCCTAGTTTTTTAATTCTAGTAAATCCAAAACTCGTCTGAAATTCATGAAACTTGGCATGCTATCATGGAGCGGCATCAATATGCCGTGGTAGAAATATTGTCCCATTTGGGGTTGGTTTGGGTATGTGCTTCTCACAAACCGGAGCTTCTCACAACAAGCATGATGGTTTTCGGTAGGAAATGTCCCACCTTTGGGGACGAAACGATATCCATTGCCTCTTATTGCTTTCAAAAAAATATCTCGTGTCAACATAGAAAAAAAGGAGTGTTGAGTGAATTTTTGTGATTTTTCGGGGTTCGTCTGGACATTTTTATGCATAACTGAGTTCTCAACGCATATTATGTGCATAGTTCAAATTTGAACTATATGCACATGCTCCAATGCATATAAATTGGTTGAAAAATCAAATCCGTGTCCTTGGGGGCATGCTTAGGTCCCATGCAAGAAATGGGAATGAATTTCAAACACCGTGCCACCGTTGATTGCCGGAAAAACATTGAGATGCCTGGTTTTTTAATTGTAGTAAATCCAAAACTCCTCTGAAATTCATGAAACCTGGCATGCTATCATGGAGCGGCATCAACATGCCGTGGTACAAATTTTGTCCCATGTGGGGCAGGTTTGGGTATATGGTTCTCACAAACCGAAGCTTCTCACAACAAGTATGATGGTTTTCGGTAGGGAACGTCCCACCTTCCGCGACGAAACGATATCTATTGCCTCTTATTGCTTTCAAATTTTTTTCTCGTGTCAACATCGAACAACAGGAGTGTTGTGTGAATTTTTGTGATTTTTCGGGGTTCGTTTGGACATTTTTATCCATTAACTGAGTTTTCAATGCATCTGAGTTTTCAATGCATTTTATGTGCATAATTCAAATTTGTACTATATGCATATGCTGTAGTGCATATAAATAGGTTGAAAAAACAAATCTGTGTCCGTGGGTGCATGCTTAGGTCCCATGCAAGAAATGGGAATGAATTTCAAACACAGGGGCACCGTTGATTGCCGGCAAAACATTGAGATGCCTGGTTTTTAAATTCTAGTAAATCCAAAACTCGTCTGAAATTCATGAAACTTGGCATGCTATCATGGAGCAGCATCAACAAGTCGTGGTAAAAATTTTGTCCCATTTGGGGTAGGTTTGGGTATATGCTTCTCACAAACCGGAGTTTCTCACAACAAGCATGATGGTTTTCGGTAGCGAACGTCCCACCTTTGGGGACGAAACGATATCCATTGCCTCTTATTGCTTTCAAAAAAAATCTCGTGTCAACATAGAAACACAGGAGTGTTGTATGAATTTTTATGATTTTTCGGGGTTCATTTGGACATTTTTATGCATTGACTGAGTTTTCAACGCATTTTATGTGCATAATTCACATTTGAACTATATGCACATGCTCCAGTGCATATAAAAGGTTGAAAAATCAAATCTGTGTCCTTGGGTGCATGCTTAGGTCCCATGCAAGAAATGGGAATGAATTTCAAACACTGTGCCACCGTTGATTGCCAGCAAAACATTGAGATGCCTAGTTTTTTAATTCTAGTAAATCCAAAACTCGTCTGAAATTCATGAAACTTGGCATGTTATCATGGAGTGGCATCAACATGCCGTGGTACGAATTTTGTCCCATTTCGGGTAACTTTGTGTATATGCTTCTCACAAACCGGAGCTTCTCACAATAAGCATGATGGTTTTTGGTAGGGAACGTCCCACCTTTGGGGACGAGACGATATCCATTGCCTCTTATTGCTTTCAAAAAAAATTCTCGTGTCAACGTAGAACAAAAGGAGTGTTATTTTTTGTGATTTTTCGGGGTTCGTTTGGACATTTTTATGCATTAGCTGTGTTTTAAATACATTTTATGTGCATAATTCAAATTTGAACTACATGCACATGCTCCAGTGCATATAAATTGGTTGAAAATTCAAATCTGTGTCCTTGGGTGCATTCTTAGGTCCCATGCAAGAAATGGGAATGAATTTCAAACACCGGGGCAACGTTGATTGCCGGCAAAACATTGAGATGCCTGGTTTTTGAATTCTAGTAAATCCAAAACTCGTCTAAAATTCATGAAACTTGGCATGCTATCATGGAGCGGCTTCAACATGCCGTGGTACAAATTTTGTCCCATTTGGGGTAGGTTTGGGTATATGCTTCTCACAAACCGGAGCTTCTCACAACAAGCATGATGGTTTTTGGTAGGGAACGTCCCACCTTTGGCGACGAAACGATATCCATTGCCTCTTATTGCTTTCTAATTTTTTTCTCGTATCAACATAGAACAACACGAGTGTTGTGTGAATTTTTGTGATTTTTTGGGGTTCGTTTGGACAGTTTTATGCATTAACCGAGTTTTCAATGCAAATTATGTGTATAATTCACATTTGAATATGCACATGCTCAAGTGCATACAAATTGGTTGAAAAATCAAATCTGTGTCCGTGGGTCCATGCTTAGGTCCCATGCAAGAAATGGGAATGAATTTCAAACACCGTGCCACCGACGATTGCCGGAGAAACATTGAGATGCCTGGTTTTTTAATTCTAGTAAATCTAAATCTCGTCTGAAATTCATGAAACCTGGCATGCTATCATGGAGCGGCATCAACATGCCTTGGTACAAATTTTGTCCCATTTGGGGCAGGTTTGGGTATATGCTTCTCACAAACAGGAGCTTCTCACAACAAGCATGATGGTTTTCGATAGGGAACGTCCCACATTTGGGGACGAAACGATATCCATTGCCTCTTTTTGCTTTCAAATTTGTTTCTCATGTCAACATAGAACAACAGGAGTGTTGTGTGAATTTTTGTGATTTTTCGGGGTTCGTTTGGACATTATTATGCATTAACTAAGTTTTCAATGCATTTTATGTGCATAATCCAAATTTGAACTATACGCACATGCTCTAGTGCATATAAATTGGTTAAAAAATCAAATATGTGTCCTGGGTGCATGCTAAGGTCCCATGCAAGAAATGGGAATGAATTTCAAATACCGGGCCACCGTTGATTGCCGTCAGAACATTGAAATGCCAGGTTTTCTAATTCTAGTAAATCCAAACTCGTCTGAAATTCATGAAACTTGGCATGCTATCATGGAGCGGCATCAACATGTCGTGGTACAAATTTTGTCCCATTTGGGGCAGGTTTGGGTATATGCTTCTCACAAACCGGAGTTTCTCACAACAAGCATGATGGTTTTCAGTAGGGAACGTCCCACCTTTGGGGATGAAACGATATCCATTGCCTCTTATTGCTTTCAAAAAAAAATCTCGTGTCAACATAGAAAAACTGGAATGTTGTGTGAATTTTTATGATTTTTCGGGGTTCGTTTGGACATTTTTCTGCATTAACTGAGTTTTCAACGCATGTTATGTGCATAATTCAAATTTTAACTACATGCACATGCTCCAGTGCATATAAATTGGTTGAAAAATCAAATCTGTGTCCTTGGGTGCATGCTTAGGTCCCATGCAAGAAATGGGAATGAATTTGAAACACCGTGCCTCCGTTGATTGCCAGCAAAACATTCAGATGCCTATTTTTTAATTCTAGTAAATCCAAAATTTGTCTGAAATTCATGAAACTTGGCATGCTATCATGGAGGGGCATCAACATGTCGTGGTACAAATTTTATCCCATTTGGGGTAGGTTTGGGTATATGCTTCTCACAAACCGGAGCTTCTCACAACAAGCATGATGGTTTTCGGTAGGGAACGTCCCACCTTTGGGGACGAAAAGATATCCATTGCCTCTTATTGCTTTCAAATTTTTTTCTCGTGTCAATGTAGAACAACAGGAGTGTTGTGTGAATTTCTGTGATTTTTTGGGGTTCGTTTGGACATTTTATATGCATTAACTGAGTTTTCAATGCATTTTATGTGCATAATTCAAATTTGAACTACATGCACATGCTCGAGTGCATATAAATTGGTTCAAAATCAAATAAGTGTCCTTGGGTGCATGCTTAGGTCACATGCAAGAAATGGGAATGAATTTCAAACACCGGGGCACCGTTAATTGCCGGCAAAACATTGAGATGTCTGGTTTTTTAATTCTAGTAAATCCAAAACTCGTCTGAAATTCATTAAACTTGGCATGCTATCATGGAGCGGCATCAACATGCCGTGGTATGAATTTTGTCCCATTTGGGGTAGTTTTGGGTATATGCTTCTCACAAAGCAGAGTTTCTCACAACAAGCAAGATGGTTTTCGGTAGGGAACGTCCAACCTTTGGGGACGAAACGATATCCATTGCCTCTTATTGCTTTAAAAAAACCGCATGTCAACATAGAAAAACAGGAATGTTGTGTGAATTTTTACGATTTTTCGGGGTTCGTTTGGACATTTTTATGCATTAACTGAGTTATCAATGCATTTTATGTGCATAATTCAAATTTGAACTAATGAACATGCTCTAGTGCATATAAATTGGTTGAAAAATCAAATTTGTGTCCTTGGGTGCATGCTTAGGTCCCATGCAAGAACTGGGAATGAATTTCAAACACCGGGGCACCGTTGATTGCCAGCAAAACATTGAGATGCCTGGTTTTTTAAATTCTTGTAAATCCCAAACTCGTTTGAAATTCATGAAACTTGGCAGGCTATCATGGAGCGGTTTCAACATGCCGTGGTACAAATTTTGTCCCATTTGGGGTAGGTTTGGGTATATGCTTCTCACAAACCGGAGCTTCTCACAATAAGCATCATGGTTTTTGGTAGGGAACGTCCCACCTTTGGGGACGAAACGATATCCATTGCCTCTTATAGCTTTCAATTTTTTTCTCGTGTCAACATAGAAAACGGAAGTGTGGTGTGAATTTTGTGATTTTTCGGGGTTCGTTTGGACATTTTTATGCATTAACTGAGTTTTCAACGCATTTTATGTGCATAATTCAAATTTGAACTACATGCACATGATCCAGTGCATTTAAATTCGTTGAAAAATCAAATCCGTGTCCTTGGGTGCATGCTTAGGCCCCATGGAAGAAATGGGAATGAATTTCAAACACCGTGCCACCGTTGATTGCCGGCAGAACATTGAGATACCTGGTTTCTAATTCTAGTAAATCCAAAACTCGTCTGAAATTCATGAAACTTGGCATGCTATCATGGAGCGGTTTCAACATGCCGTGGTACAAATTTTGTCCCATTTGGGGTAGGTTTGGGTATATGCTTCTCACAAACCGGAGCTTCTCACAATAAGCATCATGGTTTTTGGTAGGGAACGTCCCACCTTTGGGGACGAAACGATATCCATTGCCTCTTATAGCTTTCAATTTTTTTTCTCGTGTCAACATAGAAAAACGGAAGTGTGGTGTGAATTTTTGTGATTTTTCGGGGTTCGTTTGGACATTTTTATGCATTAACTGAGTTTTCAACGCATTTTATGTGCATAATTCAAATTTGAACTACATGCACATGATCCAGTGCATTTAAATTCGTTGAAAAATCAAATCCGTGTCCTTGGGTGCATGCTTAGGCCCCATGGAAGAAATGGGAATGAATTTCAAACACCGTACACCGTTGATTGCCGCGTAACATTGAGATACCTGGTTTCTAATTCTAGTAAATCCAAAATTCGTCTGAAATTCATGAAACTTGGCATGCTATCATGGAGCGGCTTCAACATGCCGTCGTACGAATTTTGTCCCAATTCGGGTAGGTTAGTGTATATGCTTCTCACAAACCGGGGCTTCTCACAATACGCATGATGGTTTTCGATAGGGAACGTCCCACCTTTGGCTACGAAACGATATCCATTGCCTCTTATTGCTTTCAAATTTTTTTCTCGTTTTAACATAGAACAATAGGAGTGTTGTGTGAATTTTTGTGATTTTTCGGGGTTCGTTTGGACATTTTTATGCATTAACTGAGTTTTCAATGCATTTCATGTGCATAATTCAAATTTGAACTATATGCACATGCTCCAGTGCATCTAAATTGGTTGAAAAATCAAATATGTGTCCGTGGGTGCATGCTTAGGTCCCATGCAAGAAATGGGAATGAATTTCAAATACCGAGGCACCGTTGATTGCCGGCAAAACATTGAGATGTTTTGTTTTTAAATTCTAGTAAATCCAAAACTCGTCTGAAATTCATGAAACTTGGCATGCTCTCATGGAGCGGCATCAACATGCCGTGGTACAAATTTTGTCCCATTTGGGGCAGGTTTGGGTATATGCCTCTCACAAACCGCAGTTTCTCACAAAAAGCATGATGGTTTTCGGTAGGGAACATCCCACCTTTGGGGACGAAACGATATTCATTGCCTCTTATTTCTTTCAAAAATAATTCTCGTGTCAACATAGAAAAACAGGAGTGTTGTCTGAATTTTTGTGATTTTTTGGGGTTCGTTTGGAAATTTTTATGCATAACTAAGTTTTCAACGCAATTTATGTGCATAATCCAAATTTGAACTATATCCACATGCTCCAATGTATATAAATTGGTTGAAAAATCAAATCTGTGTTCGTGGGTGCATGCTTAGGTCCCATGCAAGAAATGGGAATGAATTTCAAATACAGGGGCACCGTTGATTGCCGGCAAAACATTGAGATGCCTGGTTTTTAAATTCTAGTAAATCCAAAACTCGTCTGAAATTCATGAAACTTGGCATGCTATCATGTAGCGGCATCAACATGTCGTGGTACAAATTTTGTCCCATTTGGGGCAGCTTTGGGTATATGCTTCTCACAAATCGGAGTTTCTCACAACAAGCATGATGGTTTTCGGTAGGGAACGTCCAACCTTTGGGGACGAAACGATATCCATTGCCTCTTATTGCTTTAAAAAAATTCGCATGTCAACATAGAAAAACAGGAATGTTGTGTGAATTTTTATGATTTTTGGGGGTTCATTTGGACATTTTTATGCATTAACTGAGTTTTCAATGCATTTTATGTGCATAATTCAAATTTGAACTAATGAACATGCTCCAGTGCATATAAATTGGTTGAAAAATCAAATCTGTGTCCTTGGGTGCATGCTTAGGTCCCATGCAAGAACTGGGAATGAATTTCAAACACCGGGGCACCGTTGATTGCCAGCAAAACATTGAGATGCCTGGTTTTTGAATTCTTGTAAGTCCCAAACTCGTCTGAAATTCATGAAACTTGGCATGCTATCATGGAGCGGCTTCAACATGCCGTGGTACAAATTTTGTCCCATTTGGGGTAGGTTTTGGTATATGCTTCTCACAAACCGGAGCTTCTCACAATAACCATGATGGTTTTTGGTAGGGAACGTCCCACCTTTGGGGATGAAACGATATCCATTGCCTCTTATTGCTTTCATTTTTTTTTCTCGTGTCAACATAGAAAAACGGGAGTGTGGTGTGAATTTTTGTGATTTTTCGGGGTTCGTTTGGACATTTTTATGCATTAACTGAGTTTTCAACGCATTTTATGTGCATAATTCAAATTTGAACTACATGCACATGCTCCAGTGCATATAAATTTGTTGAAAAATCAAATCCGTGTCCTTGGGTGCATGCTTTGGCCCCATGCAAGAAATGGGAATGAATTTCAAACACCGTGCCACCGTTGATTGCCGGCAGAACATTGAGATATCTGGTTTCTAATTCTAGTAAATCCAAAACTCATCTGAAATTCATGAAACTTGGCATGCTATCATGGAGCGGCATCAACATGCCGTCGTACAAATTTTGTCCCATTTGGCGTAGGTTTGGGTATATGCTTCTCACAAACCGGAGCTTCTCACAACAAACATGATGGTTTTCGATAGGGAACGTCCCACCTTTGGCTACGAAACGATATCCATTGCCTCTTATTGCTTTCAATTTTTTTTGTCGTGTCAACATAGAACAACAGGAGTGTTGTGTGAATTTCTGTGATTTTTCGGGTTCGTTTGGACATTTTTATGCATTAAATGGGTTTTCAATGCATTTTATGCGCATAATTCAAATTTGAACTACATGCACATGCTCCAGTGCATATAAATTGGTTGAAAAATCAAATCTTTATCCTTGGGTGCATGCTTAGGTCCCATGCAAGAAATGGGAATGAATTTCAAACACTGGGGAACCGTTGATTGCCGGCAAAACATAGAGATGCCTAATTTTTTAATTCTAGTAAATCAAAAACTCGTCTGAAATTCATGAAACTTGGCATGCTATCATGGAGCGGCATATTCATGCTGTGGTACGAATTTTGTCCCATTTGGGGTAGGTTTGGGTATATGCTTCTCACAAACCGGAGCTTCTCACAACAAGCATGATGGTTTTCGGTAGGGAACGTCCCACCTTTGGGCATGAA
The DNA here is from genome assembly GCA_021605145.1 of Aegilops bicornis. Lineage (NCBI taxonomy): Eukaryota > Viridiplantae > Streptophyta > Magnoliopsida > Poales > Poaceae > Aegilops > Aegilops bicornis. The sequence goes on along the minus strand of CM038673.1, from coordinate 259,369,431 downwards.
ACGATATCCACGGCCTCTTATTGCTTTCAAATTTTTTTCTCGTGTCAACATAGAACAACAGGAGTGTTGTGTGAATTTTTGTGATTTTTCGGGGTTCGTTTGGACATTTTTATGCATTAACTTAGTTTTCAATGCATTTCATGTGCATAATTCAAATTTGAACTATATGCACATGATCCAGTGCATCTAAATTGGTTGAAAAATTAAATCTGTGTCCGTGGGTGCATGCTTAGGTCCCATGTAAGAAATCGGAATGAATTTCAAATACCGAGGCACCATTGATTGCCGGCAAAACATTGAGATGCTTGGTTTTTAAATTCTAGTAATTCCAAAACTCGTCTGATATTCATGAAACTTGGCATGCTCTCATGCAGCGGCATCAACATGCCGTGGTACAAATTTTGTCCCATTTGGGGCAGGTTTGGGTATATGCTTCTCACAAACCGGAGTTTCTCACAACAAGCATGATGGTTTTAGGTAGGGAACGTCCCACCTTTGGGGACGAAATGATATCCATGGCCTCTTATTGCTTCCGAAAAAATTTCTCGTGTCAACAAAGAAAAAAGAAGTGTTGTGTGAATTTTTGTGATTTTTCGGGGTTCGTTTGGACATTTTTATGCATTAACTGAGTTTTCAATGCATTCTATGTGCATAATTCAAATTTGAACTACATGCACATGCTACAGTGCATATAAATGTGTTGAAAAATCAAATCCGTGTCCTTGGGTGCATGCTTAGGTCCCATGCAATAAATGGGAATGAATTTCAAACATCGTGCCACCGTTGATTGCCGGCAAAATTTTGAGATGCCTGGTTTTTTAATTCTAGTAAATCCAAAACTCGTCTGAAATTCATGAAACTTGGCATGCTATCATGGAGAGGCATCAACATGCCATGGTACAAATTTGTCCCATTTGTGGTAGGTTTGGGTATATGCTTCTCACAAACCGGTGCTTCTCACAACAAGCATGATGGTTTTTTGTAGGGAACGTCCCACCTTTGGGGAGGAAACGATATCCATTGCCTCTTATTTCTTTCAATTGTTTTTCTCGTGTCAACGTAGAACAACAGGAGTGTTGTGTGAATTTTTGTGATTTTTCGGGGTTCGTTTGGACATTTTTATGCATTAACTGAGTTTTCAATGCATTTTATGTGCATAATTCAAAATTGAACTACATGCACATGCTCAAGTGCATATAAATTGGTTGAAAAATCAAATATGTGTCCTTGGGTGCATGCTTAGGTCCCATGCAAGATATGGGAATGAATTTCAAACACCGGGCATCATGATTGCCGGCAAAACATGGAGATGCCTGGTTTTTAAATTCTAGTAAATCCAAAACTCGTCTGAAATTCATGAAACTTGGCATGCTATCATGGAGCGGCATCAACATGCTGTGGTACGAATTTTGTCCCATTTCGGATAGGTTAGGGTATATGCTTCTGACAAACCGGAGCTTCTCACAATACGCATGATGGTTTTCGGTAGGGAACGTCTAAACTTTGGGGACGAAACGATATCCATTGCCTCTTATTGCTTTCAAATGTTTTTCTCGTGTCAACATAGAACAAAAGGAGTGTGAATTTTTGTGATTTTTTGGGGTTCGTTTGGACATTTTTATGTATTAGCTGAGTTTTCAATGCATTTTATGTGCATAATGCAAATTTGAACTACATGCACATGTTCCAGTGCATATAAATTGGATGAAAAATCAAATATGTGTCCTTGGGTGCATGCTTAGGTCCCATGCAAGAAATGGGAATGAATTTCAAACACACGGGCACCGTTGATTGCCGGCAAAACATTGAGATGCATGGTTTTTAAATTCTAGTAAATCCAAAACTCGTATGAAATTCATGAAACTTGGCATGCTATCGTGGAGCGGCATCGACATGCCGTGGTACAAATTTTGTCCCATTCGGGGCAGTTTTGGGTATATGCTTCTCACAAACCGGACCTTCTCACAACAAGCATGATGGTTTTCGGTAGGGAACGTCCCACCTTTGGGAACGAAACGATATCCGTTGCCTCTTATTGCTTTCAATTTATTTTCTTGCGTCAACGTGGAAAAACAGGAGTGTTGTGTGAATTTTTGTGATTTTTCGTGGTTCGTTTGGACATTTTTATGCATTAACTGAGTTTTCAATGCATTTTATGTGCATAATTCAAATTTGAACTATATGCACATGCCAATGCATATAAATTGGTTGAAAAAACAAATCAGCGTCCGTGGGTGCATGCTTAGGTCCCATGCAAGAAATGGGAATGAATTTCAAATACCGGGGCGCCGTTGATTGCCGGCAAAACATTGTGATGCCTGGTTTTTAAATTTTAGTAAACAGGAGTGTTGTGTGAATTTCATGACTTTTCGGGGTTCGTTTGGACATTTTTATGCATTAACTTAGTTTTCTATGCATTTTATGTGCATAATTCAAATTTGAACTACATGCACATGCTCCAGTGCATATAAATTGGTTGAAAAATCAAATATGTGACCTTGGGTGCATGCTTAGGTCCCATGCAAGAAATGGGAATGAATTTCAAACACCGGGGCACCGTTGATTGCCGGCAAAACATTGAGATGCCTTGTTTTTTAATTCTAGTAAATCCAAAACTCGTCTGAAATTCATGAAACTTGGCATGCTATAATGGAGTGGCATCAACATGCCGTGGTACGAATTTTGTCCCATTTGGGGTAGGTTTGGGTATATGCTTCTCACAAACCGGAGCTTCTCACAATAAGCATGATGGTTTTCGGTAGGGAACGTCCCACCTTTTGGGACGAAACGATATCCATTGCCTCTTATTGCTTTCAAAAAAAATTGTCGCGTCAACGTAGAAAAAAAGGAGTGTTGTGTGAATTTCGTCATTTTTCGGGGTTCGTTTGGACATTTTTATGCATTAACCGAGTTTTCAATGCATTTTATGTGCATAATTCAAATTCGAACTACATGCACATGCTCCAGTGCATATAAATTGGTTGAAATGTCAAATCTGTATCCTTGGGTGCATGCTTAGGTCCCATGCAAGAGATGGGAATGAATTTCAAACACCGGGGCATCGTTGATTGCCGGCAAAACATTGAGATGCCTGGTTTTTTAATTCTAGTAAATCCAAAACTCTTCTGAAATTCATGAAACTTGGCATGCTATCATGGAGCGGCTTCAACATGCCGTGGTACAAATTTTCTCCCATTTGGGGCAGGTTTGGGTATAAGCTTCTCAGAAACCGGAGCTTCTCACAACAAGCATGATGGTTTTTGGTAGGGAACGTCCCACCTTTGGGGACGAAACGATATCCATTACCTCTTATTGCTTTCAAAAAAAATCTTATGTCAACATAGAAAAACAGGAGTGTGGTGTGAATTTTTGTGATTTTTCGGGGTTTGTTTAGACATTTTTATGCATTAATTGAGTTTTCAACGCATTTTATGTGCATAATTCAAATTTGAACTACATGCATATGCTCCAGTGCATATAAATTGGTTGAAGATCAAATCTGTGTCCTTGGGTGGATGCTTAGGTCCCATGCAAAAAACGAGAATGAATTTCAAACACTGTGCCACCGTTGATTGCCGGAAGAAAATTGAGATGCCCGGTTTTCTAATTTTAGTAAATCCAAAACTCGTCTGAAATTCATTAAACTTGGCATGCTATCATGGAGCGGCATCAACATGCCGTGGTACAAATTTTGTCCCATTTGGGGTAGGTTTGGGTATATGCTTCTCACAAACCGGAGCTTCTCACAACAAGCATGATGGTTTTCGGTAGGGAACGTCCCACCTTTGGCAACGAAACGATATACATTGCCTCTTATTGCTTTAAATTTTTTTTCTCGTGTCAACATAGAACAACAGGAGTGTTGTGTAAAATTTTGTGATTTTTGGGGTTCGTTTGGACATTTTTATGCATTAACTGAGTTTTCAATGCATTTCATGGGCATAATTCAAATATGAACTATATGCCCATGCTCCATTGCATCTAAATTGGTTGAAAAATCAAATCTGCGTCCGTGGGTGCATGCTTAGGTCCCATGCAAGAAATGGGAATGAATTTCAAATACCGAGGCACCGTTGATTGCCGGCAAAACATTGAGATGCCTGGTTTTTAAATTCTAGTAAATCCAAAACTCGTCTGAAATTCATGAAACTTGGGATGCTCTCATGGATCAGCATCAACATGGCGTGGTACAAACTTTTTCCCATTTGGGGCAGGTTTGGGTATATGCTTTTCACAAACCGGAGTTTCTCACAACAAGCATGATGGTTTTTTGGTAGGGAACGTCCCATCTTTGGGGACAAGGCGATATCCATTGCCTCTTATTGCTTTCAAAAAAATTTCTCGTGTCAACATAGAACAACAGGAGTGTTGTGTGAATTTTTCTGATTTTTCGGGGTTTGTTTGGACATTTTTATGCATTAACTGAGTTTTCATTGCATTTTATGTGCATAATTCAAACTTGAACAATATGCACATGCTCCATTGCATCTAAAGTGGTTGAAAAATCAAATCTGTGTCCGTTGGTGCATGCTTAGGTCCCATCCCGGAAATGGGAATGAATTTCAAATACCGGGGCACCGTTGATTGCCGGCAAAACATTGAGATGCCTGGTTTTTTAATTCTAGTAAATCCAAAACTCGTCTGAAATTCATGAAACTTGGCATGCTATCATGGAGTGGCATCAACATGTCGTGGTACAAATTTTGTCCCATTTGGGGCAGGTTTGGGTATATGCTTCTCACAAACCGGAGTTTCTCACAGCAAGCATGATGGTTTTAGGTAGGGACGTCCCACCTTTGGGGACGAAATGATATCCATTGCCTCATATTGCTTCCAAAAAAAATTCTCGTGTCAACATAGAAAAACAGGAGTGTTGTGTGAATTTTTGTGATTTTTCAGGGTTCATTTGGACATTTTTATGCATTAACTGAGTTTTCAGCGCATTCTATGTGCATAATTCAAATTTGAACTACATGCACATGCTACAGTGCATATAAATTGGTTGAAAAATCAAATCCGTGTCCTTGGGTTCATGCTTAGGTCCCATGCAAGAAATGGGAATGAATTTCAAACACCGGGGCACCGTTGATTGCCGGCAAAACATTGAGATGCCTGGTTTTTAAATTCTAGTAAATCACAAACTCGTCTGAAATTCATGAAACTTGGCATGCTATCATGGAGCGGCATCAACATGCCGTGGTACGAATTTTGTCGCATTTGGGGTAGGTTAGGGTATATGCTTCTCACAAACCGGAGCTTCTCACAATAAGCATGATGGTGTTCGGTAGGGAACGTCTCACCTTTGGGGACGAAACGATATACATTGCCTCTTATTGCTTTCGAATTTTTTCTCGTGTCAACATAGAACAAGGGAGTGTGAATTTTTGTGATTTTTCGAGGTACGTTTGGACATTTTTATGCATTAACTGAGTTTTCAATGCATTTTATGTGCATAATTCAAATGTGAACTACATGCACATGCTCCAGTGCATTTAAATTTGTTGAAAAATCAAATCTGTGTCCTTGGGTGCATGCTTAGGTCCCATGCAAGAAATGGGAATGAATTTCAAACACCCGAGCATCGTTGATTGCCGGCAAAACATTGAGATGCATGGTTTTCAAATTCTAGTAAATCCAAAACTTGTCTGAAATTCATGAAACTTGGCATGCTATCATGGAACGGCATCAACATGCTGTGGTACAAATTTTGTCCCATTTGGGGCAGGTTTGGATATATGCTTCTCACAAACCGGAGCTTCTCACAACAAGCATGATGGTTTTCGGTAGGGAACGTCCCACCTTTGGGGACGAAACGATATCCATTGCCTCTTATTGCTTTCAATTTTTTTTCTCGTGTCAACGTGGAACAACAGGAGTGCTATGTGAATTTTTGTGATTTTTCGGGGTTCGTTTGGACATTTTTATGCATTAACTGAGTTTTCAATGCATTTTATGTGCATAATTCAAATTTGAACTACATGCACATGCTCCAGTGCATATAAATTGGTTGAAAAAATCAAATCTGTGTCCTTGGGTGCATGCTTAGGTCCCATGCAAGAAATGGGAATGAATTTCAAAAACCGGGGCACCGTTGATTGCCGACAAAACATTAATATGCCTGGTTTTGAAATTCTAGTAAATCCAAAACTCATCTGAAATTCATGAAACTTGGCGTGCTATCATGGAGCGGCATCAACATGTCGTGGTACAAATTTTGTCCCATTTGGGGCAGGTTTGGACATATGCTTCTCACAAACCGGAGCTTCTCACAACAAGCATGATGGTTTTCGGTACGGAACGTCCCACCTTTGGGGACGAGACAATATCCATTACCTCTTATTGCTTTCAATTTTTTTCTCGTGTCAACGTGGAACAACAGGAGTGTTATGTAAATTTTTGTGATTTTTCGGGGTTCATTTGGACATTTTTATGCATTAACTGAGTTTTCAGTGCATTTTATGTGCATAATTCAAATTTGAACTACATGCACATGCTCCAGTGCATATAAATTTGTTGAAAAATCAAATCCGTGTCCTTGGGTGCGTGCTTAGGTCCCATGCAAGAAATGGGAATGAATTTCAAACACAGTGCCACCGTTGATTGCCGGCAAAACAATGAGATGCCTGGTTTTCTAATTCTAGTAAATCCAAAACTCGTCTGAAATTCATGAAACTTTGCATGATATCATGGAGCGGCGTCAACATGCCGTGGTACGAATTTTGTCCCATTTGGGGTAGGTTTGGGTATATGCTGCTCGCAAACCGGAGCTTCTCACAATAAGCATGATGGCTTTCAAAAAATTTTCTCATGTCAAAATAGAACAACAGGAGTGTTGTGTGAATTTTTGGGATTTTTCAGGGTTCGTTTTGACATTTTTATGCATTAACTGAGTTTTGAATGCATTTTATGTGCATAATTCAAATTAGCACTACATGCACATGCTCGAGTGCATGTAAATTGGTTGAAAAATCAAATATGTGTCCTTGGGTGCATGCTTAGGTTCCATGAAAGAAATGGGAATGAATTTCATACACTGGGGCACCATTGATTGCCGGCAAAACATTGAGATGCCTGGGTTTTGAATTATAGTAAATCCAAAACTCGTCTGAAATTCAGGAAACTTGGCATGCTATCATGGAGGGGCTTCAACATGCCGTGGTACAAATTTATCCCATTTGGGGCAGGTTTGGGTATATGCTTCTCACAATCCGGAGCTTCTCACAACAAGCATGATGGTTTTTGGTAGGGAACGTCCCATCTTTGGGGACGAAACGATATCCATTACCTCTTATTGCTTTCATAAAAAATTCTCGTGTCAACAGAGGAAAACAGGAGTGTGGTGTGAATTTTTGTGATTTTTCGGGGTTCGTTTGGACATTTTTATGAATTAATTGAGTTTTCAACGCATTTTATGTGCATAATTCAAATTTGAACTGCATGCATGTGCTACAGTGCATATAAATTGGTTGAAAAATCAAATCCGTGTCCTTGGGTGGATGCTTAGGTCCCATGCAAGAAACGGAAATGAATTTCAAACATTGTGGCACCGTTGATTGCCGGCAGAACATTGAGATGCTCAATTTTCTAATTTTAGTAAATCCAAAACTCGTCTGAAATTCATGAAACTTGGCATGCTATCATGGAGCAGCATCAACATTCTGTGGTACAAATTTTGTCCCATTTGGGGTAGGTTTGGGTATATGCTTCTCACAAACCGTAGCTTCTCACAACAAGCATGATGGTTTTCGGTTGGGAACGTCCCACCTTTGGCGACGAAACAATATCCATTGCCTCTTATTGCTTTAATTTTTTTTTCTCGTGTCAACATAGAACAACAGGAGTGTTGTGTGAATTTTGTGATTTTTTGGGGTTCGTTTGGACATTTTTATGCATTAACTGAGTTTTCAATGCATTTCATGGGCATAATTCAATTTTGAACTATATGCACATGCTCAAGTGCATCTAAATTGGTTGAAAAATCAAATATGTGTCCGTGGGTGCATGTTTAGGTCCCATTCAAGAAATTGGAATGAATTTAAAATACCGAGGCACCGTTGATTGCCGGCAAAACATTGAGATGCATGGTTTTTAAATTCTAGTAAATCCAAAACTCGTCTGAAATTCATGAAACTTGGCATGCTCTCATGCAGCGGCATCAATATGTCGTGGTACAAATTTTCTCCCATTTGGGGAAGTTTTAGGTATATGCTTCTCACAAACCGGAGTTTCTCACAACATGCATGATGGTTTTCGGTAGGGAACGTCCCACCTTTGCGGACAAAGCGATATCCATTGCCTCTTATTGCTTTGAAAAAAAAAGTTTCTCATGTCAACACAGAAAAACAGGAGTGTTGTGTGAATTTTTGTGATTTTTTGGGGTTCGGTTGGACGTTTTTATGCATAACTGAGTTTTCAACGCATTTTATGTGCAGAATTCAAATTTGAACTACATGCACATGCTCCAGTGCATATAAACTGGTTGAAAAATCAAATCTGTGTCCTTGGGTGCATGCTTAGGTCCCATGAAAGAAATGGGAATGAATTTCAAACACCGTGCCAACGTTGATTGCCGGCAAAACATTGAGATGCCTAGAATGCTATCATGGAGCGGCATCAACATGCCGTGGTACAAATTTTGTCCCATTTGGGGCAGGTTTGGGTATATGCTTCTCACAAACCGGAGCTTCTCACAACAAGCATGATGGTTTTCGGTAGGGAACGTCCCACCTTTGGGGACGAAACGATATCCATTCCTCTTATTGCTTTCAAATTTCATTCTCGTGTCAACATAGAACAACAGGAGTGTTGTGTGAATTTTTGTGATTTTTCAGGGTTCGTTTGGACATTTTTATGCATTAACTGAGTTTTCAATGCATTTTATCTGCATAATTCAAATTTGAACTACATGCACATGCTCCAGTGCATATAAATTGGTTGAAAAATCAAATCTGTTTCCTTGGGTGCATGCTTAGGGCCCATGCAAGAAATGGGAATGAATTTCAAACACCGGGGCACCGTTGATTGCCGGCAACACATTAAGATGCCTGGTTTTTTAATTCTAGTAAATCCAAAACTCGTCTGAAATTCATGGAACTTGTCATGCTATCATTTAACGGCATCAACATGCCGTGGTATGAATTTTGTCCCATTTTGGGTAGGTTTGGGTATATGCTTCTCAGAAACCGGAGCTTCACACAATAAGCATGATGGTTTTCGGTAGGGAACGTCCCACCTTTGGGGACGAAACGATATCCATTGCCTCTTATTGCTTTCAAATTTTTTTCTCGTTTCAACATAGAACAACAAGAGTGTTGTGTGAATTTTTGTGATTTTTCGGGGTTCGTTTTGACATTTTTATGCATTAACTGAGTTTTCAATGCATTTTATGTGCATAATTCAAATTAGATCTACATGCACATGCTCGAGTGCATGTAAATTGGTTGAAAAATCAAATCTGTGTCCTTGGGTGCATGCTTAGGTCCCATGCAAGAAATGGGAATGAATTTCCAACACCGGGGCACCGTTGTTTGCCGGCAAAACATTGAGATGCCTGGTTTTTGAATTCTAGTAAATCCAAAACTCGTCTGAAATTCATGAAACTTGGCATGCTATCATGGAGCGGCTTCAACATGCCGTGGTACAAATTTTGTCCCATTTGGGGCAGGTTTGGGTATATGCTTCTCAAAAACCGGAGCTTCTCACAACAAGCATGATGGTTTTCGGTAGGGAACGTCCCACCTTTGGGAAGGAAACGATATCCATTGCCTCTTATTACTTTCAATTTTTTTCTCATGTCAACGTGGAACAACAGGAGTGTTATGTGAATTTTTGTAATTTTTCAGGGTTCGTTTGGACATTTTTATGCATTAATTGAGTTTTCAACGCATTTTATGTGCATAATTAAAATTTGAACTACATGGACATGCTCCAGTGCATATAAATTGGTTGAAAAATCAAATCCGTGTCCTTGGGTGCGTGCTTAGGTCCCATGCAAGAAATGGGAATGAATATCAAACACCGTGCAACCGTTGATTACCGGCAAAACATTGAGATGCCTGGTTTTCTAATTCTAGTAAATCCAAATCTCATCTGAAATTCATGAAACTTTTCATGATATCATGGAGCGGCATCAATATGTCGTGGTAAAATTTTTTTCCCATTTTGGGTAGGTTTGGGTATATGCTTCTCACAAACCGGTGCTTCTCACAACAAGCATGATGGTTTTCGGTAGGGAACGTCCCACCTTTGGGGACGAAACGATATCCATTCCTCTTATTGCTTTCAAATTTCTTTCTCGTGTCAACATAGAACAATAGGAGTGTTGTGTGAATTTTTGTGATTTTTCGGGGTTCGTTTGGACATTTTTATTCATTAACTGAGTTTTCAATGCATTTTATGTGCATAATTCAAATTTGAACTACATGCACATGTTCCAGTGCATATAAATTGGTTGAAAAATCAAATTTGTTTCCTTGGGTGCATGCTTAGGTCCCATGCAAGAAATGGGAATGAATTTCAAACACCGGGGCACCGTTGATTGCTGGCAAAACATTGAGATGCCTGGTTTTTTAATTCTAGTAAATCCAAAACTTGTGTGAAATTCATGAAACTTGCCATGCTATCGTGGAGCGGCATCAACATGCCGTGGTACGAATTTTGTCCTATTTTGGGTAGGATTGGGTATATGCTTCTCAGAAACCGGAGCTTCTCATAATAAGCATGATGGTTTTCGGTAGGGAATGTCCCACCTTTGGGGACAAAACGATATCCATTGCCTGTTATTGATTTCAAATATTTTCTCATGTCAACAGAGAACAACATGAGTGTTGTGTGAATTTTTGTGATTTTTCGGGGTTCGTTTTGACATTTTTATGCATTAACATAGTTTTCAATGCATTTTATGTGCATAATTCAAATTAGAACTACATGCACATGCTCGAGTGCATGTAAATTGGTTGAAAAATCAAATCTGTGTCCTTGGGTGCATGCTTATGTCCCATGCAAGAAATGGGAATGAATTTCAAACACCAGGGCACCGTTGATTGCCGGCAAAACATTGAGATGGCTGGTTTTTAAATTCTAGTAAATCCAAAACTCGTCTGAATATCATGAAACTTGGTATCCTATCATGGAGCGGCATCATAATGTTGTGGTACAAATTTTGTTATATTTGGGGCAGGTTTGTGTATATGCTTCTCAAAAATCGGAGTTTCTCACAACAAGCATGATGGTTTTCGGAAGGGAACGTCCCACCTTGGGGGACGAAACGAGATTCATTGCCTCTTATTGCTTTCAAAAATTTTCTCGTGTCAACATAGAACAACAGGAGTGTTGTGTGAATTTTTGTGATTTTTCGGGGTTCGTTTGGACATTTTTATGCTTTAACTGAGTTTTCAATGCATTTTATGTGCATAATTCAAATTTGAACTACATGCACATGCTCCAGTGCATATAAATTGGTTGAAAAATCAAATCTGTTTCCTTGGGTGCATGCTTAGGTCCCATGCAAGAAATGGGAATGAATTTCAAACACCGGGGCACCGTTGATTGCTGCCAAAACATTGAGATGCCTGGTTTGTTAATTCTAGTAAATCCAAAACTCGTATGAAATTGATGAAACTTGCCATGCTATCGTGGAGCGGCATCAACATGCCGTGGTACGAATTTTGTCCCATTTTGGGTAGGTTTGGGTATATGCTTCTCAGAAACCGGAGCTTCTCATAATAAGCATGATGGTTTTCTGTAGGGAATGTCCCACCTTTGGGGACGAAACGATATCCATTGCCTGTTATTGATTACAAATATTTTTTCGTGTCAACAAAGAACAACATGAGTGTTGTGTGAATTTTTGTGATTTTTCGGGGTTCGTTTTGACATTTTTATGCATTAACTTAGTTTTCAATGCATTTTATGTGCATAATTCAAATTAGAACTACATGCACATGCTCGAGTGCATGCAAATTGGTTGAAAAATCAAATCTGTGTCCTTGGGTGCATGCTTAGGTCCCATGCAAGAAATGGGAATGAATTTCAACCACCGGGGCACCGTTGATTGCCGGCAAAACATTGAGATGGCTGGTTTTTAAATTCTAGTAAATCCAAAACTCGTCTGAATATCATGAAACTTGGTATCCTATCATGGAGCGGCATCAACATGCCGTGGTACCAATTTTGTTCCATTTGGGGCAGGTTTGTGTATATGCTTCTCAAAAATCGGAGCTTCTCACAACAAGCATGATGGTTTTCGGTAGGGAACGTCCCACCTTGGGGGACGAAACGAGATTCATTGCCTCTTATTGCTTTCAAATTTTTTCTCGTGTCAACATAGAACAACAGGAGTGTTGTGTGAATTTTTGTGATTTTTCGGGGTTCGTTTGGACATTTTAATGCATTAACTGAGTTTAGATGCATTTTATGTGCATAATTGAAATTTAAACTACATGCACATGCTCTGGTGCATATAAATTGGTTGAAAAATCAAATTTGTGTCCTTGGGTGCATGCTTAGGTCCCATGCAAGAAATGGAAATGAATTTCAAACACCGGGGCACCGTTGATTGCCGGCAAAACATTGAGATGTCTCGTTTTTAAATTCTATTAAATCCAAAACTCGTCTGAAATTCATGAAACTTGGCATGCTATCATGGAGCGGCATCAACATGCCGTGGTACAAATTTTGTCCCATTTGGGGCAGGTTTGGGTATATGCTTCTCACAACAAGCATGATAGTTTTCGGTAGGTAACATCCCACCTTTGGGGACGAAACGATATCCATTGCCTCTTATTGCTTTCAAATTTTTTACTCGTGTCAACATAGAACAACAGGAGTGTTGTGTGAATTTTTGTGATTTTTCGGGGTTCGTTTGGACATTCTTATGCATTAACTGAGTTTTCAATGCATTTTATGTGCATAATTCAAATTTGAACTACATGCACATGCTCCAGTGCATATAAATTGGTTGAAAAATCAAATCTGTGTCCTTGGGTGCATGCTTAGGTCCCATGCAAGAAATGGGAATGAATTCAAACACCGGGGCACCATTTATTGCCGACAAAAGATTGAGATGCCTGGTTTTGAAATTCTAGTAAATCCAAAACTCGTCTAAAATTCATGAAACTTGGCATGCTATTATGGAGCGGCATCAACATGCCGTGGTACAAATTTTGTCCCATTTGGGGCAGGTTTGGGTATATGCTTCTCACAAACCGGAGTTTCTCACAACAAGCATGATGGTTTTCGGTAGGGAACGTCCCACCTTTGGGGACAAAACGATATCCATTGCCTCTAATTGCTTTCAAAATTCTCGTGTCAACATAGAACAATAGGAGTGTTGTGTGAATTTTTACGATTTTTCGGGGTGCGTTTGGACATTTTTATGCATTAACTGAGTTTTCAAAGCATTTATGTGCATAATTTAAATTTGAACTACATGCACATGCTCGAGTGCATATAAATTGGTTGAAAAATCAAATATGTGTCCTTGGGTGCATGCTTAGGTCCCATGCAAGAAATGGGAATGAATTTCAAACACCGGGGCACCGTTGATTGCCGGCAAAACATTGAGATGCCTGGTTTTTAAATTCTAGTAAATCCAAAATTCTGTTGACCATTCACGTGAGCCCACATGTCTTGGTTTTAATGGCTGTACGAGGTGCCATGCGGACAACTGCTTGACCTTGACTGAACGGGAGGGGTGCGAGCGCCGTCCGGTGCGTAGGGTGACCGAGAGGCGTGCAAGCTGTCCTCGAGTGCGCAGGCTCATCGGGAAGCGTGCGAGCTATAAGCTGTGTAGGCTCACTGGGAAGAGAGCCCTTTGACTTCCATGGCCGCCAGCCTTTCTCGCATCCTATCCATCATTGGCGCCCAAGCCGCAGTTTAATTTGATTTTTAAATATGAAACACTCGTCGCAAGCATTTTAGTTAGAACACCCGTATGCAAACCGACAGCTTCCCCAGGAAGCCAAGAGAAAATGTGCCGAGCAGGATTTCTAGAGCTCTTGATCGCAAACATTTTAGATAGAACACCCGTATGCAAAGTGAGAGCAGTGCAGGATTTGTGCATCCCTTCAACGCAAACGGTTGTTTTGGTCGACCCATGTGTAACCACGTACAAACAATTTGGTAAGATTTGTCAATCCTTGTAACACTGCGATTTGTCAAAATATGAAGCTAAAAATCACTAGCAGTATCTAATTTTTGCGACTAAAATTCAGTAATGAAGCATAGATTTCATTCATAGATTAAGAAGTCGTTCTTAATTTACACAAACAATTCAACTCGACAGCTGAACCGACCAAACTTTTCCCCAATTGTTGCCAACCACGTACTAAAATAGCTAGTTCAACTATATATACTAGCTAATTTTAAGTATGTTGTACAGTTCCACCACATCTACAGTCAGATGAACTGAAGAAAATAGCCCCTAAATACTACAACTGCGGAGGGGCTTTGTACTACTTCTGGCTGCCTCCCCTCTGCCGAGCGCGCTCAGTAAGAGGCGGAGGAGGAGGAGCCTATCGACAAGCTGGGCAACCGCACGCGGTGCTCGCCACGCAGCTTCAATGACGCCACCTCGAACGCCTCTGCCGCTTCCGCACGACCCCTCCCCAAGCAGTGGTTCTCCTCGTCGATCTCCTCGATTCTCGCCTGAGGCGGCTTATGCCGCGCCATCGCGGGCGGTAAGGCTCTTTGTGTGCTTTCGACAAAGGCGCTCCTCCTCCCGCAGAACTTCGCAGAAGCGCGCAAGGTCGCTGTAGCATGTGCGGGCATCCACCTCTGCCTCCCGTCTTCGGGCGACGGTGGCGGAGCGGGTGATGACCCTGGCAGTCGACGGTCGGCTGGCGGCCACGGTGGCCGACGACGGGGTGGCGGCCACGACCATCACATCCCGCCTTCGGCCACGGTGGCAGAGCGGCTGATGGCCACAGTGGCCGGTAGTGTGGTGGCGGCCACGACGGCCATCTCCCGCCTTCGGGCCGCGGCGGTGGAGCGGGCGATGGCCCTGGCTTTCGATGATGGTGTGGCGGCAATGGCGGCCGGCAAAAGCTGCCGACGGTCACCGGCGGCGAAGCGTGTGGTGGGTGTTCAGTGCACACCCAATAGGGATGCCACACGCACTACACTACGTCGGGGACTGCGCCGCCGCCACGGTGTAGCCTCCCAGCTGGAGCTGTCCTCTGATGAAGGCTGAGTGGCTGAGCGACCACGACGGACCGGTGCCATTGGCGAATGTGGGAGAAGGAGACGAGATAAGCTACAGGGATGGAGGGGAAAATGCGACGCAGGACTCGCCGGCCGTGAGGGTTTTTATAGCAGGTCGGTAAGCATTGGGATTTTGGGGGGTTTCACCGAGTCGGGCAGGAAGCTTGCGCGGGAACCTGTGAGGTTGCGCGGGAACGGGCTCACCGACGATTCATTGGCGCCACCATTTTGCAAAAAGAACGCCCCCGCGCGTTGTGCAAGCTTGCACTGTAAGACGTCTGCGGCAACGGGGTGACAAGACGTGCGAGAGGAAGACGAAAGGCCACGTACACATACGGTTAATAAAAAAACGTTTGTGATTTCATTACCTACTATACCACCGTCCTAGTCTATAAATATGATTTAACTAATAAAATACGAATGCATGTCGCCAAAGATTATATAGTTGGATTTGTATTTGAACATAGTTTCCAATTATATAATTTTTTAAACATGCATTAAGATTTTGTTGGTTAAATTTGAGGGCAAAGTATGGCACGGAATATAAAGGAGACTATAGAGTAGACGGGGGTGGTACCACCCGGCCGCTCTCTACGCAGCGACGCAACTATCGTCCGGCTTGTAGGCGACCATTTCCTGCGTGTTCAACTGCCCTATGTGTGTGGTTGCTTGCGGTTCAGGCAGCTGCAGCGCGCTCTGCTCGCGTCCCGCCGCGTGTGCTCTGCTCTCGCGTCCCTCCGGGTGCTCCGCCCTCGTCCCTCCACGCGCGCTGCCAGTGTTTTGGGCTGGTGCATGATCACGCACATTCGTGTGCAAGCGGTTGCGCCGGGCGCGGCACAACTATGCAGTTACCCGCTGCAAAAACTGCCATGCGGACACGCCGAGATGTTGGGGAACGTAGTAATTTCAAAATTTTCCTACGCACACGCAAGACCATGGTGATGGCATAGCAACGAGAGGGGAGAGTGACTGTCCACGTACCCTAATAGACCGTAAGAGGAAGCATTATAACAACGCGGTTGATGTAGTCGTACGTCTTCACGATCCGACCGATCCAAGTACCGAACGTACGGCACCTCCGTGTTCAAGACATCGCTCAGCTCGATGACGATCCCGGGCTCCGATCCAGCAAAGCGTCGGGATGAGTTCCGTCAAGACGACGGCGTGGTGACGATGATGATGCTCCACCGACGCGGGGCTTCGCTTAAGCTCGCGACGATATGACTTCATCGCGCAGGCTTCGCCTAAGCTCATGACGATATGACCAAGTGGAATATGGTGGAGGGGGCACCAGACACGGCTAAGGAACGATCCGTAGATCAACTTGTGTGTCCTGGGTGCCCCCTGCCTCAGATATAAAGGAGCAAGGGGTGCGCCAGCCCAGCCCAAGGGCGCTGAGGAGTCCTACTCCCACCGGAGTAGGACTCCCTTCCTAGTTGGATTAGGATTGGGAAGGGAAGAGGGAAGAGGCGCCGCCCTCCTTGTCCTATTCGGACTAGAGGAGGGCGCGGCCTGCCCTGGCAGGCCCTTTCCTCTTCACCCTATGGCCCATCAAGGCCCATAGACCCCCAGGGGTTCCGTAACCCCTGTTCCGTAACTTTCCTGCTTTCATCCGAACCTTTCCAAGTCCAAACATAGACTTCCAATATATCAATCTTTATGTCTCGATCATTTCGAGACTCCTCGTCATGTCCGTGATCACATCCGGGACTCAACAACCTTCGGTACATCAATACTTATAAACTCATAATGAACTGGTCATCGAACGTTGTTAAGCGTGGACCCTACGGGTTCGAGAACTATGTAGACATAACCTAGAACCATTCTCGGTCAATAACCAATAGCGGAACCTGGATGCCCATATTGGTTCCTACATATTCTACGAAGATCTTTATCGGTCAAACCGCATAATGACATACGTTGTTCCCTTTGTCATCGGTATGTTACTTACCCGAGATTCGATCGTCGGTATCCAATACCTAGTTCAATCTCGTTACCGGTAAGTCTCTTTACTCGTTCGTAATACATCATCTCACAACTAACTCATTAGTTGCAATGCTTGCAAGGCTCATGTGATGTGTATTACCGAGAAGGCCCAGAGATACCTCTCTCACAATCGGAGTGACAAAACCTAATCTTGATTCATGCCAAATCAACATATACTTTTGGAGACACCTGTAGAGTACCTTTATAATCACCCAGTTACGTTGTGACGTTTGGTAGCACACAAAGTGTTCCTCCAGTAATCGGGAGTTGATTAATCTAATAGTTTGCATGAACTTTGTATAAGTCATGAAGAAAGAATAAGCAACATACTAAACGATCAAGTTCTAAGCTAACGGAATGGGTCAAGTCAATCACATCATTCTACTAATGATGTGATCCCGCTTAATCAAATGACAACTCATGTCTATGGTTAGGAAACATAACCATCTTTGATTTAACGAGCTAGTAAAGTAGAGGCATACTAGTGACACTCTGATTGTCTACGTATTCACACATGTATTATGTTTCCGGTTAATACAATTCTAGCATGAATAATAAACATTTATCATGATATAAGGAAATAAATAATAACTTTATTATTGCCTCTAGGGATATTTCCTTCTACTCCCACTTGCACTAGAGTCAATAATCTAGATTACACAAGAATGATTCTAACACCCATGGAGTCTTGGTGTTGATCATGTTTTGCTCGTGGAAGAGGCTTAGTCAACGGGTCTGCAACATTCAGATCCGTATGTATCTTGCAAATCTCAATGTCTCCCACTTGGACTTGGTCCCGAATGGAATTGAAGCGTCTCTTGATATGCTTGGTCCTCTTGTGAAATCTGGATTCCTTTGCCAAGGCAATTGCACCAAGATTGTCACGTAAGATCTTCATTGGTCCCGATGCACTAGGTATGACACCTAGATCGGAAATGAACTCTTTCATCCAGACTCCTCCATTTGCTGCTTCCGAAGCAGCTATGTACTCCGCTTCACATGTAGATCCCGCCACGACGCTTTGTTTAGAACTGCACCAACTGACAGCTCCACCATTTAATAAAAATACGTATCCGGTTTGCGATTTAGAATCTTCCGGATCAGTGTCAAAGCTTGCATCGACGTAACCATTTACGATTAGCTCTTTGTCACCTCCATATACGAGAAACATATCCTTAGTCCTTTTCAGGTATTTCAGGATGTTCTTGACCGTTGTCCGTTGATCCACTCTGGATTACTTTGGTACCTTCCTGCCAAGCTTATTGCTAAGCATACGTCAGTCCGGTACACAGCATTGCATACATGATAGAGCCTATGGCTGAAGCATAGGGAACATTTTTCATTTTCTCTCTATCTTCTGATGTGGTCGGGCATTGAGTCTGACTAAATTTCATACCTTGTAGTACAGGTAAAAGACCTTTCTTTGCCTGATCCATTTTGAACTTTTTCAAAACTTTATCAAGGTATGTGCTTTGTGAAAGTCCAATTAAGCGTCTTGATCTATCTCTATAGATCTTGATGCCCAATATGTAAGCAGCTTCACCGAGGTCTTTCATTGAAAAACTTTTATTCAAGTATCCTTTTATGCTATCCAGAAATTCTATATCATTTCCAATTAACAATATGTCGTCCACATATAATATTAGAAATGCTACAGAGCTCCCACTCACTTTCTTGTAAATACAGGCTTCTCCAAAAGTCTCAGATAAAACCATATGCTTTGATCACACTATCAAAGCGTTTATTCCAACTCCGAGAGGCTTGCACCAGACCATAAATTGATCGCTGGAGCTTGCACACTTTGTTAGCACCTTTTGGACCAACAAAACCTTCTGGTTGCATCATATACAACTCTTCTTCTAGAAATCCATTCAAGAATGCAGTTTTTACATCCATTTGCCAAATTTCATAATCATAAAATGCAGCAATTGCTAACATGATTCGGACAGACTTAAGCATCGCTACGGGTGAGAATGTCTCATCGTAGTCAACCCCTTGAACTTGTCGAAAACCTTTCGCAACAAGTCGAGCTTTATAGAGAGTTATATTACCATCAGCGTCAGTCTTCTTCTTAAAGATCCATTTATTCTCAATGGCTTGCCGATCATCGGGCAAGTCAACCAAAGTCCATACTTTGTTCTCATACATGGATCCCATCTCAGATTTCATGGCTTCAAGCCATTTTGTGGAATCTGGGCTCACCATCGCTTCTTCATAGTTCGTAGGTTCACCATGATCTAGTATGATGACTTCCAGATTAGGATTACCGTACCACTCTGGTGTGTTTTTTATTCTGGTTGATCTACGATGTTCAGTGACTACTTGATCTGAAGTTTCATGATCATTATCATTATCTTCCTCGCTAATCGGTGTAGGTGTCACAGAAACCGATTTCTGTGATGAACTACTTTCCAATAAGGGAGCTGGTACAATTACCTCATCAAGTTCCACTTTCCTCCCACTCACTTCTTTCGAGAGAAACTCCTTCTCTAGAAAGGATCCATTCTTAGCAACGAATGTCTTGCCTTCGGATCTGTGATAGAAGGTATACCCAATTGTCTCCTTTGGGTATCCTATGAAGACACATTTTCCGATTTGGGTTCAAGCTTATCGGGTTGAAGTTTTTCACATAAGCATCGCAACCCCAAACTTTCAGAAGCGACAACTTTGGTTTCTTGCTAAACCATAGTTCATAAGGTGTCGCCTCAACGGATTTTGACGGTGTCCTATTTAACGTGAATGCGGCCGTCTCTAAAGCATAACCCCAAAACGATAGCGGTAAATCGGAAATAGACATCATAGATCGCACCATATCTAGTAAAGTACGACACTGACGTTCGGACACACCATTACGCTGTGGTGTTCCCGGTGGCGTGAGTTGCTAAACTATTCCGCATTGCTTCAAATGTAGACCAAACTCGTAACTCAAATATTCTCCTCCACGATCAGATCGTAGAAACTTTATTTTCTTGTTACGATGATTTTCAACTTCACTCTGAAATTCTTTGAACTTTTCAAATGTTTCAGATTTATGTTTCATTAAGTATATATACCCGTATTCCGCTTAAATCATCTGTGAAGGTGAGAAAATAACGATATCCGCCACGAAGCTTCAACATTCATTGGACCACATACATCCGTATGTATGATTTCCAATAAATCTGTTGCTCTCTCCATACAACCGGAGAACGGTGTTTTAGTCATCTTGCCCATGAGGCACGGTTCGCAAGTACCAAGTGATTCATAATCAAGTGATTCCAAAAGTCCATCCGTATGGAGTTTCTTCATGCGTTTTACACCGATATGACCTAAACGGCAAAGTGCCACAAATAAGTTGCACTATCATTATCAACTCTGCATCTTTTGGCTTCGACATTATGAATATGTGTATCACTACTATCGAGATTCAACAAGAATAGACCATTCTTCAAGGGTGCATGACCATAAAAGATATTACTCATATAAATAGAACAACCATTATTCTCTCGATTTAAATGAATAACCGTCTCGCATCAAACAAGATCCAGATATAATGTTCATGCTCAACGCTGGCACCAAATAACAATTATTTAGGTCTAAAACTAATCCCGAAGGTAGATGTAGAGGTAGCGTGCCGACCGCGATCACATTGACTTGGAACCGCTTTCCCACGCGCATCGTCACCTCGCCCTTTGCGGTGCTCGTCTATTCCGTAGTCCCTGCTTTGAGTTGCAAATATTAGCAATGTAACCAGTATCAAATACCTAGGTGCTACTACGAGCTCTAGTAAGGTACACATCAATAACATGTATATCACATATACCTTTGTTCACCTTGCCATCCTTCTTATCCGCCAAATACTTGGGGCAGTTCCGCTTCCAAAGGTCCTTGCGGTAAAGAAAACACTCAGCTTCGTGCTTAGGTCCAGACTTGGGTTTCTTCTCTTGAGCAGCAACTTTCTTGCTGTTCTTTTGAAGTTTCCTTCTTCTTCCCTTTGCCCTTTTCTTGAAACTAGTGGTCTTGTTGACCATCAACACTTGATGCTCTTTCTTGATTTCTACCTCCGCTGCTTTTAGCATTGCGAAGAGCTCAGGAATTGTCTTAGTCATCCCTTGCATATTATAGTTCATCACGAAGCTCTTGTAGCTTGGTGGCGATGATTGGAGAATTTCATCATGACACTATCATCCGGAAGATTAACTCCCAGCTGAATTAAGTGATTATTATACCCGGACATTTTGAGTATGTGCTCACCGACGTAACTATTCTCCTCCATCTTGCAGCTATAGAACTTATTGGAGACTTCATATCTCTCAATCCGCATTTGCTTGAAATATTAACTTCAACTCTTGGAACATCTCATATGCTCCATGACGTTCAAAACGTCGTTGAAGACCCGGTTCTAAGCCGTAAAGCATGGCACACTGAACTATAGAGTAGTCATCAGCTTTGCTCGCCAGACGCTCACAACTTCTCGGCGTTGTTCTCAAGATGGGCACGGCACCCAGCCGGTGCTTCCAGGACGTAATTCTTCCAGGCAGCAATGAGGATAATCCTCAAGTTACGGACCCAGTCCGTGTAATTGCTACCATCATCTTTCAACTTTGCTTTCTCAAGGAACGCATTAAAATTCAACGGAACAACAAAGACGAGCCATCTATCTACAAATGAAACATAGACAAGCAAAATACTATCAGTACTAAGTTCATGATAAATTTAAGTTTTAATTAATCATATTAAATAACTCCCACTTAGACAGATATCTCTCTAGTCATCTAAGTGATTACGTGATCCAAATCAACTAAACCATACCCGATCATCACGTGAGATGGAGTAGTTTTCAATGGTGAACATCACTATGTTGATCATATCTACTATATGATTCACGCCGACCTTTCGGTCTCCGTGTTCCGAGGCCATATCTGCATATGCTAGGCTCGTCAAGTTTAACCTGAGTATTCTGCGTGTGCCAAAACTGGCTTGCACCCGTTGTAGATGGACGTAGAACTTATCACACCCGATCATCACGTGGTGTCTGGGTACTACGAACTTTTAGCAACGGTGCATACTTAGGGAGAACACTTCTTGATAATTTTAGTGAGAGATCATCTTATAATGCTACCGTCAATCAAAGCAAGATAAGATGCATAAAGGATAAACATCACATGCAATCAATATAAGTGATATGATATGGCCATCATCATCTTGTGCTTGTGATCTCCATCTCAAGCACCGTCGTGATCACCATCGTCACCGGCGCGACACCTTGATCTCCATCGTAGCATCGTTGTCGTCTCGCCAACTATTTCTTCTACGACTATCGCTACCGCTTAGTGATAAAGTAAAGCAATTGCATGGCGTTTGAATTTCATACAATAAAGCGACAACCATATGGCTCCTGCCAGTTGCCGATAACTCGGTTACAAAACATGATCATCTCATACAATAAAATATAGCATCACGTCTTGACCACATCATATCACAACATGCCCTGCAAAAACAAGTTAGACGTCCTCTACTTTGTTGTTGCAAGTTTTACGTGGCTGCTACGGGCTGAGCAAGAACCGTTCTTACCTACGCATCAAAACCACAACGATAGTTTGTCAAGTTGGTGATGTTTTAACCTTCGCAAGGACCGGGCGTAGCCACACACTGAACAACTAAAGTGAGAGAGACAGACACCCGCTGGTCACCTTTAAGCAACGAGTGCTCGTGGCGGTGAAACCAGTCTCGCGTAAGCGTACGCGTAATGTCGGTCCGGGCCGCTTCATCTCACAATACCGCCGAACCAAAGTATGACATGCTGGTAAGCAGTATGACTTATATCGCCCACAACTCACTTGTGTTCTACTCGTGCATATGACATCAACGCATAAAACCAGGCTCGATGCCACCGCTTGGGGAACGTAGTAATTTCAAAATTTTCCTACGCACACGCAAGACCATGGTGATGGCATAGCAACGAGAGGGAGAGTGACTGTCCACGCACTCGTGAGACCGTAAGCGGAAGCGCGTTATAACAATGCGGTTGATGTAGTCGCACGTCTTCACGATCCGACCGATCCAAGTACCGAACGTGACGGCACCTCCGTGTTCAGACACGCTCAGCTCGATGGCGATCCCCGGGCTCCGATCCAGCAAAGCGTCGGGGATGAGTTCCGTCAAGACGACGGCGCAGTGACGATGATGATGCTCCACCGACGCAGGGCTTCGCTTAAGCTCCGCGACGATATGACTTCACCGGCGCAGGCTTCGCCTAAGCTCCGCGATGACATGACCAAGTGGAATATGGTGGAGGGGCACCGACACGGCTAAGAAACGATCCGTAGATCAACTTGTGTGTCCCGGGTGCCCCTGCCTCAGATATAAAGGAGCAAGGGGTGCGGCCAGCCCATAAGGGGCGCTGGAGGAGTCCTACTCCCACCGAGTAGGACTCCCCTTCCTAGTTGGATTAGGATTGGGGAAGGGAAGAGGGAAGGGCGCCGCCTCCTCCTTGTCCTATTCGGACTAGAGGGGAGGCGCGCGGCCGGCCAGGCCGGCCCTTTCCTCTTCCCCCGATGGCCCATCCACGCCCATAGACCCCGGGGTTCCGTAACCCCTGTTCTCGCAACTTTCCTGCTTTCATCCGGAACCTTTCCAAGTACAAACATAGGCTTCCAATATATCAATCTTTATGTCTCGATCATTTCGAGACTCCTCGTCATGTCCGTGATCACATCCGGGACTCGAACAACCTTCGTACATCAATACTTATAAACTCATAATGAACTATCATCGAAACGTGTAGCGTGCGGACCCTACGGGTTCGAGAACTATGTAGACATGACCTAGAACCATTCTCGGTCAATAACCAATAGCGGAACCTGGATGCCCATATTGGTTCCTACATATTCTACGAAGATCTTTATCGGTCAAACCGCATAACGACATACGTTGTTCCCTTTGTCATCGGTATGTTACTTACCCGAGATTCGATCGTCGGTATCCAATACCTAGTTCAATCTCGTTACCAGAAAGTCTCTTTACTCGTTCCGTAATACATCATCTCACAACTAACTCATTAGTTGCAATGCTTGCAAGGCTCATGTGATGTGTATTACCGAGAAGGCCCAGAGATACCTCTCTGACAATCGGAGTGACAAAACCTAATATTGATTCATGCCAACTCAACATATACTTTTGGAGACACCAGAGAGTACCTTTATAATCACCCAGTTACGTTGTGACGTTTGGTAGCACACAAAGTGTTCCTCCGTAAACGGGAGTTGCATAATCTCATAGTTTGCGTGAACTTTGTATAAGTCATGAAGAAAGCATAAGCAACATACTAAAGCGATCAAGTGCTAAGCTAACGGAATGGGTCAAGTCAATCACATCATTCTACTAATGATGTGATCCCGTTTAATCAAATGACAACTCATGTCTATGGTTAGGAAACATAACCATCTTTGATTTAACGAGCTAGTAAAGTATAGGCATACTAGTGACACTCTGTTTGTCTACGTATTCACACATGTATTATGTTTCCGGTTAATACAATTCTAGCATGAATAATAAACATTTATCATGATATAAGGAAATAAATAATAACTTTATTATTGCCTCTAGGGCATATTTCCTTCACGAGAATCCATGCCGCTCGGCCCCTTTTTATTCCTGCGGACATTTACCTTCATCTCTCGTCTCACACGACACAATAAGCACACCCACGAGGACACATACAGAGAGGACATCCAGCGGTTCCAATGGCGCTCCCAGCGGCCGACGGCGACAACAGCGGGCAGTTCACCATGCATCACGTAGTGGACACCCACTTGAGGGGGAAGGCCCTCTCGGTGGTGTACACGAACAATCCAGTCTCGGTGGAGAGCTCCATCCAAACTATGGAGCAGTTCCTTGCCGAGGACAAGTACCGAGTGGTCGGCTTCGACCTCGAGTACACCATAGGTCATGCCGGGCACGATCAGAAGGTTGTCGTCCCCCAGTTGTGCATGCGACATTACGTCCTCGTCTAGCACGTCCACCTTGCCACAAGGCCTTGCGAGTGTTTCTCCAGGTTTATCAACAGCTCCAACTACAGTTTCGCTACGGTGGACACCACCAACAATCTAAAAGCGCTCAAGGTTTCGGACTTGAAATGCCCGAATCTTGTCAACATCCAGCACCACTACAATGTCTGTGGCAGCGACAAAAGCAAACTGAACTCCCTGGTTGACCTCACCTCGGCCATCATCGACCCCTACTACGCGAAGATGAAGCAAGAGAGCAATACGGACAAGAACGTCTGGCATAGTGGGTGGCATAAGAGGCTGGATGAACAACATGTCAAGTACGCGGCCATGGACGCGTACACAAGCTACGAGATGTACAGGCGGATCATTGACATGATTAAGTGTCTTCTTCCTGACCCAGACAAGGGATCGAGCCACATAGCAGTGGCGGGAGCGTCACAAGAAGTACATGACTAGACGATCGTTTCTCCTACTTTAGAATGCATGCAATTGTTTATTGAGGTGTGTGCGAATGATCTGTATAGTCACTTATGTAATTGGATGTTTATTTCAGTTATATATATATAAATGTTATTCTCATCAGAGATGAGCAATTCACACGGCTTATTAGCAGCAATCGTCTGTGTTATTATTGGTCTTCGCACACATTTTAGATTATGGACCTGTTTGCCGCGTATCACACACATCTTGTTCAGTTGAACCGTTTCCATTGTGTTGCCTAATCACACAGAGTTCATCCTAGTGAACCGTGTGCTGTATATTGCACATGCCTTCATTTGGTTGCCCATTTCTTTTGTGCCTCCTCATCCCAAACAGTTAATTGAGTTGAACCGTATGCCCTGCATCACACACGCAACTAAATTATGAACCGTGTTTGATGCATCTGTCATCGCAAATGTTTTGCACCTTTTTTGACCATTTTTTTACACCACCGTTTGCGATTATGGCATCGCACACAGTTTCGTCAAAGGGTCTTTGATCGTAGTGTCGCGTTTGGACCATCCTGCAGTAGTGATTGGATGTTTGTGTGTAAATGTAAATCACGAAAAATGGTTCTTTGTATCTAGAGAAGAAATACACACACACACACACAAACACACACACACACAAGAGAGTAATTCATAGTGGATATAAAATACCTATTAATGTTATACGTGAGTTGACTCGACATGCTGCAGGATCTTCTGATTTGTTCTCTAAAGGTGGCCTCGGAGCATAGCGTTGCATATTCCTGAAGCAATTGTGATGCTCTGTTTTGTTAGGATTAAGATGCTTGAACATGTAAGCAGTACACTATCGAGCAATAGAGATCTTTCTCATGCTGACTACATGCTACCATTTGGGCCATACACATTGTTTAGTAACTAATCAAAAATTGTCAAAGGCTAGCTACCAAAGCAAATCTGAATCTGCTAACTATACTACTACTGCCACAACTAACCAAGGTTGGAGCATAAGAAAGGAGGGGTTGCCAAGTTGAACGCGAAGGACAAGCTTCCAGACGGCGGCTGCTCGTCCACCAACCGTGATGGTTGGAGCCTGCGGGAGGAGGGGAGCGAGGGAACAGGAAGGAAGCAAGGAGCCGCCCAAGGTCCCGTTCATACGACGGCGCAGGCAGAAGACATGACGGTCCCTTGTCCTCCGAGAACGACGGGGAAAAGGGAGGCGGCGGCGGCGCAGTCCAACAGTGGGGAAGGAGAATGGGGAACGGGAAGAAAGATTGAGTTCATGTGTGTTGTGTGTGTGTGCGCGCGCGCACGTGTGTGTGTGTGTGTGAATAAAAGTATTTCAATGGGCCAAGCCCAAAAAATAGTGCAAAGTAATTACAAATGAAACATAATATTCCAAAAAAGGTTTGTCACCATAAAAATGATTCCATTCTAAAAACATTATCAAAATAAAAAATATTCATGTTATTTTGTACAACAATAAATAAAATTGATTGAAAGACTATTCCATACGCAACTACTGTTTCATCGGAGAGGTGAAATAGGTCATGTCAAACATTGTTAGGGTACGTTCAAATTTCATGGTCCAAAAAGAAATACTCAGTGTAACCTTATTTCTGACGTTTGTAAAAATTGGATTAAAAAAGTGTTGCATAATGGCGCGTGGAGCAAGTTATGTTTAATATTTCGCCCGGTGCAACGCACGGGCATTTGTACTATTGTACTTATGTGCATCTACGCCAGATATAATGCTTAGCGTTTGCATGTGTGCCCAATTCCAAGCAGCACCAAAGGAGTCGCATCACCTCGCAGTGAAGCGAATACTTCGATATTTGGCTCACACCCCAACGCTAGGGTTACAGTATCCAAAGGGCTCAGAGTTTGATCTAGTTGGATACTCAGATTTTGATTATGCTGGTGACAAGGTAGATCGCAAGTCCACATCAGGCATGTCACTTTCTTGGACGATCTCTTGTCTGTTGGTCTTCAAAAAAGCATAACTGTGTATCACTATCCATTGAGTGGGGCTGAATACATTGCTACTGGATCTTGCTGAGCTCAGCTTCTCTGGATGAAGCAAACCCTCAAGGACTATGGCATCAACATGAAGAATGTTCCCCTGTATTGCGGCAATGCGCCATCAAGATTTCCCACAATCCAGTTCAGTACTCGAAGACAAAGCACATTGAGACCCGTCATCACTTTCTCAGAGGTCATGTGCTGAAGGAAGACATTGATATCATTCACGTCAACACTGAAGAGCAATTGGCAGATATCTTCACGAAGCCCTTGTATGAGAAAAGGATTTGCAAGCTGCGGTGTGAGCTAAATATCTTAGAATCCTCGAATGTCATGTGAATGGACACACATCCTAACGCGCATGCATATTGATGACTTAGGTGCGCAACACACAAAGTAATGTATGTCTTCAATTAATGAAGACATACCCTCTGAGTGTGAATACATTAATGCGGAATTTGACTTTGGAGTGCCACGATAATTGTGCGTCGTGTCTGGGTCTAATACTTTCTATACGGTGGGTAACGCGACCACCAACTTTCTTGAAGTTTTCTGTGTTTGGCGTCATGTTGCATTATCTTCAAAGTTGGTTTGTCTTCAACATTGCCTTGTCTTCATGATTTATCTTCGCAATGTTCTATTTGGTCTTCACATATATATATATATATATATATATATATATATATATATATATATATATATATACACACTATTTCGATCACGGGATCGTAATAATATTCTCGATCACAACCTCGAATCGCTCGAGTAACGCGTCTGAACTTCCCTTTGTACGAACCCGACCTTCGGGCTATCTTCGCAACCGTGGCTTCCCCCGCAAATTATTCTTGTTAGTCGTGTTCTATATGATGTTAGTGTAATCTACAAACATTTTTAGCAACTAAATACCGGTTTTAAATAGGAATCTCGCTCGTTGGCGGATTTTGCTCTAGGGTCGTGATGAAATTGCGTTTTTTGCAATTTTACTGCGTGAGTTGTTCGAACCGAACTTCTCCTAGTGCTAGGTTGAACTTCCGCCAATATTACCCAAATGGAGCTTGCGATATATAGTTGGAAAGCTATGGACACCAGTATCATGACCCAAGTTAACTTTTTGACAAAATGTAAGCGGTTAAAGAGCAGTTTTGAAAACCGTTTTTTCTTCACACAAAAAACATGAATCGTATTTTCGATCGCATTTCTAAACCGTTTACCGGAATGAGTCAAATAATATGGCGTTGGAAAGCTGCTGTAAAACCGCTCCTTCCACATGTTGAAAGTTTTCTCTAATTCCCTACGGTTAAAAAGTAATTTGGAAAATCATAAAATTTCGCAAACCGAACAGCCGAGTTCGTATTTTTGATGTAATTTCTAAAAGGCTAATCCAATTGAGGCAAATTATATGGCATTGGAAAGCTTATAAAAATGCGCTACTTTTTCATGTAGAAAGTTTTTCCTAATTTTGAACGGTTTAAGAGTAATTTAGAAAACGGTACAAGTTCCACCGAGATCGTATTTTCGATCTATTTTTTTAACCGTATGTCTGAATGCAGCAAATGATATGGCGTTAGAAATCTTGAGGAAATGCGAAACTTTTTGGTATATATTTTGTTTCTCCCAATTCCTTATTGTTTTAAGTCAGTTTTGAAAATGGCTAAAAACATATTTTCAGCGTAATTTCTACAAACTTTATCGGAATGGGGCAAATAATATACCGTTGAAAAGCTATGAAAAATGCGAAACTTTTTTGTATTGATGGTTTTCTGTGATTCCTTGCCGTTTTCAAGTAATTACGAAAATGGCGAGATCATTTGTTCTGTCTTTATCGCGAAACAGATTCTTCGAAAATGCACCACGTGAAGAACCTGAACTTCTCGGCATGTCTACTTGAACTTCACTCTGTTTTTCACGAGCTTTTTTTGCTTGTAGATCTCCATCCACTGCTCGTAGCTCTCCGTCCACTCACTGAAATTGAGCAAGTGATATACCGATGGGAAGCTGTTGTAAACACGCAACTTTCCCGTGTTGATCATTTTTTCATACTCGCGACGATTTTAAAAGTTTTTCATCTGATATTCATTCAGTGCAGTAGGTGAACTTCCTGCTGTTTTCACGTTGAACTTCTGTAACGTATTTTTCATTTGTAATTTTCTCATCCATTCGTCAAGTGTTACACAAATGGTATTTCTTTTGTATAAACCTCTCTCACAATTTTTTTTTAACTTTCTCCGACGGAGGACTTGAACTTATATCAACAAACTTTTAGTCTTTGGCTTTTTTATTCTTTTTAATACAAAATGCACACCGTGTAGTACGTGAACTTCTGGCAGTTATCAAGCTGAATTTCTGTTGGGTACGTGAAAATATCTGAGTTTTTATGAATATTAATCTGAATTTCTTAACCTTTTTTATGAAATTTTGAAGCGCTCTATTTTTAAAAGTTGAACTTCTTGTTATTTAATTGAACTTCTTGTTTCCATTCTTTAATAACGAGGAAAATCTGAGTTTTCTATAATCATCGAACTTCTCCATCTTTTTAATTTGGACTTCCTGGTTTTATTTCTTAATCTTTTTTATGAAATTTTGAAGTGCTCTATTTTTAAAAGTTGAACTTCTTGTTTCCATTCTTTAATAACGAGGCAAATCTGAGTTTTCTATAATCATCGCACTTCTCCATCTTTTTAATTTGGACTTCATGGTTTTATTTCTTAATCTTTTTTATGAAATTTTGAAGCGCTCTATTTTTAAAAGTTGAACTTCTTGTTATTTTATTTTTGAACTTCTTGTTTCTATTCTTTAATAATGAGGAAAATCTGAGTTTTCTATAATCATCGAACTTCTCCATCTTTTTAATTTGGACTTCCTGGTTTTATTTCTTAATCTTTTTTACGAAATTTTGAAGTGCGCTATTTTTAAAAGTTGAACTTCTTGTTATTTAATTTTTGAACTTCTTGTTTCCATTCTTTAATAACGAGGAATATCCGAGTTTTGTATAATCATCGAACTTCTTCATCTTTTTAATTTGGACTTCCTGGTTTTATTTCATAATCTTTTTTATAAAATTTTGAGGCGCTCTATTTTTAAAACTTGAACTTCTTGTTATTTTATTTTTGAACTACTTGTTTCCATTCTTTAATAACTAGGAAAATCTGAGTTTTCTATAATCATCGAACTTCTCCATCTTTTTAATATGGACTTCCTGGTTATATTTCTTAATCTTTTTTCAGTTTGAACTTTATGGTTGATTCTTCAATACTAAGGGACATTTGAGTATTTTAATAACGGTAAAATCTTAGTTTCTAAATAGACATCGAACCACTTCGTTATTTTCGTTTGAACTTCTAGTTTTTTTAGAAATGGGGAAAATCTATTTTTAATCTTTTTTAGTTGTTCCTTTTCTTAATTTGAACTTCTTCGCTTTATACTTCAGTAACGCAAAAAATCTAAGTTTTTCATAATTTTTGGACTTCTCTTTTATTTTAATTTGAACTTCTTAGTCATGTTCTTAGAAAAAAATATGTTTTTAAATAAGCATCAAACATTTTATTAAAAATTAAACTTCATACTTTTATTTTTCCAAGAAACGAAAGGAATTTGAGTTTTTCTATATCCATCGAACTTCTCCTTTTTTAATTTGAACTTCATCATTTTATTTTTTAGTAACAAGGAAAATCTAAGTTTTGTCATAAATATGGAACTTCTCTATTTTTGTAATTTGGACTTCTTGATTTATTTCTTTTAGTAAAGACAATATCATAGTTTTGTAATAAATATTGAATTGTCCATTATTTCAATTTCAACTTCTAGTGTTTTTAAAATTTTAGAAACAATGAAAGTCCTTTTTATGATTTTTGAACTTCTCTATTTTTAAAATTTGAACTTCTTGGTTTTATTTATGGAAACGAAAAAACTGAATTATTTATTAAAATCAAACTACTTTATTAGTTTAACTCGAACTTCTTAGTTCTTTCACCAAATGCGTAGACTGCATTCCCCCTTTCATTAATTTTTAATTTTGCGCTTGCTAACAAAGAGAACATTCTTTTTCTTGTTAATGTTTTGAAGTGATTTTTCTAGACTTAAATTTTGTTTGGTGCTCTTTTCAAAAAAATTGTCACTTGAAGTTCTAAAAAATCGCAACTCTCTGATGTTTTACCTTGCATGTTTATTTTTTATTTGAACTTGCTGAGCTAACACACCCGACCTTCTCAAACACAACATTTTGACGTTCACAAAAAATAAATTAAAGCCAAATTTTTGACCTACAGAGCATGTACAATTTTCACCATGTTTTCATGAATAGTCAAAGCTACATCATCGGATCCGGATTTCAGAGCTAATGTTTTATGAAAAGAAAATAAGAATACAAAATAACAAGGGAGATCTAGCTGAAGGAATCAGTGTTGAGGTGGAGCAAGGGAACTAGATGCAACCAAGAAACAAGTGAATTATTGAATGGTGATGAAGACCATCTCAAGAAAAAATCAGTAGTGGCAGCAACAACCACTGAATAATCCATCAACTCCCCCTAAAGTTGTTGTAGGTTGTGTACATGTACATATATAATTTTCTTTACACATGACGGTAGCATTGCGACTATCATATTTGTAGGCAATATGGTTTTGAGGCTAAGGGAGGCCATCTCAAGAATACACAGGATGTGAGATCGCATCCATCTCCCTGCCTCTGGTGAACTTCTTCCTGCCTCCGTGGTGACCTTCTCCCTGCATCTGTGGTGAACTTCTTCATCGATCTGTTCTGTCGGAGTTTTTGGTCTTTTTTTCTCTGACGAACATTGAAATATGTTAGTAATTTATATGCTGTCAGTACATGAACTTCTCACGCGCGCTAGAACAATTTTTGAGACAGTAGATAAAGAGTAGGAGTAAATTGTAGCAGCCATCACACTGACACAAGAGAAAACACCATTAGAGAGCTGAATCGCTGTTGCACACATGTGCTAAGAGAGAGAGAGAAGAGCAGCTGTGTGCATGCACAAGCGGACACATACGCAGAGAGCTGTAGCTGCACCCGCAGCAACTCATGGGCACTTGCGCTCGACATACACGCGCTAGGAGGTGGATCATCAGCGCGTTGTGGACTGTAGCCAAGGCACAATTTGAACGGCGGCCGGGTGATGTCGTGTGTGCGGCTGCAGAGAGACTAACTGAAGAATTCCAAAGAGGCGCAGTTGCTTGCGGAGATGGGAACTGCAGGTGGAGATGGAGGCGGTTGGCCGCAGCGGCAAGCTCGGACAGAGGGAGGCGCCCGCGTGAGGGTGCCGCGCGGGCTGGCTGGAGTGGCACGCCGGCGAGTTGGGGGTGGAGGCGCGCCGGCGGGTTGGGCGTGGAGGCGTGCGGGGACCGAAAGATGCAGGCCCGCTGTGCTTTTTGTGGATCCTTATGCGGCCACCGGGAAGGTAAGCGGCGATGCACCGGGCGGGGCGGTGCGGATGCCGACGTGGAGATGGGATCTGGCCGGCTTCAGCCGGATCCATGCGTGGCGGCGCTCGCGGGTAACCTGCATCGGGCGGCGGTGCTCGGGGTTGGTGGCGGAGCGCACGCGGTCGGTTGGGGTTCAGGGATGAGCCCGGGCGAACGACAAAGTGGGCCGCCGACGCTGGCGGGCTGGGTGAGCCTCGCCGCGCGGGGGCCTGTGGGGAGGCCGACGGGTGCTGGTCCGTCGGGAGGATAGGGACGGTGCATGGGGGTGGGGGAGGCAAGTTTTTTTCTTCTTCTTACTAGTTCGGGAGTTCAGGGGGATCTGTGATCCAAATAGTTATTATGATCCTGGGATTAGAATAGAGTCATAAGCTTGTGAAAGAACATACGGTGCCCTCATGTTTGCTTTTGGTAATTGATGACAATCTCTATGGACTAATGATTGTCTTGAGTTATATTTGAAGGATTTGTCCATAGTCTTTTCTTGAAGTCCATGTGTTGGTTTCAAGGAGTTTATGAGTTGACCAAGGTGCTATTAAGGAATTATTCAAAGATTAGTCATGTGAGTGTTGAGCTTATTGCAAGCATGTCTTGAAGAAGAAGGTTGTGTGATCATTCATGTTTACCTTCAAGAGATCATCCAAATGAAGAGAGTTGCAAAGATTCAAGGTTGATCAAGACTAAGTCAAGAGTGAATCAAGTTGATCAACTCACAAAGCGTAGAACACGTACCGAGAGGGATCAAGTGATCCCATGGTATGGTAAGCATTGTCCATTGCACTTTGTGTACTAAATCATGGTCTATGTGAGAGTTCTATGTAGGGTTAGGTACGTGTCCATGGGCTTGCGTCAAGAGGAAGATATCATACAACCCATGGAAAGGATGACATCAAGTGGTGATCGTCATCAAGATTGCCATGTGCAAGTTCAAGTGGAGCATCACGTAGAGATCAAGTGCTTGAATCTTGCCATCCATTGTGGTGTCAATGGACTTGTGAAGATGTGCTAAAGAGTGGCTCACCCATAGTGGACTATGAGGGAGCAATCATCTAGTCCTCATCGAGCCAACGCAATCAAGAAAGGTGGTCCAACTTGAGGGATTCAAGATCGTCATCATCTAGCTCAAGTGGACCATGTGCAAGACAAAGGTTTGCCCTTTATAGGTTTTCTATTTTACCGGTCTCGTGGTGGTAGTTGGGAGACCGGGTTATAGGATCGTTTGTCGTACTATCAAGGGGGGCTCTCAAGTTGGTAGCTTGATCGTATCGTTAGTAGAGAGCTCAAACCATTGCATCCTTGCATCATGTTTCTTGGTTCTTGTTTGGTTCTCTTTGTGAGTCTTAGAGCTTATGGTCATCTTGATGACAAGCTTTAGTTCGTCAAAAACGGAGTTCACATGCGTCTTCTATGATGTTTTCGGTGTTGGAGGTTTTACCGGTCTTATCCGAGGAAGGGTTCTCACCTTTTTCTTATGGGCCTTTTATATTTTTCTTCTTATTGATATTTCTTTCAAGATTGTGTTAGCCCTTGTCGCTAGCTTTCCAACAAACTTGGTTTCATCAAATTCGGAATCCGTTTGCAAAAGCTGTGGTAGTTTTGGTGTTCTGAAAAAGCTGTAGCGGTACTACCGCGAATTGGAGCGGATGTAATTTTTTACTATCGCTCCAGAGCGGTACTACCGCGACTCCTACACCGGTAGTACCGCTCCGGACCAAAAAACTCGTCCCAAGTCGTGCGGAGGTAGGTACGGAAGTATTTATTTGTACCGCTCGCAAGCAGTAGTACCGCGATCCCTAGCGGTAATACCGTGAGGACGAGCGGTAGTACCGCTCTGTGCGGGTTGTGAGCATAACGGTTGGATTTTAAGCCACCTATAAAATGGGGTCTTCTTCCCCATTGAACCTTATCCTTTGAGCTCGTGTTCTTCCCCCATTGTTGACCTTCTTCGAGCTTGCTAACTCTCAATCCCTCCATGGATTCTTGCTAGTTTTTGAGGGAAAAGAGAGAGGAGATCTAGATCCACATTTACACCAATCACTTTCTCCTCTATGTGAGGGAAACCATTGGATCTAGATCTTGGAGTTCTTGGTGTTCTCCTTCTTGTTCTTCCTCTCATCTTCCTCCCTAGCATTAGTTGCTTCGGTGGGATTTGAGAGAGAAGGATTTGGGCACTCCGTGTGCCCTTGCCATTGCATTTGGTGCATCGGTTTGAGTTCTCCACGTGATACGTGCAAGTTACAAGTTGAGAAGCTTATTATTCTTGGGTGCTTGGTACCCTTGAGCTTGTTACTCTTGGGTCTTTGGACACCCTAGAGCTTGTTCCTCTTGGGTGCCTTGGCGCCCTAGACGGTTGGTGGTGTTCGGAGCTCAATCATTGTGGTGTAAATCTCCGGGCAAGCGTCGGGGTCTCTAATTAGGTTGTGGAGATCGCCCCGAGCAATTTGACACGATCGGTGACCGCCCCAAGGGTTGCCAAAGTGTACTGGGTTCAGTGACCGCCCCAAGGGTCGCCATTTGTACGGGTTCGGTGACCGCCTCAAGGGTCCCTTAGTGGAATTACGGCATCTTGCATTGTCACGAGGCGTGAGGAGATTACGGTGGCCCTAGTGGCTTCTTGGGAGCATTGTGCCTCCACACCGCTCCAAACGGAGATTAGCATCCGCAAGGGTGTGAACATCGGGATACATCATCGCCTCCAGCGTGCCTCGGTTATCTCTTACCCCAGCCCTTTACTTATGCACTTTACTTTGTGATAGCCATATTGTTCTTTGTCATATATCTTGCTATCACATAGTTGCTTATCTTGCTTAGCATAAGTTGTTGGTGCACATAGGTGAGCCTAGTTCTTGTAGGTTTTGTGCTTGAAAAATTAACTGCTAGGTTTATTCTGCATTTGTTCAAGCCTCTACCGTAATTATTTTAAAACGCCTATTCACCCCCCCCCCTCTAGGAGACATCCATGATCTTTCAATTGGTATCAGAGCCTCGTCTCTCTTTGTTAGGCTTAACCGCCTAGAGAGTAAAGATGTCGACTAGGAGATTAGGATTCTCTGACACTCTTAGTTTCGATGGCACAAATTTTGATGTTTGGGTAATTCGCATGATTAATCTCTTTAGGGTCATGGACCCAAATTTAGAGCGAATTGTAGATATGGGTTTTTCTCCTCCAAAGGATCCCCAAAGCTTATCTTTAGCGGATGAGAAAAACTCTTATCTCAATGCTCAAGCTTCTAATGTCCTTTTCGATGCTTTGAGCAATTTAGTTATATTTGAACTCATGCCGTTCCGGGATGCTCATGAGTTGTGGACAAAGCTTCAAGATAAATATGGTGTGTCCAAGATTTGTAAGGATGATCGTTCTCCCTCCACCTCCGACCGTGTTGCGTTCTCAACTTCTTCTACTTCACCTACATGTGGTTTTCCACAAGGTAATGACATGGTGAGTAGTGGTGTTCATTGCAATGATGATAGTGGGCTTATTGTTGATAGTCCTTGCATATCATCTAGAAATTTCTTGACTAAAGCTCATGATCATATGCTTGCTATGTCTTGTTGGCATGATAAAAATGCATCTATTTCCTCGAATTGTTGTGCTAACAATGTAGAGGAAACCCAACACTCCCTAGAGCAAGATGTGGTGTTTAATGGTGCCCCAAGGGATCCTACATCATCATCTATAGCTTTTTGCCTTATGGCTAAGGCGTCAAAGGTATCTCCTACTTTGAACCCCAATATGTCTCTTGATGATGATGTTGATGCTAATGATGATAATGATAATGATGAAGAGAATGGTAATGTTGCCTCCTTAAAACTAAGGGGGAAATTATTTTTAAAGCTCTTCATAAAAATAAAATTGCTCGTTCCAACTTCATGGAAATAATGTCGATTGCCATTGAAGGCAAGAAATACATTGAGGAGTTGGAAACTCACCTAGAGGAGCATGAGGTCACCATTGAGAAAATGGAAGCTCAAGAGCGTGATTACGCAAATGAGATCGCGGAGCTATCTCAAGCTCTTGAACATGAACAAACCACCTCCGAATCTCTTGAGGAGACTTTTGCTCTAGAATTATCTAGAGTGAGGGAATCTCATGATAGAAATCTTGAGGTGGCCAACGATTTCAAAACTAAAAATGCTAAGCTTGAAGTTGCTCATGTTAGACTCCTTGAGGATTTTGAGCACCTCGAAAATGGCTCAAGGGTCATCAAGGGTGAGCTCATCAAACTCACTGAGTCTCATGCTCAACTTGAAACTTCTTATTTAAAAGAGCTTGCCAAGTTGCCCCTCCTATTATTGTTAATGATGATGCTTGTGCTACTAACTCTATTACTTGTGAAGCATCCATTTTGAAGGAGAATGTTGCGCTACAGGCTCAACTTGAATTGCTATTTAGCAATTATGGGAAATTGGAAGAAAGCCATGAAAAGCTCTCAAGCTCTCATGATGATCTTCTAGTATCCCATAATGTGCTAAAGATAGCTCATGAGGCCATGATTGCTAAGGTAACATCTAGTGAGCCTCATGTGGATACTAGCACCACTTCTAGTCAAAATACTATATTGCCATGTGCTAGTCCTTGTAATTCATCTACTCACAATGTTGGTACATCTTGTGATGAATTGCTTTCCTTGCCTTGTTGCTCTAAGATGAACCTTATACTTCCTCTAGTACTTGTGTTGAGACTAACCATCTAGAGGAAATCAAAGAGCTTAAGGCCCAAGTCACTTCTTTGAAGAAAGACTTGGAAAAGAGCCATGGAGGGAAATCCACACTCAACAATATCTTGAGTGCGCAAAAATCCCCCAATGACAAAGGTAGACTTGGATTCAACTCCAATAAGAAGAAGTCCAAGAGCAACAAGAAGAAGGGCCAAAAACAAGTCAAGAATTTGGCCAAGATTATTTGCTTCAAGTGCAAAACTGAAGGGCATCATGTTAGATATTGCCCACTGAAGAAGAATGTCATTGGTGACAAGCAACAAGGGAAGAGGCCACAAGTTCAATCTCATGCTCAACCTTAAGTTGAAGAAAGGCCACTTCCCAAGAAGACTCAAGTTAATGCCTCTCTTGTTGAGAAATCAAGTGAGAAGAAAATGAAGAGTAGACGTTGCTACTTATGTCGTGAGAAAGGTCACGTTGCTTCTTCATGCACTAGTGGTAACTTATCCAACCCAATTATTATTGATAATATATATTCTCTTGGGAAGGATAAGGTTGGCAATGTGTTTGCCAAGTTTGTTGGTACTCAAAGTGGTGTCAAGCAAAGAACCATTTGGGTAGCCAAGCCTATTGTGACTAACCTCTTAGGACCCAACTTGGTTGGGGACCAACAAGCTCAAACTTGATAAATAGGTGTTTTTGGAGGGCATTGGAGACTTGGCAAGATTATGAAGATTTGAGGGGTCTTCATCATTCATATTTTCTCAATCCAAGTCATTAGGACTCTCAAGTTATGTTATATCCAATGTTCTTCCTTGCGGTAACTCGTACTTAAATTGTTTACATTGAAAGTTACTTGCCCCTCTGCATGTTTTGGTTTTGTTCCTTGCATGTGTTTGTATATGTTGTGCCTCCAATTCCTTATCTTGAGTAATCAAGTATGTGTGTGTTGGTATGCACATCATGTACATGTGTGTCGTACGTTGAGCCTTTATGCATCTTGTTTGTATCTTAGTTGGCTCTTGTGAGAGATTAATGGAATATCCCTTTTATGGGGGAGTGATGTGCTTTGTACACCTCACAATCCTATAAATGTGTGTACATGAGGAATACCATCTAGTATTGATATTACAAGATTATCTAGTCGCTATGTGGTATGTCTTCTCATGAGAAATTCAAATTCTAAATTGTCCATTAATTATATCTTGTTGGATCGTTATTTTGCCTCTTGTTTATCTTTAATTGGCATCACATTATGGGGGAGTAATATGCTATGTGTATATTACTAGCCTAGAAAATGTGTACATTTGAGATATTGTCACCTAGAATTGATATTGTAAATTATCTTGTTCCTAGGTGGCATGTTAGCTCTACAAGTTGCAATTTGCTTGTGTTTGGTGTGAAGATGATATCGGATATCCTTGCCATCTACCACCGGGAATTATTTCCAAATACTTCTTGTCTTTTGACAATTGGTACTCACTTATGTGTGGTAGAAATTATTGATCATCTTCACGTTGGCGTTTGCTTTTTTTTTTGCCTTATCTCTTGCCAAGTTTGTGTCAACTCCCATTGCCTTCCGTGCCACTTGAGGATCTTGTTGTTTTCTTGATCTTGTCTAGTGTTTTCCTTGATATAGTGAACATGGTGATCCTACCTTGTGCATTTTGTATTCAATTGAAAATTCTCTATAATTCACAGCTCGTGGGTGTCGGTGTCAAAACCGGCGGATCTCGGGTAGGGAGTCCCGATCTGGGCGTCAAGGCTGATGGTAACAGGAAGCAAGGGACACAGATGTTTACCCAGGTTCGGGCCCTCTCGATGGAGGTAAAACCCTACTTCCTGCTTGATTAATATTGATGATATGGGTAGTACAAGAGTAGATCTACCACGAGATCGTAGAGGCTAAACCCTAAGAGCTAGCCTATGATGGTATGATTGTAATTGTGATCGGCCTTCTAAGGACCAACCTCTCCGGTTTATATAGGCACCGGAGAGGGCTAGGGTTTACATGGAGTCGGTTACAAGGAACGAAATATAATATCTGGATCGCCAAGCTTGCCTTCCACGCCAAGGGAAGTCCTATCCGGACACGGGCTGAAGTCTTGAGTCTTGTATCTTCACGCTTCAATAGTCCGGACGTTGTACACAGTCCGGCTGTCCGGATACCCCCTAATCCAGGACTCCCTCAGTAGCCCCTGAACCAGGCTTCAATGACGATGAGTCCGGCGCGCAGTATTATCTTCGGCATTGCAGGGCGGGTTCCTTCTCCGAATACACCAAGGTAATTATCGAACACTCAAACCGTGTCCGGATCCACAAGATGGTCTTCGTATGCCACCATAGAGAGAATGATGTTTCACAAATGCAATCTGCTGACAACTTTTAGGCAATGCGACGTGTCACTACGGTCAGGTCATTATTCAAACCGTATTTCCACAACCAGCCACATCGCATATTGCGAGGCGGTTTCCTTGACACGTCTTGTCAAAGCAGAGATCGTGCCCCCTCATTACGGGATTCTCATCAATACGGGTACGGGTAATCCCACCACATCATTAATCGTGGCGATTGGGAAGCAAGCGATTCCCAACGGGCAAGTGGGGAGGCGCACCGCTTTAAATGCGCCTCTATAAAGGGATAAGATTTCCTCATTTTTACCCACGCCTTCTTCGTTCTCTGCCCACTCTTGCCTCCTCGAGCTACAGCGCCCAAGCCCAAGTCTCCTCCGCACAGCTAGACATGTCCGGAGCAGGAGGCAAGTGGGTGGCTTCCACCGTTGAGGAGAAGCACATCACAGATCTTCGGGCGGCTGGATACCTGGCCGCAGACATAGCGCTCCGGCTACCGGACGCTGGGCAGGTCATTCCGACCCTAGGACCCCATGAGAGGGTCGTGTTCGTCGCCCACTTCGTCTATGGACTGGGATTTCCACTCCATCCCTTCGTCCGTGGGCTCATGTTCTACTATGGGCTAGATTTCCACGATCTAGCCCCAAATTTGGTCCTCAACATCTCGGTGTTCATCATCATTTGCGAGGCTTTCCTCTGCATCCGGCCTCACTTCGGCCTGTGGCTGCAAATCTTCTGCGTGAAGCCGAAGATTGTACGCGGCCAACAAGCGGAGTGCGGAGGGGCCATGATGGGCAAGATGCCTAACGTCACCTGGCTGGACGGCTCCTATGCGGAGACCGTAAAAGGATGGCAATCGGGGTGGTTCTACATCACCGAGCAGCGTGGCGCCAACTGGGCGGCGGCCCCCGAGTTCCGATCCGGAATCCCCATGCGGCTCACCTCCTGGGACAAGAAGGGCCTGTCTGGGCGATTCCACGGAGCTGGCGGACTCGTGACATGCATCAAAAGCATGAAGGACAAGAACATCAAGCTTGTCAATGTGATCCAGGTCATGCTCGTTCGCCGGATCCTGCCCTGCCAAAGGCGGGCGGTAAATCTGTGGGAGTTCATCCCAGCCGAACACCAGACACTCCGGAAGCTCTATGGCATGACGCACAAAGGCGCATGGAAAGTGTTGTTCAAGGCCTCCGAAGTACCTCCTCCCACATCCGAGGACCGCGGACTTCATGCAGCGTGACCCCGAATCCGTGAGTTTTGGGACTGCCACCGGGTTTAGTTTTTTCCCAATACATTCATGGGGTAGTTTTAAGTATTTATATATATTTGCCTCAGGATTATGTGAAGACAGCGGAACAGATTGACTGTCCGGCTCCGTTGCCGGAAGATCCCGCGGATGCTCTCCTGACGGAGATGCTAGTCCCGGCGCCGTACAAGGTGCCGGAGAAAAAGGCCGAGAAGAAGGCCCCAACGGCCACAACCCCTCCACACGCGGATGACACAGAGGTGTTGTCCCGAAGGCTCCCGAGCAGGGGGAGGTGACTCTGGAGACGGCCCTCGGCGGGATTCCAGATGTCGGGCATGCGGGGTTCAAGATCCCCGCGGATCGCGTCGACGAGAGCCGCAACAAGGCGGACTCCCGACCGAACACTGCCCCGGAACCTCCAACGGTTCCAGACTTGGGCAGGCAGCCCCTCGTTAGGGAGGGCGAGCCGCCCATGCCAAGGACTTCCGTCGCATCAATGGCGCCGGATAGTCTGGTGGAAGCGCTTCGAGGCGC
Source organism: Aegilops bicornis (assembly GCA_021605145.1). Lineage (NCBI taxonomy): Eukaryota > Viridiplantae > Streptophyta > Magnoliopsida > Poales > Poaceae > Aegilops > Aegilops bicornis. Next base: position 259,327,558 of record CM038673.1, on the reverse strand, counting down.
TTCCATGGAAGAATAGCACCGTACTCTTATGAGTGCGGTGATTCAAAAAGTCGTGTCCGCCAAAAGCGGACTAACCAAAGCCTGCACAAGCCTCCTGACGGGCTTTGAGGTAAGTAATAAAAATGTGTAAGATTACCACCCAATAGGTAGTAACCCCTGATACTCTGTTTGGTGTTCGGAAAGAAAAGCCAAACGGAGGGTCAATTATAATCCGCAGGAGTCTAATAATAAGTATTGTTGTGAATAAGCAGGCTGTGTTGCTTGCTGCCGCTGCCCGTACTGCCGAGGTTGCCGAACTGAAGCGGCACCTGGAGCAGGTGCAGAGAGAGCTTGTCCTCACGAAGAGGCAGCTCAAAGAGAACAAGGGTAAGTAATTCCCGCTCTTATGCGTTTAAGGATAGGCAGAATTGATGAGTCTAACACCTAAGTGTCGTGACCGTGTAACAGGGGCCACCACCGAATTGGCGTCCCTGAAGAAGGCGTTGTCCGAGGCTGAAAACAAGGCAGCCTTGGAGTGTAAGGAGCGTGAAAAGAAAAGTGCTAGAGTGGGCGAGGTGTAGCAGGAGCTCCAGGGCCTCGGCAAGAAGTGCGAGTCCGTGGAGCATGAGCTAAAGGCGAAGGAGGCCGAGCTTGCGAAGGCCCTTGTGAATTTGAAAGATGCCAGGGCCGAAGCCGAGAAAGCATAGCAGGAGATCCAGGAGGCCAAAAAGATAGCAACGGGTAAGAAATTCATTATGCAAAGCAAACATGTGGAGGAGGCATTTCTTTTACTTACTCGAATACGGAGCTCTCCAGGGGCATTTGCAGATCTGCCACGCAGCGTCTCAGATGCTGCGGAGTTCTACCGTGCCCAGGAGGGGAGCTCAACGGAGAAGTTGTTCTGGTCCCAGTATGCTGGGGCCGATCATCCGATGCCTCTGAGCGACCAACTGAAGCAGTTGATCGAACTCCACAGAGCGGCCGAAGTGGCTATGAAGGACTACATAGTCCGGATGTGGCCTGGTAAGCTCCTGCCCAGTAGCTACTTTGGTCTGATCAAGCGGATGGTGGATGCCTGCCCGCGGCTTGAAGTGATCAAGCGATCTGTTTGCATCGAAGGTGCCCACCGAGCTCTTGCCCGCGTCAAGGTGCATTGGGGCAAGCTGGATGCGGAGAAGCTGGTCAGGGCAGACGCCCGGAGGGTAAAACGCATCACCATCCCGAAATGTACTACGATGGCGTGATGAAGGGTGCTCGTCTCGTTGCCAATGAGTGTACCAAGGACGCCATATTTGAATGAATTCACTTCTGTCATGTTTGTAATTAAAGACAAAGTTACTTGCGCTATGTAGCTCTTTTGTTATTTAAAATATTACCTTCTGTGCGGCTGTTTATAAAATCCTGAAAGTAGGCCAGTCGTCGGCTTCTTCCCCCACGTGACTAGCACTGGGGTGTTCATGGAAAACCCGGACACTCTTTACCCAAATGTTTGGTCCCTTAAGGAGGTGTCCGACGTAGCGAACAAGGCAATCGGACTATGCGGCTTTATAACTTTCACTTAGCCATAGAAGTCTACAATTTTAAATTTCGGCGAAGCCCCTAGAATCCGGAAGGCTGAATTGGGGCGCTATACACGCCTAGATCGGACAAAGCCGATTTATCGCCTAAAGTAGAAAATCTTTAAGGATTTTAAAACCTCTCGAACAGCGACCAGCTCTCGCCACATCATGCCGGTCAGTTTCGGCTTTCTCTACTGAGGTGCTCGTCCGAAAGAACCGGGACACAATTGCAGTAGTTCTCCCTGCGCTACCTTAACCGATATAACGGAACGTAAGGCACCAAAACAAGGGAGCCGGGCTATCCCAACTGTAGACCCAAGACATGATTCAGAGCTGATGCATATAGTGCTATAAGTTCGGTGCCGCACTGTTGAAAGTGTTCGAACTTTAGTTGCCATATAGCGGGGCGCCATAAGAAGCCCCTGGCAAACCGGTCGCACCAAGGTGTACGGATGCAATATCGAATAAACATTTATAAGAGAAAAATGCTCAAATAAAAAATAAGCTGACGCTATATATAAACCCCCATTGACGAAAAATACGTTTAAGCGTACATTTACAATGGGTGCGTTAAGCAGAGATAAAATAGGACTATTTGACATGTCCTATCCAGGGGCAGGCTGTGTTCAGGTAGATAAAGCAGGTATAATGATCGTAAATAGATTCCACCTGTGTATTTCCTTCTGTGCACAACGTCTATTGCCTCCTTGGATGTCTCTTCCCTATAAGTCCGGCAATTCGGCTCTTTTGAGGATGCTGCACCAACGTGGTGTCCTGAAAGGTAAGAGGGAAAGAGTATGAAAGTATTTGGCGGTTACCCGCACTATTGACTGAGTCGTTGATGCGCCTCTGCCTATGCCCATGGTATTTTAAGTGCGTAATTGTGTGCATGTGGCACGAATGCTGCTTTGATGGGGCTTAAGAGGAGGCCGGACTGCTAGTCGCGCTCTTGGCGTGCCTGACGATCCTGTCACGGGGTGCTCCGGACTCGCTTGACTGTGCTCGAAGTTGTTGTCGCCGGATTGGTTTGTTGGAGAAGGCCGCATTGTACTTCCGCCGCAAGGGCTGCAGTATGTTCTTCATTCGTAGGGAGCGGTCCATATTTCCGTTCACCGTTATGACCCCGCGTGGTCCTGGCATCTTGAGCTTGAGATATGCATAGTGTGGTACCGCATTGAATCTGGCGAATGCGGTTCGTCCGAGCAGTGCATGGTAACCACTGCGGAAGGGGACGATATCGAAGATTAACTCTTCGCTTCGGAAGTTATCCGGAGATCCGAAGACCACTTCCAATGTTATAGAGCCCGTCTGTAGGGCCTCTACTCCAAGAATTACACCTTTAAAGGTGGTTTTAGTGGGCTTGATCCTTGAAGAGTCAATGCCCATTTTGTGCACTGTGTCCTGGTAAAGCAGGTTCAGGCTGCTGCCGCCGTCCATAAGGACGCGCGTGAGGTGGAATCTGTCAATGATTGGGTCTAGGACCAACGCGGCTGAGCCACCATGACAGATGCTAGTAGGGTGATCCCCACGATCGAAGGTGATCGGACAAGCTGACCATGGGTTGAATTTGGGGGCGACTGGCTCCATCTCATAGACGTCCCTTAGTGCCCGCTTTCGTTCCCGCTTGGGGATGTGCATGGCATAGATCATGTTGACCGTTTTCACCTGGGGGGAAATTTCTTCTGTCCCCCCGTGTTCGGACGTTGGGGCTCCTCGTCATCGTCATGTGTAGCCCTTGTCCTTGTCTTGGCGTTTATCTTGCGGCCTATTTGAATGCCCAACAATCTCTATTGATGTGGTTGGCTAGCTTGTCCGGGTGCCATGAATTTGGCACGGCGCTCCGATATGCGGTCCAGACCGACGGTCCCTGATTATTTCTTTTGAACGGCTTCTTCCGTTGACCGGGCTTGGACCCACTGAATCTGGCGTTGACTGCCGTGTATTCAGTGATGTCGTTGTTGTTCCGTCGCTTATGTCTGTTACGCCGTGGCTTGCCGTTATTGTCGCGGCCATCCGAATTGCCAGACTGTGGCGTAGTGCTGCTGCGAGCCAACCAACTGTCCTCGCCCGCGCAAAAGCGGGTCATTAATGTTGTGAGAGCTGCCATGGACTTGGGTTTTTCTTGGCCGAGGTGTCAAGAGAGCCACTCGTCACGGATATTATGCTTGAAAGCCGCTAGGGCTTCAGCGTCCGGACAGTCAACTATTTGGTTCTTTTTGGTTAGGAACCGAGTCCAGAATTTCATGGCTGACTCTCCGGGCTGTTGAGTGATGTGGCTCAAGTCATCGGCGTCAGGTGGTCGCACATATGTGCCATGGAAGTTGTCAAGGAATGCGTCCTCCGTGTTTTCCCAACTGCCAATGGAATTTCTTTGGCAGGCTATTTAGCCCGCTGCGGGCTGGTCCTTTGAGCTTAAGTGGAAGATACTTGATGGCGTGTAGATCGTCTCCGCGGGCCATGTGAATGTGGAGAAGGAAATCTTTGATCCATACTACGGGGTCTGTTGTGCCATTGTATGATTCGATGTTTACGGGTTTAAACCCTTGTGGGAATTCATGATCCATTACTTCATCAGTGAAGTAGAGGGGGTGCGCGGCACCTCTGTGCCTGGCTATGTGGCTACGCAGGTCGAATTGCTCTGGATGGCTATATTCGGCCCGGCCGGACTTGTTGAAGGTGTGTCCGGCGTGACGGTCCTCGTCGCGTACCGAGGCGCCCCCCCGCGATCCGTAGATCGATCTTGGCTGTCCCGTTTTGTTGCCCCGGGCCGTAGTATGTTGGCATGGGGGTGTTGGCTGGTATGCGGACTGGTATGCAATTTTATCACGTCCACGAGGTGGCCGGTCAGCCGTATGGTGCTTGAGTCCGTATTCCTTGGCTGCCAGGACTTCCATCCATCTATCTGTGAGCAGATCTTGATCAGCTTGGAGTTGATGTTGTTTCTTTTTTAGGCTCCTCGCAGTGGCTATAAGCCGACGCTTGAAGCGCTCCTGCTCTCTACGGGATCCTCGAGCACGCCCGAACTTCGTCGTTGCCGAGGCTAATCTCGCCTTCGGAGGGGCATGTAGCTGCCCTCCTCCGGGTATTCGTCCGTCGCTTTGTTCTTACGGGCTGACCTGCTCATCCTCCTGTTCGGCCTGCTCAAGGCGGGCTGATCGAGTTGTATTCTTCTTCGGCACCATTCGGATTGTTTTCGTCTCCACAGGCGGTATTGGTGTGGCGGGGCTTGGAGTGGCGCCGACGGCGTCCATTCTTTGCTTATTTCCCCGAGGTTTTATCCTCCGTTGCCTCATCGCCATTTGTTTCCTTTGGAGTGTCCACCATATATATATATATCATAAGAAGAGGTGGCTGTCCACCGCCCGGTGTGCTGTGGTTCATGTTCTTCTCCTGCATCGTCGTCCATACCGTCGATGTCTTCAGAGTCGAAGTTCAGTACCTCGGTTAAGTCATCGACCGTGGCAATGAAGTGGGTGGTGGGTGGGCGAATTCCTTCGTCGTCTGCCTCCCACTCGAGCCGGACATAGTTCGGCGAAGAGCCTCGTGACAAAGAGAGACTTTAATGAGTCCAGCATGTCACCAAAGGGCGAGTGCTGGAAGATATCCGCAGCGGTGAACTCCATTACCGGAGCCCATCCTGGCCCGACGGGCTCGGGAGTGTACGGACTGGAACCGACGTCCGGATACGAATCCAAGGGTTCGGAGTCACGGGCCACCGCAGAGGTAAGACCCGTGTTCGGCTCCACCGCTGATGAGGGCGTGACCTGGGAGGCGGGGTCCATCTCTCCGTCCTTAGGCAGTGCAGCTTGCTCCGGATCTAGGTCCGGAGATACTACGGGGGCGATGCCCCGAGTTTCGTCCATGGCAGGTCTAAGCCGTGCTCGTCGAGACTGTCCGGTGCTCCTGGCATGGGCCCAAATCCGTCGAAGATCAAGTCTCCGCGCATGTCCGTCGTGTAGTTCAGGTTTCCGAACCTGACCTGGTGGCCAGGGGCGTAGCTGTCGATCTGCTCCAGATAATGGCTAAGCCGAAGTTGGCCCGCGAAAAGCGCCCGAACACGAAGATCTGTCCAGGGAGGAAAGTCTCATCCTGGACAGCGTCGTTGAAGATGATTGGAGGAGCCATCGAGCCCGACGGGGACGACACAAATGAACTCTCAATGAAAGCACAAATGTCGGTGTCAAAACCAGCGGATCTCAGGTAGGGGGTCCCGATCTGGGCGTCAAGGCTGATGGTAACAGGAAGCAAGGGACACATATGTTTACCTGTGTTCGCCCTCTCGATGGAGGTAAAACCCTACTTCCTGCTTGATTAATATTGATGATATGGGTAGTACAAGAGTAGATCTACCACGAGATCGTAGAGGCTAAACCCTAAGAGCTAGCCTATGATGGTATGATTCTAATTGTGATCGGCCTTCTAAGGACCAACCTCTCCAGTTTATATAGGCACCGGAGAGGGCTAGGGTTTACATGGAGTCGGTTACAAGGAAGAAAATATAATATACGGATCACCAAGCTTGCCTTCCACGCCAAGGAAAGTCCTATCCGGACACGGGTCGAAGTCTTGAGTCTTGTATCTTCACGCTTCAATAGTCCGGATGTTGTACACAGTCCGGCTGTCCGGATACCCCCTAATCCAGGACTCCCTTAGTGGGGGAGCTATCCTTTTTTCTATAAAACACTAAACTTGTAATCCATTTTAAGTGTGTGTTGGTGGACGGTAAGTCGTTTCTTTTTGGTACTTGTGCCATCATGAAACTTTGTAGAGAGCTTGGTTTGTTTGGCCATCCTCTCTTTTGGGAGTTTGATATCATTTTGTGGGTTCCAATGGATATCTCATTCCTTGATGTATCTTTAATGATATCTTCCAAGTGATGATTTCTCCATTTCGTATCCTTTTTCACTTGGCTTTTCCTTGTATTTTGGTATCGGTTCTTGAAAGTCTTGAGCGTGCATATTAACTTCATGTAGTTTCCTTGGCATGCTTTCTCTCTTTGACCCAATATATAGGGGAAACTCCACCAAGTCTCAAATTGATGAGATGTGCATGAATTTCATTTCCATATCTATATGCACATATTTATGTGGAGTTTGTCCTATGTATTGTTGGTGTTTCTAACTCTTTGGTCCCAATGAGTTTGGGTACCATTTTGTTTGTGTTGTTGTTATAGGAAAAATTTGGAGATGCATTGGATGCTCGACTCACTCACAAGGAAGGTGTTGTCACCATGTGCATATTGGAGTCAAGCTAGGATGATCAATGAACTATTATCTACCTTCAATTGGTATCTAGTACATCCTTCCAATGATATTCCGGTAACAAGTATCTATTCATGCTTTTCTCTCTTGCATTCAACCTTGTGTAGGTTGCATCTTGGCATGATATTCATTTCATATCTTGTGATACTTGTTTCCTTTCTCAAAGCATCCCAATGATGATCTCTTGTTGCTAGTTGTGATGTCTTTGATGGATGTGTGATTGGACTTCATTTATATACAATAAGACCATATCTAGCCAAGTGCTATGCTTTCAAGCAAATATCTTATTGGTATATTTATGACTTCCTTGTGGATGTCTTGTTCCTTCGTGTTGTAACTATTTCGGGTGTACATCCTCCTTTGCAGATATTGATTTCGTCTACCTAGAACCTTATACACTTGAGAGAAATTACTTCTCTAGTTGATATCCTTTCTTTCACGGCCACCTTGTCTTTCTTATGTTATTTCTTTGGTGGCTCCGTGAAAGCTTTTGCCTTGAGTGTGTGTCCTCTATCGTTGCATCTTGATGCACTCTTGTGTGGTGAAGATTATTTTCCTCTTGCTTATCTTTACGAGGCTTGCCATCTTAATTGGTATCCCTCGTCTTGATGAGCCTCTCATCGTCTATCTTCACCATGGGTTGTCACAAGCATAGGTTCTCTATTTGCTTATTTGTAAGCTTGTGAACCCATTTTCCAGTTGTGTGTGGGAATGATAGGCCTTGCACCGTGTGCCTCATTCTTTCAAGACTATGTTGATGCTTAATGCTCATCCTAGTTTTAGTCTTCTCATGTGCTTCTCCATGACTCACACACATCATTTTGGTTGAGCCTATTCTTAAGTTGCCTCTTTTACATGTTGCTCAACCATGTGCTTGTTGAAAGCGCTAGGCTTTGTTTCCTATATACTCACTTGCACTGGATGTGAGTTTCTATTGATTTTGTGGGAGCTATGATCCAACTTGTGCACTTTGTATCCAATACAAATATTCTTATTTGTGCACAAATCATGGGGAGCTTCTCCTAGTTTCTTTAGACCACTCCTCTGCTCATATCATAATATCATTTATTCTTATGGCTCATAGGATCCTTGGTCTAGTTGGTTCAGTTGATATCCTTTGATTGCTTGCTTCAATTGGTATATTTTGACTGCTTCATTGCTTGTGTCTCTCTTTGTTATGTCTTTGTGGCATATAATTCTTTAGTAATCTGTGTGCCTCAATATAGTTTGTGTTCCTCCAAGTATTTACCTTTGGGTATGTGTATTGCATTCCACTCTCTTGTTGAGAAATACACATTTTATGGAGGACCACAATTTAAATTGGCCTTCTTAGATTTTTCCCATTTTGGCAATCGATGCCAATGGGGGAGAAGTTTCATAGAGTTTTGTGGAGAAGTTTAAAGAGGCATCTCCTCTTGCTTTGGTTTTGTTCCTTAGCATTTGCATCTCATTCGCATGTACTTGGTTGTTGCATTGCATGGTGATGCATAATTCCTTATATAGACTTTCTTGAAAGTGATTGTCATCAATTACCAAAATGGGGGAGATTGAAAGAACATGCGGTGCCCCCATGTTTGCTTTTGGTAATTGATGACAATCTCTATGGACTAATGGTTGTCTTGAGTTATATTTGAAGGATTTGTCCATAGTATTTTCTTGAAGTCCATGTGTTGGTTTCAAGGAGTTTATGAGTTGACCAAGGTGCTATTAAGGAATTATCCAAAGATTGGTCATGTGAGTGTTGAGCTTATTGCAAGCATGTCTTGAAGAATAAGGTTGTGTGATCATTCATGTTTACCTTCAAGAGATCATCCAAATGAAGAGAGTTGCAAAGATTCAAGATTGATCAAGACTAAGTCAAGAGTGAATCAAGTTGATCAACTCACAAAGCGTAGAAGATGTACCGAGAGGGATCAAGTGATCCCATGGTATGGTAAGCATTGTCCATTGCACTTTGTGTACTAACCCATGGACTATGTGAGAGTTCTATGTGGGGTTAGGTACGTGTCCATGGGCTTGCGTCAAGAGGAAGATATCATACAACCCATGGAAAGGATGACATCAAGTGGTGATCGTCATCAAGATTGCCATGTGCAAGTTCAAGTGGAGCATCATGAAGAGATCAAGTGCTTGAGTCTTGCCATCCATTGTGGTGTCAATGGACTTGTGAAGATGTGCTAAAGAGTGGCTCACCCATAGTGGACTATGAGGGAGCAATCATCTAGTCCTCATCGAGCCAACGCAATCAAGAAAGGTCGTCCAACTTGAGGGATTCAAGATCGTCATCATCTACCTCAAGTGGACCATGTGCAAGGCAAAGGTTTGCCCTTGATAGGTTTTCTATTTTACCGGTCTCGTGGTGGTAGTTGGGAGACCGGGTTATAGGATCGTTTGTCGTACTATCAAGGGGGGCTCTCAAGTTGGTAGCTTGATCGTATCGTTAGTAGAGAGCTCAAACCATTGCATCCTTGCATCATGTTTCTTGGTTCTTTTTTGGTTCTCTTTGTGAGTCTTAGAGCTTATGGTCATCTTGACGACAAGCTTTAGTTCATCAAAAACGGAGTTCGCATGCGTCTTCTATGATGTTTTCGGTGTTGGAGGTTTTACCGGTCTTATCCGGGGAAGGGTTCTCACATATTTCTTATGGGCCTTTTCTATTTTGCTTCTTATTGGTATTTCTTTCAAGATTGTGTTAGCACTTGTCTCTAGCTTTCCAACAAACTTGGTTTCATCAAATTCGGAGTCCGTTTGCAAAAGTTGTGGCAGTTTTGGTGTTCTGAAAAAGCTGCAGCGGTACTATCGCGAATTGGAGCGGATGTAATTTTTTACTACTGCTCTAGAGCGGTACTACCGCGGCTCCTACAGCGGTAGTACCGCTCCGGACCAAAAAACTCGTCCCATGTCCTGCGGAGGTAGGTACGCAAGTATTTTTTTTGTACCGCTCGCAAGCAGTAGTACCACGATCCCTAGCGGCAGTACCGTGAGGACGAGCGGTAGTACCGCTCTGTGCGGGTTGTGAGCATAACGGTTGGATTTTACCCCACCTATAAAAGGGGGTCTTCTTCCCCATTGAACCTTATCCTTTGAGCTCGTGTTCTTCCCCCATTGTTGACCTTCTTGAGCTTGCTAACTCTCAATCCCTCCATGGATTCTTGCTAGTTTTTGAGGGAAAAGAGAGGAGATCTAGATCCACATTTCCACCAATCACTTTCTCCTCTATGTGAGGGGAACCCATTGGATCTAGATCTTGGAGTTCTTGGTGTTCTCCTTCTTGTTCTTCCTCTCATCTTCCTCCCTAGCATTAGTTGCTTCGGTGGGATTTGAGAGAGAAGGATTTGGGCACTCCGTGTGCCCTTGCCATTGCATTTGGTGCATCAGTTTGAGTTCTCCACGTGATACGTGGAAGTTACAAGTTGAGAGGCTTATTATTCTTGGGTGCTTGGTACCCTTGAGCTTGTTACTCTTGGGTGTTTGGACAACCTAGAGCTTGTTCCTCTTGGGTGCCTTGGCGCCCTAGACGGTTGGTGGTGTTCGGAGCTCAATCATTGTGGTGTAAATCTCCGGGCAAGCGTTGGGGTCTCCAATTAGGTTGTGGAGATCGCCCCGAGCAATTTGACAGGTACCGATGACCGCCCCCAAGGGTTGCCAAAGTGTACGAGTTCGGTGACCGCCCCCAAGGGTCGCCATTTGTACGGGTTCGGTGACCGCCCTCAAGGGTCCCTTAGTAGAATCACGGCATCTTGCATTGTGTGAGGGCGTGAGGAGATTATGGTGGCCCTAGTGGCTTCTTAGGGAGCATTGTGCCTCCACACGGCTTCAACGGAGATTAGCATCCGCAAGGGTGTGAACTTCGGGATACATCGTCGTCTCCGCGTGCCTCGCTTATCTCTTACCCGAGCCCTTTACTTATGCACCTTACTTTGTGATAGCCATATTGTTCTTTGTCATATATCTTGCTATCACATAGTTGCTTATCTTGCTTAGCATAAGTTGTTGGTGCACATAGGTGAGCCTAGTTGTTGTAGGTTTTGTGCTTGACAAATTAACCGCTAGGTTTATTCCGCATTTGTTCAAGCGTCTACTGTAATTACTTTAAAACGCCTATTCACCCCCCCCCCCCTCTAGGCGACATCCACGATCTTTCAGCTTGTTCTAGTATCGAGTTATAATTCTTGAGTTGTAACTAAATAAAAGTGTGATGATTATCATTATTAGAGTATTGTCCCGTGTGAAGAAGGATGATGGAAGCTATGATTACCTCACAAGTTGGGATGAGACTCCGGACTTAAATAAAAAAGAGGCCAAAGAGCCCAAAAAGAAAAAAGAAAAAGAAAAAAATGAGAGAAAAAGAGAGAAGGGACAATGTTACTATCCTTTTCCACACTTGTGCTTCGAAATAGCACTCTCTTGATGATAGAGAGTCTCCTATTTTATTACTTTCATATACTAGTGGGAATTTTTCATTATAGAACTTGGCTTGTATATTCCAATGATGAGCTTCCTGAAATTGCCCTAGGTCTTTGTGAGCAAGCAAGTTGGATGCACGCCCACTTAGTTTTATTTTGAGCTTTCATGCACTTATAGCTCTAGTGTATCCGTTGCATGGCAATCCCTACTCACTTGCATTGATATCAATTGATGGGCATCTCCATAGCCCATTAATTTTCCTAGTTGATGTGAGACTTTCTCCTTTTTGTCTTCTCAACACCTCCACCATATTCTATTGCACCTATAGTGTTATGTCCATGGCTCACGCTCATGTATTGCGTGAGAGTTGAAAAATCTTGAGAACATTAAAAGTATGAAACAATTGCTTGGCTTGTCATCGAGGTTGTGCATGATAAGTACTTCATGCGATGAAGATAGAGCATGACAAGATTGTATGATTTTGCAGGGATAACTTTCTTTAGCCATGATATTTTGAGAAGACATGATTGCTTTATTAGTATGCTTGAAATATTATTGTTTTTTTGTCAATATTAAACTTTTGTTTTGAATCTTATGGATCTAAATATTCATGCCACAATAAGAAAAATTACATTGATAAACATGTTAGGTAGCATTCCACATAAAAAATTCTGTTTTATCATTTACCTACAGGAGGACGAGCAGGAATTAAGCTTGGGGATGCTTGATACATCTCCAACGTATCTATAATTTTTATTATTCCATGCTATTATATTATCTATCTTGGATGTTTTATATGCATTAATATGCTATTGTATATCATTTTTTGGGACTAACCTATTAACCTGGTGCCCAGTGCCAGTTGTTGTTTTTTCCTTGTTTTTGTCTTTTACAGAAAATCAATACCAAACGGAATGAAACTTTTTGAGGATTTTTCTTGGACCAGAAGAAAACCACGAATCTTCGGGAGGAGGCTAGAGGGGCCACGAGGGAGCCACAAGCTCACAGGGCGCGCCCTAGGAGGGGGCGCGCGCCCTGTGAGCTTGTGAGCCACTCGGGACTCCCCTAACCTTAATTCTAGCTCCATAAATACCCAAATATTCCCCGTATGCCAGAGGGCACACCAAAAATACTTTTCTGCCGCCGCAAGCTTCTGTTCTCATGAGATCCCATCTTGGGGCCTTTATTGGCACTCTCCCGGAGGGGGATTCGATCACAGAGGGCCTCTACACCAATCTTGCCGCCCTACCGATGATGTGTGAGTAGTTTACCATAGACCAACGGGTCCATAGCTAGTAGCTAGATGGCTTCTTCTATCTATTTGATTTTCAACATAGTGTTCTCCTCGATGTTCTTGGAGATCTATTCAATGTAATCTTATTTTGGAGTGCGTTTATTGAGATCCATGAATTGTGGAATTATGATCAGATTATCTATGAATATTATTTGAGTCTTCTCTGAATTCTTTTATGCATGATTAAGATAGCTTTGTATTTATCTCCGATCTATTGATTTGGTTTGTCCAACTAGATTGATATTTCTTGTAACGGGATAGGTGCTTTGTGATGTTTTGAATCTTGTGGTGTCCTCACCCAGTGACAGTAGGGGTAGCGAGGCACCTATTGTATTGCTGCCATTAAGGATACAAAGATTGGGGTTTTACCATATTGATTGGATCTATCCCTCTACATCATGTCATCTTGCTTAAGGCGTTATTCCGTTCTTGTTAACTTGATACACTAGATGCATGCAGGAGTCGGTCTACTTGTCACAGAGGTGATGCCTATACTCGTGATCATTTCTTTAGATATCGTCATAACTTTGCACTTTTCTATCAATTGCTCAACAGTAATTTGTTTACCCACCGTATGTGTTCTTTCAAGAGAGAAGCCTCTACTGAAAACTATGGCCCCCGGGTCTATTTCTCATCATATATTTTCAGATCTATAAAACCCAAAATAAAAAAATACCTTGCTGCAATTTATTTACCTTTACTTTATTTTGCATTTTTATTTATCTTTTATACCTATGTCTATTAGATCTCATCCTTGCAATTAACTGTGAAGGGATTAACAACCCCTTTTTCGCGTTGGGTGCAAGTATTTGTTTGTTTGTGTAGGTGCAACTAGTGGAGACTTGCATGTACCTCCTACTGGATTGATACCTTGGTTCTTAACTAAGGGAAATACTTATCTCTACTTTGTTGTATCACCCTTTCCTATTCAAGGAAAAAACCAACGCAAGCCCAAGAAGTAGTAGAGTGCTACAGCGGGGAGGGCCCGTGCGCACGTGGTCCTGAGGCCGTGCGCGTGGGGGTGCGCGTCTCAGCTCTTTGAGTAGCCCATGGGCATGGGGTATGGAGGGCCCGTGCGCACGGGGTCGCCTGGGAGGTGTTGTCTTCATCTTCTTTCGCACATTTCTCCTTCCTCGTGGCCTTGTGGTGCTTATCCTCCTCCTTTGGGGTGTCCCTTAGCTGCTTGGTGGCGTCGCCCTTCGTACCTAATGACACATAGCATGTTTTGGTGATGTAGCATTCAAGTTCCATTTGTATCCATATCAATCTCGAGTAGGAGTGAGTTCACCTTGGTTTCAATGGCGCTTGCTTGAGCTCTTGTCATAGGTCCATGTGGTGCTTGATGTGTTGGTATAGAGTCCATGGGGATGACGGAAGGATGCTCCGCATCATCTCCTCCCCCCCCCCTTGGGTGAGATCCGTCCTCGGATCATGATCTTCATCACCATGGTATGGGGGCAAGTCCTTGACGTTGAAGGTGTCGCTGACATTGTACTTGTTGTGTGGGATGTCGATCTTGTAGGCGTTGTCATTGTAACGACCTAGCACCTTGAAGGGGCCATTGGCTCGTGATAGTAGCTTGGACTTTCGCTCATTGGGGAAGCGGTCCTTGCGGGGATGTATCCATACTAGATCGCCCGGTTCGAACACCATTGGGGTCTTGTTGATGTTGAGCTAGGTGGCGAGGCGGTGTACTTGCCGCTCGATCGTGGACCTTGTATCTTCATGCACCTTCTTGAGGTAACTTGCTCTTGCACTTGCGTCCATATTTGCTCGTTCTTGAAGTGGTAGAGGAAGGATGTCCAAGAGTGATAACAGATTGAAGCCGTAGACGACATCGAAGGTGCACTTGCCGGTATTAGAGTGTCTTGCGCGGTTGTAGGCGTACTCAGCGATGGGTAAACACTCCCCCCACTCCTTGATGTTCTTTTTTATCAACACACGTAGGAGAGTGGATAGCGTCCGATTGGTGACTTCGGTTTGGCCGTCGGTTTGAGGATGGTAGGCCGTCGAGAATAGTAGCTTGATGGCGAGATTGGCGCATAGTGTCTTCCAAAAGTAGCTTAGGAACTTGACGTCGCCGTCCGACACGATGGTCCTTGGCACTCCATGTAGCCTCCAGATTTCCCTGCAAAATAGATTTGCAACAAGCATAGTCTATCTTATTGCATGGGAAGAAATGTGCCATTTTTGAGAATCGGTCCACAACAAGAAATACTGAATCCTTGCTATTTTGAGTTCTAGGTAATCCAAGCACAAAATCCTTGCTAATATCTTCCCATGGTTGATATGGAATAGGGAATGGCATATGTAAACCATGAGTTTGAGCTTGTGACTTAGCTTTGCGGCATGTAGAGCATCCATTGTTGAAGCGTGCAACATCACGAAACATCTTTGGCCAAAAGTACTTGAAGGAGAGTGTGGCAAAGGCCTTGTGTCGCGCCCGAAATGTCCCATAAGTCCTCCGCCGTGAGCCTCTTGCAAAAGTAACAAATGAAGAGACAACTCGGGCATACAAAGTTTTCTAGTGCGCATAAGATAGCCATTTTTGCGGTAATAGTTCTCCCAACAAGTATTAGCAAGACATTTAGCACAAAGAATCGCAAACGAAGGATCATGTGCATATAGATCGTTAACATGCTCAAAGCCAATGACATTCACTTCAAGTTGAGTAACTAACATGCACTTGCGGGAAAGGGCATCGGCCACGACATTTTCTTTACCATTAATGTATTTGATCACATAAGGAAAATATTCAATAAATTCACTCCATTTAGCATGTTGTTTATTCGACTTGGTTTGACCTGTAAGATACTTAAGTGTTTCATGATCGGTATGTATGACAAATTCATGTGGGCGAAGGTAATGCTCCCAAACATGCAATACTCGCACTAAAGCATATAATTTTTGTCATAGATGGGATAGTTAAGTTGACCTCCGAAAAGTATTTCGCTAAAATATGCAATGGGTCACTTTTCTTGCATCAAAACTCCACCAATACCATTACCGCTAGCATTACAATGGACTTCGAAAGTTTTATCAAAATTTGGTAATGCAAGTAATGTAACATGTGCAATAAAATTCTTAAGCTCATGAAATACGATATCTCGGGATGGTCCCCAAACAAAAGGTGCATTCTTCTTGCTCAAGGCATGCAAAGGTGATGCAATAGTGTAAAAGTCCCTAACAAAACGATGATAGAATCCGGCTAAGCCAAGGAAACTACACATTTTTTGCAAGTTGGTTGGGTTGTGGCCAAGTTTTAATAACATCAATTTTAGCTTCATCTACATGAACATCCTTAGAAGACACCAAAACCCAACAAAACAAGTTTGTCAACACCAAATGTGCATTCTCCATATTAGCATAAAGACATTCTTTTCTACGAGTTTGCAAAACAGTCCTAAGATGAGTGACATGAACTTTGAGAGATTTGCTAAACACAAGTATATCATCAAAGTAGACCACAACAAATATGCCAATGTAGGGCGAAGAACATAGTGCATGACATCCATGAAAGTACCCAGTGCTTCCGATAAACCCATAGGCATAACTAACCACCCGTACAAGCCAAATTTAGTTTCAAAAGCAGTTTTTCCACTCATCACCTTGTTGTATGCGAATTTGGTAATACCCACTTTTAAGATCAATTTTTGAGAAAATGGTGGCGCCGCTAAGCTCATCTACCATATCATCAAGCGTGGCATGGGATGCCTATCGCGAACGGTGATAGCATTTATGAGGAGGCAATCGGAGCACATGCAAAAACTACCATCTTTCTTAGGCACAAGAATAACTGGAACGATACAAGGCTTAAGCTTTCACGTACATGTCCGTTGTCGATGAGATTTTGTACTTGCCTTTGTATCTCCTTAGTTTCTTCAGGGTTGACGTGGTATGAAGCCTTGTTTGGTAGAGGTGCACCAGGGATGAGGTCGATACGGTGCTCGATGCCGCCTATAGGAGGTAGGTCGGGAGGGTAGCTCATCGAGAAAGATGTTCCTGAATTCCTGCAACAAAGGAGACAACACTAGCGGAACATGGTTAGAAGTGTTAGTCCTTGCCGCTTCATCTTTGCACACTAGAACATAGTGTATGACACTAGATGGGTTCTCACACACTTCTCTCATGTCTCTTTTGGTAGCTAAAAGCACTAATTTTTTCTTGTCGCTCATCGTGGAGGCACTCATTTTTGGCTTATGGCGCTCACTCTCGTTTGGGTGGTTCACTCTCTCACTATTATTTCCATGATGGTTGGTTGGTTGCTTGTCGGCGATCACTTGGCTTGGCAACATAGGTCGTAGCACGTACTCTTTCCCCTTCATCTTGAAAATATAGTGGTTGGTAGAAACATTGTGGATCACGGCGGGGTCGAATTGACAAGGTCGTCCCAGGAGAAGATAGCACACGGACATGGGAACCACATCACACTCCAAGGTGTCCTTGTAGGCGCCGATCTTGAAAGAGACTTGAACGGTGTGCTCCACTTGAATTGTGCCGGAGTCGCTAAGCCATTGGCCCTTGTAGGGGCGAGGATGCTTCATGTTGACCAATTGTAGCTTGGAACATAGCTCTTCACTTTCTAAGTTGTGGCAACTTCCTCCGTCGATGATGACCTTCACAAAACGTCCATTGATGCCCACCTTGGTGTGGAAGATGTGGCAACGTTGGTCTTCGTCTTGTTGGTGTTGAAGCGTCAAGACCTTGGAGACAACAAGGGCGGGGCTTGAATCATTGTCGCAAAAGACTTGCTCATCTTCCTCTCCATTCACGCCCCGGTGCATGGCCATGTGCTCAAGGGCTTCCATTTATTCTTCACTCATGGAGTTGTATGTGCCATCATAATTGGCAATCTTGGTTTGCCGGTTGATGCATTGGAAGGACTTGTGTCCTCGGCCATCACATGTGAAACACTTGAGAGAACTCGTCTTGACGGGGTCGTCCGGTGGCGCCGATGATGAGGGAGATTTGGACATGTAGTTTCTTGCTCGCGGACGAGTCGAGGAAGGCGTCGCTTGCTTGGAACTTGACTTGTCGTCGATACTTGGAGGTGCTCCAGTCGAAGTAGGAGGCGTCGTAGTTGAGGGAGCTTGAGTGTAGGAGCAGTAGGTCTTGGAAGAGTACTTGGCGTATTTGAAGTCATCTTGTACTTGTCGCTCCACCTTGGTTGCTTGATGAACTAGCTCGAGAAGTTTTGAGTAGGGTTGGAAATCGACAATCTTCTTTATTAGGTGATTGAGGCCGTTCAAGAAGTGTGCCATAGTTTGCTCGTCATCTTCCTTGACATTGGCTCTTATCATGGAAATTTCCATCTCTTGATAGTTTTCTTCCACCATCTTCGTGCCTTTCTTGAGAAGTTGCAACTTCTTGAAGAGATCACGGGTGTATTGTGTAGGCACGAAGCGAGCTCTCATGGCATCCTTCATTTGTGTCCAAGTCATGACGGGTAGTTCGCCTTTCTCTCGTCGTCTTGCGAGCACTTGTTCCCACCAAATGAGGACGTAGTCTTGAAATTCAAGAGATGCAATGGTGATCTTCTTTTCCTCATCGTAGTTGTGAAGACGGAATATCGAACCTTCAATGCCCATGAGAGATATTGTTCGGGATCGGTGCTTCCGGGGAAATTGAGCTTGCCGTAGCGTATTTCTTCATCATGTGGACGAGGGTGGTGTCACACTTGGTGTGGGGGCAGGTCTTCAATGTCACGCTCCTCTTGATGGACTCGCCGATGGGGTCGAGCCATATGTTCCCGGTTTCTTGTTGTTGCTCTTCACGTCGAGCGGCTTCATCTTGTAGTTCTTGGCGAAGTGCTTCCTCTTGTTCACACACTTGACGGCTACGTTTGACGATGGCTCTAGTGGCCTCACGGAGTGCGCGTTGTGCTTTGAGGGCTTGTTCTTCTCGGAGTCTTTGTTCTTGTCACATTGCGACACCGTCTTGAGATGCTTACCGTTGCAGTTGTGGACGTTGATCTTGGTCCTCGGCATCTCGTGCTTGGCGTCGCGCTTTTTCACGAGCTCGGACTCGGTCTTGCAAACCATTGCCATGGAATGGATTTTCTTGAGCTTGGCGATCTTGAGGGTCATCATGTCGATGAGAACGAGCTCGAGGAGGACTTGCATCGGAGGAAGAGTTGGTCGAAGAGTGGCGACGTCTTGTTGAAGAAGTGCTGGAAGATGCGCGGCTCATGATCATGTTGCGGAATTCTTCCATTTGTGCGGTGAGCTTGACATCGAGTCACGTTGTCTTTCTTCCAATTGGCGTAGGTCAGTGGCGAGTTGCTCAATGCGATCACCCAAAGCTTCACTTTCTTGATGGAGAGCTCGTTGGGAGATGAAGAAGTGGTTCTTTGTGACGTAGTCGCGTTCATCATCTTGCTCCTCGAAGAGTGGATTTGCCGAAGAACTTGGCCTATGTGACACCCCAAAAATTTAACCATGTTTTGTTTATTAAAATTTTGCCACGAAATTAAATTTTCATTTTTCTGGATTTATTCTTGATCTCAGAGCCTCTCTTTTCCTCTAAGTTGTGGAGTTTTCACCCCAAGTAAAAACTTTTCAATTATTATTGGACTTGTTTACCCTCTCGAATAAAACAATTCTTTTATCAGTAAGATTATTTATATAATTATTTTTTTCCTGAGCTTTATTTCTCTAAAATAGTTTTTCATAAGTTTAGGGTCCCATTTGCACTGCAACCCTTTGATAAATTCATTTTAAAATCCCACCAAAATTTGGGGATGTCATGTGATGTTTTTAAATCACTTTTATGCAAAAATATATTTCATTCTTTGGATATTTTGAGCTCTACATCAAATTTTCAAATCTGGTCCAGTGGGCAATTTTTGCACTACAACCTATTTAAATATTTCATTAAAGCTTCCACCAAAATTATGAGATGCTAGTAGTAGTATATTATTCAACTTTATGCAAAAACCCGGTGATGTTCCTTGAAAATTTTGAGTGAATCATCCTCTTTTGCTTTCTGGTCCAGTTTGGCCTTTTCTACTGCAACTCCATTTTGTGTTGCTCTGTTGCCCATGATTCTTTTTCCTACTTATAGTCCTACATACCAAACACTTAAGTCCAGGAGGTTGGACTCATTGGAACATGTTTGGTATATGAAATGATGCCCTTAACTTTCTGTCCAGAATTGGTTTTCTTAAAAACTTGCATTAACAAGTTTCTAGTTTTGCCAAACTAAATTTGCCACCCTCTTATACATCCAAAGAGACTATGATCTGGAGATCTTGGCCACCCCAAGAGTTGCCTAGATGCCATTGGCATTCTGTCAAACACCTTGTGTGCATGATCAATTTTGACATAGTCTATGGTTTGTGCATTGGACCAGCTTGCCTTGCCTAACCATCATGTCCACTAATCTTCTAGGGGACCCTAGCCTAGACCTACTAAACCTCATATGAGTTGGGGCCTCCTGGGAAGCGTTGACATTTTGCCGAACATGCAGCGTGCGTGCTCTGGGCGCGCCCAGAGCGCACGTTTTGCACGCGCGTGCACCGAACCGCCGCGTCCCACTGCCGACGCCCCGCGCTCGTTCTGGCCACTCCCCTCGCACAGCCAGCATGCCCGCCCCCTCCCTCACCGCAGAGCCGCCCCTGGCGCCCTACAGTGCCGCTGTCAGGTCGGCCATGGCGACTAGCGGCCGACCATAGTGGGCTCCTGCCCCGGACGGCGCCGCCCGAGCCACTAGTGCTCGCAAGCTGCCCCCTGGAGTAGCTCAAGCTCATCCGCAAACTCGTCCTCTAGCACACGTCGCCGCCGCCACGCCGCCTCTAGCTACAGAATGGCGGTCGCCGGTGATCTTATCCTGACCACCGTCGAGAACCGACCCCGATCGCCTATTTAATGACCCCCGAGCTCGTCCAGGTCCTCAAGTAAACTCATACCACCTCTCTCACTCCCTCACTGATCCTCCTGTAGCAGTAGAGAGACCAGAGATGGTCGTCTTCTTCTTCTCCGGCAACCACAGCCGCCGCCATTGTCTCGATCATTCCGGCGCCACCAGGGTCTCCCCCTCTCCACTTTCTTCACCAGAAGCTCTCTCTTCATCTCGTGAACCCATCCCCCTGCTTGATTTTGATCAGGAATCGCCAGAGGCAAGAGCCCCACCCTGCCCGACGGCCATCGTCCGCCGCGGAGCTTGCCGCCGGCGACTCCGTCCACCCCAGGGACCATAGCGACCACCAAAGGGACCGCCTCGACCCCCTGAGCCCACGGATCGCCTCGGTTTCTCGAACGGTGCCGCCGTTCGCCTGCGAGCATCGCCGGAGTCCCGCCTCCGCTCGGGCAGATGAAGAGGAGGGAGAGACAACTGGTCAAACCTGACCAGTGGGCTCCGTGGACCCACTGTCAGTGACCCAGCGCCGGTCCACGCTGGCGTAAGTGGAGGCGTGTTTCCCAGAGTACGTCTTCGACGTGTACCCATTTCGAAGCGTTTTTTCTTTTTACATTTTATTTTAAAATGTAAATTTGACTAAACTTTGACTAGCTCTAACTTTTTAAATATAACTCGAAATGAGTTGATTCTTTTTCCTACCTCTCTCAAAATATTGTCTAGTTTATTTTCAGATTTATTTGAAAAAATTTCAGACAACTTTTTGTACCATTTTGAAACTATGTGTTAATTTGAATATTTTCAAAATAGGATTTTTGGAGGAGAAGAAAACTTTCAAAAGTTTTAGGATGCACCCTGCCTCTACACAACTTGAAGGCAATCATTCTGAACTCTGGCATAATATTTTTGTGTGTCGTTTGATACGGTTACAACACTCCTTGTCTCAGGAGTTTTTGATATTTTGTGTGATGATGTTAACCTACTCATGAGTGCATATTGGTGACTCCGTGCTACTGATATTTGATGCGTGATAGTAATCACCCTCGTATGCCTTTCATGCATACCGGAAGGAAGCCGGGAAAGTCTCTGTCTTGGGTAGACCCGAGCTTGTCCCTAGTTCCTCGTCGAGACGAGTGTGTCCGGTATGGCATGACGAGGCATGAGGAGTGGTGATTCTTTCTGTTGGTTGAAAATACATTTTTGTTATGCTAATCATGCACGGAATACTTAAACCTCCTAAGTCGACCATAGATCGAGTCTTGTTCCGGTAACCCCCATACTTGTTTCGTACTACCACATGTCCCTCCCATAGGTAGGGTACGGTTCAGTAAGTTGTCAACCCCTTCCTAGCACACACCATACAGAGAGGCCATGGTGGAAGATACCGGCTGCATCCGGTAGGCATGCCACCTGGTCCGGGGGCATGGGTGTTTCCGTTGGGACCGAGAGGGGGGCACCCCTTAGAGCGCGCGATATAAATTTGATCCCATGCTACGCGAGGTTGTAGCCTCCCCACTTAGAGTTTTGCTTAACAATTGTCGTGGGTGATTCCAGACACCGGTAAGTTAAGCTGGTATGTGCGGTCGGGTGTGTTCTCAATTAAAGGACCGTAAATGGAATTAGTTCCGATGGACTAAAGGAATTCGTTACTCGTGGGTAAAGAGTAGACCCTCTGCAGAGGTTAAATCTATTCGAATAGCCGTGTCCATGGTTAAGGCCTACAGTCTGGGATGGGTCAAGTGTCGGTCTTAGTGTCGGTCTTCGGAGGAGAAACTGCTAAACCAGAACATGGATCATGACTTGTGACTTGTGTTAGTTATGATGATTGTGATTATTATTATTACGGACTAACCCATTATATTACTTGAATTATTGAGTATCCCTGGGACGGTTCTACCTCCTGGGTATTCATCGCGACTATTTACTTTATAAGCCCTTTATGTGGTGTCGCTCAGACGCCCGACTATGGCAGGCTTGTTATTTATTTACTTTATAAGCCCTTTATGTGGTGTCACTCAGATGCCCGACTGTGGCAGGCTTGTTATTTATTTACTTTGTAAGCCCTTTATGTGGTGTCGCTCAGACGCCCGACTGTGGCATGCTTGTTATTTATTTACTTTATAAGCCCTTTATGTGGTGTCGCATAGACGCCCGACTGTGGCATGCTTGTTACTTATTTCACTTAGAAGCCCTTTATGTGGTGTCGCTCAGACGCCCGACTGAGGCATGCTTTATATTATTATCCTTTCGAGGCGTCGCTTCAGAAACCCGATCGGTGCATTCTATTTTTATTCTCTGATTCCATACTCCTGTTTTAGATGAATAACCTGCTTGCATGCATCAGGGATTTTATTTTATGACTGACAATGTGATCATAGAATATTTCAGAGCATGATTAGCAATTGCTATATTATACACGTGTTCATAATGTTTGCGAGGACATTCAAAGTACTCACTGGCTTGTCCCTGGCTATTTTCTTGGCCAGATTTCTTGCGTGGAGAGGAGCGCTGCGATGACAGCCCCGGAACCTGTGATAGCAGCGTCGCGAAGATAGGTGTTAACCTGGTCAGCTGTTCCTGTGGGAAATGGAGTCCCATAGACACTTATGATCCACAAACCGCTTCGGCCATCAACCACTAGAAACCATTTGTTGTACTCATAGGCCAGAATGGTCTTGTACTACATATTATGTATTTTGCTTGGAATTTCTGTATCAAGTTGGTGCCTCATCAGCTAACAGTAATCCTGGGGCTGGTGAGCACAAGGGCCCTTTCCTAGAAATCAATATCCCGAAAATCCGGTCCTGACAAGCTTGGTATCAGAGCCAGGCTGACCATTGGCTAATCCTATCTTAGCCAGGTCGAAAAACCTAGGTAAACCAACCCACCAGACCTTAACCAAACCCCGGCCAAGCTTCTCAGGCAAGATAGCCGCACAGTGACCCGACACCTTTTGGTAGTCGATGCCCAACCTATCAGCCTAGCCTGTCGATCACGCGCCAGTGACCGACACCAAAATTGTCTCATTCGCAAGCGCGCGAAGGAAGACTACGTCCCCTTTTTCTATAAAAAGGGCATGCTAGCCTCAACCCAGCACAACACAGCCTCTACCAAACCGAGCTATAATGCCACGACCCATTGTTCACAATGAGACCACAGCAACCAACCTTGGAGGTTTTGCGACCGTGCTAGCAAACCTCACCCGCCGTGCCTTTGCATTAGAAGAGCCCCTAGAATATGTTGTGTATCAAGGGCCCATGAGCGGTGAGAGCCGTCAATTCTGGGCCACTGTGCACATCTATGGTAGGGGTCTGTCGCAAGAATGCCCCTACAGGTTCACCGGAAGGACAACTTCCTTTGAGCCACAAGCCATCCAACTAGCTGCTCGAGAGGCTATAGTTCAACTCCGGGACTTGTCGCCCAGAGTTAACTGTCGCTCGTTCTACTGCTACCCCAGCCGTGACGGGTATGGTAGGCCACCCCAGGTTGCCAACAGAGGTCACGAGACGGACCCTGCATTATTGCATCTAGTGCGCTATGTAAGTGCACTAGAGGAACTGTTCGATCAGATCACTCTGGATCTGATCGCAGCTCGGGGAGAACTGCTTCGCCGAACCCCGGCAAGAAGGGAAGATGAGCCCGATGCCGACAACCCAGTCGTGCTATTTGGACAACCGATCGAGTCCTTGAGGACATCCCCAGTCATCGACCAAAATACCTTGATGACCCCAGAAGTACTTCGTCGCCTTTTAGGAACACATGCCAACGGGATTGTGGCCAACAATCCCCGCGATGGTCATCATCGCTACCCCGACCCTGCAGCCCCTCAACCCCCTCCAGCTAATCCCGACGGTGAAAACCGTGGAGAAGCCTCGACGTCCACAAGGCACGCCTGCTTAGATATAAACGAGATGGACTAAGTCACTCGAGTAGTACCGAGTCTCAGTACGCCCACACCCTGTAATTGTGTGACCTTGTATCGCCACAATGTTGTCTGCATGTGCGCCCCTATTTTAAATAGTAGCTGTGCATAAGTATGTTGATGTACGGTTGCATTTCTTATTCCGGGCATAGCTACCAAAAACCACCCCGTCGCCGCCCACAGTAACACGTCACTTTTGTCAGATGTGTGTGTCTGTGTCTTTGACCCCGACCCCATGAGAGCAGAACCGACAAGCTAGTGCTCCTCACTGCGGTAAATAACCCAGTCTGGATACTATATAAAAGGCCACCTCGTGACCTTGCCAAGCACCCCTCACCTTGTGCACCACCCTCACAACCATTTCTTGCCATGCCGAGCCCTAGTATTTATCTGAGAACCCCAGATGCAACCCCGGGTAGTTTTGTTAAAATATTGTGGGACTTTACCTGCAGTACCATGGGTTCTACCCAACCACCCCAGTACGAGCTGCTCAAATCGAGAATCACCTCATCCACCTCGAAATATTGGGCAGTAGTGCACATCCCTCCCGTAAACTCAAACCAAGACCCAACGGAAGTCTCCTTCGTGGGGAAATCTATGCCAGCTCCACAAATGGCCATAGAAGCGGCTGCACACGAAGCGCTTGTCCGCCTTCGATTCGCGGTACCCTATGCCAGTGAACGAGGGTATTATTACTTTCCGAGCCGTGCAGCACCCGGAGAAGTAACATCTTTTCCCGATGGACGAATTGAGAGAGACCCAGTACTGGCCAACCTTATCCAGTATGTCATCGCTCAAGAGCACCTGATCCAGCGAGTAATGGGTTATCTCCAGAGTCTCGCTGATTTAAATCCTCAGATCGTCATCGGCAGACCACTGAGGCCCGACCAGGAGAGACGCATCCATCGACTGGTCAATCCGCTTCCCCCGATAGAAGAAGAGTGTGTCCTAGTACCAGAGACGTTTTCTCGGGATCCTGTCCTTTTACTGTTCTCATTGTAAACGTCATAGCTATGTTTATTTATGTGTTGCAACTTATGCGATGTACCCAAGTATGTGCTATGAGTAATCTGTTTGGTTTCAGCTGATAGGAGCAATATTTTCAAAACGACCCTTAGCAAATCTCGAGGACGAGATTTTTTCTTAAGGGGGGTAGTGTTGTGACACCCCCAAAATTTAACCATGTTTTGTTTATTAAAATTTTGCCAGGAAATTAATTTTTATTTTTCTGGATTTATTCTTGATCTCAGAGCCTCTCTTTTCCTCTAAGTTGTGGAGTTTCACCCCAAGTAAAAACTTTTCAATTATTATTGGACTTGTTTACCCTCTCGAATAAAACAATTCTTTTATCAGTAAGATTATTTATATAATTATTTTTTCCTGAGCTTTATTTCTCTAAAATAGTTTTTCATAAGTTTAGGGTCCCATTTGCACTGCAACCCTTTGATAAATTCATTTAAAAATCCCACCAAAATTTGGGGATGTCATGTGATGTTTTTAAATCACTTTTATGCAAAAAATATATTTCATTCTTTGGATATTTTGAGCTCTACATCAAATTTTCAAATCTGGTCCAGTGGGCAATTTTTGCACTACAACCTATTTAAATATTTCATTAAAGCTTCCACTAAAATTATGAGATGCTATTAGTAGTATATTATTCAACTTTATGCAAAAACCCAGTGATGTTCCTTGAAAATTTTGAGTGAATCATCCTCTTTTGCTTTCTGGTCCAGTTTGGCCTTTTCTACTGCAACTCCATTTTGTGTTGCTCTGTTGCCCATGATTCTTTTTCCTACTTATAGTCCTCCATACCAAACACTTAAGTCCAGGAGGTTGGACTCATTGGAGCATGTTTGGTATATGAAATGATGCCCTTAACTTTCTGTCCAGAATTGGTTTTCTTAAAAACTTGCATTAACAAGTTTCTAGTTTTGCCAAACTAAATTTGCCACCCTCTTATACATCCAAAGAGACTATGATCTGGAGATTTTGGCCACCCCAAGAGTTGCCTAGATGCCATTGGCATTCTGTCAAACACCTTGTGTGCATGGTCAGTTTTGACATAGTCTCTGGTTTGTGCATTGGACCAGCTTGCCTTGCCTAACCAGCATGTCCACTAATCTTCTAGAGGACCCTAGCCTAGACCTGCTAAACCTCATATGAGTTGGGGCCTCCTGGGAAGCGTTGGCATTTTGCCGAACATGCAGCGTGCGTGCTCTGGGTGCGCCCAGAGCGCGACGTTTGCATCGCCACACGGACCGCCCGCGTCCCCATCAAGGACCCCAGCTCGTTTCGCCACTCCTCGCAGCCCAGACGCCCGCCTCCTCGCTGCAGAGCCGCCCCTGGCGCCCTACAGCGCCGCCGTCAGTTCGGCCACAGCGACTAGCGGCCGGCCACAGTGGGCTCCTGCCCCGGACGGCGCCGCCCGAGCAACTAGCGCTCGCCAGCTGCCCCCTGGAGCAGCTCAAGCTCATCCGCAAACCCGTCCTCTAGCACACGTCGCCGCCACGTCACCCTAGCTACAGAATGGCGGTCACCGGTGATCTTATCCACGGCCACCATCGGAACCGACCCCGATCGCCTATTTAAGGACCCCCGAGCTCGTCCAGGTCCTCAAGCAAACTCATACCACCTCTCTCACTCCCTCACTGATCCTCCCGTAGCATTAGAGAGACCAGAGATGGTTGTCTTCTTCTTCTCTGGCAACCACAGCCGCCGCCACTGTCTCGATCATTCCGGCGCCACCAGGGCCTCCCCCTCTCCACTCTCTTCACCAGAAGCTCTCTCTTCATCTCATGAACCCATCCCCCTGCTCGATTTTGATCAGGGGTCGCCAGAGGCAAGAGCCCCACCCCGCCGACACGGCCACTGCCCTTCAAGTGGAGCTCGCCACGGGCGACCACAACCCTGTGGGACCATAGCGACCACCGAAGGGACCGCCTCGACCCCCTGAGCCCGCGGATGGCCTCGGTTTCTTGAACGGTGCCGCCGTTCGCCGGCGAGCACAATCGGAGTCCCGTCTCCGCTCGGGCAGATGAAGAGGAGGGAGAGACAACTGGTCAAACCTGACCAGTGGGCCCCGTGGACCCATTGTCAGTGACCCAGCGCCGGTCCACGGTGGCTTAAGTGGAGGCGTGTTTCCCAGAGTACGTTTTCGACGTGTACCCATTTCGAAGCGTTTTTCTTTTTTCTGTTTTATTTTAAAAACATAAATTTGACTAAACTTTGACTAGCTCTAACTTTTTAAATATAACTCCAAATGAGTTGATTCTTTTTCCTACCTCTCTCAAATATTTTCTAGTTTATTTTAAGATTTATTTGAAAAAAATTCAGACAACTTTTTTGTACCATTTTGAAACTATGTGTTAATTTGAATATTTTCAAAATAGGATTTTTGGAGGAGAAGAAAACTTTCAAAAGTTTTAGGATGCACCCTGCCTCTACACAACTTGAAGGAAAGCATTCTGAACTCTGGCATAATATTTTTGTGTGTCGTTTGATACGGTTACAACACTCCTTGTCTCAGGAGTTTTTGATATTTTGTGTGATGATGTGAACCTACTCATGAGTGCATATTGGTGACTCCGTGCTACTGATATTTGATGCATCATGATAGTAATCACCCTCGTATGCCTTTCATGCATACCGGAAGGAAGCCGGGAAAGTCTCTGTCTTGGGTAGACCCGAGCTTGTCCCTAGTTCCTCGTCGAGACGAGTGTGTCCGGTATGGCATGACGGGGTATGAGGAGTGGTGATTCTGTCTGTTGGTTGAAAATACATTTTTGTTATGCTAATCATGCAAGGAATACTTAAACCTCCTAAGTCGACCATAGATCGATTCATGTTCCGGTAACCCCCATACTTGTTTCGTACTACCACGTCCCTGCCATAGGTAGGGTACGGTTCAGTAAGTTGCCAACCCCTTCCTAGCACACACCGTACAAAGAGGCCACGGTGGAAGATACCGGCTGCATCCGGTATGCATGCCACCTGGTCCGGGGCATGGGTGTTTCGGTTGGGACCGAGAGGGGGCACCCCTTAGAGAGCGCGATATAAATTTGATCCCATGCTACGCGAGGTTGTAGCCTCCCCACATAGAGTTTTGCTTAACAAGTGTCGTGGGTGATTCCAGACACCGGTAAGTTAAGCTGGTGTGTGCGGTCGGGTGTGTTCTCAATTAAAGGACCGTAAATGGAATTAGTTCCGATGGACTAAAGGAATCCGTTAATCGTGGGTAAAGATTACACCCTCTGCAGAGGTTAAATCTATTCGAATAGCCGTGTCCATGGTGAAGGCCTACATTCTGGGATGGGTCAATTGTCGGTCTTAGTGTCGGTCTTCGGGGGACAAACTGATGAACCAGAACATGGATCATGACTTGTGACTTATGTTAATTATGATGATTGTGATTATTATTATTATGGACTAACCCATTATATTACTTGAATTATTGAGTATCCCTGGGACGGTTCTACCTCCTGGGTATTCACCGTGACTATTTACTTTATAAGCCCTTTATGTGGTGTCGCTCAGACGACCGACTGTGGTAGTTTTGTTATTTATTTACTTTATAAGCCCTTTATGTGGTATCGCTCAGACGCCCGACTGTGGCAGGCTTGTTATTTATTTACTTTATAAGCCCTTTATGTGGTGTCGCTCAGACGCCCGACTGTGGCATGCTTGTTATTTATTTACTTTATAAGCCCTTTATGTGGTGTTGCATAGACGCCTGACTATGGCATGCTTGTTACTTATTTCACTTATAAGCCCTTTATATGGTGTCGCTCAGACGCCCGACTAAGGCATGCTTTATATTATTGTCCTTTCGAGGCGTCGCTTCAGACACCCGATCGGTGCATTCTATTTTTATTCTCTGATTTCAAACTCCTGTTTTAGATGAATAACCTGCTTGCATGCATCAGGGATTTTATTTTATGACTGACAATGTGATCATAGAATATTTCAGAGCATGATTAGCAATTGTTATATTATACCCGTGTTCATAATGTTTGTGAGTACATTCAAAGTACTCACTGGCTTGTCCCTGGCTATTGTCTTGGCCAGATTTCTTGCGTGGAGAGGAGCGTTGCGATAACAGCCCCGGAACTTAAACAATGGTGATAGCAGCCTTGCGAAGATAGGAGTTAACCTGGTCAGCTGTTCCTGTGGGAAATGGAGTCCCATAGACGCTGATGATCCACAAACCGCTTCCGCCATCAACCACTAGAAACCATTTGTTGTACTCATAGGCCAGAATGGTCTTGTACTACATATTATGTGTTTTGCTTGGAATTTCTGTATCAAGTTGGTGCATCATCAGCTAACAGTAATCCTGGGGCTGGTGAGCACAAGGGCCCTTTTCTGGAAATCAATATCCCGAAAATCCGGTCCTGACAGTCTATCCATAGTAACCAAGTGGTGGTGAGTAGGAAAATGAGAGAATAATACCAAAGTTAGTTTTTCCGAAGATTCTGGATGTATTGAGTATCACTCAACAGAATGCGATATTAGTAGAATTAGTACTGAGTTTTGTTTTCTCACCTACAAGTAAAAGGCTTATGGAGGATCTTGGTTAGTGGCATAAATAATTCAAGCAAATGTTAGTCAAGATGTCGAAAATGTTGAAAAGATACACAAACTGCAAGTAAGACAAATAGATCAAACACAAGGATATCACTAGGAACACACACACACGCAGAATATAGATGGGATCCGCACAACCAAGGAGTGAGCTCAAAATGTGTAACCATGGAAAATGCTCTTGTTGTACGGATGCTAGAGAGACGCTAGCTCGATTGCTCAAATGGGCTAGATATGCTTGTGCACCAACCTATGAGAGTAATGTGCCATCTTCAATCCCAAGTATCCTAAGTATGTATGGGTGCTATGATAGAATGATGCAAAATGGCTCAATGCTATAGCTTACAAGCTCTTTGTTTCTCTTCTTTTGCTTAAAAGCTTTTTTTCTCTTTTTTTGGAATGTGCCACAATGCTTGATATTCAAGATGGAGTATGAGACAACAAGCATGGTATGCACGGGACAGACTTATGGCAGAAGTATGATAGCAAGATGAATGCATGCTAAATGTAGCTATGTGGGGTAGGAGTATCACTAAAGGTGCACAAATAACCTGGCCCGACAATACCCAACTTCTAGTCTCGATGGGAAAGTGATGCAAAATGGCTCGAGGCTATCAATGTAATGGCAAGGGTAAGAACAAGGTGTCATCCAGGTTACCGTCCTTGCTTACGGTTGGTATGACCATGATATGGCCGAAGTCGATGTGGAGTCTGAGTCGTTGGCGAGTGGCGGTGATGTCGAAGTCGAACCGAGCCTAAGTAGCAAAAACACCTTAGGACTCAGTGAACCACAACTCCAAAAACTCAAACACCAACGGGAAATATTGCGGAAGACAAAAGGTGGTGGTGGAAAGGCAAAAAGAGAAGAAATGAGGAGTGACCGAAGTCCCTGTATGGCCCGTGCGCACAGGGTAAGTGAAGCCCATGTGCACGGGGTCCCGTGTGCATAGGGTCCCGATGGCCCGTGCGCACAAGGTGCTGTGTTATGCAAGAACACCTTCAGATCCGTGGAGAAATTCAAAAATTCGGCCAAAATCGGTGGTGGGATGGATGGGGTATGGTGGTAAGGGGTAGATCCACTTGTCAAAATCAAAATTCGTGGACCAAAACAACAAAATCTCACAAGATCCAACAAATTGCAAGAAAATTTTTGGGGCTACTTTTGGAGGGGATTTTCGAATTAGGACAAAAGGCAAAAAAATTAGGCTACAATATGAGGGGTAGGGACTCCAAGATGTGAATGAACCTTGGCTCATGATACCAAGATGTTGTATGGTGGAACCCTAAGTGAGATATTTTCACACTTGGAGGGGAAAGGATGAATAACAAGAACACAAGAGAGGAATTCACTCAAACAAAACTCAATCACACATCCACTAGAATAGCAAACACATGAGATCCACAAGTATACAAGAACAATCCAAGGAAACAAGCACAAAGATAAGGTTATTCCCACTCATAAGGAGGTGAGATCTTAATTATAGTCTTCTCCAAAGAGGAGGTCCTGAAATCCACTTGGGATCCTCTCCTAAGAGGTCTTGATCTCCAAGAGGAGTGGTAGAAGTAGGAAAGCTCTATCAATGTCTCACATATACTTTTCTAACCCTAAAAATGACACAGACCCGAAATATATAGCTAGTGGGAGGAAGGGGATGGCTTGGTAGGCAAGGAAGGGCACCATAGGCCGAAACCTGGGAGGCCCGTGCGCACGGGGTAAGTTGGCCAGGTGCGCACGGGGTGCTACAGCAGCGAGGGCCCGAGCGCACGGGGTCCTGAGGCCGTGCGCACAGGGGTGCACGTCTCAGCTCTCTGAGTAGCTCGTGGGCACGGGGTCTGGAGGGCCCGCGCGCACGGGGTCACCTCGGAGGTGTTGTCTTCATCTTCTTTCACTCCTTCTCCTTCCTCGTGACCTTGGGGGTGCTTCTCCTCCTCCTTTGGGGTGTCCCTTAGCTGCTTGGTGGCGTTGGCCTTCGTACCTGACGACACATACCATGTTTTAGTGAGGTAGCCTCCAAGTTCCATTTTTGTCCATATCAATCTTGAGTAGGAGTGAGTTCACCTCGGTTTCAATGGCGCGTGCTCGAGCTCTTGTCATAGGTCCACGTGGCGCTTGATGTGTTGGTGTAGAGTCCATGGGGATGAGGGGTGTTTTAGGGTTCTTCCTAGACATGTTCAGATTGATTTTTAGTTCAGTAAATTGTAAATTTTTAAGTTGTTTCTTTAAAAGACATGATTTTGACAAGATCACAAAGACATGTTCATTTTATTGACTAAATTTGTTTGATAGAGAGAGAGAGAGCAAAGTGACAGACAGACACACACACACACACACAGAGAGAGAGAGAGAGAGCAAAGTAAGATCACGTATATGCTCTTGCATGATCACTTAATTTATTTTTGACGTTACAATTACTTAAATTTTAATTAGTATGAGAAAAAAATAGGTTTTTTATGTCTTTTTATGAGCCAAATGTTATAATGAAATTAGAATCTAAACGATCACTAGGCAATCTCACTTTAAAAAATTTACCAACTTATTTGTTCACAAACCAGATGGAGGCTTAGTAGTTTTGCCAAACTTTTAGCTACAGTCTAAACAGTTATAACTTACCAATATTTTGGCCACGCCCTCACTTCGGTCATACCAAATTTTGGTTGGGAAAGTTGGGGCACAAACCATGAGAGTTATCTTGATAGCCATGATATCTTTTGAGTACTAGAGATATCTTGCATTTTGTATTTGCAAGCGGAGGCATTTTCCTATTTTCAGGGAATCTCATTCTGAGTGGCCTATTTTTTGCTGGAATTTTGATTCATTTCTGTTCCGGCGAATTTCATATGCTCGATATGTCCTCAGTGCCCCAATCACTCCCTCGGAGCGACCAATGGTTGGCTAGCAACCGTAACAACAGACCTTGTTTCCCCTCGTGATTGGTATGCAGGACCCGCTCCAAGTAATCTTTGAGGCGTCATGAGCTTTCTCCTTCTCTCCGCACGATCCGCTTGCATGTTAAAAGGGGCGCTGAGCATCGCGACTCATGGGCTCTTACTGGCTCTCCAGCCCTCACCCCTGGCCTTGACCCATGGCATCGCGACCTGTCATACCAGCGGCGGCTGAGCTCGCTCGAGGGCCGGGACCTGAGGACGTAGAGCATCAAGGAAAGCACGGGGGAGAGGGAAGAACCCCACGGGGACCTAACCCAGCAACACCACAGCTGCCGCCGCGCAGGCCCGGCACCTCGACGAAAACTACGCCAAACCCACGAGATAAGTCACGCGAAAACTGATTCGACTCAGCGCTAAACCCTCGCCTAGTGCAGCTCTGTCACGGCAACGTTGTTCACTTTTCTCGCCAATGGTGGCTGCTTGAGCACTAAAGGGGACCTCCTGAGCATCGCGACTCAGGGGCTCTTACTGGACCTTGGGCTGCTCACCTCCTGGCCTTGACCACGACATCGCGACCTGGCATACCAGCGACGGCTGAAGCCTGCCTGGGGACTGGGACCTGTCAGCGTAGAGCACCAAGCCCTCGTGAGGAAAGAAAGGGGGAGCCGAGCCGGGACAGGACAAGCATCTCGCATCAATTCATAATAAGGATAAAATATTCATAAAAGACATGGCCGGCGCCTTACATACCCTCGTGGGGTGGTACTTCGATTCCTCGCAGGGAACAAAAGGTGCTAATCCTAAGGAACGCTAACTACGCGCGCCTCCGCGGGAGACGCTATCATCAACAGTGGGCCATCAGGCGCCGGCGCCAATCCAGATCAGCAGCGCCGGCGGCCTGAAGCACCCGCCCTGCTCCGAGCGCGACGCGAGCTCGGGGGCTCGTAGCTGTCGTCGCTCGTCTCCGGAGTCGCGTGAAGCTCGACGGAGTTGCTGGACCCTCCGGAACCTCCGCTGCTGCCTGAGGAGCTGCTGGGGAAGGGGTTGGCGGGCCTGGTCCTCGCCACGACGATGCCCCGGCCACCTTTCTTGGGGCAGCATTCCAGCCGGCGTCCTTCCGCGTCGAAGACCTTGAAGAACATCAAGGAGGCGCCATCGTATTCAAGATGGATTACGAGGGCGCCCCCTGTCCGGCAGACCCGGGCGATCTCGCCCCAGCCACGGGTCATGTAGACCTTGCCCGGAGCGACGACCGCGACCTCCGCTCCGGTCGCAAGGGTGCTGCAGTCAGCATGCTGCAGCCAGAGCTCCAGAGACCCACTAGGCGGCATCTCGAAGGCGAAGGAAGGAGGAAGGTGAATCCAACATCGAGGAGGCATGGCGGCGTGGAGCACAAGCTCGCGAGAGGAGCCCTGGCATGGAGTCTAGGAGGAACGACGCGCACCGCCGTAACCCGTCGGCATCGACGGCGGCACCGCCGGTGTCGCTCGGAGCCTTCTTCTCTAGGGCCCTCGATGCGGGCGTACAAGGGCAGCGGAAACCCAGGCGGCGGCCGCTCGTACCAGGGCCGCGACGTCTCCTGCCAAAAACGCCGCAGCGGCCGGGGACATGCCGCTTCTTCGGCGAAAGCGGATCGGGACCCTCCCGGGGGGCCTTTCCCTTCTCTTCTGCAGAAAACCGGCGGATTGGTGCCATTGGCGTAATGTGGAGCAAGGGTGAGGAAAAAGAGTAAAAGGATTAGTGGGAATGAATGGACTGGAAGGGCTCGCGCCGTTCCGTACATATAGCCGGAGGAGGCCAACCGTCGGCCTTCACGACCGCAGGTAATCATGACCCATTTTTGCATGCAGGGACTTGTTAAGTCATGCGGTTGCCGAGGCATCATGGGGAAGCGGAGACGCCCACGTCCAATCAACCGCCATGCGGCGCCCAAGGCTGCAGGCTATTGGGGCCCGCGGCGCTTCGCACTTGCCCCTTCGCTTCTCTGCTAAGCCAAGTCCGGGCGCGCCTTGGGCCTGGGGGCTACTGTCGGCGTTCTGGGAATGGGGGTCCCCAGACTTGCCTGCCTGCAGCCTGCGGCGTGGCTCAAGTGGGGGCCTAGTGCAGCCCAGCTTCATCAGCTCAAGCTCAAGACCCTCGCGAGGGGCCAAGCCTTGCGGGGCGGACGACAGGAAGCTTCCTCAGGAGCAGCCTCATCAGGCAGGCTCGTGAGGAGGCAGAGAGATCAAGGCAAGGGCACCTCGCGAGGAGCCCGTGACGCAAGCCATGACGATCGAGACCAGGCGGGCGCCGGCCTGGGCAGTGTCCTTGTTTCCCCTTCGGTGCAAAGGGGGCAAGCACAGGCCAAGGCATCAGGCAAATGTTACCATTTCGGTACAACAAGACCAAGACCAGCAGAACGGCAGGATGGAGGTCATCGTGGAGCCCAGGGCGGCGTCATCATCAGAGCCTTTGGCAGCCGAAGACCAACTTTAGTCAGGATAAGTGTACTAGATGTTCCCCTTCAAAATGGCCAATTGTTGGCACCCTTCCCGTTCATTATTTGGGAAGAGGCCCAGGGCCTCCCACCATAAATAGGACTAGCCACCACATTTGAAGAGAGGAGATCCAGATCACGCATAGAGAGAGAGAGGCGACTGAACTCACCCAAGCAGTTCATCGCACCAGCTCAAGAACAGCCCTCGCGAGGCTGTTCTCCCTTTGTATCGTTCATCATCAGCCCCTAAGACAATCCACCACACCACACACTGGAGTAGGGTATTACACCACAATGGTGGCCTGAACCAGTATAAATCTCGTGTCCCTTGTGTGTTCTTCTTTCTAGCGTAGATCCTTTGTGAGACTTCGAGACGTGAGATAGTAGGGGAAAGATCTTCATGCGCACCCCAGAGTTCAAACCTCAAGGGTCTGCCGGAACCCGAAATCCGACACCTATGACGCCGGAGAACTGATGAGTCAGGCATATGACTCGGACTGAGCATGTGGATGAGGAGATGGATGATGTGCCCGAGTAGGAACGTCCTAGGGTTGATTGCAGGAAGTCTCTCTTCATGCATTCCTCACAGGACACGCCTCCAGATGCCGCCTCACAGGACACGCCTCCAAAAACTGCGAGAAGGACTACACCCGCATAATGGATATTCTGGATGACGCTCTCCACGGCTTCAGCATGAGGGGTGGCCACCTCAAGATCAGGAAACAAAGGAAGAGCATGTCAGGTTTCTCGCATAAAACTAGCTTCTGCAGCATCCATCAACTGACAGCAAGCAAGAATGATGGATTCAACCTCCTCCGTCTCATGATGAAGTTCATAAGGGATCACCAACGGCTTCGCATGACAACTAGAAATGATGATCATATCCGCAAATGGGCTGAATCCCTAGGAGAAGAAACAGATTATAAACTCAGAGATGACTTATTTCGCATCCAGAGGGACATTGCAACAATCATCATGAAAGAATCCGTCGGACAGAATGAGATGTTGAAAGCACAAGTGCTCCCTGGGTGATTTTGGTAGTTAGTGTCAACATATCTCTTGTTGGACTAATATTTTCATCTAGTATATTTCAGAAAGTTAAACAAAGGCATGGCATGGACAAGAGGATGTGGAACCCCTTCAAGGTGCTAAGGACAAATATTGGCAAAAGCTCTAGACTCTTCATTTCTATTTTTAGTGAGCCAAGAACACGTTGAGTCCATAGGAAAAGCCAATACTATTAAAAGGGGATGAGGTGTTGCTTAATGATCTACTTGCTCAAAGTGCTTAGTGATATGCTCCAAATCCCTCAACCACTTTATCATATCCAAATATGTCCTAAACCTAAAGTCAAACTCGGCCCCACCGATTTGATCTATCTGGCGCCACCGAGTTCACTTGACATAACCACTTCCAGAAACCCTAATCAATTCAATCTCACCGATAGGATCTCGGTCTCACCGAGATGGCCTTGCAAACTCTCTATTGCCTATTGCAATTATTCCGGTCTCACTGAAATATGTAATCGGTCCCACCAATTTTGCCTAACGAACTCTTTGTTTTCTTATTACTGAAAAATCGGTCTCACCAAGTTTATGTAATCGGTCAAACCGAGATGAGGTTTTGCCTAAACCCTAGCACATTGGTCCCACCGAGTTGATCATTTTGGTCCCACCAAAAATCCTAACGTTCACATTTTGAACTAAATCGGTGTCACCGAGTTCACATATTCGGTCTCACCGAGTTGGGTCAAATGTGTGTAACGGTTAAATTTTGTGTGAAGGTTATATATACCCCTCCACCCCCTTCTCTATTCAAGAGAGAGCCATCATAACATGACTACACTTCCACTGCTCATTTTCTGAGAGAGAACCACCTACTCATGTGTTGGGACCAAGACATTCCAATCCAACCACAAGAATCTTGATCTCTAGCCTTCCCCAAGTTGCTTTCCAATCAAATCATCTTTCCACCATAGCCATATCTGTGAGAGAGAGAGCTGAGTGTTGGGGAGACTATCATTTGAAGCACAAGAGCAAGGAGTTCATCATCAACACACCATCTATTACCTTTTGGAGAGTGGTGTCTCCTAGATTGGTTAGGTGTCACTTGGGAGCCTCTGTCAAATCATGGAGTTGAACCAAGGAGTTTGTAAGGGCAAGGAGATCGCCTACTTTGTGAAGATCTACCCAAGTTAGGCAAGTCCTTCGTGGGCGATGGCAATGGTGGGATAGCCAAGGTTGCTTCTTCTTGGACACTTCGTGGGTGGAGCCCTCCGTGGACTCGCGCAACCGTTACCCTTCATGGGTTGAAGTATCCACCAATGTGGATGTACGATAGCACCACCTATCGGAACCACGCCAAAAATCTCTGTGTCTCCAATTGCGTTTGCACATTCCAATCCCATCCCTTTACTTTCTTGCGACTTGCATGCTTTATTTTCCACTGCTCATATATGCTTGCCATACTTGCTTGAAATGTATTATGAGTGCTTAAACTTGTGCTAAAACTCCACCTCAACTTGAAGAACTTAAAAACTGCTACTTTTGCTTGTTGAGGGTCTAATCACCCCCACCCTCTAGAGACCTCTTCTCAATCCTTTCAATTGGTATCAGAGCGGTGGTCTTCATTGCTTTGGTTTAATCACCATTGGAGGAAGATGGATGAGTCTACGATGAGGAGTTTTAGACGTAGAGTGCCTATGCTTGATGGAGAGTTCTATAATGCTTGGAAAAATGAGATGCTTAAGATTTTCAATGAATATCACTTGAACAAGGACATTACTAGCCGTTGTGCGCCCCTTATTGATCCCTTGCATCCTACCCCCGATGAGTCTCTTGACATGATCCGCAATCTTAGAACCATCAATCTTATCATTAGAGGATTGCCTAGAAATTTGATTGTATGCTTGCCTACTCCCTGAATGTGCTTACACCATATGGAGATTTCTTGAGGAACGTTTTCCAAACTATTCCGTGAAAAATCTAGATGTGATACTTCAAAAGTCCATAGCTTTTCAAAAAATGAAACCTAGTGATCCTAAATTTGATGATTGTCTATTTGATCTTCGTGACCTTATGCGTGCCAAAGGAGATGTTGGAGTCATTAGTAGCATTATCTCTCAAGTCATTAGAATTCATAAAGATGCACATTGCCATGGTCATACATCTAATGAATCACTCTCTCTAGGTGATGATTCATCACAAGACGATGTTGAACATGAATACTATTGTCGCCGTCCTGGAAACGGGGGTCCCCAGGCTTGCCTGCCTGTGGCCCACGGCGTGGCTCCACTAACGGCCTGGTACGGCCCATCCTCATCAACAATCACTCGAGACCCTCGCGAGGGGCCAAGCCTCGCGAGGTGGACGACACAAGACCTCCTCAGGAGCGGCCTCCCTAGGTTGGCTCCTGAGGAGCGGAGAGATCTATGCAAAGGGCACCTCGCGAGGTTCACATGACGTGAGCCATGACAACCAAGGCCAAGCGAGCGCCAGCGCGTAGAGTACCGGTTGCCTCTCTGCAAAGGTTTCAATATTTGTGCAACAAGACCAAGACCAGCAGGACGGAGGTCATCGCAGAGCCCACGATGGCATCACCACCAGAGCCTTTGGTAGGCGAAGACCACCTTTTGTCAGGATAGCTTGTACTAGCTGTCCCCCTTAAAATTGGCCGTTGTGGAATCCCTTCCCGCCTAACATTTGGGAAGAGGACTAGGGCCTCTATAATGCTGGAGGATCATTCAGACCATCCCCAACCACACAAGCTCAACGAGCTCGAGCACGTCTCTCCTCAGGAGGTTGTTCTTCCCTTGTACTTGTTCATCCTCAGCCTACAAGGCAATCCACCACAACACACTGAAATAGGGTATTACACCACATCGGTGGCCCGAACCAGTATAAACTCTTGTGTCCCTTGTTCCTCGGGTTCGGCGAGCTAGGCCTTGAGATCGGCGAGAGTGTGAGCTAGGGGGAGAGAGATCTTCGTGTGCACCCCAATGTTCGAACCTCAAGGGTTTTGCCGGAACCCGTAATCCGACATTTGGTGCGCCAGGTAGGGGGTGCACCGAAGCCTCGCTTCTCACGCAGCACCACCTCTCCGTTCGACCCCCATGGCCGGCAGCGCTCCTCCAGCTAGAACGATGGGTGCCCGCGGCGACACCATGGGGCTCAGGGTCCTCACCCCAGCCTTGCGGCGGGTGTGGTGGCCACACAAGTTTAGGCCAGAGACGCCGCCCCGCTATGACGGCGCGACGGACCCATCGGCCTTCCTCCTGGCGTATGAGGATGCCGTTCTGGATGCAGGAGCCGATGACAAGGTCATGGCCAACTGGTTCCCCATGGCCCTCGCTGGCGCGCCGCATGCCTAGTTGTTCAACCTGCCGGGATCTTCTGTGGCCTCTTGGGAGGAGCTGCGCGGCCTTTTCGTTGCGCGCTTCGCGCCTGCGCCTGTCGCTGTCGCGGCCATCCTCGGTGGCTCACAGGCGCCGCCCTCTGACCGCCATGTCAAGCAGTTCTTCCGCCAGATCGGCACGGTATTCGTGCAGCAGGGGGACCCTCCAGGATGGGCGGCACCCAAGGCCGACATCACCTTCGACTCAAGTGACCGCCCCGTGACCACTGCAAGCTCGGGCGCGCTCCCAATGCTCTGCACGCCCACCATCTGCAACGTAGCCGTCACCAAGACCCTCATCGACAGCGGGGCTGGCCTTAATGTGCTCTCCGTGGAGGCTTTTGTCTTACTTCATGTACCGCACGAATGGCTCTGACCTACCAAGCCCTTCTCCGGAGTTGGCAGCGGCTCCAACAGCCCCCTAGGGCAGATCCGCCTCCCCGTGATTTTCGGCACCTGCGATAACTACCGCACTGAGCTTATCAACTTTGACATCGCTCGCATCGGCCTCCCGTACAACGCCATCCTCGGGTACCCGGCCTTGGCCCAGTCCATGGTGGCCACCCATCCTGCTTATAACCTCATGAAGATGCCCGGGAGCAAGGGCATCCTCACCGTAGCTGGAGACACCAAGGAGGCCCTGACAGCCCTCAAGCTTGCCTTTAGGACTGCAGCTACAGCCTGTCCGGACGATAAGGCCACTCCAGGGGCTAAGGAAGCCACGCCAGCAAAAAAGAAGCAGTTGTTCACTCAGGACCGAGCTAAAATGAAGCAAGTGCCGGTCGAGGAGGACGGGTCCTCGGGAGCCACCTTCACCATAGGCGCCAACCTCAACCCAGGCCAAGAGGAGGCACTGGTGAAGTTTCTGCGCGTGAAACAAGGAGGTATTCGCCTGGGAGCCCAAGAAGCTAGTGGGGTCCCAAGGGGGGTGATCGAGCACCACTTGAGGGTGTGCCCCAACGTGCACCCCGTGAAGCAAAAGGCGTGACGCCAATCCAGGGAGAATCAGTCCTTCATCGTCCAGGAGACCCGCAAGCTGCAGGCGGCGGGCATTATCCCCGAGGTCCGGTACCCCGAGTGGTTGGCGAACCCCGTCGTGGTGCCCAAGAAAGTCAGGAAGGAACGCATGTGCGTCGACTTCACCAACCTCAACAAAGCTTGCCCTCAAGACCCGTTCCCGCTTCCGCGCATCGACCAGATTGTCGACTCCACCGCTGAGTGTGACCTGTTGTGCTTCCTGGACGCTTTTCCGGGTTACCACTGATACTTTTCCAAACACTTTTGCCCTTGTTTTGGACTCTAACTTGCATGATTTGGATGGAACTAACCCGGGCTGACGCTGTTTTCAGCAGAATTGCCATGGTGTTATTTTTATGCAGAAATAAAAGTTCTCGGAATGACCTGAAACTTGACGGAGAATATTTTTGGAATATATAAAAAATACTGGCGAAAGAATCAAGACCAGGGAGCCCACACCCTGTCCACGAGGGTGGGGGCGCGCCTACCCCCTGGGCACAGCCCCCTGTCTCATGGGCCCCCTGAAGCTCCACCGACCTCAACTCCAACTCTATATATACATGTTCGGGGAGAGAAAAAATTAGAGAGAAGGATTCATCGCGTTTTACGATACGGAGCCGCCGCCAAGCCCTAATCTCTCTCAGGAGGGCTGATCTAGAGTCCGTTCGAGGCTCCGGAGAGGGGAATCCGTTGTCGTCGTCATAATCAACCTTCCTCCATCACCAATTTCATGATGCTCACCGCCGTGCGTGAGTAATTCCATCATAGGCTTGCTGGACAGTGATGGGTTGGATGAGATTTACCATGTAATCGAGTTACTTTTGTTAGGGTTTGATCCCTAGTATCCATTATGTTCTAAGATTGATATTTCTATGACTTTGCTATGCTTAATGCTTGTCGCTAGGGCCCGAGTGCCATGATTTCAGAACTGAACCTATTATGTTTTCATGAATATATGTGAGTTCTTGATCCTATTGTGACGCCCCCGATTCGACTGTACACTAATCATACACGCAAATGTGTACGATCAAGATCAGGGACTCACGGGAACATATCACAACACAACTCTAGACACAAAAGAAAGTCATACAAGCTCCATATTACAAGCCAGGGGCCTCGAGGGCTCGAATACATAGCTCGATACATAAGCGAGTCGGCGGAAGTAACAATATCTGAGTACAGACATAAGTTAAACAAGTTTTGCCTTAAGAAGGCTAGCACAAACATCAACGATCGAAGAGGCAAGGCCTCCTGCCTGGGACCTCCTAACTACTCTTGGTCGTCATCGGGCTCCACGTAGTAGTAGGCACACTCGGGGTAGTAGTCGTAGTCGGCGGGGTGGCATCGACTCTGGTCCACCATCCGTTGCAACAACCGTAAAGAAGAAGGAAGGGGGAAAAAGGGCAGCAAAGCAACCGTGAGTACTCATCCAAAGTACTCGCAAGCATCAGATCTATACTAAGTATGCATTGGTATCAAATGGAATGGTTGTATCTGTGGACTGAACTGCAGAATGCCAGAATAGAGGGGGAAGGCCTAGCCTATCGAAGACTAGCATCTACAAGCAGCTCCAAGCATCTTGCAGCATGTAGAAGATTAAAGAATAGCAATTTATATTTAACAAACATGTTGTAGCATTAATGCCCAGAGATTCTTCCTCGACTCCCTACGAGAAAGCAATCTCGGAGCCACATATCCATCACATATCAAGTATCCATTTCTAGTTGTATAAGATCAGGATACAAGTCTGAACGTCCATTACTGTGGACACGGTATTTGGATATATATCTTCCCTGCAGGGGTGCACCACGTTACCCAACACGCTCGATCACTCTGGCCGGACACACTTTTCTGGGTCAATACCCGGCCTCGGAAGATCAACATGTCGTAGCCCTACCTAGGCTCAACAGAGAGGTCCCCGCCGGTCTACATCCTAAGCGCCCCGGGGTCTTGGGCCCATCGCCCGTTGCACTCTGGGTCGTTC
Source organism: Aegilops bicornis (assembly GCA_021605145.1). Lineage (NCBI taxonomy): Eukaryota > Viridiplantae > Streptophyta > Magnoliopsida > Poales > Poaceae > Aegilops > Aegilops bicornis. The sequence goes on along the minus strand of CM038673.1, from coordinate 259,284,944 downwards.
CGAGCAGGGTGGATAACAACACCGCCTCGGATGGCCAACACGATCCGACCGTGCCGCAGTGCTGAACTGGACGTCTGACAAAGCTTTGGCTGATACTGCAACATCGAGGCTCATATATATTCTCGCGTGGTGGTTAGTGTGCAAAGGCCAGAGGCCAATTCAGAACAAATACCCAAACCTGTTAGTGCATTAACAATTAAAGTAGTGACGGCTGTCGGGACAAGTCCGAAGCTACCACCCCATCCTGGGTGATACCGCTAAACAGCCAGCCGCCACTGTCACATCACACGGGTGCTCTTCGGGCCCGCCCGGCTTTCACATCAACTCGCGGGTACCCGTCAGGGCCGACCCGACTTCAACAATGGTCTCAAGTAAAGTCAAGGTAACCGTGTGTCCAAAACATCAAGGAAGAAAACCCGAGGAATCACCCCCGGTGGATTCCACTCAATGTAATCATCAAGGTGAACGTAAAAGGGACCACCCTCGAGGTTCACACTTGAGGTGTTGCACGACAGAACCGTATCGTAAATCACCCTCGATGACCACGACCAAATAGCTACACTACAGAATTATCATCAGGAGTGCGTTATGAGGGATCACCCTCGGCACTCGATAATAGCTCTGCAGAGTCGAGCAACAAAAGGGGCGTGATGTGATGTGAGGTGTCAGGCTCTGGTCATCGATCACGTTGATCGAGTCGTCGAAGATGAAGCAGGGGCAACAAGGACAAGTGGGGGTCACTGATGGATCTCTAACCAACCTATACTAAGCAGTTTAGGACAAGCAGGTAGGTAACAATAGCAGGTACAAAAGCAGGCTATGCGTCAGAATAGGAGCAACCAATAACAGTAGCAAAATCTAATGCAAGCATGAGAGTAAGGAATGGGCGATATCGGGATGATCAAAGGGGGGGCTTGCCTGGAAGCTCCCCTGAAAGGGAAGAAGGGTCGTCGGTGACATAGTCGATCACAAGGGCAGCATCAGCGGTCTCGGGGTCTACCGGAGAGAAGAGGGGGAAGAAACAATAAATACATAGCAAGCAAGTGCATAACAGGATAATAGGCAGAGCTAGACATGTTCTAACGCGGTGCTACCAGATACCGGCGAAGGGGGGAGCATCCTGGAATGTTTTCCCGAAGTTTGGGATTTTCGGACAAACGAAACGGAGGGGGAAAGTTACATGTTCGCTATGCTAGGGACGTGTGGCGGACGAACGGACCGTGTATTCGGATTCGTCTCATCGTTCTGAGCAACTTTCATGTATAAAACTTTTTCATCCGAGTTACGGATTATTTTATATGTTTTTCCAAAGATTTAGACATTATCCTGATTTTATTTTTAATTCGAAAATAATTGCTAAAACGCTAGATGCACCCAACATAGTGTACACAAAGTGTACATAGTGACTGACAGGTGGGCCAGGGGGTCGCAGTTGACCAGTCAACATTTGACTGGTCAATAGGGGGTGGGGTCCCCCTGTAATAGACTCATCTGACTAATTACAAATTAGGTAGTTTAATTAGTATGTTAAGTTAACTAAGTAAACTTAATTAAGTTAATTAATTAATTATATACTTTTATTTATTATTATTTTTATCTTTCTTTTTTTAGAAAAGGGGCTGGTGGGGCCCTTTGGCAAAGGGCCTGTGGGCTAGCTGGGCGTTAATGGGCGCGGCAAGGTGCCTGTCGGGCAGACCCGGGCGACGGGAGCGCGGCGAAGGGCGTTAAACGGCGAGGGCGGCGTGCACGAGGAGCAGCGGGAGAGCGGCTGGGTGGGCGGTCAAGGCGTCGGCGGCGCAGCGGGCGCGAGGAGCGGCGGCGATATGAGATGGCAGCGGGCTGCAGCGGGAGCGAGGCACGCCGTAGGGACGCCAGCAAGGCGGCGAAGATAAAGCGCAGCCCAACGGGCGCGGACGGCGCGGCGGTAGCGCATTAGCCGAAAGCAGATCGCAGAAAGCGTATGCTCGAATAGGAACGGCAGGGATGTGATAGCAGCAACAGTATCAGGCGACAGCAGTAGTGGCGGCCGGCGAGCAAGTGAGCAGAGGCGGGGCGTGGTGGGTGGCATCGGGCGCGCGGTGCGCACCAAGGTGCGGCCCGGGATGGCTGTGGGTGTGCGCGTAGAGCACGACCAGAGGGGCGTGCTATGAGCGCGGGGAACGGGGCGAGTTTGCCCGTCGGGCGTGGCCGGAGCATGATCACGTCGGCGGCGATCTACAACTACCAAAGGAGAGCACACAGAGAGAGGAGGATATGGGGCTCATTGCCGTTACAGAGAAGGCCCAGGGAAGACTTGAGACGGCCGGAGTCGACGACGGCGGATGGCGGTCCGAGGAGGAAGACGAGTGAATTGATGGCTCGGCCGCGCTCCAACTCGAATGCGCGCGTGTAGTGGATGAAGACGAAGATGCAGAAGCTCCTGGACATCCTTCCATGGCGCGGGGTGGCTCCAGTGCATGTGGACGACGACGGCGCGGCCATGGGCATCTCGGGCGAGCTCAGAAACGAGTGAGGGAGGCCAGGGGAAGGGGAAAAGAGCTAGGGTTCGTCGACGAGGCCGGGGCGCTCTTTATATGCGCAGGGAAACGGCGGAGAGGCGCGGGATGACCGCCACGCCGACTGGTCGAGGCCGTGGCGGGCATCGGAGGCATCCACGATTCCCCCCTCCCTGTAGCGTGAGGAGGGGGATGAGTGGGGGTGTGGGTTGGGCTGGCCTGGCTTGGCCAGGTAGGCCAAGGCCCAGGGGAGGAGAGGGAGTTCCCTTTTTATTTTCCCTTTGCATTTTATTTGCCTTTTCTCACATTTTATTTTCTGTTTTCTATTTAGTTTTATTATAGTTTTAGTTTTATAAAAAACAACACTAGCCCCTAAATTAGAACTATTAAATACACCACTGCCACATTTAGTTTGAGGTTAAAAATAAAATAGTTTAGCACTTTTATAATTTAAAAAGAATTTAATAATTATTTTTAGCCACAGTATTCACAAAAGGGCATTTAAATACTTTACAAAAGTGTTGGGTCAACACGATAATTAGTTATGGAATATTTGCCACACTTTGAATATTTTTGTTTTCATGTTTGAGAATCTTGAATTTTGGGCTTTAATTGGAATTTGAGTTTGAACTAAGATTTGGATCAAGCGAGGATTAGCAAAAGTGATGTGATGACATGGCACCTTTAGCGGGGGATTACTGTAGCTTAATTATCCAGGCGTCACACCTATCTGCAAGTCAATAGTCACCTACTATGTGTTATGATCCGGCAACCCCGAAGTGACAATAATCGGGACCACTCCTGGTGATGATCGTAGTTTGAGGAGTTCATGTATTCACTAAGTGTTAATGCTTTTGTCCGGTACTCTATTAAAAGGAGGCCTTAATATCCCTTAGTTTCCGATAGGACCCCGCTGCCACGGGAGGGTAGGACAAAAGATGTCATGCAAGTTCTTTCCATAAGCACGTATGACTATATTCGTAATACATGCCTACATTACATTGATGAACCGGAGCTAGTTACATGTCACCCTATGTTATAACTGTTGCATGAGGAATCACATCCAACATAATTCTCCATCACTGATCCAATGCCTACGAGCTTTTCACATATTGATATTTGCTTAGTTACTTTACCGCTGCCACTATTACAGTTACTACAAAACCGCTACTGTTACTTTTGCCACCGTTACCGTTACCTCCATACTACTTTGCTACTAAATACTTTGCTGCAGATATCAAGTTTTCCAGGTGTGGTTGAATTGACAACTCCACTGCTAATACTTGAGAATATTCCTTGACTCCCCTTGTGTCGAATCAATAAATTTGGGTTGGATACTCTACCCTCAAAAACTATTGCGATCCCCAATACTTGTGGGTTATCAAGACTATTTTCTGGCGCCGTTGCCGGGGAGCATAGATCTATTCTTTGAGTCACTAGGGATTTATATCTGTTGATCACTATGAGGAACTTGAAAGACGAATAAACCAAGATTTATCCCTCAACTGCGAGGGGAGGTAAGGAACTGCCATCTAGCTCTGCACTTGATTCACCTTCTGTTATGAGTAAATTTGCGACACCTACACATGCTATTAATTTTGATAGGTCGCATGTTATTGAGGATGCCACTTCTGCTATGCATGATACTTATGATGAAACTACTTCTATTCTTGATACTACTGTGCCATTAGGTGAATTTCTTGATGAACGACTTGCTAGGGCTAGAGAGAATGAAATTATTGAAACTGATAATATTGATGAAAGTGATGATGAAGTTCTCCCCCTAGATATGAATTGCCTGTTGTGCCTGAGGGTTATGTTATGGATGAAGAAACTGCTAGAGACTTTCTTGCTTGCAATGATAGATATGATCTTAAGAAATTATTAGCAAAGCTGAAAGAAAAATCTTTGAATGCTAGAATGAAATATGACCCTGCTTTTGCTACTTCACCTATCTGTATTTCCGATAAGGATTATGATTTCTCTATCGATCCTGAGTAATTACTATGGTTCAGTCTGATCCTTTTTATGGATATGAATCTGAAACTGTTGTGGCACATCTTACTAAATTAAATGATATAGCCACCCTATTCACTCATGAGGAAAAAATTCGTTACTACTATATCCTTAAGTTATTTCCGTTCTCATTAAAGGGTGATGCTAAAATATGGTTTAATTCTCTTGATCCTGGTTGTGTGCGTAGTCCCCAGGATATGATTTATTACTTCGCTGCTAAATATTTCCCTGCTCATAAGAAACAAGCTGCTTTAAGGGAAATATATAATTTTGTGCAAATTCAAGAAGAGAGTCTCCCACAAGGTTGGGGAAGGCTTCTCTGATTACTTAATGCTTTGCCTGATCATCCTCTCAAGAAAAATGAAATACTTGATATCTTTTATAATGGACTAACCGATGCTTCCAGAGACCACCTGGATAGTTGTGCTGGTTGTGTTTTCAGGGAAAGAACTATTGATCAAGCTGATTTGCTACTGAATAATATGTTGAGTAATGAAAATGATTGGGAACTTCCTGAACCAACTCCTAAGCCAACTCCGAGAAAACGTGTATTCTATTTCTCAGTCCTGGAGATATGCAAGAGGCAAATAAATCTATGAAAGAAAAAGGTATTAAAGCTGAAGATGTTAAGAATTTACCACCTATTGAAGAAATACATGGTCTTGATAACCCGACACGGGTAGTAAAGGTAAATTCTCTCTATAGATTTGATGAAGGTGATATTCCTCGTTATAAGTCTGCTAGCCAATGCTTAGATGAGTTCGATAATTTTATTGTTAAACAAGAAAACTTCAATGCTTATGTTGGTAGACAATTGAAACATAATGCTTATATGATTGAACGCTTGAGTGATTATATGTCTAGCGTTAAAGATGAACTTAAACTCATTAGTAAACATGCTTCTATGGTTACCACTCAAGTAGAAAAATCGGCAGTGTAATTTGGCAGTGTAATTTGGCACCTTGCGCGGGCCCTTGAAATCCTTGGGCAGGCGCACATTGCGTAAAGCGGGGACAAGATAGGGCACTCCCAAAGAACTAGAAGTAACCCCTGGCTCGACCGAGGTGGTTGGACGAACCGGGGTAAGCTGACGAGCCTCATACTGCGCCACTAACTCGGCCTCCCTGCGCGCCCGGGCCCGGTCCACCACTTCCTGAGCATCACCAATACCACGTGTCGGGTTATTGCCACGGGGCGCTTCACGGTTCCGTGCATTACTTGATACGGCCGGTTCATCCATACGCCTGATGTATCTCCGGCTTGGACGGGGGGTGGAGTGAATTCGGTCACGGCTGTATGAATATGCTTCCTGTTGAATCAAGGCTGTCCAAAGAAGCTCCTTAACCCGGCGCGTCTCCACTGCCTGCGGAGAATCACCTTCAATCGGGATGGCCTCCAGTCGTGAAGCGGCTGCGAAAAGATTGTCCATTGGATTGGAATAATGACCCGGAGGTGTCGGGACAGGCTGAGGCACGACATTGCTCTGTCGAGGCGGCTCCATCAGGCGAGGCTGAACCGGCGCGCCTGGCCCAGGTGCCTCCGCCCGGTTTATCACCGGCGGGTTACTAGTTCCTGCTCCTGGGCTGTTAAAGAGATTTCTGGCTTTGAAAACCGGAGGCAAGCGAGACTGGTGCTTCCTCTTCAGGACTTCATGCGACGCGGTCTGATCCAAAGATAAGCCTATAGGCTGCGCATCCAAAGCGCCCGCTCTGCGACCATCCCGGCATTCTCGGCTACTAGGTCGGCCTTGGCACGAGTGATCTGTTCCTCACCTTTGCAACTTCCGCGTTAGGGCGCCCCGATCTGCCGGGTTAGCTTCGCCATAAGCACAGCCAACGCATCAAACAGATCAGATAAAACTTGAGCCAGCCGGGTGCATTGTGGCCTCCTGCCCCAGCCGCCGCCATCGCCGCTGACCGGAGATCATTGCTACCGCGGTTGAAGAGTGGATCGCCGTGTGTACCGCCATGAATATTCCAACCCGTTGGGCAGATCAAAGGTCCGGAATATCGCCGCCATCGGAACAGCCCCAATCCGGCCGCCTTGTAATGGCGATACAACGATTCGGTTTCTCAGGTTGAGGACTCGTCGCCGGAATAAACGACGGTCTCGCTACCAGATTCCGATCCATCCTCATATTCTCCTCCGTGGATGACTCCCACGAAGGCACGCTTCACGGCCGGTTTAACCTGGGTAGATCACGCACGCTGAGCCGTTTCGACAAGGTCGGTGCAGATGTCGGGCTCAGGGCCCAGTTCACCGATCTTGCCGATGAAGACGTGTATGCCACCAAAGGGGACCCAGCCTCGGGGCCCCACCCTGCATTGTCGATGTAGAGCTTGCCGCGACGACTCTTGGTCATCCGGCCCACAGCGTAGCCCTTGAGTCCTTCGAAGTTTCCCTCCAAGAACTTGAAACCATCATGCGATAGCCCCACGGTGGGCGCCAACTGTCGTGGTTTTGTCACGGCAGATGTCCTCATGAAAGGACTTAGTCGTGGAGCCATCGCTACGGGTTAGCTTGAAGGGGTTAAAGCGGACACAAGGACGCAAGAGAGTTTATACTAGTTTGGCCCCTTCGATGAAGGTAAAAGCCTACGTCTAGTTGTGATGGAATTGATGGGGTTTCGATGACTAGGGAGCAAACAAGCTTCGCCTAAGTCTCGAGTTGTTGTCTGTCCTCCTGAACCGCCGCCGGGTCATCCCCTTATATGCACGGGTGGCGCCCATCGGTTTACAGAGTCCCGATTCCGGTTCATAGATGTATCCGGCTCGGTCTCCACTATTCCTAACTTACAATACAAGTTGCATACCGACGTCGGTTTACGGCCATGTGCCTTGAACCGACTATGGGCCTTGAGCCCTCATCTCGCCTACATGGGCTTTAACATACTCAACTCTCGACAAAGTTAACCCGCCTGTCCCGCCGGGTTTACACCCAGTAGTAATATCCCCAACATTAGGCCCCAGATTGATTTGAACAGGTTCATGTCAATCCTTAGCAAAAAACTTCATCTTCAGCATCTTTGTGTAGTTTGTTGAACCGCCATGATGTCATCTTCTCTGGTCATTGTAAACCAGCGTGACGTCACCTATCATAAAAACTATCCACAATACCTTTTTTGTTTAATAGATCTGTGACAATCGAGGCGACAGCTCCGTTTCCAAACTCACGGGCCCTTGATTTTCGCGCCTGACACATGTCCCTTGCTTTATAAATAAGACCGAAGGGTCATTTCTTTTTCCCCTTCGTGCCCTTCTGCTTTGTCTTCCTCGTGTCGCCCAGCTTCGGAGCTCCGCCGCCGTCGTCGACTTCTGCACCAACCTTGGCCGCAGATCACTGAATATACCAGAGCATCGCGGCGATCTTCCATTTCTTCCTCGACTCGGTAAGTCTTCTATCTTTTTCATCATAGATCTATTCAAGGGTTTCCATGTTCTTCAATGGTCATCGCCGCTTCTTGTTCATATGATAAATCTTAGACAAGTCTCAGAATCTTTGTTCTGCGTAGCGGTAGTTTTTATCATCCGTCGTCACTTGCGCATCTCAAAGCCATAGATCTCCCTGTATCCTTGCTCATTGATTCGGTATTGCTCCCTTTTGGACCTTCAATATTTATCTTTTTTCTGAACATGTTCCAGATCCAAAACTGTGATGTAATTTTGTGAAACATGTTTTCGCACACCTACTCATCCGCAATCTTGATCTTCAATGTTTTAGACTAGGCGGTTTAACTTTGTAGAAAAATTGACAACTCGGTATATACCATTAGTCCCCTTGTTGAACCACCAAGATTCCTTAGCTAAGTATTGCCACTTTGCAGAACTCCGGTTTGTAAGTAACTGCTTCCGGTTTAGAAATGAATGCATCAATGTATACCCTTCCAACATATTCTTGAACCGGTATTACTGCTTTGTAGATTGCACCATGGACAAGCAAGTGTACGAAAGTGCAATGGGTCCCTTCTCGAGTGACCGAGACTCAACTGAATAACCTAGTCCAAACAGGTGCTTTAGGCAAAAGATGTCGCTCAATCGGAGGGTCCCCGCCCGGAATGTCCTCCGTAATCCAAAGATGGAGAGGTTGTTGTTTTTGCTGACCATCTAGCCCGGGCTTCAAATTCCGCTGGTTCAAAGTTTTACCGGGATGTCTTGGCCAACTTCCAACTGCGTCCACAAGATATTGGCCCCAACTCCGTAACCAACATTTGTCACTTTCAACTGCTCTGTGAGGTGTTCTTTCAAGAGGAGCCCACAGTTGAATTATTCAGAGATTGCTTCCATCTGAATCGCCGCACCGAATTTACTAACGGTCCCAATACCGAGTTAGGTGGTATGGCGATTCAAAAGAGGAAAGAGGTCACTTACCCTCACGCCAAACTGCACAACCATCCCAAAGAGTGGAATCAAACATGGTTTTACTACAAAGATACCTCTCCTGATGGAGAAAATACCTTGCCGGATTACCGTCCGGAGCGGCTAAGCAACACACATCCCTTCCCCCAGAGACTGACTGCTAAGGAAATAAGCAAATATGCTCCTCAACTATGCAAACTCAGGGCCTTCATGTCTATTGGGTTGATAGGGGTTGACCTTGCTCGCTGCTGGATATCTTGGAGTATACTGCCCTTAAGCCTGCGCTCCGGTTTGATGTGCGAATACACAGGAGATGCAAAAGACCCTCTACGGCATATTGAGATCCAGCTGACAGATGACGAGGTTACTGAGGCTGTGAAGAAGATAATGAATGAACCGGAAGCTGCTTGCGCTCAAACCGGCCTGCCTCCCTTTTGTGCCATTAACAAACCACCAGCCGTAAGACTCATATCTTATGCTTTCATGGAATCTAACTATGTTTAAACACCCTTTGTTGACATTAACATCTTTCAAACAGGGTGATGATCCATTTTGGAGCAAGAAGCCTCCACAAGAGAATCCGGAGAAAACAAACCTGCCCAAAACCAGAGTTGTGAAGAAACCAGCTAATAGGAAGAGAACCACTGCATCCTCCGATCCACCAGCTAACGATGATGTGGGTAATCCGGACCTTGAGGTAGAGCTTGACTCACTTGGTTTATTTTTCACACGCCTTATTGATAATGATTATTGCCAGGACGACGCTGAAATCAGTCACGCTAATGTTGTAGAGGTAATCGCTCTTTCTTCCGATTCAAATCCTTTGCCTTCACTAAAAATCCGTCGAGCAAACCGGAAAGTTAAATTTTCTCATCCTCTAGCTTATTTGGACCCAAACTTTCTTATCAAGACACAACAACACGAAGCTCGCCAAGACAACCCGCATCATGCTGGTAGTTACCTCCGCCGGTTTACCGAATAAGTCCGATTCGGAAACACCGCTCAGAGGTCTCTAACTCTTTCATCAATGCTTATCCGAAGCGGGTTGTTTTCGCCAACGCCTTAATCCATCCGACTCCGATTATCGTGGCACTTCTCATTCTTCTTCCGGCGAGTCATCAGCCACCCAGCTTCCACCACTCAAAACGGTGCTTGGGTGAGCCATATTCCTTATAATGTTATTTGATATATTACTTTCAATATTCACTGGACTGATCCGTCTTCTTACTTTCAGGGCCAAGCCTCGGCCAAGCAAGAAAATGACGCTCCTGAACCGAACAAAATACCAGATCCTGAAGAACACATCCGCGACGATGTGCTAAACGACCCACCATCGCAAGATCATGATGTTATTGCTGAAGAGGTACATGTTGATGCCACAGGCCCTTTTAATCAGCCCACAAGTCCTGTCCAGACCGACAAAACAACGAGCCCATCAAAACATACTGATAAACCGGCGACCCCAGTGCGGACCGGCGAAGCCAAAGATGATGATATTGTTATTACTGGCGTTGGTCATTCCGAGCCAAGCAATCATGTCGCTTTATCTAAGCACAGTGCCAAAGATGAATTTAGTGCATTTGGCAAAGGCAAATGGAATGCCGATTTGGCCACTTATGCCGCTCTGAACACCCAAGATCTTCATTCCGGCTATCTGAATCGGCTATACACCAGCCGTGATTATGAAGCCGGTCCGTAAATATGATGAAGGACAAATATGAGGTAATTGCCATATGACTATCTGCTTGTATATTTCAATCTGTCAACTCCAATAGCCCCCAAGTGACGGTTTTAAGATATCAACTTAAACGGGGACTTTCCAATGTGAACTTTAATGCAGCTGTACTTTGGGAATGTAGCCCCCAAGTACCGGTTCAACTTAATGCAGTTAAACCGGGATTTTATACAGTAAGAATTCCAGTGTCACTAAAGGACAGAGCAAATAGGCATTAGCCCCCAAGTGCCAAGTTGAATACTTGTATTGAGCTTGGGACTTATATAGAAATTGTATGATGAAAAGCAAATATGCATAGCCCCCAAGTACCAAGGGCATAACTTGTTATGTGGTTGGTACTTCAACTCTGCACCATACTCTTTATCAAATGATTATCTGTATGTAGGCTGATCTGAGCAAGAGAGAAAGTCAAATCACCGATCCAAGAAGAAAATCAAGTCCCAAAGAAGCTGAAACCTCTAATGCAAAAAGGAATTAACCAGCGCTTTAAGGGTCATGGAAAAGCTTAAGGAGGGTTTCAACATGGAGCGGGCAGATTGGGCCACTGAAAAAGCCGCTTTAACTCCTCGAGCAGAGAAGGCCGAGGCTACACTCATACCGGTGGTGGATGAATTGACCAGTGTAAAACGGCAAGTGCATGCTATGACCGCTGCTGTCTTTGGTAAGCCTTCTTAATTTCTGAAGTAATGAGGCCTTCTCATGTAACTGCCGGTTTACTAACCCTTTGAATGATACAGGGACACGTATTGGCCACTTAGGATCGAGATGCGGAAGAAATTGAAAGCCGCCTATACATTGATAGAACAATCAGATATCTTTGATGCAATGTATCATCTCATCGCTTCTCACAACAACCCGACGCCGACCTTGATCCAGGACACTATTAAAAGGTTGTCAATGCTTCCTGCCCGGGTTGAAGAGTTAAAGAAATCTGCTAAAAGGTTGTCAATGCTTCCTGCCTGGGTTGGAGAGTTAAAGAAATCTGATGCTAGAACGGGTGCTATAAACGCCTTAATCCGGGCAAAAGCATGGGTGCCGGATTTTGATCCTGTTGAAGCGGCCCAGGACTTCCCAAGCTTGAAGGAAGACGGGACAGAATTCAGCAAAGAGGATCTCCGAGCTATAAACTGGGAAGTGCGCCCTCTGGCTTGTCAATTGGTTGAAGAGGCAGATTTGTCTCACTATCAAGCTCAATACGATGGTCAAAACAAACGAGTGGCTGCACCAATTCCTGAAGCGGAGAACCTTATACCTCCAATCCGTAAGCATACTTATGCTCCTGACATTGAACCGTCGTTGCTGATCAATGATGAAGCTGTCTTTAAAAGCATTAACGGGAATCGACTAGACAATTGTTGATTTCCAGCCGCTGGGTAGGGAAGCAGAGGTTGAAGCGGCGCAAGATGACCCGCAACCATGAGGCCAAGCTGGTGACCAAGCATGAACCGGAAGCCGGTTTAAATTACTGCTCCTTTATGTTACGCAGAAAACAATTATCTTATCTGGGCACCGTGTTGCCTTGTAATAGACTAGCTGCCACACTTGGTTTTGATATGCCTTCATGCATACTTACTGCAACTTATGCTTCCGTTGAATCATCAATCTTAAACTGTTGTCTGCAGCCAAAAAGCTTAAAACGCCGCCGTGGTTGTATCACCAGGCGGGTCATAATATCGAAGATAATATCTTAGATTTAAACATATGATCAAATACGGAGATATATAATACCTGCCATCGTAGGGCATGAAGTTGGCTGGGCCAATCTTGAAGCGGAATTTTAAGAAACCCACTCTGCTGGAGGAGAAAACAGCTCCTTTGTATATGAGGTCGGTTTACCAAGTAAACTGCTCCGGTCACGTAAGAGCACCGTGTTACTCCATAATAGGATGTTAACAAAAATCAAACCGGCAAAGAGTCTCCGGATTAAGAGTAGACCGTGTTCCGTCAACCGATCGAACGGTTTAATAATTGTCGGTTTAAAAACACAACAAAAGAAATATGCAAAAAGAGAAACGAATTTCAAGCAAATACAAAGATAGAATCATTTGCAAAAAGAGGCTATTGAGCCAATCAAGTGGCATTACCATGGTCGGACACGACCAAGCCCCCGATAGGCGTAGCTATGGTTCTAGTCAGCCAGGTCCCCAAATGATGTAGTGGCATTACGCCGATCAAGAGGTGTAGCGATGGTTCGGGTTCGACCAAAGCCCCCAAGTGATTCTATGGCCTTAGGCCGATCAAGAGGCTTGACTGGTTCAGACGTGACCAAGTCCCCAAGTGATTATGTGGCTTTCGCCTATCAAAAGGTGTTGCATTGGTTCGGACACGACCAAGCCCCCAAGTGATATGATATAAAGCTTTTTGAAAAAGCTAACTCAAGGGGTAAACCGGAGGCCGCTTTAAGACAAAAACTCCGTGTAACCACACATGATGTAAAAATAACAGAGACCCTGCTTTAGCTAAGGCTCCGATATATTGTATTGATCATAATATATACATTGTCACAATATGTACATATGTAGAGCCTATGGCTCAAGTATAGTAAGGCCGAAGATGAGCTATGTTCCACGGCCTGTTGGTCTCCTCCTCTGATGTACATGAGTCTTTATGCTCTCGAATATCGATCAGATAGTATGACCCACAGTGCATTCTTGTCGACCACGAAAGGTCCCTCCCAAGGTGGAGATAGCTTGTGCATATCAGTCTGGTCTTGGATGAGCCGGAGCACCAAATCTCCTTCTTGAATGGTACTGGTTCTAACTCGGCGACTGTGATAGCGACGAAGATCCTGCTGGTAAATCGCCGAACGGGCAGCTGCGATGTCACGCTCCTCGTCCAACAGGTCCAAAGCATCTTGCCATGCTACCTCATTGTCCGCTTCAACATAAGCTGCTACACGAGGTGAATCATGAAAGATATCACTAGGGAGAACCGCCTCCGCTCCGTAGACCATGAAGAACGGTGTGTATCCTGTCGATCTGTTGGGCGTAGTATTGATGCTCCATAATACAGATGGTAACTCCTCAACCCAACAACCCGGCGTCCGCTGCAAAGGAACCACAAGCCGGGGTTTGATGCCTCGTAAGATCTCTTGGTTAGCCCTCTTTGCTTGGCCATTGGACTGTGGGTGAGCCACTGATGAAACGTCAACCCGGATGTGCTCACGTTCACAGAACTCCTTCATAGAACCCTTGGACAGGTTGGTACCATTATCAGCAATGATGCTGTGTGGAAAGCCAAACCGGAAAATCACCTTTTTGATGAATTGAACCGCCGTGGCTGCATCACACTTACTAACAGGCTCCGCTTCCACCCACTTTGTAAACTTGTTAACCGCCACCAAAAGCTGGGTCTTCTTGTCCTTGGACCTTTTGAAAGGCCCAACCATATCTAGCCCCCAAGTCGCAAACGGCCAAGTAATTGGAATCATCCTCAATTCTTGAGCCGGCACATGAGCGCGTCTTGAGAACTTCTGACAGCCATCACATCACCTAACCAGGTCCTCCGCATCAGCATGAGCAGTCAACCAATATAAACCATGACGAAACGCTTTAGCCACCAAAGACTTTGAACCGGCATGGGGACCACAATCCCCTTCGTGGATTTCACGCAAGATTTCACAGCCTTCCTCAGGAGACACACAACGTTGAAACGCCCCTGACACACGGCAATGATGCAATTCCCGTCTCCCCTCACATGCAAACACACAAGCTTGGAGGCACGACACGTGTCTACAAGAATAAAGTTGCGTAGTAGACATCACCTCCTGGCCTCTCCCCTCTCCCTCCCACCCTCCCACCTATATATATATATGTGTGTGTGTGTGTGTGTGTGTGTGTGTGTGTGGGAGGGGGGCTAGCACACAACAGACAATTGCCGAGCAGTGTGCGGCGCCCCCTCCACCGTTTACACCTCTGGTCATATTTTCATAGTGCTTAGGCGAAGCCCTGCGGAGATAACTTCACCATCACCGTCACCATGCCGTCATGCTGTCGGAACTCATCCACTACCTCGCCATCTTGCTGGATCAAGAAGGCGCGGACGTCAGCAAGCTGAACGTGTGCTGAACACGGAGGTGTCGTACATTCGGTACTCGATCGGTTGGATTGCGAAGAAAGTTCGACTACATCAACCGCATTGTGAAACATTTCTGCTTATGGTCCACGAGGGTACGTAGACACACTCCTCCCCTCATTGCTATGCATCTCCATGGATAGATAATTGCGTGTGCGTAGGATTTTTTTGTTTTCCGTGCAACATTTCCCAATAGTGGCATCATGAGCCAGGTCAATGCGTAGATGATATGCACGAATAGAACACAAAGAAGTTGTGGGCGGTGATGTTCATATTGCTTACCACCAACGTCTTATTTTGATTCAGCGGCAGTGTGGGATGAAGCGGCCCGGACCAACCTTACATGTCCACGTACATGAGGCCGGTTCCACCGACTGACATGCAACTAGTTTTGCTTAAAGATGGATGGCGGGTGGCTGTTTCTCCTACATTAGTTGAATCAAATTTGACTGCGGCCGGTCCTTGAGGAAGGTTAAAACAGCAAACTTGATAAATCACCGTTGTGGTTTTTGCTGTAGGTAAGAACGGTTCTTGCTAGAAACCCGTAGCAGCCACGTAAAACTTGCAACAACAAAGTAGAGGACGTCTAACTTGTTTTTGCATGGTATGTTGTGATGTGATATGGTCAAGACATGATGTGATATACGTTATTGTATGAGATGATCATGTTTTGTAATTTATCGGCAACCGACGGGAGCCTTATGGTTGTCTCTTTATTGTATGAAATGCAAATTCCATGTAATTGCTTTACTTTATCGCTATGCGTTAGCAATAGTTGTAGAAGCAATAGTTGGTGAGACGACCACGACGCAATGATGGAGATCAAGGTGTCGAGTCAGTGACGATGGAGATCATGACGATGCTTTGGAGATGGAGATCAAAAGCACACGATGATGATGGCCATATCATGTCACATATTTTGATTGCATGTGATGTTTATGTTTTATGCATCTTATTTTGCTTAGAACGACTGTAGCATTATAAGATGATCCCTTAACTAAATTTCAAGGTAAAGGTGTTCTCCCTGAGTATGCACAGTTGCTATAGTTCGTTGTGTTGAGACACCACGTGATGATCGGGTGTGATAGACTCTACGTTCACATACAACGGGTGCAAGACAGTTTTGCACATGCCGAATACTTGGGTTAAACTTGACGAGCCTAGCATGTACAGATATGGCCTCACAACACTGGAGACCGAAAGGTCAAACATGAATCATATAGTAGATATGATCAACATAGAGATGTCCACCATTGATGACTACCCCATCTCACGTGATGATCGGACATGGATTAGTTGACTTGGATCACGTATCACTTAGATAACTTGAGGGATGTTTTTTTTTAAGTGGGAGTTCATTAGTAA
Organism: Aegilops bicornis; assembly: GCA_021605145.1. Lineage (NCBI taxonomy): Eukaryota > Viridiplantae > Streptophyta > Magnoliopsida > Poales > Poaceae > Aegilops > Aegilops bicornis. Next base: position 259,268,904 of record CM038673.1, on the reverse strand, counting down.
TGCGATTAAATTGAACTGAATTTACATGAACTTAGTCCTGATAGTATTTGCATATCTATGTAGTAGATCAATAGCTCGCGATGCAGCTCCCCTATTTTTGATATGTTCCTAGAGAAAACTAAGTTGAAAGATGATGGTAGCAATAATGCGGACTAGGTCCGTGATATAAGGATTATCCTCATTGTTGCATAGAAGAATTATGTCCTTGATGCACCGCTAGGTGATAGACCTATTGCAGGAGCAGATGCAAACGTTATGAACTTTTGGCAAGCTCGGTACGATAACTACTCAATAATTTAGTGCACCATGCTTTACGACTTAGAATCGGGACTTCAAAAACGTTTTGAACGCCACAGAGCATATGAGATGTTCCAAGAGCTGAAATTGGTATTTTAGACTCATGCCCGTGTCGAGAGGTATGAGTCCTCTAACAAGTACTTTGCCTACAACATGGAGAAGAATAGCTCAGCCAGTGAGCATGTGCTCGAAATGTCTGGGTGCTACAATCACTTGAATCAAGTGGGAGTTAATCTTTCAGATAAGATAGTGATTGATAGAGTTCTCTAGCCACTATCACCAAGCCACTAGAACTTCGTGATGAACTATGATATGCAAGGGATGACAAAAACAATTCCTGAGCTCTTTTCGCAATGCTGAAATTGGTATTTCAGACTCATGCCTGTGTTGAGAGGTATGAGACCTATGACAAGTACTTTGCCTACAAGATGGAGGAGAATAGCTCAACTAGTGAGCATGTGCTCAGAATGTATGAGTATTACAATCGCTTGAATCAAGTGGGAGTTAATCTTCCAGATAAGATAGTGGTTGACAAAGTTCTCTAGTCGCCATCACCAAGTTACCAGAACTTCGGGATGAACTATAATATGCAAGGGATGACGAAAACGATCCCCGAGCTATTCATGATACTGAAATCAACAAAGGTAGAAATCAAGAAAGAGCATCAAGTGTTGATGGTTAACAAGACCACCAGTTTTAAGAAAAGGGCAAGGCACAGAAAAGAGAACTTCTAGAAGAACAACAAGAAAGTTGCCGCTCCCATGAAGAAGCCCAAAGCTAGAACCAAGCCGGAAACTAAGTGCTTCTACTACAAAGGAAATGGTCATTGAAAGTGGAACCACCCCAAATACTTGGCGGAAAAGAAGGATGGCAAAGTGTACAAAGGTATATTTGATATACATGTTATTGGTGTGTACTTTACTAGTGTTCGTAGTTGCCCCTGGGTATTTGATACCGGTTTACTTGCTAAGTTTAGTAACCCAAAACAGGAGTTGCAAAATGAACAAAGACTAGTTAAGGGTGAGGTGACGATGTGTGTTGGAAGTGATTCCAAGGTTGATACGATCACCATCGCACACTCCCTCTACCTTAGGGATTTGTGTTGAACCTAAATAAATTTTATATGGTGTTTGCGTTGAGCATGAATATTATTGGATCATGTTTATTGCAATACGGTTATTCATTTAAGTTAGAGAATAATTGTTGTTTCGTTTACATGAATAAAACCTTCTATGGTCATACGCCCAATGTTAATGGTTTATTGAATCTCGATCGTAGTGATACACATATTAATAATATTGATTCCAAAAGATACAAAGTTGATAATGATAGTGCAACATACTTGTGGCACTGCCGTTTAGGTCATATTGGTGTAAAGCACATGAAGAAACTCCATGCGGATGGACTTTTGCAATCACTTGATTATGAATCATTTGATACTTGCGAAGCATGCCTCATGGGTAAAATGACTAAAACTCCGCTCTCCGAAACAATGGAGCGAGCCAATGACTTACTGGAAATAATACATACTGATGTATGTGGTCCAATGAGTGTTGAGGCACGCGGCGGGCATCGTTGTTTTCTGACCTTCACAGATGATTTGAGCAGATATGGGTATATCTACTTAATGAAACACAAGTCTGAAACATTTGAAAAGTTCAAAGAATTTCAGAGTGAAGTGGAGAATCATCGTAACAAGAAAATAAAGTTTCTACGATATGATCGCGAAGGCGAATATTTGAGTTACGAGTTTGGCCTTCATTTAAAATAATGTGGAATAATTCCACAACTCACGCCACCTGGAACACCATGGCGTAATGGTGTGTCCGAACGTCGTAAACGTACTTTATTAGATATGGTGCGATCTATGATGTCTCTTACCAATTCACCACTATCGTTTTGGGGTTATGCATTAGAGACAACTGCATTCATGTTAAATAGGGCACCGTCTAAATCCGTTGAGACGACACCGTATGAACTATGGTTTGCCAAGAAACCTAAGCTGTTGTTTCTTAAAGTTTGGGGTTGCAACACTTATGTCAAAAGGCTTCAGCCTGATAAGATCGAACCGACACCGAAGAAGTGCGTCTTCATAGGATACCCTAAGGAAACAATTGGGTACACCTTCTACCATAGAACCGAAGGCAAGATCTTTGTTGCCAAGAATGGAAAATTCCTAGAGAAGGAGTTTCTCTCGAAAGAAGTGAGTAGGAGGAAAGTAGAACTTGATGAGGTAATTGTACCTTCTCTCGAATTGGAAAGTAGCACATCAGAGAAATCCATTCCCGTGATGCCAACACCAACTAGAGAGGAAGCTAATGATGATGATCGTGAAACTTCATATCAAGTTACTACTGGACCTCGTAGGTCAAACAGAGCATGTTCCACACCAGAGTGGTACGGTAGTCCTATTCTGGAAGTTATGTTACTAGACCATGGCAAACCTACGAACTATGAAGAAGATATGATGAGCCTAGATTCTTTCAGATGGCTTGAGGTCATGAAATCTGAGATAGGATCCATGTATGAGAACAAAGTGTGTACTTTGGTGGACTTGCTCGATGATCAGCAAGCCATAGAGAATAAATGGATCTTTAAGAAGAAGACTGAAGATGATGGTAATATTACTGTCTACAAAGCTCGACTTGTCGCAAAAGGTTTTCGACAAGTTCAAGGAGTTGACTACGATGAGACTTTCTCACCTGTACCGATGCTTAAGTCCGTGCGAATCATGTTAGCAATTTCCGCATTGTATGATTACAAAATCGGGCAAATGGACGTCAAAACTGCTTTCCTTAATGAATATCTTAAAGAAGAGTTGTATATGATGCAACCAGAAGGTTTTGTAGATCCTAAAGGTGCTAACAAAGTGTGCAAGCTCCAGCGATCCATCTATGGACTGGTGCAAGAATCTCGGAGTTGGAATATATGCTTTGATGAGGTGATCAAAGCATATGGTTTTATACAGACTTATGGTGAAGCCTATATTTACAAGAAAGTGAGTGGGAGCTCAGTGGCATTTCTGATATTATATGTGGATGACATATTGTTAATTGGAAATGATATAGAATATCTGGATAGCATAAAAGGATACTTGAATAGGAATTTTTCAATAAAAGACCTCGTAAAGCTACTTATGTATTGGGTATCAAGATCTATAGAGATAGATCGAGATGCTTAAAATAGGACTTTCACAAAGAACATACCTTGACAAAGTTTTGAAGAAGTTCAAAATGGGCCAGTCAAAGAAAGGGTTCTTGCCTGCATTGCAAGGTATGAAGTTGAGTAAGACTCAAAGCCCAACCACATCAGAAGATAGAGAGAGAATGAAAATCATTCCCTATGCCTCAGCCATAGGTTCTATGAAGTATGCCATGCTGTGTACCAGACCTATTGTGTACCTTGCCATGAGTTTGCAAGGGGGTAAAATAGTGATCTAGGAGTAGATCACTGGACACCGATCAAAATTTATCCTTAGTTACCTAACAGGACTAAGGAAATATATCTCGGTTATGGAGGTGGTAAAGAGTTCATCATAAAGGGTTAAGTTGATGCAAGCTTTGACACCAATTCAGATGACTCAGAGTCTCAATCTGGATACATATTGATATTGGGAGCAATTAGCTAGTGTACCACCATGCAGAGCATTGTAGACATAGAAATTTGCAAATATACATACAAATTTGAATGTGACAGACCCATTGACTAAACTTACCTCACAAGCAAAAAAGGATCACACCTTAGTACTCTTTGGATGTTAATCACATGGCGGTGTGAAATAGATTAGTAAGCCCTTTGGGTGTTGGTCACATGGCGATGTGAACTATGCGTGTTAATCACATGACGATGTGAACTATTGGTGTTAAATCACATGGCGATGTGAACTAGCTTATTGACTCTAGTGCAAGTGGGAGACTGAAGGAAATATGCCCTAGAGGCAATAATAAAGTTGTTATTTTATATTTCCTTATATCATGATTAGCTAGAAAAAAAGCTCGAAGCTCGCGAGCTAAACGAGTAGCTCGTGACTCAGCTCGAATCAAATCGAACTCGAAGAATTACGAGTCGGGCCGAGCTTTAGTTTAACATCGTTTATAGACCAAGTTAAATGAGCCAATCTCACGAGTACTCGTGTAACTCGTTAGGCTCGGTACAAAAGATCAGCCACTCCCAATACAAAAAAAGATCAGCCACTCAACACCCTATGTCCCAGGCACACAACAAAAGGCCTAGCCGTTGAAGGCCCAACCGCCTAGGAGACTCATGCGTTACAAGGAAGTTACTATTGTTTAGTGATATATATGTTTAATATATACATAATCATTTTTATAATATTTGAGGATTTTATATTCATATCTTTAACGAGCTTAACAAGCTAAACGAGCCAACTCGAGAGTTATACGAGTCCTGCCAATCTGGGATTTGAGCTCGTTATAATAATGAGTCGAGTCGAGCTAGCTCGTTAACGAAACGTGCTCTAGCGAGTCGAGCCGAGCTGGCTCTACTCGGCTCGAATTCCAACCCTACAAGTGGGAGACTGAAGTAAATATTCCCTAGAGGAAATAATAAAGTTGTTATTTTATATTTCCTTATTCATGATAAAGGTTTATTATTCATGCTAGAATTGTATTGATCGGAAACCTAAATACATGTGTGAATATATAAATAAACACCGTGTCCCTAGTGAGCCTCTACTTGACTAGCTCGTTGATCAAAGATGGTTAAGGTTTCCTAACCATGGACATGAGTTGTCATTTGATAACGGGATCGCATCATTAGGAGAATTATGTGATGGACAAGACCCATCCGTTAGCTTAGCATTATGATCGTTCAGTTTTATTGCTATTGCTTTCTTCATGTCAAATACATATTCTTTCGACTATGAGATTATGCAACTGCCGGATACCAGAGGAATGCCTTATGTGCTATCAAATGTCACAACGTAACTGGGTGATTATAAATATGCTCTAAAGGTATCTCCGAAGGTGTTTGTTGAGTTGGCATAGATCAAGATTAGGATTTGTCACTCCGAGTACGTAGAGGTATCTCTGGCTCTATCGGTAATACACATCATAAGAAGCCTTGCAAGCAAAGTGACTAATGAGTTAGTTGTAGGATGATGTATTATACAATGAGTAAAGAGACTTGCTGGTAACGAGATTGAACTAGGTATGAAGATACCGATGATCGAATCTCGGGCAAGTAACATACCGACAGACAAAGGGAATAACGTATGTTGTCATAACGTTTTGACCGATAAAGATCTTCGTATAATATGTAGGAGCCAATATGGGCATCCAGGTTACGCTATTGGTTATTGACCGGAGAGGTGTCTCGGTCATGCCTACATAGTTCTCGAACCCTTAGGGTCCACACGCTTGACGTTCGTTGATGATATAATATTATATGAGTTATGTGATCTTTTGACCAAATGTTGTTCGGTGTCCTGGATGAGATCACGGACATGACGAGGAGTCTTGAAATGGTTGAGAGGTAAAGATTGATATATAGGACGATAGTATAGCGAGTCGAGCCGAGCTGGCTCGACTCGGCTCGAATTCCAGCCCTACAAGTGGGAGACTGAAGTAAATATTCCCTAGAGGAAATAATAAAGTTGTTATTTTATATTTCCTTATTCATGATAAAGGTTTATTATTCATGCTAGAATTGTATTGATCGGAAACCTAAATACATGTGTGAATATATAAACAAACACCGTGTCCCTAGTGAGCCTCTACTTGACTAGCTCGTTGATCAAAGATGGTTCAGGTTTCCTAACCATGGACATGAGTTGTCATTTGATAACAGGATCGCATCATTAGGAGAATTATGTGATGGACAAGACCCATCCGGTAGCTCAGCATTACCATCGTTCAGTTTTATTGCTATTGCTTTCTTCATGTCAAATACATATTCTTTCGACTATGAGATTATGCAATTGCCGGATACCAGAGGAATTCCTTATGTGCTATCAAACGTCACAACGTAACTGGGTGATTATAAATATGCTCTACAGGTATCTCCGAAGGTGTTTTTTGAGCTGGCATAGATCGAGATTAGGATTTGTCACTCCGAGTACGTAGAGGTATCTCTGGCTCTATCGGTAATACACATCATAAGAAGCCTTGCAAGCAAAGTGACTAATGAGTTAGTTGTAGGATGATGTATTATAGAATGAGTAAAGAGACTTGCCGGTAACGATATTGAACTAGGTATGAAGATACCGATGATCGAATCTTGGGCAAGTAACATACCGACAGACAAAGGGAACAACGTATGTTGTCATAACTGTTTGACCGATAAAGATCTTCGTATCATATGTAGGAGCCAATATGAGCATCCAGGTTCCGCTCTTGGTTATTGGCCGGAGAGGTGTCTCGGTCATGCCTACATAGTTCTCGAACCCGTAGGGTCCACACGCTTAATGTTCGTTGATGATATAATATTATATGAGTTATGTGATCTGGTGACCAAATGTTGTTTGAAGTCCTGGATGAGATCACGGACATGACGAGGAGTCTCGAAATGGTCGAGAGGTAAAGATTGATATATAGGACGATAGTATTCGGACACCAGCCACCAGGAGCTGGTGCGCCCCCCACATATGGGCCGAATCAAAGGGAGAAGGAAAGGGGGGATTCAGCCTCCCCTTCCCTTTCTCCCCCTCCTCTTTCCTTCCCCCTCCAGTAAATAAGGAAGGGGGGGCCTAGGAGGAGACCAAGTAGGATTCGGTCCTACTTGGGGCGCCTCCTGGCCTCTACCCTCTCCCTCCCACCTATATATATATATGTATATATATATATATATATATATATATGTGTGTGTGTGTGTGTGTGTGTGTGTGTGTGGGCAGGGGCGCCCCTAGCACACGTAGACAATTGCCTAGCCGTGTGCAGCGCCCCCTCCACCGTTTACATCTCCCGTCATATTTTTGTAGTGCTTAGGCGAAGTCCTGCGGAGATCACTTCACCATCACCATCACCATGCCGTTGTGCTGTCGGAACTCATACAATACCTCGCCATCTTGCTGGATCAAGAAGGCATGGACGTCACCGAGCTGAACGTGTGTTGAACGCGAAGGTGCCCTACATTCGGTACTCGATCGGTTGGATTGCGAAGAAATTTTGACTACATCAATCGCATTGTGAAATGCTTCCGCTTACGGTCTACGAGGGTATGTAGACACACTCCCCCCTCGTTGATATGCATCTCCATGGATAGATCATTCCGTGTGCATAGTAAATTTTTTGTTTTTCATGCAACGTTTCCCAACAATGCCACTATTTGGGTGCTTGCTTAAGTCCATACAAAGACTTCAGCAACTTGCACACTTTTCCTTCTTGGCCATCTACTACAAACCCATTTGGTTGTTCCATATAAATTTCCTCATCCAACTCTCCATTTAGGAAAGCAGTCTTAACATCCATTTGATGAACGAGAAGACCATGTGAGGCAGCTAGTGAAAGTAGTACTCAAATAGTGGTTAGTCGAACCACAAGTGAGTAAGTATCAAAAAAGTCTTCACCTTCCTTTTCGGTATAACCCTTGGCCATGAGCCATGCCTTGTACTTCTCAATAGTACCGGCAGGCCTAAGCTTCTTCTTGAATACCCATTTGCACCCTATAGGTTTGCACCCATAAGGACGATCAGTGATCTCCCAAGTTTCATTTGCCAAGATGGAATCCATCTCACTATGGACCGCTTCCTTCTAGTAGTCAGTATCTTCAGATGCATAGGCCTCTGAAATAGAACTGGGAGTGTCATCTATGAGATACACAAGAAAATCATCACCAAAAGACTTTGCAGTCCTCTGTCTCTTGCTCCTAGTAGGAACTTCATTGTTCTCCTCCACAGGATTTTCAAAGTGTTCCATCGAAATGGTAGGTTCAGTAATTGTAACTAATTCCTTATTCGTTGAACTAGGCATCTCTTGATTTGATGAGCTAGCCATATCCTTCATGGGAAAGATATCTTCAAAGAAAGTTGCATCATTCGATTCCATGATTGTACCGACATGCATATCAGATACCTTAGAATTTACAATCAAGAATTTATAGCCAATGCTATGAAAAGCATATCCCGGGAAAACACAATCCACAGTTTTTGGTCCAAGCTTGCGGTTGTTTGGAAATTGCACATTGACATTCGCCAGACAACCCTAGGTTCGTAGGTAAGAGAGTTTTAACCTTTTCTTCTCCCATTCCTTGAATGGACTTATCTCTTTGTTCTTTGTGGGAACTCGGTTTAGGACATGACATGCAGTCAATATCGCCTCTCCCCACCATGCCTTGAAGAGACGCGATGTGTCTAATGATGGTAGTTGGAACTACGTTAGTATTTCCTCGAAGAGGGAGGGATGATGTAGCACAGCGACGGTAGAGTATTTCCCTCAGTTATGAAACCAAGGTATCGGACCAGTAGGAGAACCAAGAAACACAATGTAAACAACACCAGCACACAAATAACAACACCTCGCAACCCGACGTGTTAAAGGGTTGTCAATCCCTTTCGGGTAACGGTGCCAGAAATTGGCAAGCGGACGTGAGATAAATTGTAGTAGATTGATGGATCAAACGCCAAATAAAACAAATAAAGATAAAACGCACCAAGGTATTTTTGTATTTTTTTAGTTAAATATATCTGAATAAAAATGCGAAGGAAAAGTAGATCGCAAGGCAAATATATGAGAAAGAAGACCCGAGGGCCGTAGGTTTCACTAGTGGCTTCTCTCGAGAAAAATAGCAAACGGTGGGTAAACAAATTAGTGTTGGGCAATTGATAGAACTTCAAATAGTTATGAGGATATCCAGGCAATGATCATTACATAGGCATCACGTCCAAGATTAGTAGACCGACTCCTGCCTGCATCTACTACTATTACTCCACACATCGACCGCTATCCAAAGATGCATCTAGTGTATTAAGTTCATGGAAAAACGGAGTAGTGCAATAAGAACGATGACATGATGTAGAAAAGATCCGTTTATCTATATGGCGGTTGATCTTGATCCCGTGTTTTTATCCTTAGTAGCAACGATACATACATGTCGTTTCCCCTTCTGTCATTGGGATCGAGCACCATAAGATCGAACCCACTACCGGGCACCTCTTCCCATTGCAAGATAAATAAACCAGGTTTATCGGAGAAGAAATACAAGTCTATAAGAGATGATGCATATAAGAGACCAAAGAAACTGAAATAACTTTCATGGATATAAAAAGATATGACTGATCATAAATTCAAAGTTCATCAGATCCCAACCAACACACCGCAAAAGAGTTACATCATATGGATCTCCAAGAGACCATTGTATTGAGAATTCATCAAGAGAGAGAGAGAGAGAGAGAGAGAGAGAAAGCCATCTAGCTACTAACTACGGACCCAAAGGTCTACAAAGAACTACTCACGCATCATCGGAGAGGCACCAATGGACGTGGTGAACCCCTCCATGATGGTGTCTAGATTGGATCTGGTGGTTCTGGATCCTGCGGCGGCTGGATGAATATTTCGACGCTTGTTCTAGGGTTTCTGGAATATTGTGGTATTTATAGAGCAAAGAGGCGGTCCGGGGGGGCACCCGAGGTGGGCACAACCCACCAGGACACGCCTGGGCCTCCTGGCGTGCCCTGGTGGTTTGTGCCCCCCCTCGGGGCACCCCTGTGCAACCAGGCCCATTGCCTTCCTTTCCGCCCATAAAAAATCATCTTGGAGTTTCGTGGCATTTGGACTCCGTTCGATATTGATTTCCTGCGATGTAAAAAACATGGAAAAAACAACAACTGGCACTTGGCACTATGTCAATAGGTTAGTACCAAAAAATGATATAAAATGACTATAAAACATCCAACATTGATAATAAAACAGCATGGAGCAATAAAAAATTATAGATACGTTGGAGACATATCAGCATCACCAAGCTTAACTCCTACTCATCCTTGAGTAGGTAAGTGATAAAAATAGAATTTTTGATGTGGAGTGCTGTTCATCAAGTCATAACACATTATTTTCTTTATAGCATCGACATTTGGACTTTTATGTTATTCAAAGCAATAGTCTAGTTTTGACATAATAATTTATATACTCAAGCATATCAACAAGCAACCATGTCTTCCAAAATATCAACACTAAAATAAGTTATCCCTAGCCCATCTTGCTCAAAAATTGATCCATTCATAAAACACACTCGAATATTAACTACACCCAATACTTGAGCACAATCATATTGCCTCCTAGTTGGTGATTTTTATGAGAGAAGATGGAGACTCAAATTTTAAAAATAAAAATTGCATAAAGTAAAAGAAAGGCCCTTCACAGAGGGAAGTAGGGATTTGTAGAGGTGCCAGTGCTCAAAGCAAAAATAGAGATAAAAACATTTTGGGAGGTGTATCCATCCCACCAACGAAAACGACTTAGAGTTCCGAACACTTTCCATGCTAGATATGCCATAGGCGGTTCCCAAATAGAAAATAAAGTTTATTCCTTTTTCCACCATTCTTTCACTTTCCATGGCTAGCCGTATCCACGGGTGCCCTCCATACCAACACTTTCCAAGGAATTTATTATTTGACAACATGAAGTAAATTCAATTTTTTTGCATTTCAGGACTGGGCATCCCTAAGAACTTTGCCTTACTCTCATGCAATGACAAGTGAATAAACACTCATCTTGAGAATAACGCATCCAACATGGAAAACATTAGCCACCCGTTACCGTTCCGCGAGCAAAACAAACACACAAAAGAGAAGTTTATTTTGAAAATTAGAGATGGCACATGCAAATTTGCTTAGAACGGCAAAAGAGTACCACATATAGGTAGATATAGTGGACTCATGTGGCAAAACTGGTTTAAAGGATTTTGGATGCACAAGTAGAGGTCATACTTAGTGCAAAATGAAGGCTAGCAAAAGATTGGGAAGCGACCAACCAAGAAATGAATAATCTCATAAGCAAGCATTAGGCATAATTAACATGGAATAGTGCACCACAAGTAGGATATAATTTTCATTGCATGATTATTGACTTTCCTGCATGCATAGGGAATCACAAACCTTAACACCAATATTCTTACTAGAGCACAATTACTCATCAACATAACTCACATATCACATCATCATATCTCAAAACTATTACTAAGAATCAAGTTTATTTTGTCCAATGATCTTCATGAAATTTTCTTTTACTTTATCCTTCTTGGATATCTATCACTTTGGGACTAATTTTCATGTGTTGCTTTTCATAAGCTCAAACAAATATAAGCGAAGATCATGAGCATAACAAATTTTATTTCTCTCAAAATAATTTAAGTGAAGTAAGAGAGAATTTCTTTAAAATTTTACTAACTCTTAAATAAATCTAAGTTAAGCAAGAGAGCATTTCTTCAAAAACAACAAAGCACACCGTGCTCAAAAATATATAAGTGAAGCACTAGAGCAAGTCCTAGCTCATAAAAGATTTAAGTGAAGCATAGAGAGCAATTCTAACAAGTCATGATATAATTTTGGCTCTCTCAAATAGGTGTGTCCAGCAAGGATTGATGACTTAAAACACAAAATAAAACAAGCAAAGACACATATCATACATGACGCTCCAAGCAGAACACATATCATGTGACGAATAAAAATATAGCCTCAGGTAAAATATCGATAGTTGATGGAAGAAAGCGGGGATGCCACTAGGGGGCATCCCCAAGCTTAGTTGGTTGCTCATTCTTGGATAATAGTTTGGGATGCCGGGGCATCCCCAAGCTTAGGCTCTTACATCCTTCCTTCATCCATCGTAAGATAACCCAAAACTTGAAAACTTCAATCACACAAAACTCAACAAAACCTTCGTGAGATCCGTTAGTGTAAGAAAAATAAACCCCTACTATAAGTGTTGTATCAAACCAATTCTTATTTTATTTTTGTATTATAACTACTGTATTCCAACTTTTCTATGGCAAAAACTCATCAAAGAAAACCATAGAGCCATCAAAATAAGCACACAACACAAAGAAAACAGAATCTGTCAAAACAGTAATAAATCAGAGTAATCTGATTTGTTCGAATACTTCTGGAACTCCAAAAATTCTGAAAAACTAGGACAACCTGGTCTGCGAAAATAATTAGCATTTTATCACGTTCTGGTGAATTTTAACAATTATTTTCGTGAGCACAAAGTTTCTGTCTTTTCAAAGCAAGATCAAACAACTATCACCCAAGAAGATCCTATTGGTTCTACTTGGCACAAACACTAATTAAAACATTAAAAACACAATCATAACAGTAGCATAATTGTGCTAACACTCAAGAACAAAAAGAAAAAAGCAAAACAAATTTTATTCATTGGGTTGCCTCCCAACAAGCGCTATAGTTTTACGCCCTTAGCTAGGCATAAAGCAAGGATCTAAGTTTTGTCATCTTACAAAGTTTTGGCAACTTTTGTAAGGGTTTTCTCAAACCCGGGAGGCTCTTTATGCTTCCCTAAATTCTCCGAAACCATATTAAGATCCAAAATATCCAATCATTTGTTGCAAAGAGTAATCAGAGTATTCATGTGATTGATACTACCATTGAGGTGTTTGAGCGGTTAATTATATTTCTATATTTCAACCATATGTTTATGCAAATCACCAAGTTTGTCCAGCATTTGAGCTCCCTCAGGGGTAAAATGAAAACCCTTCTTTTGAGGAGGAATTCCCAAAATTCCCTCTAAGATTTCATAGGCAGCATTGGCATCAAGTTCAATAAAATTTCCTTTAGCAGCAAAGTCAAGAAGTTGTCTATGATGCAAAGCCAAGCCTATGTAAAATTACGAAGCAAAACCTTGGCGTCCCCCTTTAAGTTGGAAATACTATATGATTCCATAAGCCTATACCAGGCATCTTTCAAATTTTGTCCTTGTCTTTGCTTGAAGTACAAGACTTCAAAATCTGGGGACAAAGGAGGAGTAGGGACGCTAGCCATCGAGACTAGAAAGTAAGAGAACGGAGAAAAGGAAAAGAGAGGCGAATAAAACGGCAAATTTTTGTGAAGTGGGGGAGAGGAAAAATAGAGGCAAATGGAAAATAATGTAAATTGCAAGGAGATGAGATTTGTGATTAGGAACCTGGTTATGTTGAAGATCCTCCCCGGCAACGGCGCCAGAAATTCTCCTTGATGGTAGCTAGAACTACGTCGGTATTTCCCCGGAGAAGGAGGGATGATGTAGCACAGTGACGGTAGAGTATTTCCCTCAGTTATGAAACCAAGGTATCGAACCAGTAGGAGAACCAAGCAACGCAACGTAAACAACACCTGCACACAAATAACAACACCTGCAACCTGACGTGTTAAAGGGGTTGTCAATCGCTTTCAGGTAACGCCGCCTGAAATTGGCAAGCAGACGTGAGATAAATAGTAGTAGATTGATAGATCGAACGCCAAATAAAATAAATAAATATAAAACACAACAAGGTATTTTTGTATTTTTTGGTTTAATAGATCTGGAAAAAATGCAAAGGAAAAGTAGATCGCAAGGCAAATATATGAGAAAGAAGACCCGGGGGCCGTAGGTTTCACTAGTGGCTTCTCTCGAGAAAAACAGCAAACAGTGAGTAAACAAATTAATGTTGGGCAATTAATAGAACTTCAAATAATTATGACGATATCCAGGCAATGATCATTACATAGGCATCACGTCCAAGATTAGTAGACCGACTCCTGCCTGCATCTACTACTATTACTCCACACATCGACCGCTATCCAGCATGCATCTAGTGTATTATGTTCATGAAAAAACGGAGTAATGCAATAAGAACGATGACATGATGTAGACACGATCCGTTTATCTATATGGTGGTAGATATACAACCCGTCTTTTTTATCCTTAGTAGCAATGATACATCCGTGTCGTTTCCACTTCTGTCACTGGATCGAGCACCGTAAGATCGAGCCCACTACCGGGCACCTCTTCCCATTGCAACATAAATAGATCAAGTTGGCCAAACAAAACCAAAATATCAGAGAAGAAATATGAGGCTATAAGAGATCATTCATATAAGAGACCAAAGAAATTCAAATAACTTTCATGGATATAAAAAGATATGACTGATCATAAACTCAAAGTTCATCAGATCCCAACAAACACAACGCAAAAGAGTTACATCATATGGATCTCCAAGAGACAATTGTATTGAGAATTCAGCGACAGAGAGAGAAAGCCATCTAGCTACTAACTACGGACCCGAAGGTCTACAAAGAACTACTCACGCATCATCGGAGAGGCACCAATGGAAGTGGTGAACCCCTCCGTGATGGTGTCTAGATTGGATCTGGTGGTTCTGGACTCTGCGACGGCTGGATGAATATTTCGACGCTTGTTCTAGGGTTTCTAGAATATTGTGGTATTTATAGATCGAAGAGGCGGTCCAGGGGGCACCCGAGGTGGGCACAACCCACCAGGGCATGCCTGGGCCTCCTGGCGTGCCCTGGTGGGTTGTGCCCCCCTCGGGGCACCCCCTAGGTGCAACCAGGGCCCATTGCCTTCCTTCTGGCTGATAAAAAAATCATCATGGGGTTTCGTGGCATTTGGACTCCGTTTGATATTGATTTCCTGCGATGTAAAAAACATGGAAAAACAACAACTGGCTCTTGGCACTATGTCAATAGGTTAGTACCAAAAAATGATATAAAATGACTATAAAATGATTATAGAACATCCAAGATTGGTAACAAAACGGCATGGAGCAATCAAAAATCATCTAACATGGTGTTAACCAAATCAGTTAGAGTACGGTTCTTTCTTTCGGCCACCCCATTTGACTAAGGTGAATAGGGAGGCGTCCTCTCATGGATTATACCATATTCCGCACAAAAAGAATCAAACTCATTGGAAAAATACTCTCCACCATGATCGGACCTAAGCCTCTTGATCTTTCGATCAAGTTGATTTTCCTCTTCAGCTTTATAGATCTTGAAAAAGTTCAAAGCCTCTTCCTTAGATTTCAGAAGATACAAATGGCAGCATCTGGTGGAGTGATCAATTCACATCATGAATTTTTTCTTTCCACCTGTCACATCCCTAGTACTGGCATGACCTAGGCTAGCCTTTCATGTGTTGCATCATGTTTAAATTCAATTGATACTTGAAATGGGGATGACATAACCCCTAGCACCACTTTAATCAACTAGGGTTTACTAAAATAATTTTCAATGAACCTGAAATGCCCTTAAAAAATGTTCATGATTTAGGAAAAAGGGTGAAAGCCCTAACCATAAATGATGGACATTTTTGCAAGATCAAAATAGGTTTTGCATTAAATCAGACCATAATTGAATTGGGGATATTTAAATAATATATATATTTTGAAAGCTCCAAATATTTTGAAACATGCAGAGAGCCTCTGGATTATTTTAGAGTAAGCCCACAAAAAGTTTCAAAACTATCTAAAATATTTTAGTGCCCTAACTAAAACAAAATAGAAAAGAAAAATTAGAAAACAGAAAGAAATAAGAGAGAGAGAGAGAGAGAGAGAGAGAGAGAGAGAGACCTTACATGGCGCTCATCTGGCTTGGCCCAGCACAACCCAGCCCAGCTGGCCGCCGCCAGTCATCGTTTCCACCGCACCAGTCAGACGCCGAGCGCGTGCCTGACACGCGCGCACGCACAATGTGAGCTGCCTTTCCGTGTCCGCGGGACAGCGCGACACCGCTAGCCTTCTCCTTGGTGCCGTCCTGATCGAGCCAACCCTCTCATTCCTTCCCCTGCTCTCTCCCTCGCTCTCCCTCGCAATGCCCAAAGCCGCCATTGACACGCCACCATGAACCACCGCGTCTACCGTGCTCCCCTCGCCTCCCCGTGCTGTCCACGACCTCCACCGTCGTCCTCCACGCCGCCTCAACCGAGCCCCGAGCGCTCGGACACTCTGCATCGTCTTCCATGACCTCGTCTTCTAGCTTTGGCCGACGAGATCGCCACTGTCGTACCGGTTGCACCAAGCCTCCCCCGAGCTTGCCGAACCCACCGTTCGATCCTCTGTGAGCTCCTGCATCAAACCCCCCCTCTTCTCCATGTTGTTTTCTTATCGTAGATGTCATCCCTTTGACGACCGCAGCACGCCGCCGCCTGAGCTCGCCGTCGACGCAGCTCCGGTGACCATTTGTTCACCCCGGCGAGTCCAATGTGTTCATGGCGTCCCGTAGAGCATGCCTAGCGCAAGAACCCACCCGTTTGCATGCTGCAACAGCTAACCCATGCATGTCCGAACTCTGGCGGCTGCAACCGAGCTCGTCGCCATCGACTCCGGCCAATCCAGGCCCAGCCACGACCACCATCCATCACGCCAGCTCTCCGTGAGCCCAACGGCGCACCGAACGGTGCCCTGTAGAGGAAACCTGAGGCACAAGAGCGCCGTTGACCTCACTGGTGGCTAACCGCCGGCGTGTTTGACCTGTTTTGACCAGTTTTGCCTCTGGCAGAGTCAATGACATGTGGGCCCTGGCCCCTGACTAATTCTAGGTTAGGTTAATTTTACCACTGATTATTTTAGTTAGTGACTAAGTCACTGAACAGTGGGCCCCATTGGTCAGGTTTGACCAGGGGCAGCCCAGTTGACCTACTGACACTAGGCTTACGTCACGCTAAGGTCATAATCATTTTCTAGCGATTTTATATTTCAGAAATGATTTATAAAATCCAAAAAATTGTTTGAACTTCAAACATTCATAGAAAATCAACCGTAGCTCAGAATGAATAATTTATATATATGAAAAATTATCAGAAAAATTCAAGGGATCCATCTGTAACATTTTCATGCATGAAAAACCAACTTATACTTGATGTATAAGTGAAAACATTCGAATGGCATTTAAAATGCTTAAATTGGAGTTTGCATTTGAACCTTTGGTTCAAATGGACTCCAATGCACTTGTTGCTAGTTGCATTAGCAAAATCCACAACATTATTTACATGCCATGATCATGCATCATATTGTTGCATATGCTTGTGTATTGATTGCCGGCATCGTCCTTCTCGATTGGTCCTACTCCGAAGTGTGTTCCAAAGTACCCGTCTGAGGTGCAGTGCTCTACTGTTGATCTACCAGGCAAGCAATCCCCCTTGATCATTCCGATACAACCCCACTCTCTTACTGATGCTCTCTTTTATTGCATTAGGACAATAACGATTCAACCGCTACTTTATGTTGCGGTAGTTGAACCCATTCCTCTGCATGACCTGTCTTTGCCAGAGTAAATAGTTGAAACCCATAGCATGTGTAGGAGTTGATTGAGCCATGATGTTTTCCTACCATGCCATGCCTGCTATCGCTTAGAGTTGTGTCAGGTCTGATTCATTGGGAATGAGTTGGAATGTTATGTCATGTTCTGATGTTGAGGGTTAAGTGTGTGAACATGATTTGGTAAACGTAGCGGTGAGAGGCCATGTAGGAGTACATGGTGGTTTGTCTCACTGGTATAGTCCTTAAGAAATGAGTTCTTTGTATGTTTTCCAAGACTAGCTACTACCACACATTGGGTTCCAGTAACTCGAACCCTTTCGACTTATTAACTGACTTGATCTCTGTCCAGGAGTTGCAACTAGTTTCTGGTGTTTGTAGGTAGTGCTATTTTTCTACCAGGTGGCACCTGACGGGGTGGACTTGGGACAGACTAGGCACCGTGGCCTGGTGTACCGAGTGGCACCCGGGTGGTGGGCTCGGGAACCCTGCACATATCATTTGAGGCCATGATAGAAACCTCATCCGGACTTCCCTTGCGGTTACATCCTCAAATAGGTGATAAACCTGGATTAGAGTCTTGTGTGGTTAGTCAGGCCGTGTCCGACACCCTTGCCAGGCCTCTGCTTGAAGGTTGCCGAGATACATGACGTGTACTTGGCGGTAAGTGGCGAGGGTGTGTGTGAAGAAGTACACCCTTGCAGGGTTAACATGATCTATTGGAATAGTCGCGTCCTCGGTTATGGACTACTTGGAGACTTATATGGTACATAGACAACTTGAAGTGGATACTCTAAAATGCTCAAGAGAAGTGTGAGTGCTATGGATGGCCTTTTTGTATGGAGACGGGAAAGAATCCATAGTACTATATTGCTATGGTGTTTAGTGGACTCGTGTGCGCTTTCTCACCTCAAAGAAATTACTCGTAATCATAGAGCAAGTTAGCCACTGAGTCAAAGCTGGCTTGATACTAATGCATGTATGATAGGATCTGATGTAAGTCTTGCTGAGTACCTTTGTACTCACATTTGCTTAATTTATGTTTTGCATAGGAGACCTCGATCTCACTAGTAGTTCCGCATGGACTTCGACGAGTAGCTTGTTACCTCAACGACGACCTTGTACCCTTTGGAGGGTCCTTTAGATAGTCAGGCTTCTCAACCTTTTTCATTTGTAGTGGTCTGTACTTAGACATGTTATGCTTCCGTTGCTTTTATGCTTTGTATGATGGGTCATGTGACCCCTGTTTGTAATATAATGTTATGTTGGATCTTCTGAGCCTTTATCTATGTATGAGTTATTGAGTTATCTTGTGATGCCATGTTGTACAACACATACTTGCATGTTATGCGTACGTGTAATGTGTATTGCTATGTGTGGGATCCGACACCTAGTTATTTGTTCTTGGTAGCCTTCCTTATGGGGAAATGTCTCCTAGTGCTTCCACTAAGCCATGGTAGTTCGATACTGCTGCGGAACACTTGGGTTGGCCGGCATGTATCCTTCTTTGTTCCTGTGTCTATCCCTTCGGGGAAATGTCTCCTGTTGTTCCTTTAAGTCCTTGTAGCTTTCTACGACTTGAGTTCATATGTTGATGACCGACACGTTCATTGTCGGGTTACGTATGTTTGGCCATCTAAGTTTGTGCCACCTTGGGTTTATGACTAGTCTTGTCGGCCGGGGTTCTCTGTCATATGGATGCTTGTGACACAATCATATACGTGAGCCAAAAGGTGCAAACGGCCCCGGCCAAGGTAAGGCTGCAGCCATGGGAATACCGTGCGTGAGGCCGCAAAGTAATATGATGTGTTACATGCTAGACTGGTGTGACTTAGGATCGGGGTCCTGACAACTTTGGTATCAGAGCCTGACTGCCTGTAGGATTACCAAGCCAAACTGGTCGAAGTTGAGTCTAGAAATTCTTTCGTTATATAAGGGAATTGATTGTGGGAGGCAACATAAGGCTCTTTTACTCCTTATACCTTATGTCCTTCTGGTCTGAGTCATCCTATCTTTCCTACGGGGTTAAGGAACTAGGCTTTCTCTTCTGTCTATTAGGATCATGAGTTACTACTCCGTAGACTCACATGATTGGTTGATCAGAGTCATATTCTAGTTTTCAAGTACTTCCGGTGAGGTATGATTAATACTATCTCAGAACCTTGAGTGATGATGTTGAGTTGTTGTACTACCCCATCCTTTGCAGGGTGTCTCATTTTGAGCATTTTACTACCGTTATGCTGCCGAAATTGTCCTAGGAGTTCGAGAGATAGTAATTTCCTTGTGCTACATTTTACATCCTTATGTTGATGCTGAATCCATCCTTGTTTTCCCTTGGTTTCATTCTTCAGGATGTTGCCAGTTAGCCGAAGTTCCGTTGCTCATAGCCAGAACCATGGAGGTGGTAGGGATGAAGATCCTCCCAACCAGCCTTCGTTGGCAGAGTTCATGTTAGAGATTGAGAGGAACAAGTGTGATTCTAACCGCTTGTTAGCACGTATCGAGGAGAACACCGCACATCAGTGCCAAGAGTCAGCGACCATCCATGACTTCATCGGTTTGTATCCACCCACCTTCCATCATTCCATTGAGCCACTCGATGTAGATGACTGGCTTTGTAGCATCACTCATAAGCTGCGTTCCGCGAATGTGGCTGACGGTGACAAGGTCACATATGCTACATGATACGTCCATTTTGCATCATGCTTTTATATTGATATTTACTGCGTTATGGGTTGTTATTACACATTATGGTACAATACTTATGCCTTTTCTCTCTTATTTTACAACGTTTACACAAAGAGGGAGAATGTCGGCATCTGGAATTCTGGACCGGAAAGGAGCAAATCAGAGAGACCTATTCTGCATAACTCCAAAAGTCCTGAAAATTTATGGAGAATTATTTTGGAATATATAAAAAATATTGGGTGTAGAAAATACTAGAGGAGACACACCAGGAGGACACAAACCTGGGGGCGTGCCCTACCCCCCTGGGGGCACGCCTGTGGCTTGTGGGCCACCTGGTAGGCCCCCGGTGCCCATCTTCTGCTATATGGAGGGTTTTGACCTGTAAAAAATCAGAAGGAAGCTTTCGGGATGAAGCGCTGCCGTCTCGAGGCGGAACCTGGGTAGAAGCAATCTAGGGCGCCGGCGGAGCTGTTCTGCCGTGGAAACTTCCCTCCTGGAGGGGGAAATCATCGTCATCGTCATGACCAACGATCCTCTCATCGAGAGGGGTTCAATATCCATCAACATCTTCACCAGCACCATGTCCTCTCAAACCCTAGTTCATCTATTGTATCCGATCTTTGTCTCAAAACCTCAGATTGGTACCTGTGGTTGCTAGTAGTGTTGATTACTCCTTGTAGTTGATGCTAGTTGGTTTACTCGATGGAAGATCATATGTTCATATCCTTAATGCTATTTAATACCCCTCTTATTATGAACATGAATATGCTTTGTGAGTAGTTACGTTTGTTCCTGAGGACATGGGGAAAAGTCTTGTTATAAGTAATCATGTGAATTTGGTATTCGTTTGATATTTTGATGAGATGTATGTTGTCTCTCCTCTAGTGGTGTTATGTGAACATCGACTACATGACACTTCAACATTGTTTGGGCCTAGGGTAAGGAATTGGGAAGTAATAAGTATATGATGGGTTGCTAGAGTGACAGAAGCTTAAACCCTAGTTTATGCGTTGCTTCGTAAGGGGCTGATTTGGATCCATATTTTTCATGCTATGGTTAAATTTATCTTAATTCTTCTTTCGTAGTTGCGGATGCTTGCGAGAGTGGTTAATCATAAGTGGGAGGCTCATCCAAGTAAGGATAGCACCCAAGCACTGGTCCACCCACATATCGAATTATCAAAGTAACGAACGCGAATCATATGAGCATGATAAAAACTAACTTGACAATAATTCCCATGTGTCCTCGGGAGCACTTTGCTTTATATAAGAGTTTGTCCAGGCTTTTTCTTTGCTAAAAAAAGGATTGAGCCACCTTGCTCCACCTTAGTTACTTTTTTTACTTGTTACTCATTAGGAATTATCTTATCATACAACTACCTGTTATCAATAATTTCAGTGCTTGCAGAGAATACCTTGCTGAAAACCGCTTGTCATTTCCTTCTGCTCCTCCATGGGTTCGACACTCTTACTTATCAAAAGGACTATGATAGATCCCTATAACTTTGGGTCTCAAGACTCTTTTCTGGCGCCTTTGCCGGGGAGTGAAGCGCCTTTGGTGAGTGGAATTTGGTAAGGAAACATTTATATTACGTGATGAAATTTACTATCACTTGTTATTATGGAAAATAATCATTTGATGGGCTTGTTCAGGGTATCTTCACCTCGACCGGTAGAGCAAAGAGTTGCTCCTCAACCTACCGAGCCTACTGAAAACATTTATTATGAAATTCCTTCGGGTATGATAGAGAAACTGCTGGCTAATCCTTATGCAGGAGATGCAATATTACATCCAGATATGCATCTAATCTATGTGGATGAAGTTTGTGGATTATTTAAGCTTGAAGGTTTGCTTGAGGATGATGTCAAGAAGAAGGTCTTCCCTTTATCATTGAAGGTAAAGGCATTGGCATGGTATAGGATATGTGATGATATGGGATCTTGGAACTACAACCGATTGAAATTGGAATTCATCAGAAGTTTTATCCTATGCATCTGGTTCATCGCAATCGGAATCATATATATATTTTTTAGCCCCGTGAAGGAGAAAGTATCGATCAAGCTTTGGGGAGGCTTAAGTCAATGTTATATTCATGCACCAATCATGAGCTCTCAAGAGAAATTATTATTCAGAATTTTTATTCTCGACTTTCTCGTAATGATCAATCCATGCTCGATACTTCTTGTACTGGTTCCTTTATGAAGAATACTATTGAATTAAAATGAGATTTGGTGGAAAGATTTAAATGCAACTCTGAAGATTGGGAACTCGATGAAGGTAACGAGCCAGGTATAAACCTTAAGTTTGATTGCGTTAAATCTTTCATGGACATCGATGCTTTTCATGAATTTAGCACTAATATGGACTTGACTTTGAGATAGTAGCTTCTTTCTGTGAATCGTTTGCTACTCATGTTGATCTCCCCAAGGAGAAGTGGTTCAAATATTATCCTCCGATTGAAGTAAAAGTAGTTGAACTTATTAGAGCTGAAGAAGAAACTATTACTTATAATGTTGATCCTATTGTTCCTACTGCTTATATTAAGAAACCACCTTTTCCTATTAGGATAAAGGTTCAAGCTAAAGCTTCAGCTGTGGTTTGTATGACTTATACTAGAACACCTACACCCCCTGAACAAATTAAAGTTGAACCAAGTATTGCTATGGTCAAAGATCTCTTGGTGGATAATATTGATGGGAATGTTATTTATTTCTGTGATGAAGCTACTAGAATTGCTAGACCTGATACTAAAGCTAAACATAGACCTATTGTTGGCATGCCTGTTGTTTCTGTTAAAATAGGAGATCATTGTTATCATGGCTTATGTAATGTGGGTGCTAGTGTGAGTGCAATTCCTTTTACCTTATATCAAGAAATTATGAATGATATTGCACCTGCTGAGATGGAAGATATTGATGTTACTATTAAGTTTGCCAATAGAGATACTATATAACCAATTGGGATTGTTAGAGATGTTGAAGTTCTGTGGGGGAAAATAAAGCATCCTACTGATTTTCTTATTCTTCGTCCCCCACAAGATGATTTTTGTCCCATTATATTTGGTAGACATGTCTTGAACACTGTCAATGCTAAGATATATTGCGAGAAAGAAACTGTTGGTGTAAGTTTTGGGGATGTGTCTCGTGATTTTAATTTCTCCAAATTTCGTAGACAACCCCATGATAAAAAATTGCCTAGTAAGGATGAAATTATTGGTCTTTCTTCTATTGCCGTGCCTCCTACTGATCCTTTAGAACAATATTTGATGACCATGAGAATGATTTGTTTATGAATGAAAGAAATGAATTAGATGAAATATTCTTTAACCAAATGCCTATTTTGAAACACAACTTGCCTTTTGAAATTCTTGGGGATCCTCCTCCACCCAAGGGAGATCCTGTGTTTGAGATTAAGCAATTACCTGATACTTTGTAATATGCTTATCATGATGAAAAGAAGATATATCTTGTTATTATTAGTGCTAACCTTTCAGAGCATGAGGAAAAGAAATTATTGAAAACTCTGAAGAAGCACTGTGCCGCTATTGGATATACTCTTGATGATCTTAAGGGCATTAGTCCCACTCTATGTCAGCACAAAATTAATATGGAGCCTGATGCTAAACCAGTTGTTGATCATCAACTACGGTTAAATCCTAAGATGAAAGAAGTGGTAAGAAATGAAATACTAAATCTTCTGGAGGCATGTATAATTTATCCTATTCCTGATAGTAGATGGGTAAGTCCCGTTCATTGTGTCCCTAAGAAGGGAGGTACTACTGTTGTTCCTAATGATAAGAATGAATTGACCCCACAAGGAATTGTTATAGGTTATAGGATGGTAATTGATTTTCACAAATTAAACAAAGCTACTAGGAAAGATCATTATCCTCCACCTTTTATTGATCAAATGCTAGAAAGACTTTCCAAACATACACACTTTTTCTTTCTAGATTGTTATTCTGGTTTCTCAAATACCTGTGTCAAAAGAGGATCAAGAAAAAACCACTTTTACTTGCCCTTTCGGTACTTTTGCTTATAGACATATGCCTTTTGGTTTATACAATGCACCTGCTACATTTTAAAGATGTATGACTTCTGGCTTTTGTGAAAAGATTGTTGAGGTTTTCATGGATGATTTCTCCATTTACGGAACTTCTTTTGATGATTGCTTAATCAGCCTTGATCGAGTTTTGCAGAGATGTGAAGAAATTAATCTTGTGTTGAATTGGGAGAAGTGCCACTTTATGGTTAATGAAGGTATTGTCTTGGAGCATAAAATTTCTGAAAGAGGTATTGAAGTCGATAAAGCTAAAATAGATGCTATTGAAAAGATGGAGTGTCCTAAAGATATCAAAGGTATAAGAAGTTTTCTTGGTCATGCTGGTTTCCATAGGAGGTTTATCAAAGACTTCTCTAAAATTACCAGGCCTCTCACTAATCTCTTGCAAAAAGATGTTCCTTTTGTTTTTGATGATGATTGTGTAGAAGCATTTGAAATACTTAAGAAGGCCTTGATTTCCGCACCTATTGTCCAACCACCTGTTTCGAATTTATCCTTTGAAATTATGTGTGATGCTAGTGATTATGCCGTTGGTGCTATTCTAGGACAAAGAGTTGATAAGAAATTGAATGTTATTCATTATTCTAGTAAAACTCTAGACAGTGCCCAGAGAAATTATGCTACTACTGAAAAAGAATTTTTAGAAGTTGTATTTGCTTGTAATAAGTTCAGATCTTATATTTTGTTGATTCTGAAGTAACTGTCCGCGTCCTGGGAACGGGGGTCCCCAGACTTGCCTGCCTACGACCCACGGTGTGGCTCCACCAGCGGCGCCGTACGACCCATCTTCACCAGCAAACACTCAAGACCCTCGCGAGGGGCCAAGCCTCGTGAGGCAGACACACAAGACCTCCTTGGGGGTAGCCTCACCAGGCTAGCTCGCGAGGGGCGGAGAGATCAAGGCAAGGGGCACCTCGCGAGGTTCGTGTGGCGCAAGCCATGACGACCGAGGCCAGGCGGGCGCCAGCGCGCGTAGTGTCCTCGTTTCCTCTTTGGTGCTAAAGAGGCAAGCGCAAGCAAGGAGTCCCGAGGCATCAGGAAAAGGTTGCCATATCGGTGCAACGAGACCAAGACCAGCAGGACAGCGAGAAGGAGGTCAGCGTGGAGCCCAAGATGGCGTCACCACCAGAGCCTTTGGCAGGCAAAGACCACCTTTAGTCAGGATAACTTGTACTAGTTGTCTCCCTTCGAATTTGGCCGTTGTGGGATCCCTTCCCGCCTAACATTTGGGGAGAGGACCATGGCCTCTATAAATAGGACTAGCCACCACCATAGAGAGGGGATTGATTAAACAGACACACAAGCTCACCAAGCACCAGAGCACCTCTCCTGAGGAGCTTGAATCCACTCAGGCTCCAAAAATGCTTCATCTACCTTAGCGGGCTCTGTGATAGAGACAAAAGCAAAGAGAGGCTGTTCTTCCCCTTGTAACTGTTCATCCTCAGCCCAAGAGGCAATCCACCACACCACAGTGGAGTAGGGTATTACACCACATCGGTGGCCCGAACGAGTATAAATCTTGTGTCCCTTTGTTCTGCGAGTTCGACGCGCTGAGCCTTGAGATCGCGGTGAGGGTGAGAGCTAGAGGGAGGAGAGATCTTCGTGCGCACCCCAGTGTTCGAACCTAAAGGGTTTTGCCGGAACTTGAAATCCGACAGTAACTGTTCACACTAATCATGCTGCTATTAAATATCTTATGGAAAAGAAAGATGCTACACCTAGACTTATTAGATGGGTTCTCTTGCTGCAAGAATTTGACTTGCATATTATTGACAGAAAGGAGCTGAGAACCCTATTGCAGACAACTTGCCTAGGTTAGAAAATTTTCTTTATAACCTGATGTCTACTACGCAACTTCATTCTTGTAGACTCGTGTTGGGCCTCCAAGCGCAGAGTTTTGTAGGACAATAGCAATTTTCCCTCAAGTGGATGACCTAAGGTTTATCAATCCATGGGAGGTGTAGGATGAAGATGGTCTCTCTCAAACAACCCTGCAACCAAATACAAGAAATCTCTTGTGTCCCCAACACACCCAATACAATGGCAAATTGTATAGGTGCACTAGTTCGGCGAAGAGATGGTGATAAGTGTAATATTGATGGTAGAATTATATTTTTATAATCTGAATAAATAAAAACAGCAAGGTAGCAAATAGTAAACGGGCACAAAAACGGTATTGCAATGCTTGAAAATGAGGCCTAGGGTTCTTACTTTCACTAGTGCAACCTCTCAACAATGCTAATATAATTGGATCATATAAATAGCCCTCAAAGTGAGATGAAGAATCACTCCAAAGTTCCTATCTAGCGGAGAACATAAGAATTAATTGTTTGTAGGGTACGAAACCACCTAAAGCTATTCTTTCCATTTGATCTATTCAAGAGTCCGTACTAAAATAACACAAAGCTATTCTTTCTGTTCGATCTATCCTAGAGTTCGTACTAAAATAACACGAAAGCAAATTCATATTCGTAATATTCAATCCAACACAAAGAACTTCAAAGAGTGCCCCAAGATTTCTACCAGAGAAACAAAGACAAGAACGTGCATCAACCCCTATGCATAGATTACCCCAATGTCACCTCGCGAATCCATGAGTTGAGTGCCAAAACATATATCAAGTGAATCAATACGATACCCCATTGTCACCACGAGTATTCAATTACAAGACATATATCATGTGTTCTCAAATCCATAAAAGTATTCAATCCGATAACAACGAAATCTCAAAGGGAAAAACTCAATTCATCACAACAAGATAGAGAGGGAAAAAAATCATATGATCCGACTATATTAACAAAGCCCGCGATACATCAATATCGTGACATCTCAAGAATACGAGAGGGAGAGAGATTGAACACATAGATACTGGTACAAACCCCCATCCCCGAGGGTAGACTACTCCCTCCTCATCGTGGTGGCCGCTAGGATGATGAAGATGGCCACCGAGTATGATTCCCCCCTCCGGCAGGGTGCCGGAACGGGGTCTAGATTGGTTTTCGGTGGCTATAGAGCCATGCGGCGGCGGAACTTCTGATCTAGGTTAAACCCGATGGGTTTTGGAATATTTGTGAATTTATAGGGTAAAGAGGGGGTGCGGGAGGCCACCGAGGTGGGCACAACCCACCTGGGCGCACCTGGGCCTCCAGGCGCGCCCTGGTGGGTTGTGCCCCCCTCAAGGCACCCCCTAGGTGCTGCTCTGGCCCAATGGATGTCTTCTGGTCCATCAAAAATCTCCGTGAAGTTTCATTGCATTTGGACTCCGTTTGGTATTGATTTCCTGCGATGTAGAAAACAAGCAAAAAATAGCAACTAACACTGGGCACTGGGTCAATAGGTTAGTCCCAAAAATGATATAAAGTTGCTATAATATGATTGTAAAACATCCAAGAATGATAAAATAATAACATGAATACTTCATAAATTATAGATATGTTGGAGACGTATCATCATCCACAAGTTGAATTCCTACTCGTACTCGAGTAGGTAAATGATAAAAGAAATAATTTATGAAGTGTGAATGCTAGCAAAGTGCATAAGTTTGATCAATGATCATTTCAATCACTTTTCCTAGCATCATAACAACAATTCTTTCTTATAAAACTTCTCATGTTATAGTAGCAACCAATTCACATGTTAAGGTTCAAACAATGAGCTCTCTTGAAACTCAACAGCCTATGTTCTTAGTCACCAAGCAATTGCAATTCAACTTATTCAACAAAGTTTAAGTAAGAGCTCCACATACTCAACCATTATATAGTCTTCTATGATTGCTAACACTCACCGCATACACATGAGCAAAACATTTCAACCGGACACATAGAAAGATAGGGGCTTACTGTTTTGCCTCCCAACGTATTCACCTCAAGGGTGATGTCAACAATAATAACTCATGCTACCCATATTCAACTGGACATATGTGCCTAGATCTTTCCTCACCATATGATCCTTGCCAAAAGAGAAAAACAAAAAGGAATAGAGAGAATAACTTTGACTCTTTGCATAAAAATAAATACTGAAAAGTAAAAGATAGGCCCTTCGCAGAGGGAAACAGAGGTTGCCATGCGCTTATTTGTTTGTATGCTCAATCCCTTAGTGCAAAATAACGTCACGTTGTATTGCCCCTTAAGATGGCAACCTTTATTATGAAGTCTGTCGCTTTTATTCTCTGCCATCCAAGTTCGTACAACACTCAATTTTCTCTTACACTAAATGGTCTAACTTTTAGAAGCAATTTTTATTGCCTTATTGCACCGATGACAACTTACTTGAAGGATCTTACTCAGTCCTTAGGTAGGTATGGTGGACTCTTGAAAATAAGATTTGGGTTTAAGGGTTTTTGGATGCACAAGTAGTATCTCTACTTGGTGCGGAATTTTTGGCTAGCAAAGATGGGGGGCAAGCACCACATGTTGAAGGATCTATGAAAATATGACTTCTATGTGAACATGACCAAACATAAATCATTATTATGTCTTCCTTGTCCAACGTCAATAATTTTGGCATATAATATTTTGATGGGGGCTTACAATCACAAAAGATTTCCATGATAGTGTGTTTGCATGTGAAAGTTCTCTTCCTTATACTAATTATTCGTGAATTGCTTGTATGACCAATATTGTGATTGTCAAGCCTCAAAAGATTTCACTTTCTAAACCCAATGTGAAGCTACCACTAGGCATGATATAATTTCAACTTCATGATATTTAATTCATTCAACAATTTACTCATAGGATATAAGTGAAGCACAAGAGTAAATGACAAACTACTTCAAAAAGATATAAGTGAAGATCATGAGCATAATATTTCTTTCTCTCAAATTAATTTAAGTGAAGAAATAGATAATGTCTTCAACAATACTAAAGCACACCGTGCTCTAAAAGATATAAGTGAAGCACTAGAGCAATTCCATAGAAAAGAGCTTCGTCGACGGGATGTGAATGCCGCTTACCTAGCCTCCCTGGCAACTATTTCAGGACTCTATTTTATTTAAATACTTTAAGATCTAAGTATTTTATTAAAGCAGAAAGCAAAATGAAAATAAAATGACATTCCAAGGATAGCACACTTCATGTGAAGAGGCAAAAAACTTAGGCTCAACCGATACTAACCGATAATTGTTGAAGAAGAAAGGTGGGATGCCTACCGGGGCATCCCCAATCTTAGATGCTTGAGACTTCTTGAAATATTATCTTGGGGTGCCTTGGGCATCCCCAAGCTTGAGCTTTTGTGTCTCCTTAATTCCTCTTATATCGCGGTTTTCCTAAATCTCAAAAGCTTCATCCACACAAAACTCAACAAGAACTCATGAGATAAGTTAGTATAAACCAATGCAAAAACCTTATCATTATCTACTGTGACAAATCACTAAAATTATTATTCAACATTGCATACTAAATTCTTCTACATATTTAATACTCCTATCCTCAAATAGAATCATTAAACAAGCAAACATAACAACAATCTACCAAAACAGTACAGTCTGTAAAGAATGCAAGAGAATCAATACTTATTAAACTCTGAACATTATGAAATTCTACCACACTGTAGAAACTTTATCAGAGCTTATTATGACAAAAGTTTCAGCATTTTATCACATTCTGACTTTTCTAGGGATTTTTTGCAACAACGGTAAACTTTCTATTTTCAAACAGCAACATCTAGATTTGTAAAATAAGCATGGTAAAGGCTATCCTTGACATTTTTATTGAAAAGAAATATGAAAAACATTATTATAAATAACATCAAACAAATCCTAAAAAAATAAATTGACGCTCCAAGCAAAACACATATCATGTGACGAATGAAAACATAGCTCCAAGTGAGGAGGTTACCGATAGTGTTGGAGACGAAAGAGGGGATGCCTTCCGGGGCATCCCCAAGCTTAGTTGCTTGGATCTTCCTTGAATATTACCTTGTGGTTCCTTGGGAATACCCAAGCTTAGGGTCTTGTCACTCTTTATTCTCCTCATATCGACATCTCACCCAAAACTTGAAAACTTCAATCACACAAAACTTAACGGAACTTTGTGAGATAGGTTAGTATGATAAAGAGAAAACCATTTCACTTTTGGTACTGTCAAAGACAAGATTCATAAATGTTTCCACACAATGCCTACTATAGTATATCATTCCCACTATTTATATTGAGCAATATAAGCCATAGAAACTAGAAAGCAAGCAAACTATGCATTGAAAACAGAATCTGTCAAAAACAGAACAGCCTGTAATGATCTGGATAACTACCATACTTCTGCTACTCCAAAAATTATGAAAGAAATAGGACCAAGTGAGAAATTGAAATATTAAACTTCTGCAAAAATAATCAACTCAAAAGCACTTTTGTGTTAAAAATAAGACTTAGTTTCGTGAGCGCAAAAGTTTCTGTTTTTCAGCAAGATCAAATCAACTATCACCCAACATGATCCCAAAGGCTTTACTTGGCACTTTACTGAAACAAAAGCAATAAAAAATGATTAATACAGTTCTTAATCATGTTAACACATAAAAACAGTAAATAAAGTGTGGGGTTGTCTCCCAACAAGCGCTTTTCTTTAATGACTTTTAAACTAGGCATGATGATTTCAATGATGCTCGCATAAAAGATAATAATTGAAACATAGGAGAGCATCATTAGTCATAAGTTCCTCTCTCATAATAATTTCCAGTAGCATCATGAATATATTCATCAATATAACCATTACATAAAGCATTCTTTTCATGATCCACAAGCATAGAAAATTTATTACTCTCCACATAAGCAATTTTATTCTCATTCACAATAGTGGGAGTATCATAGGAGACTCGAATACTATAAATTGTTCCCACATTAAAAGAGTAATGTTCAGTAAAAGGATATTCAAAATTATGACAATAATTATCACTACTTTTTTTATAACATAAGTATCATCACAATAATCATCATAAGTAGCAACTTTGTTCTCATCATAGATAGGAGGCATGCAACCATCATAGAAAGTTTGATCATTCAAAGTAGGGGGACTAAAAAAGATCATCTTCATTAAACATAACATCCCCAAGATTGGGACAAACATTAATTGCAGCAAATAAATTCGCAAACATGTCATTCGCATCGATCATAGCATCCCCAAGCTTGTGGCTTTGCATATCATAAGCATAATCACTCTCATCATTAATAGTATGAATAGCACCAACGGTATAACAATTGCTATCATCATAATTTCCCAAGTTGGTGCCAAAAGATTTCCAAGATTATAAGAAGTATCATTATCTTCCCAATCATAATCATCACAACAAGCAATAGGCATAACAAAATCATCGTCAAGTGCATCATCTTCCACAATTATTTTTGATTCATTTTCATGAGGCACAACAATAATAGGAACAACATTATTTGGGAGAGATACCTTTTTACCTCTATTCTTTGTTCTTTTCTTCTTCTTCTTCACCACATCATGTGTGGGTTTAATTAATATTTCCAAGCTTCTTATTGATGGGATTGGTTGGACATGAAGCTCCTCCTCGTTACCTGATTCGTCACAATAAACACTAGGAGGGTATTGGGAAATATTTTTCCCTTTCATTAGTACTCTCTTCATATTCTATTTGTTTTCAATTTAGATAGTTGGCAATATATGGATTCTCAATGCAATTTACCGCACAAAACATATAAATTTCCTCTAGATAAAAATCAAGACATATCTCGAGATTAAATTTTGGAATACCCTCAGTTAAACGTTTCATTTCTTAATACCCCAAAAGAAGACTAAGCTCTTTATGATGCTCAAGGGTAATCAAGTTATCACAATTTTTGGACACGATTTGATCATGAAAGAATTTGCATTGGAGATTTAAATAACCATGTTCATTGCAAAGTTCACAAGGATGGCAAAAAAAATTAAATCTTTCAGCACAATCATCAAGCCTCTCTTTGCCCGGCAAGGGGGGACCTTCTCTTGACGATATCTTGTTCCTCTTGCTTTATATTGGTCCTTCTGAGCCGCACATTGGATCTTCAAATCTCTTGGTTCTTCAATCTCTGACTTTAAGCTGGTGCTTCAATCTTGACCTTGTGCCTGTGCATAGTCTGGGCAACAGATCTAGGGTTTGTTGCACCGAAAGAAGCCCCTGGGCCTGCCCCGAATGCGCTGCTGAGCGTCGTCGCGGTAGGGCCTAATAAGTGCACAGGCAGGGGTGCTGAAGGGGTTGGCCCCTTGAGGTTTCCATTGCTGCTTCTTTAGTCTTGATTTCAGGACGGTTTCCGATTTCCCCGTGCGCGGTGTAAACCCAATAGTAGTAGGGCCACTGAAGTGATGGCTCGTGAATGACTTTAACGCACGGGGTGGAAACCGCCAATTTACTCTTCCCACATCGCCCTTATCCTTAGCCACGTATGCTGCATGCATCATGCGGGGTAGTTAATGGAGGCGCATGGCATGTGAGAGCATCTTGAGGTGGGTCCGCTCACCTTGAATTGGTGGACGAAGATGGTGGCCGCCCGTTGATGAAGCAGCCCCCACTCTCCCCGCCTATAAAAGGAGGGGCGGAGGAGGGCAGAGTCATCCATCTTTGCATTTCTCTTCTTCTCTTGTTCTCTACTTCTGCTAGTGATGACAAAGAGAAGAGCCCGGAGCCAGTCCCAGGCTTCTGCTTGGGGCTATTGTTGTCCTACGTTGGTGTTGGCGCTCGGGGAGTGAGCCCGGTCCTTGGCGTGGTGAATTTCTTGGTCTCTTCGAGGCTCGGCCGGGAGGCGGGGCTGTAGATCATTGGTAATCCTAGCATTGCCCCTATTGGAGGTCTTGGGGCCGTTGTCGATGAGGGGCGCATATTCCTGCCCGCCAAGGTGGGGCGCGGCATGCCTCGAGTCCTCCTTGTGGCAGAGATGGGGGTTGACGCCGGAGAATATGCCCCCTCCTAGCCTGTCGAGACGATGGTGGCGTCGCCTGCTCGTTGTGGGTGATGCCGCTACCGTTTCTACCCCCCACTTCCCTTGGGAGGGGCGACGGGCCTTGCCCGTCACCTTGCGCAGCTCCTAGGAGTGTGTCGTCTGAGGGTCACAACAGGCAGCCGCTTTATTGATCTCTTCGTTTCTCCCTCCTTCTAAGCGCTCCTTTTATTCTTCTCTCCCTCCTACCTCAATATCCTGGAGAGGAGGAGCAGAGAAAGGAAAAGAGGGGTTACGGGGCACTTATCTTTTTACAATGTTAAACTTGCTGGCACTTGCCAAATTTTAATTCAAATAATGTAACCTCTCGAGCCCATCTTTGTGTTATGTAATGCTTGTACTTGTATTAGCATATGAATGAAAAAGATGAACCTTGCCGGGAACCCGTGCACGTGTATTTCCATGCAGAGGTGGAGTCCCTCTTTAATAAAAATGAACGAGTTTTCCCCGGCAGGATATCCTGGCGGCACCCTCTTTGTCTGCCGGAGAGCAATGTCTGCTAGGGAACAGACAGAGGGGCCAGCCCCCCGCCAGCTCCTTTTTACCAAAGGGTACTGCGACCATCCTGACTTGAAGCAACGTTCGAGTCATGGATGGGAGCACCTAAGTTTCAAAAGAGAGGCGAGGTTTTCTCATGCAAAGTCATAGCCTTATAGAACACTAATGGACAAGAGATAAAACTTATCTATTTGGCTTTGCTGGGGATCGTTGTGCCGTGTAATCTTCTCGTCCTTTGTCGAAGCCAAATTCACGATAGGAACCTGCAACTCCATGTAGATGAGAATGAAAGCAGGATGCAATCCTATCTATATGCATATGCAAATGCTCATGAAATGCTTATGCAGTGATCTTGGTGTGCTCATGCATGCATGCAATCTTAGTTGGGCCCCCCTACAACGCTTCTTTTTGTTTCTCTTGCACGGGGCCATTGCCCCGGCTTTGTACAAGGGGTTACATGGAGCTGAGGCAAGGCATGCACAAAAGGGTGGATGCCGGGCAGTGCCCGACAGCCTCGCGCCTTACGGGTAGTACTTACGGAGATGCTCAAAGTTCCGTGAGTTTTGCAACTAAGTGACATCTTCGGTCTCCAGACGGACTGCGCCGGGTCTGGTGACTCGTACCACCCGGTAAGGGCCTTCCCACTTTGGTGACAGCTTGTTTGTACCCTTGGCGGACTGAACGCGCCTAAGGACAAGGTCACCTTCCTCAAAACACCGGGCATGAACCCTGCGGCTGTGATAGCGACGCAGGGCTTGCTGGTAGCGTGCAGCACGCGTAGCAGCCCGGAGACGGTTCTCCTCGAGTAGCACAACATCGTCACACTGGTGCTGATCTTGCGCTACTTCACCGTAGGCAAGCACTCAAGGGGACTCATAAATTAGTTCCATGGGGATAACTGCTTCTGCCCCATAGACTAGGGAGAAGGGAGTCTGCCCGGTAGCTCGGTTAGGTGTCGTTCTGAGTGACCAGAGAACTATTGGCAGCTCCTTGATCCACCGCCTGCCGTGCTTCTGCAGCGTATCGAAAGTTCTTGTCTTGAGTCCACGTAGCACTTCTAAGTTCGCCCTCTCAGCTTGTCCATTGCTCCAGGGGCGTGCCACAGAGGCGAATGAGATCTTGCATCCGAGGGTACGAACATATTGCATGAAGGCGTGGCTCGTGAATTGGATGCTGTTGTCGGTGATGATCCTTGCCGGAACTCCCAAACGACACACCAACTCTTTGAAGAACTTGATAGCCGACTAAGCAGTCACCTTTCCCATGGCAGTAACTTCCGGCCACTTTGTGAACTTGTCGATGGAAACGAACAAGAATTCAAAGCCCCCGATTGCTCGGGGGAAGGGGCCGAGGATATCGAGCCCCCAGACCGAAAATGGCCATGATAAAGGGATTTTCTGAAGGGCTTGGGCAGGCAGGTGTGTTCTATTGGAATGGAACTGGCAGGCTTCTCATGTCGTGATGAGCTCGACCACATCTTGGAGGGCTATGGGCCAATAGAATCCTTGCCGGAATGCTTTCCCAACTAATGCCCTTGATCCAATGTGTGAGCCGCACATTCCTTTGTTAATCTCAGCCATTAGTTCCTTTCCATCCTCCCGGCAGACACACTTCAATTTCACACCATTGGGCCTCCTTCTGTACAGAGTGTCATCGACAAACTGATACATACTGGCCCTCCGGGCTACTTCCTTAGCTTCATCTTGGTCGCCGAGAAGTTTTCCGGTTTGGAGGAAGCAGACGATGTGCCTTGCCCAAGTTGGAGCCTGGGCTTGGCAATGAGGACTAGCGGCACCTCCTCTGCTGCGGGAGCACCAGCCTCATTCGCGAGGTCCATAGGCCCAGCTGGAGGGGGTGGTCTGGCAGGCTGTTAGGAGTTGGTTCTGGCAGGGTCTTTGCCGGGAGCGGACGGCTCGAGCGGGAGAGGCTTACCGTAGTCCGACTTTCTCCTTTTTCAGGCCATTGTGGCTGGCGATACGGAGGGTTGAGAGAGACGGAGAACAAAAGTTCCTAGTTCCACAGGAAGCTTCTGCATAGCACACTTTGACAGGTGATCAGCTATGTTGTTTTCCGCACGGGGTACGTGCTCTATTTGCAACCCGTCAAAGTGCTCCTCCAATCTTCTCACTTCCTTGACGTATGCTTCCATCAATGGGCTTTGATAGTCTTTGTTGACTTGTCTCTCCACAAGCTATGAATCTCCTCGCACGATCAGCTTCTTGATTCACAATTCTGCTGCAATCCTGAGCCCGGCAAGGAGCCCCTCATACTCAGCTATATTGTTGGTGGCTTCTCCCCGGGCAAAGTGCATTTGGATGACGTACTTCAAGTGCTCCCCGAGGAGGCAATGAAAAGCACGCCAGCCCCTACTCCTTGCAGGGAAAAAGCACCATCAAAATAAATAATCCATTTAGTGATTCCTTGTGGGGGAGAGCTGTTTTTGTCACTTCCTCATCAGGGGTTGGCATCCATTCTGCAATAAACTCTGCCAGCGCCCTGCTCTGAATATTTGATGTGGTCCCAAACTACAAACCAAAGCTGGATAACTCCAAAGCCCAGTCCACTATTCAGCCGGTAGCCTCAGGGTTTCGGAGTATCCTTTGCAGCAGAAAATGAGTGACAACTGTGATCTCATGGGCTTGGAAGTAGTGGTGAAGTTTCCTTGAGGCCGTGATGAGGCCAAAAATCAACTTTTGCATGCCAGAGTACCTCGATCTAGCCCCTTGTAATAAGGAGCTGACGAAGTACACTAGGCGGTACACCAGTTTCTTCCTTGCCGTGTCCTTGGGGTTGCTCTCGTTGCCGTGCTCATCGCTAGTCTGATCCTTTTCTGACTCTGCCGTGATCTGTCCACTTTCTGCCTCATCCACTTCTCATTGTGCTACCAAGGCCACACTAACCACTTGGTTGGTTGCCACCAAGTAAAGCAACAACGGCTCCTGGGGTTTGGGTGCAACCAAGGTAGGCATAGATGATAGGTAGGCCTTCAACTCCTGCAGAGCTGCATCTGCTTTCAGAGTCCACTTCATAGGCCCTGCTTTCTTCAAAATTTTAAAGAACGGCAGGGCACGCTCGACAGACTTGAAAATTAATCTGCTTAGTGCGGCAACGCATCCCGTCAGGCGCCTCACATCCTTAACTGTTCTTGGTGCTTGGATTTGCTCGATGGCCTTGATCTTGTCGGGGTTAGCTTCGATCCCCAGATGGGACACGAAGAAACCATGCAGCTTGCCGGAGGGGACACCAAACACACACTTCTCTGGATTAAGCTTCAAGTTGATCTTGCGCAAGTTAGAAAATGTCTCCTCCAAATCCTGGATAAGAGTGGTCTTATCCTTGGTTTTGACCACTATATCATCCATATAGGCTTCTATGTTTCTGTGCAACTGTGGCTCAAAACCAGTCTAGACTGCCCTTCCAAAAGTGGACCCAACACTCTTTAATCGGAATGGCATGCAGACAAAGCAGTATGTACCACATGGAGTGATGAATGATGTCTTCTCCTCATCTTCTTTGGACATGAAGATCTGGTGATATCCGGAGTATGCATCTAGAAAGGAGAGCAAATCACAACCTGAAGTGGAATCCACAATCTAGTCGATGCGCGGCAAGGGAAATGGGTCCTTCAGGAAAGCCTTGTTGAGATCTGTGAAATCAATCCAAAGCCTCCATTTCCCATTTGCCTTTCGGACTTCCACTGGATTTGCTAACCATGTAGGATGCAATACTCCTCTAACCAAACCAGTTGCCTCCAGTTTCTTGATTTCCTCGGCAATGAACTGCTGCTATTCCAAGGCCTGCTTCCGGACTTTCTGTTTGACAGGTCGGGCATGTGGGCAGACAGCAAGGTGGTTCTCGATTATCTCCCTGGGAACACCGGGAATATCAGATGGTTGCCAGGCAAACACATCGATATTTGCCCGCAGGAAGGCAACGAGCGCGCTTTCCTATTTGTCATCAAGAGTGGCACTGATGGTGAGGGTACCATCAACGCCAGCCAGCCCTGCCGGGACTTTCTTCACTTGAGGTGCAGCAACCTTGGATCTCTTGCTGTTGGAACACTCCGGCACATAGTCAATGGGTGTCGTGCACTCGGAGGGGGCACGTTTCCTGTCGGTGTCAAAACCGGCGGATCTCGGGTAGGGGGTCCCGAACTGTGCGTCTAAGGTCGATGGTAACAAGAGACAGGGGACACAATGTTTACCCAGGTTCGGGCCCTCTCTATGGAGGTAATACCCTACTTCCTGCTTGATTAATCTTGATGAATATGAGTATTACAAGTGTTGATCGACCACAAGATCGTAATGGCTAAAACCCTAGAAGTCTAGCCTGTCTGACTATAATTGTATATATCCTCTACGGACTAAGCCCTCCGGTTTATATAGACACCGGAGGGGACTAGGGTTACACAAAGTCGGTTACAAAGAAGGGAATCTTCATATTTGATCGCCAAGCTTGCCTTCCACGCCAAGGAGAGTCCCATCTGGACATGGGTAAAGTCTTCGGTCTTTGTATCTTCACAGCCCATTAGTCCGGCCCATGTCCAACAGGCCTGACGCCCAAGGACCCCTTAGTCCAGGACTCCCTCAGTAGCCCCTGAACTAGGCTTCAATGACGAGGGGTCCGGCGTGAAGATTGTCTTCGACATTGCAAGGCGGGTTCCCTTTCCCGAATACTCCAAGATAGTCTTCGGACGCAACGAACGTGTCCGGATCTGCAACACAAGTACCACACACAACCGCAGAGAGTATAGTACTTCACGAGTCCAATCTGCTGACAACTTTTTGTAACGTGACATCACGCTTGTCGGGTCATTATTTCGAACCGTTTCTTTTCCTGCCGTTCCATGTTTCGAGGCGTGGTTTTTATTGGAACGTCTTGTCGAAGCAGGGATCGCATCCCCTTATTGCGGGATTCTCATCAATACGAGCGTGGGTAACCCAACCATCCCATTGGGATGATTCCTTAGGAATAGGCAGGTTTTCAGGCTTAGGAGGAGGCGTCTGATACCCATTGCCTTTATAAAGGAGGCAAGGGCCGTCTCTTTTTACGCCAAACCTCTCCTGAGCCTTTCCAACCTTGAGTTCTAGCACCCAAGGTTCGGCTTCATTGCTTCAAGCTTCCCAATCATGTCCGGACCCATCCCACAGGGCCGATGGGTGGCTTCCTCTGTTACAGAGGAGGACATTGCGAAGCTTCGGGCGGCCAGATACCTGACCGTGGAGATCCCCCACAGGCTTCCTGCTCAAGGACAGGTTATTCCGACTCCCAGATCCGGCGAGAGGGTCGTATTCATCTCTCACTTCCTCCGAGGTCTAGGATTCGCTCTTCACCCCTTCGTCCGAGGGCTCATGTTTTATTACGGACTAGATTTTCATGATCTAGCCCCAGATTCTTTCCTCCACGTCTCGGCGTTTATTACCACGTGCGAGGCCTTCCTCCGAATCCCCCCACACTTCGGCTTATGGCCCAAGACTTTTAGTGTGAAGCCGAAGGTAGTCGATGGGGAACAGGCGGAGTGCGGCGGTGCTGTAGTAAGCAAGCTTACCAACACTCTCTGGCCAAAAGGCTCTTTCACCGAAACTTCCAACCAATGGCAGCGGGAGTGGTTTTACATCACAGAACCCGGGGGTACCAAGTGGGCAACTATACCTGCGTTCCGTTCTGGCCCTCCGTTACAGCTTGCATCATGGATTAATAAGGGGCCTGTCGGGGCGGTCTGATCTGGCCCACGGACACCTATGGGGCCGGCGGACCGAGCCCCTTTCGGTTCGGCGGGGAGCGGAGGTCGCACGAAGAGCAGATCGAGGCGAAGCACGCGAGAGGTTTTACCCAGCTTCGGAGCTCTCCGGAGAGATAACACTCCTACTGCTGCATGTATGATTTGTATTGTGTTCTTGCTAGGGAGTGCTGAGAGCTACAGTATACTCCAGCTGCTAACGAGACCTAGCGTGAGAGTGTTCGAACCCCTCTCTACGTTGCGCATGGGCCTCCTTTTATATGCACAAAGGGGCTCCGATAGGTGGCAACGTAGATGGGGGTACAAATGGAAAAACAGTGGTTGGTACACCTACTTGTACAGTGTACAGTGTAATATACCTAACTCTGACGGCAGGGGACAAAGGCATTAAATGCCCATCTTGTCGCCCTAACAAAGGCAAACATGGACCGTCAGGCGCCACCGTCCGCCACGATGGCAAACTTGTCGGCGTTGCTTGCCACCTCGCACCGCGGCTGCCTGACCTCTCGCCACGCCGCTACCGAAAGGCCCCAGGGCGACACGTTAGTGGATGCGCTGGAGCGTAGGTACAGAGAGGTGGACTGTCGCGGCAAGCGCCTTGCCGCGGCCGTTATCTTGTCGTGCCCGGAAGCTTGTCGCTCACCGGGCCTTCCCGGCAAGCTCCTCTTGCCGGGGCTTTGTCTTGTAAGTGCCTGGGGTGGCCTTCCCGGCAAGCTCCTCTTGCCGGGGCCTTGTTTCCTATGTGCCTTGGTTGGCCTTCACGAAAAGCTCCTCTTGCCGGGGCCTTGTCTCCTTGGCTTTAATACTTTGTTCTTGAATTGCTCCAAAGGAACCACGGAGGAACTTGGCGGTCACCCGGTAAGCCTCGCCGCGGAGGGCTGCAACGTCCCGTGCACAAGTTCGGGATACTAGGGTACCCCTACTCTAGTACACCGACCGGAGCCCCCGGGCCTCGGCCACACACGGTGCCGAGCGCTGTTAGGCCAGGCCCAAAACAGGCACGGGCACACGCGCCTGGGTCACACCATAACTCACCCCGGACCCACCACGCCCCCATTTAACGGCACGCATCGAACGTGGCGCCGTGTGAGAGATCGTGGGAGAGGTCGTGGGGGTTTCTTTATTCGAAATCGGAACGTCCGCCCCCTTATAAGCAGGGGAAGCAGGGGCACGTCGCCTACCTTGCCAGTTTCTATCCCATCGAAAAACCACCGCCGCTCCTCCTCTTCTTCTCAAGGCCGAAAAGAGAGCAGTGCTCCGCCCCCCATCGCCGCCAGCACACTCAACACCGTTGACTTCCTCCACCACCTCCGCCATGGGCCCGAAAGCCGACAAGGGGAAGACCGTGAAGTCGGCCGAGGCGCCATGCTTGCGGCGCCATGGAAGGAGCG
The DNA here is from genome assembly GCA_021605145.1 of Aegilops bicornis. Taxonomy (NCBI): domain Eukaryota; kingdom Viridiplantae; phylum Streptophyta; class Magnoliopsida; order Poales; family Poaceae; genus Aegilops; species Aegilops bicornis. The sequence goes on along the minus strand of CM038673.1, from coordinate 259,228,106 downwards.
GGTTGCCTTCCCCTCAGCTCGCCGCGAGGGAGCCGAGGGAGAACTACTACCTCTTCGTCGACGGAGACGCGATGCATCCGCGCACGAAGGTACTTCCCGCCGCTGTAGAATCGCCCGACGGGTACCCCTTCTTCACGCTTTTCTTCTCTGCGGGCTCTGCCCGCCTTCTCTGAAGTTCTTTATGCGACATTATGAACACCTACGGGTTCCGCCTCCTTGATTTCACCCCCAACGCCGTTTCGACCATGGCAGTTTTCGCACACCTCTGCGAAAACTTTGTCGGAGTCCACCCCAATGTAGCTCTTTTCCGCCACTTCTTTTTGCCCCGAGCCGAGAGAGGAGAGCCCCTTGCCGGAGGAATTGCTTGGGTCTCCAGGGTCGGCAAGAAGGAGGCCTATCTGGAGGGAGAGCTCCGTAGCAAATGGGAGGAGTGGAGGGCAGATTGGTGCTGGATCGTTGAGGAGAACCTGTAGCCTTTACCGCCAAATAGCCAAACCCCGATAGTACGCGGCAATGATCGGAGCAATCTGGCCCCGGAGGATGCTAGGTTGAAGATCGCACTTACCCGAATCCTCCGCCTCAGACTTGCCGGACTCATCAGAGGCACCGCTTGAGCGGACTTCCTTCGCCGCCAAGATCGCTTCTTGCAGGAGAGAAGGAGACCTGCCTGGGAATTTCAGAATGCCGCAGACATCATGAGGCTGCGCCCATGCCTCAACTTCAACTTCACTGTCTTGGATCTTGACGCAATGCTCTTAGAGCTGTTCAAGCATGATCCTGATCATCCGGAGATGTTTAGGTTGCCGAGGGGTGTCGTTCACAGTAACAACTCGTCGCCGACCGCATCTGCAATGATGCCGTTGTGCGACTCCCACGGAATTGTCCCCACTTGGCAAGAGCCGTCCGACGACGCCAGGCGGCAGTTCTTCGACAATCTAGTGGAGATGCCGGTCCGCCCCAATGAGCGAGGGGCCTCACCATGACACCATCGACGCATTTAGATGCGCCGCGACGCCACCAGGCTAGAAGAGGCGGCAGCAGCCGCTGCCGTGGGCGAGTTTGGCTTCACTGTGGAGGAGACAGAGGCAGCCGAGGCGGCAAGCCTTGTCGAGCGAAAGGAGTTCGTCGACGAGGAAGAGCTTGCCGAGCCTGAAGCCGAGTCGGGCGAGCCCGCCGAGGGCGCATCCTCTCCACCTCCAAGGAGCTTGCCGTGAGCGGAGCCACCGGCTCCACCAAGAAGGCGTCTTCGCAGGGCCGGAGACGCAGCGGGGCGGCAGACGGCAACTGGGGCGGGGCCCTCGCAGGCCACTAGTCCCGCTCCCGCCAAGCGTCCAAGGGAGCCCACTCCTCCGCCTCGTCGTACCGGAGGCGGGCCAGAATTCGACCTCTCCGCGCTCAGCTCCGACGAGGAAGAGGAAGAGTAAGATTCCTCGTTGTATTTGTAATTCTTCGATTTGTTGCCTTGTCTTGTATCTGATCTGCTTTACTATGAATCTATTCCTTTTCAGGACGCTGGCCTAGAGGATGTCGAAGAGGGCCAAGACCCCGGTGATTGTCGTCGAGGACGAACCCACCGCGACGGCAGGAGGCGCGTCCGAGACAACCTTGCCGGGTGAGGCAACTCTCCTTCAAAGCAGCCCCAGCCGCAGCCCCAGCCAGTAAGTATATGGTCTATTTCTTGCTGTTCGTGCGTGGGTGCTTTTTCCTTTGCTGATATCTCGATCGTCGACTTGTGTAGAAGCGAGCAGCCTCTCCTTCGCCGACTACGCCGCCAAGGGTGGATTCCCCGGCGAGGGAGCGCTCCCCGGTAAGGGAGACTTCTCCGGCAAGGGAACCTTCTCTGGCGAGGGAGCCTTCTCTGGCAAGGGAGCCTTCTCCGGCAAGGTGCAGCTCTCCGGCGAGGGACGACACCAGCGATCCCTTGGCGGCGGAGACCATGACCGCAGCCCCCGGCGCAGGTAACCTTCTTGCCTGAGTACTTCCCTTGTGTTTTTCTTCTTCTGATTCTATCTTTGGATATTTGCTTGACTTTCTTCATCCGTCCGCCATAGAGCCGATGGAGACCGAGGTCGCCGGCGAGGAGGACGCCAAGGCAACACCGACGGGCCGCCGTGGGAGAAGAAGCCGGCCGACGAGCCTGCCGCGAAGAGGCCACCGAATTGCCGCAGAAGCCGGGCGAGGGTCTGGCGATCGTGACCGACGGCCCCGAGGCCGCAGGGAGCGCCAGCGCCACACGGACCACCGATCCCTCCGCCACAAGCCGCAGCCGAGTTCCGAAGAGCCCCAGCCCGGCCGCTTACTTGAAGGCCGGGCGACGGCGTTTTCATCAAGCTCCCATGGGAGTCGAGCCTCAGGTGCCGGCCAAGGAGAAACCTTCGATGAAGAGCTGCTCGCCTCCGCTGGGCTGACGCTTAGTTGACGCGCCAGCAGCAGAAGCGGCGAGCCCGAGGAGGAGCAGGTATGCAGAAGCTTTGTCGCTCTACCGCTCGGACAAGCCAAACTGCATCCCGGAGGCCCTTGTTGCCAAGGCGGGAGCAGATATTGAGAAGCGTATGGAGGAGCTCCGGTCAAGAACCAGGAGCTCTCCGGTCTTTGGCGGAGGAGCGGGAGCAACTTGTCGAGGAGCGCACGGCCTTCATCCTCGAGAAGGCCGCAGGAGGAGGAACAGCTGACTTGCCGCCGAGAAGCTGTCCTGCAGGGAAAGCGAGCCGGCGCATGAAGGTCAACCCGACAGCCACGAGGAGGATCTCGCCATGCGCGAGGAAACATTTGGCGGGGCTCTCAAGGAGGCAAAGGACGCTGCCGCGGCCGCCGAGGCCGCCAAGAAGGAGCTGGAGACAAAGGTGGCGCAATTGGAGGCCAGCCTCAAGAAGAGCGGCGAGGAGCTTGCCGCACTCAAGCACGAGCGAGAAGGACGCCTACACTCTTGGCGAAGCTGCAGGCCGTCTCGCCGAGAGGAGCAAGGAGCTCAGCGCCGCTAGGGACTCCAATGCAGATCTCGAGTTGAAGCTGACTACTTTGACTCAGGCGCTGGACGGCGCCAAGGAGCGGGAGGCGGCCCTGAAGGAGAAGGTCAAGGCCGATGAGGAGCTGCTGGCGAATGCTGTTGCCACCAGGCGCCTTGAGGGAGAGTGTGGAGCACTGGATCAAGGTCTCGTGGATACCGCCGCCATCCACATCGAAATGATGGAGCCGGGATGGTGGATCTTGGATACTCCTCCGACGAGCACCTCCAACCCAGCGCCAAGCTTAGCCTATTCTTCAAAGGTGTGGTGACGGGCCTCCAGCGACTCCGGGAAGAGTTCCCAAAACAGTTGGCCGAGGAGTCGCGCCAGATTTGCGCGGGAGCCCTCCAAAAGGTGCTGATGAAGGTGGCCTTCCGCAACCCAGGCCTCAACTTCACCAACGTCCTCAAGTCTCTACCGCCGGATGCCGATGTGGAGGCGCTCAAGACCCTTGTCGCACCCATTGTGGACAGGGTGAGCGGAATTAAGAGGGTTGAGGGTGGTCGTGTAGATTAGGCCGCCCGTTTTCTCTTGCTCTTGCCGCTGCTAGTCATGTCATAGGAACAATCCATTAGAGCTGCGGCAAGCTATCTTGTAATATAACTTTATTTTGGATATCAATTGCTATGCTATTTCCTTTACTTGATTCCTCCCTTTGTATGTTTTCGCCTTACGCTTTTAGGGAACTTGTCGGCGCTGACCACCGAGCATGAAGGCCGAAAAGTGAGACGTCAAGTTGGCGGAGCCGCTTCCGACAAGCAACCTTGTCGCAACTAGTCGCGACTCACTTAAGTTGTTGAGCGGACTCGAAACAAAGTAAGGGCGCAACTAGCTACAAGTTGGTTCCTCTGCGCATAGGTTTTCCATACAAAGTTCGGCCGTTCAAGGAAAATAACTTAAAAAAATTTAAAACTGATTGCTCAAACTTTGGCAACTTAGCTTTTCTGTCGTTTGCTTCCCGGCAAGGTTAGACTTCCTTGAGCGACGCTTGGTCCACACCATTATCTTCTCCTTCCCCCCCGGCAAACTTGTGTGCGGGGGAACCTTCCTTTCTTTGAGAAAGAGAAAGAAGAGAAAATAAAGATATGGAGCCTTGTGGCTCGTTATCACTTACTGTGGGTAGGTGCTGCACAAAGTGTCGATAATGCATGCAAAATAGAAGTAAACAGCATGAAATCGATAAGGTGTGCGAAACACGCTAGCTTTATCGATGCACGGGTTCATACCGGCTTTGTACAAAGGATTACATGCATCAGCGGCAAGACTTGTACAAAAGGTGGTTGCCGGAACAGTTCCGCAACCGCGCTTCTACGGGTAAAATTCTACGAAGATGCTCAATATTCCAGGAGTTGCTCACCGAATGCCATCTTCGGTCTCAAGGCGGACATCGCCAGGCCTAGTGACTCGTTTCACCCGATAAGGGCCTTCCCACTTCAAGGCCAACTTGTTGGAATTCTTGGCGGACTAAACGCTACCAAGAACAAGGTCGCCTTCCTCGAGACTTCCGGCATTGACTTTATGCGGCTATGGTAGCGGCGCAAAGCTTGCTGGTACCGAGCAGCTCAGACAAGAAACTCAAGACGATCCTCCTCAAGGAGCAGGCGTCATCTTGTCGCAGCTGCTCTTGCTCAAGCTCATCATAAGCGAGCACTAGAGGCGATCCGTGATACGAGTTCCGTGGGGAGAACTGCCTCTGCTCCATAGACTAGAGCGAAGGTGTCCGCCGCTGGCTCGATTTGGCGTCGTTCTGATCGACCAAAGAACCACCGGCAGCTCCTCAATCCAGTTTCTTCCGCACTTGCGCAGCCTGTCGAAAGTTCTGGTCTTGAGCCCGCGCAACACTTCAGCATTTACCCTCTCCGCTTGACCATTGCTCCTCGGATGAGCAATGGGTAAATGCAGACCTTGGCGCCAAGATCTTGGACGATCTTGCATGAAGGTGCGGCTTGTGAACTGTGTGCCGTTGTCGGTGATGATCCTGTTAGGGATTCCAAACGGCAAACAATCGACGTGAAGAACTTGATCACTGACCGTGCTATCACCTTCCTCATCGCTTCCACTTCCGCCACTTTGTGAACTTGTCGATTGCGACGCATAAGTACTCAAAGCCCCGACAGCTTCGGGAAGGGGCCGAGATGTCGAGCCCCGCATCGAAAATGGCCGTGGATAAAGGGATCGCCCGAGAGCTTGAGCTGGCTGGTGTGTCTGCTTGGAATGGAACCGCACGCTTCACACTTGGTTACTTGTGCGCTTGCATCCTCGGAGGGGGTCGGCCAAAAGAAACCTTGCCGAACGCTTTGCTTAAGAAGTGCTCGCGCCAATGTGGTGACCACATATGCCTCCATGTATCTCTGCCAATAGCTTTTGTCCGTCTTCCCGATGAATACACTTCAATTTCACACCGTTGAGTCTTCTTCTTCAGACATGTACCGTCGACAAACCGTACATACTTGACCGCCGGGCTACTCTTTCCGCTTCTTCTTTCTCTTCGTGAAGTTCTCCTGTCTCAAGGAAATGGACAATCTCTTTGCGCCCATCTTTGGAGCTTGCGGCTCGACAACAAGGACTAAAGGCACATCTGCTGCTGCGGAACATCAGCTTCCACGGCAAGAACCCGCTGCTCACCGGAGCTTGACGTTCCTCGCAAGCTTGCCGGAGCAAAACTTGTCGGGAGCGCCCGCTTCAACGAACAAACCACAGGGCTTGTCGGAGCAGATCGCCTCAGCTCTGTTGGTGTCGATCTTGGGGACCTTCGTGGCGGCGGCTTCGGAAGCTTCTGCTTAGGAAAGTAGTCACCAGAGATCAACCTCCTCTTCTTGCTCTGTCCTGTTGGTGGTGTTACGGACGGCTGAGTTAGCTCGAGCACAAAATCCCTGGTTCCATTGTGTAACTTAAGTGCGGCGCACTTTGACAAGCCATCAGCAATGTCGTTCTGAGCTCTCGGAATGTATTCCATTTGCAGGCCGTCAAAGTTCTCTTCTAGCTTCCTCACTTCATCAACGTAAGCTTCCATCAACGAACTCTGATAATTCTTGTTCACTTGGCGGATAACAAGCTGTGAGTCACCCCTGACAATGAGCTTCTTGATCCCAAGGTCCACTGCGATCCTGAGACCGGCAAGCAAACCTTCATACTCTGCTGTATTGTTTGTTGCTTGCTCCTTGGGAAAGTGCATCTGGACTACGTACTTGAGGTGCTCTCCGTGGGTGCGACAAGCAAAGACGCCGCACCGGCGCCTTTGCAGTGAGAAGGCACCATCAAAGTACATCAGCCACTCTTTGCTTGTTTCCTTGACGGGACGCTGCTTCGGAATTTCTTCATCCGCATTGGTGTCCATTCTGCTATGAACTCCACCAATGCTCGCTTTGATAGTTGAAGTGCTCTCAAACTTGAGGCCAAAGCTTGACAGTTCCAAAGTGCCCACTCGACAATCCTGCCTGTTGCCTCCGGATTCTGCAGATCCTCTTTAGCGGAAAGCGAGTGACAACCGTGATTTCATGTGCCCGAAAGTAATGGCGCAGCTTTCTCGAGGCCATGAGGAGGCCGGTGCAATTTACGCACACCAGAGTACCTTGACCTAGCCCCCGCAGAAGGGAACCGACAAAGTAAACTGGCCGCGCCATCCTTTTCGCACTGCTCATGCATCTGCTGCAGATCCGTCCTTGTCGGGACCAGAGCTTGCCGGGCGAAGCCCCCGCTTGTCACCGATGTGTCTGCCGTGGTTGCTAGCTCATCATCCCTCCCTCTCCACTACTAACGCAGCACTAACCACTTGATTGGTTGCCGCTATATATAGCGACAACTTCTCTTGTGGCTTAGGTGCGACAAGTCCGGAGTGGAGGATGTATCTCTTCAAGTCTGCAGCCGCTGCCTCCACTTCCGGAGTCCATTGCATCGGACCTGCCTTTTTCAAGATTTTGAAAATGGCGAGGCGCCTTCAGCAGATCTAGAGATAAACTCTTTGAGAGCAGCTACGCAACCGACAAGTCTTCGTACATCCTTGACGCGTTTTGGTGCTTCAATCTGCTCAATGGCCTTGATCTTGTCGGGATTGGCTTCAATTCCCCGCTGAGACACGAAGAACCCGAGAAGCTTGCCGGAAGGGACTCCAAACACGCACTTCTCGGGATTGAGCTTGAGGTTGATCTTGCGCAGATTTGCAAAGGTTTCATCTAAATCTTAAACCAGGGTTGCCTTGTCTTTGCTTTTGACCACTATGTCATCCATGTAGGCTTCCACGTTTCTGTGCATTTGCGGCTCAAAAGCGTCATGAACTACCCTTGCAAACGTTGAACCAGCATTCTTTAACCCGAAGGGCATCCGTACAAAACAGTACGTGCCACATGGGGTGATGAATGCGGTCTTCTCCTCATCTTCTTCTCCCATGAAGATCTGATGATATCCTGAATATGCATCCGTAAATGAAAGCAAATCACATCCGCCGTGGAGTCAACAATCTGGTCAATGCGCCGCAAGGAAATGGATCTTTGGGACAAGCTTTATTGACATCTGTATAGTCGATACAAAGCCTCCATTTCCCGTTAGCCTTGGCGCACAACTACAGGATTGGCCAACCACGTAGGATGGAGCACTCCTCCGACAAGGCCTGCTGCTTCCGGTTCTTGATTTCTTCCGCGATGAACTCTTGACGCTCCACTGCTTGCTTCCTGACTTTCTGCTTGACGGGCCGCGCATGAGGACAAACGGCAAGACGGTGCTCAATTACTTTCCTGGGAACACCGGGGGTGTCAGACGGTTGCCATGCGAACACGTCGACGTTTCGCCGCGAGGAAAGCAACGAAGCGCCTTTCCTATTTAGGGTCGAGAGAGGCACCGATGGTGAAGGTACCACCAGTGCCGCCCTCCTTGGCGGACACCTTCTTGGTCTCCGCGGAGCTGCCATCGCTTTCTTGCACTTGCCGGTGGAGCTCGATGGTGCGTCCTCGACGGTAGCGCAGCACCAAGAGGTGCGCTTGCCGGAGTGGGCATCGAGCTCTTGCCGGACTTGGTCTTCTTCCCCGGAGATTCAGCGGCAAGTGTTTTGCTTTCTGCAGCAGCTGCCTCCCCGGTAGATCTTGTCGGCACAGATAAGAGCATCCTTCTTGTCGCCATGGACAGAGATGATGCTTATCGGGCCCGCATCTTGAGTAAGTTGTATGCATAATGAGAGGCTGCCATGAACTTAGCGAGTCTTTGGGCGGCCAAGTATCCCATTGTAAGGAAATGGGAAATCAGCATAGTCGAATGTGACCCTCTCACCCTAAAGTTCAGCTCACTGCCAAATGTTACCGCAACGTGATCTTCCCCTTCGGCTTGCTCCTTCCCGGATTGATTCCTTGGAATGTGCGGTCTCTTCGAGCTCGCCGTCAGGATCCAAGCTTCGGAGCACCGCGGAGGAGATCAGGTTTAAGCCGCCCCACTGGCCAACTAGCATCTTGGTGACCTTGAGGTTGCGGATAGTTGGTGAGACCAACATCGGCAAACACCCGACCGCAATTATGCGATCAGGGTGGTCCTCAATATCAAAGATGATAGGCGTGCTGGATCACTTCAGAGGCTTGCGTGACTCGATGGATGGTTTTGCTGCATTGACCTCCCGCATCCACTGCTTGAGCTGGCGGTGGGAGGTATGCAGAGAAGCACCGCCGTCAACGCACAGGACCTCTGTGGCTTTCTGGAACTCCTGCTCATCGGCCTCATCATCATCCATGTCCTCGTCGTCGTCGTTGTCTTCATCCTTATCGCGGCCGCGGGGAGGCCTGTCTCCTTGCCGCTGCTTGGCCTTGCCAAGCGCCCTCCCCGCCGGGCGCTTTTTGCCTTCTCCTCCGGACCTTCCCGGGCCTTCTCCTTGTCGCATCTTCCGTATTCAGCCTTCTGCTGCTCGACAAGCTGCTCCACCTTCTTGCAGCTCTGGAGGTCATGGCCCTTGGTGCGGTGGATCTTGCAGTACTGCTTGCCGGAGCCGTCCTGCTTGTCGGCGGCCGCCACAGAATGGTGATTGGCACCAGCTGCAACCTCCTTGCCGGAGCTACCAGCCTTGGCGTTCTTGTCGCCACCTCCGTTGCCGGACTGCTCGACAACTAGCACATCTCTGCCTTTCTTTTTCCTGTTGCCCCGCCGCCGGCTCTTCTTTGCCGGGGCGGTTTCCTCACTGTCAGATCCTCCTGCTTCTGTATTCTCTCCGGGGAGTCTCCTCCCTCCTCAAAGACGCGGCGCACTTGTCGGCCAGTATGCGTATAGCTCACCGACGCGTCTCGATCTTGCACATCGCCATCTCCTCCGCATCTCGCGGTTCCGCGACGTTTCGATGGAACGCGCCGATCACCGCGGGAGGGTGGACATCCGGATGTTGTGTCAGACACGGCTGAATCTCTCGAATATACTTGCGCAGGGGCTCTCCTTCCTTCTCGGGCGGCAGATGAAGGTCGCTTTCTTGGCCATGGGGTTTGTGGCACCAGTAAAGGCGCTGACAAACTGATGGCATAGATCTGCCCAAGAAGATATGGAGTTGTCCAGCAAGTGCATGAGCCAGGACCTGACGTTGGGCTTGAGCACCAGCGGGAAGTAGTTGGCAAGGATATTGTCGTCTCACCCCCCGGCAGCTTGCACCGCGATGGTCTAGATGCTGAGGAACTCCGACGGATGCGTCTTGCCGCCGCATTTCTCCGCACGCCCGCTTGAAGTTTTTCTTGCTGGGCCATCGACTTGCCGCAGCTCACGAGTGAACGCAGGGCAACCTACCGCTGCACGGCAAGTCGCCTGGTTCCTTCCGGGCGCTGCATGTCGACAGAGGCCCGACGCGCTTTGTCGGATCGACGTCGCGCTTCTCTTCGGCGCCGATGCGCAGTTCGAGCATCCTCTTCTTGTCGATCGTGTAGCACTTGGCGCTGATTGGCGGCGAGCTCGTGGATCCGGCGACGTAGTGGAGTCGCTGTCGAGGTGGATCCGCGAGTCGGGCGATCTTGGCCTTTGGGGCGGAGAGTGCATGGTGGTTGCACCCCACCGGTCTCGCCGCCACCGCTCACGCCATGCGTTCTCGCCGGGCAAAGGACGCACTTTCGGTTGCCGCGGAGCGCGCCGTTGGCGGCCGATGAGACTGTCAGATGGTGGCCCTCCACTCGTCGACCTTGTCGGCCGTTGGAGGGTAATCGAGGAGCAGTTGAGCTCTCGCTAGAGCCTCTGCTGGAGTAGTGGGTGGCAGTGGCGAACGGCGCGAGGAGCGGGATATGCTCGGACTTCTATCTATGTTAGAAGGAGTAGTATCCCGTCCGAGCGACCGTGCCTCGCTCGTGCCAGCATGTTGGCGTGCATGCTGGTCTTGAACGTCCCGAGATCCTCCAGCTCGGTCTCGGTCCAACGAGCGTATGGCATTGTGAATGACATGACGCTGTCGGTCCCGCGCCTCCTGAGATGGGCGCGGTACATGTACGGACGCCGAGGTCTGCGCGGCCTTGTCCTTGGACTTGGCAGCACCGTGAGCTCCCCCGTCGCCGTCCATTCTTCCGTCTGCGTCCACCCCACCACCTGTTTGCTCCGGTGGTGGTGGGTTCGACGCGGACGGGGCTTCTGCCGCCGAAGCCTTCTTCTTCGGTGGCATGTTGGCGAAGATGATGAAGATGTTGCTCGCGTGGACGCCGGATCAGGTTCACACAACCTCGACGCCCCCTACCTGGCGCACCAAAGATGTCGGGGCGGTCTGATCTGGCCCACGGACACCTATGGGGCCGGCGGATCGAGCCCCTTTCGGTTCGGAGGGGAGCCGGAGGTCGCATCGAAGAGCAGATCGAGGCGGTTACGCGAGAGGTTTTACCCAGCTTCGGAGCTCTCCGGAGAGATAACACTCCTACTGCTGTATGTATGATTTGTATTGTGTTCTTGCTAGGGAGTGCTGAGAGCTACAGTATACTCCAGCTGCTAACGAGACCTAGCGTGAGAGTGTTCAAACCCCTCTCTACGTTGCGCATGGGCCTCCTTTTATATGCACAAAGGGGCTCCGGCTGTGGCAACGTAGATGGGGGTACAAATGGAAAAACAAAGTGGTTGGTACACCTACTTGTACAAAGGTATGTTGTAATATACCTAACTATGACGGCAGGGGACAAAGGCATTAAATGCCCATCTTGTCGCCCTAACAGTGCAAACATGGACCGTCAAGGGCGCCACCGTCCGCCACGATGGCAAACTTGTCAGCGTTGCTTGCCACCTCGCACCGCTGGCTGCACAGCCTCTCGCCACGCGCGCCTGGAAAGGCCCCAGGGCGACACATTAGTGGATGCGCTGGAGCGTAGGTATAGAGAGGTGGTCTGTCGCGGCAAGCGCCTTGCCGCGGCCATTATCTTGTCGCGCCCGGAAGCTTGTCGCTCACCGGGACTTCCCGGCAAGCTCCTCTTGCCGGGGCTTTGTCTTGTAAGTGCCTGGGGTGGCCTTCCCGGCAAGCTCCTCTTGCCGGGGCCTTGTTTCCTATGTGCCTTGGGTGGCCTTCCCGACAAGCTCCTCTTGCCGGGGCCTTGTCTCCTTGGCTTGAATACTTTGTTCTTGAATGGCTCCAAAGGAACCACGGAGGACCTTGGCGGTCACCCGGTAAGCCTTGCCGCGGAGGGCTGCAACTGCCCGTGCACAAGTTCAGGATACTAGGGTACCCCTACTCTAGTACACCGACAGGGCCGGACTGGGGATCAGTTGATGACGTGCAAACTCTTCAGAGCCGCTTCCGAACCCTCCTTGAGAAGGACATCAATCTTGTCAATGTGCAAGTAATGCTAGTCTGCCGAGCCGTGCCGTGCCAGCATAGGCCTCTCTGTATGTGGGAGTTTAATCCGGAAGGACCACGGACCCTCCAACACTTCTTCGGCACTACACACAAAGGAATTTGGAAGTTGTTTATCTGGAAACGAAAACAGTGGGCGGAAACCACCGAGGACATCAGCCTCGACTGCAACCATCCGGATACCTTGGTAAGCGCTTGACTTTCGAACACTTTGTAGTTAATTATGCCGTAATACGTTACTGAGCAAACTATCTTCTTCCAGGGCTGGATAAAGAAAGCGGAGCGAATTAGGTGTTCGGCCCCCCTTCCCAAAGACTCAGCGGATCCCGTGCTAAGAAGGATGCTGGCCCCGGCACCGCACCAGGTGCCTGTGAAGGAGGACAAGGCGGAGAGTGGGAGGACCAAAGGTGGCCTCCATCCCGAAGGTATATCAGACATTGTGTCCAGGGGAATCAAGATTCCATCGTTCAAAGACAAAAGTGAAGGTGAAGTCAACGTCTCTTCTCCCCATGGAAAGAAAAGGGACGCCTCCAAAGGTTGGGAGGAAAAGGCTCCTAAGCGAGGCAAGATGCCTCTGCTGGGTGGCTCGGGCTTCGAGGATGATGTCATCACGCAGTCCCACAGAGAGGACAAACCTATGGGAAAATCGTAAGTGAACAAGGGTGTTTTAAATGTATCCCGTTCCTTTCCAGTGACCGAGGTAACATCTAGAATATATGTTTTTTTTGCAGCTCGGCACACAGTCTTCTTCAACAATCCTCTTCCTTGGGGGATCTTCTCCCCAAGATGATGGAAAGCGAGACGCCTCCACCGGTCTCCTCGCCCAATAGGGCGAACGACTTTTAGGTGTCGTCGCGGAGGGTCTCTCCTGATCAACAAGTGGTGCGAGGGATGACGAAGACACTACCCGAAGGTGATACTTCGGTAGCCCAGGGTCCGGGGGCCAACAATGAAGGCCCCAGACTGTCCGGTTTACAACTGGAGACGATGCTAGCGACGAATAAATGGATCCCTTCGAAGGGAGGCCATACTCCTACAGCAGCTTCCGGAGATCCAGAAGCACCGAATATATTGACGAACATGTTGCCTCAGGCGTCCGTCTCAGAGGAACATCGCTCCTTGATGGGTACGGTGGTTGAAATGGTTCTATCCACGAAAAAGCGGATTGAATGAAGCCTTCTAAGAGGCTTCGAGGTTTGTACTATAATATTTTTCGATTGTGCTTTATTCACAAAATGCACCCGTGTATAGATAGTAGCCCCTGAGACTCTGATTGGCTTCGCAAGGGACGCGATCAGAGGATCAAAAAGATATGCCCAGGAAATAATCTGATTAATTGGCACATAGGCTGTTTCCTCCCTGGCGGCTACCCGAAGTACAGAGGTTGCAGATCTGCAACGGAAGCTTGTCGTAGCGGATGATGACATCATGCTTATCAACAGGCGTCTTGATAAGGTGCAAGGTATGTTTTGGGGGTAGTCATTGCATGCGCGTGCTTATAATATAAGCAGGATGCTAAGCATTGTATACTGAAATATGCATGACTGTAGATGGTGCTGCCGCAGTTGAGATCCTTCGGGCTGATTTTTAGTGTATCATCTCCTCCGAAGAGTGGGCCTCACAACCCAGGAACAGCTCACAAAGAGCAACGTAACCCGCGATGTGCAGGATGGAGGCGGGAGTGAAGTTGTGCAGTTGGAGGCCATAGTACTCCAGAAGCCCTCGGAGGAATGGATGAATTGGAAATCCGACACCTCTTAGCAAATAAGGGACGAAGCACACTCATTCACCCAAGATGGATTGGAGAAATTCTCTGCCTGGACCTCGTTATTGAAGGAGGTCAGCCCTGCCCGAACAGGAACCAGATCCGCGGGGGGAAGAAATCCCTGTGTTTGCAGCTTTACTAGCTGTCCGTGGGATACAGAACATTTCTCCCAGTCACCTTTTTTGGGGCGCAGGGACGGGAGCAGGAGCTGGAAGCGCGAGCCATGTTGGAGTGGTTTTTTCTAGCAAGCTCTGAGGATTTTTTCCGCGTGGTGTTGAATGGATCTGAGATCCAATCTCTTTAAATAGACACTCCTCCTTGCACGGCCGGGGTGTTATGTGTAAAAATGCCCTGACCTCTCACATTCACTCGACACGTAGAAGCTGAAGTTGTTGATACACAGAAGCCGAGGGGTACGACATTAAATGAAAAGCCGAATACATCACTTTGAAGTCATCGGAGGAGGAACCCGCCTTGCAATGCCGAAGACAATCTGCGCGTCGTACACCTCGTCATTGAAGCCTGGTTCGGGGGCTACTTAGGGAGTCATGCACTACGGGGTCCTCGGGCGTCCGGCCTGTTAGCCATGGGCCGTACTGATGGGCTGTGAAGATACAAAGACCGAAGACTTTACCCATGCCCGGATGGGACTCTCCTTGGTGACCAAATATGAAGATTCATTTCTGTGTAACTGACTTTGTGTAACCCTAGATCCCTCTGGTGTCTATATAAGCCGGAGGGCTAGGTCCGTAGAGGTGAACAATCATAATCAGAGTCAGACAGGCTAGACTTATAGGGTTTAGCCATTATGATCTATTGGTAGATCAACTCTTGTAATACTCATATTCATCAACATCAATCAAGCAGGAAGTAGGGTATTACCTCCATAGAGAGGTACCAAACCTGGGTAAACATTGTGTCCCCTGTCTCCTGTTACCATCGACCTTAGACGCACAGTTCCAGGGGTTTGTCACCTCATCCTCGTCTTAGTCCAGGACTCCCTCACTTCCCAGACACCTTGCCGGAGGTCCTACAATCCCTTTTCCTTCCTTTGCTTTCCTTGGCGGGAGCCTTCACTGCCGCTGCCTCTGCTGCGACTGCATCCCGGTACATCTTGTATATGCAGATAATTGCATCCTTGTCATCTGATGGGATAGTGATGACCCCCAATGGCCCTGTTATCTTCAAGGTGTTGTAAGTGTAGTGGGACGCCGCCATGACATTGGCTAAGGGCCCGGCACCTAAGAATCCCATTGTACGGCAGGGGGAGATCGACCACATCAAACACAACCTTCTCAGTCTGATATTTCAGCTCTCCCCCAAATGTCACCGGCAACATAATCTTCCCCTTGGGACGGCTCCTGCCGGGGTTAACCCCTTGAAACCTGCTGGTAACCTCCAGCTCTTCTTCTCCAATCTGAAGCTTGCTGATAACTGCTGGGGAAATCAGATTTAACCCAGCCCCGCCATCCACTAACATCTTTGTGACCTTGAGGTTGCGGATTGTTGGGGAGACCAACAACGGCAAGCACCCTACCGCAGCGGTGCGGCTAGGGTGATCCTCCTCATAAAAAAGATTGGTGTGCGGGACCATTTGAATGGTTTTCGTGCCTATCGTGCTGGCTCCATAGCATTGACCTCTCGTGCCCATTGCTTGAGCTGGCGGTGAGAGGCGTGTGTAGGATCGAAAGTATGTCTAGAGGGGGGGGGGGGTGATTAGACTACTTGACCAAATAAAAATCTTGCCTTTTCCCAATTTTAAGTCTTGTCAGATTTTAGCAACTTAGTACAAGTCAAGCAATCAACCTACACATGCAAGTCTAAAAGTATAGCAGCGGAATGTAAAACATTTGCATATGAAGTTAAAGGGAGGAGTTTGGAGGGAGCAAACGCAATGTAGACATGGAGATTTTTGGCTTGGTTCCGATAGGTGGTGCTATCGTACATCCATGTTGATGGAGACTTCAACCCACGAAGGGTAACGGTTGCGCGAGTCCACGAAGGGCTCCGCCCACGAAGGGTCCACGAAGAAGCAACCTTGTCTATCCCACCATGGCCATCGCGCAGGAAGGACTTGCCTCACTAGGGTAGATCTTCATGAAGTAGGCGATATCCTTGCTCGTACAAACTCCTTGGTTCAACTCCACAATCTTGACGGAGGCTCCCAAGTGACACCTAACCAATCTAGGAGACACCACTCTCCAAAAGGTAATATATGGTGTGTTGATGATGAACTCCTTGCTCTTGTGCTTCAAATGATAGTCTCCCCAACACTCAACTCTCTCTCACAGATTTGGATTTGGTGGAAAGATGATTTGAGTGGAAATCAACTCAGGGAAGGCTAGAGATCAAGATTCTTGTGGTTGGAATGGAATAGCTTTGTCTCAACACATGAGTAGGTGGTTCTAATTGTCATGGATTTATCACGGCAGATGTCCTAGTGTGACGACTTAGTCGTGAGGCCAACGCATCTATGTGGTAGCTTGACGACTTAGTCGGGACAAGAGATGCAACGCATATGACAAGGATTTAGACAGCTTCGGGCCCCGGGAAACATCATCCGGTAATAGCCCTACATGTTGTTTGTGGCTAGGTCTCATTATGCTCATGAGGGAGACGCCGTAAATCCGGCTCTCCTCTCTTTGTGTCTAGCCTTAATGATTCTTTTCTTGCTCTCCTCTCTTGGGGTGCCCTGCCCCTCCTTATATAAGATGAAGGGGCGGGTGACATGTAGAGTTAAACTTGGATTAGGACTTAACCTATTTTGACGTCTTACCATGGGCTTCTTAACGTATTGGGCTTCCTAACGTAAGCCGGTTTACAATCCGTCTTACATTCTGGCTTAACTGTCTGGCTTAATTGTCCGGCTTACATGACTGTATCTGCCGGCTTACATGGCTGTGTCTGCCGGCTTAACCTACTTAACTGTTCCCGCCGTCTTAACCTGCTTAACTGTTCCTGCCGGCTTATAGTCTGTCGGGTCACCAATGAAACATCAAGTCCCAGCCGAGTCGTATCTCCGGCCGGATCACACCACGGGGTATATCCCCAACATTAGCCCCCAGTTTAATTTGGATTCATCTATGTTAAGCTGATCCTGTAAAACAAACACAAGAACAATTTTGATAGATTATTCTTTGGGTTAAGAACTCTTGTAAGCCGGCACCTGATCATCCTTAAGTCCTTGTCATTTCCTTCTTGTGGGAAGTCCGGGTCAATATACCAGCTTCATAATCAATTTGATGACATTGGCTTCTCACAGAAAAATATTGTGAAGAATATTGGCCTTGAAATACTCATCTGATTTTCAGCCGGCTTGAAGATGTAGATCTCCATTATATTCATATCACTTGTAGCCCCCAAGGGCCGGATCATTATGCAACAATGAGCAGGGACTTTGTAAATATGATCATGTAGACTTGAGCAGCAACGTGTAGCCCCCAAGGGCCAGCTCAGTAAGATAATACTGATCTGAGACTTTGTATATAATTCATTCATAATAACATCATATGATGTAATCTCCACCATGGGGCTTGAAGCCACGTCCAGAAGGTTAACAACTTTGTACTCTACCAACTGAGTAGTGGATCCTTCAATATAATGGACTAAGGCTTGTGTACCTTGAATTTTTGATAGGAGCAATTGGTAGCCCCCAAGGGCCGGCTCATTACAATAGGATGAGTCGGGTCTTCAATAAGTTGATCAAAAAATGACTTTACATTAGCCCCCAAGTACCATGGTGCATGCTGGCAGTGATATGGGACTTGCATATTTGATGTAATCTCAATTTGAATAATGTAGCCCCCAAGTGCCGGGTTGTAAGCCTGCAACGACTCGGGACTATTCCCTCCATTGTAAAAATAAATCATGTCCATTAATAAAATAATAACCATTATACCAAGTTTAATTTTGAAGACCTCCATCATAATATTGGCTATTGATAACCATAATCAAAATCCAACCATGTTGACTATTAAAGATTTGAATAATATAATCCAGTTTGGAAAACCGGTTCCTGTGATATTGAATCATACTGCCGGCTTAGGATACATGTGTAGTAATGGTGATAACCCAATCTTTATAAGCCAAAACTTCCAAATGTTTATGATTGTCATATGATGGCGACTTATCATCCAAAGTCAAGCCGGGTTAATCTAAACCACATATATGCTTCAGACATGAACAAAAAGGTCTCAAGACAAAACCAAAGATTGTTTTCAAAAAACTTAAGCCAAACAGAGAAAAAATGAGGCTTCTGATTCGAATACGATCAGTAAACCAGACCAAAAGGGGTTAATCTAGGATTCGAATACGATCATGAAGCCCCCTAGTGGTTTTGGTGTTGCGCCGATCAAGAGGGTACCAACAGCTATGTTCTCTTTGGTTCGAATACGACCTATGTTTGAACAGGAAGCCCCCAAATGACCTTGAGAGTTTTTTAACGACTCTGATTCGAATACGATCAAAGTCGGACCCAAAAGGGGTTAAGCTATGATTCGAATACGATCAAGAAGCCCCCTAGTGGGTTTGGCATTGCGCCGATCAAGATGGTACCGATAGCTACGTTCTCTTTGGTTCGAATACGACCTATGTTTGAACAGGAAGCCCCCAAATGACCTTGAGACTTTTTTAACGACTCTGATTCGAATATGATCAAAGTCGGTCCCAAAAGGGGTTAAGCTAGATTCAAATATAATCAGCCCCCAATGGTCTTTTGAAGCAGGGTACCTATGTTTGAGTTGTGCCTTGCAAAAGACTCTCTTTGGTCCCTTTAATTTTTCCTGAGAACTCAAGCTTTGCGAGAGATAAATTCTTCTTGAACCGGAATTTCTTAAACTGGATACTGAGAGCTTCAAAGCTTTGTGAGAGACAAATTTACCTTGAACTGGATTTTGAACTGGATTTGAGAGCTTCAAAGCTTTGTGAGAGACAAATTTACCTTGAGCCGGATTTTGAATCAGATTTGAGAGCTTCAAAGTTTTGTGGTCGATAAATTTCCATTGAACCAGATTTTAAACCGGAATCTTCATTTTTAGCCGGAAATGTTCTGACAGCCTTTAAGTTTTCATCAATATGTCGGTAGCCTCTGGGACCGGGTTATCTTTCCCTCCAGCATCCTGGTTCATGTCATCGTAGCCCCCGAGTCTTAAAACTATTCGAGGAGTTGGCTTGAGACTCTCCATGCTTGACCATGATATAACAAGTGGATTACTGAAATATGTTGAATCTCGGTGGGTTATAATTGACCCTGTTCATTGACCGTCCGGTGTAGGCAAGGGCCGTAGCTTGATGGCCTCGTTTGTTATGAAGAATTGTTCTGCATAAGAAATTGCACAAACGAGAGTAATTGTTCTCGAAGAAAATAAAATGTATCAATAAAAATTGACCGGATGGATTTCACTTGATTCGTCTGGACGACATATTATCCTCAGCATGTGTCGATCGAGGTGGCTCAACACGGACCCTCCGGGTCAACATCTTTTTAACCCGGTTAATGGACACTCTTTTTTTTTGTCGGATGACCATCAACTGCATTGTCGATGATGAATGCAATAATGTTGAAGTCAACCGCGGGCGAGCTAGAGATGCCCGCAATAATTGGCATCCGTATGCTGATATTTTTGGTCGACTTGACCAAGCAGTTTTTATCTTATCCCATCACTCCCCACACCATGTTTTTCAGGCAGTATCTAGTGTACGAGAGCAGCAGGCAGGGCGGCTCAGAGGCGATCCGGCGACTCGGCGGAGGTGTGAGGAGTGCGGGGCGAAAAACCGGCTCAGGGTGCGGCGGTTCGTGGTGCGGTGGCTCAGGACAATCGGCGACGGTCGGTGGCTACGGAAGCCGGGTGCAGAGGTGAGCACGGCGGCGGTCGGTGGCTGTAGGGAAGGCCCGTGGTCACTGCTCGAGGCACAACGATTCTCGGCAGAGGTGGCGGCTCACCAGAGCAATAGGGCCTGGCCCGAGCGGCTTGCAGGTTTGTTAAAGTAGTCCGGCGGGTCGGTGAAGTGGACCACGGCAGAGGCCGAGAACTGTCGCAGGGGACGGGGCAGAGCCGACACAGACGGATCACGCATAGGACGAGGCAGCCCACTATAGAGACCGCGCGGCCGGGAAGCTCAGTTCTGGGGGCCGAACACGACCTGGCGGGTCAAGGTAGTGGAGGCGGGTCAGGGTAGTGGAGGTGGGTCAGCTGACACGCGGGAGGCTGAGTAACGCGGCAGCAGACGACTTAGCAGCTCGAGGTGCAGCAGCGGCCGAGAAAAATTTGGAGTTGAGGGCGGCTCGGAGCAGGACACTAAGCCCAATTGACTTTTCCACCCTGTAATGTTTCTCCTTAAGCCATGTGCAAATACACAAGCAATACCTTGATTCGGCTAGTCCAACCGACAGCAATCTCGCTTTCCTAGATGACCAGCATATTTTTTTTCTTTCCTTTCTCTGATAGAACAATTGTCAGTAGATTCCTCAATTCCCTCAACTCGTGCATGATCCAAACTTGTCGTACTAGTCGATCCATAGCAGCAGTTCGGAGGCAGGGCCTGGGCGGCTCGGCGAAAATGCAAAAACGGCAAGGCGCCGTTTTGTCGAAGGGCCCCCAGCGGCGGTTCAAACCAACAAGGGCACGACGCGGCGGCTCGCGGGGGCGAGCTTGCGTGAGGGCAGCTCTCCGGCGACGACTTAGAGGGACGCGCGAGATGCGGTCGGCGAGCGGTGAGGCCTCAAGGACCAGTGAAGGCAGCAGCGACAGCCAAGGCGCCTCGGCGGTGGCCGACTTGAGGTGCGGCGTAACAACGGCAGCGGGTTACAGCAGCAGCGGCTCCGTGTGGTTGCATGCGAAAATAAGGCGGGCCCCAGCACAGGGCTGCGGCAGCAGTGGCTTCAGCAGACAGGGTAGAATCACGCCGATTCATTGTTGTGGTCGATGAGGGCGGAATTGGTGTCCGCGGATTGATATTATTTGGGCAATAAATTAACTGATCCGGATGACCTAAAGACACTAAAACTTTTTGAACACAGCCAAGGGTTCGTCTGAACATTTCCTTATGCTCTCTTGGTCGCCGTTGTTGGAGCAGCCGTGTGTTAGGGTTTGTTATTTCCATGATTGCTCTTGCTTTCGTCCAACTCTGGCTGCCATCAACATGCTAAAACCTTAACCTTACGGACGCGACGCTATGATGGCTTGTGCTGGTGGCCGGATTTGTAACAACAGTAGTACGCATTAGTACTAGTATTAGTATACTTGCTCGCTGGGACTTGTAACAACAGCCGTCACAGCAGGCTCACCGCAATTGACCAGTATGGAGCAAAGAACCAAGCAGGACACGGTGCACCAGAGTGGGCAGCAACTTCCATAGACGGGCTCGGGCGGATCACACGCAGGACGAGGCCAGGGCGACGGAGTCAGCAGGTTCGGCCCGGGGCGGCTTGGAAACCGATGCGGCCGAGGGGCGTCGGTGAGGTGAGCAGCAGCAATGGTAAGCCAGCAATGTGAAGACCAGATAGACATGGCTCAGCGACTCGCCAGAGAGACCGCACCGGCGGGGGTGGCTCGAGGCGGCCCAGGGCCGGACCGGCGGAGGCGGCTCAACGCGACGGCAGCGGAGCTGTACCAGCCATGCGAGGCGGAGGTGGCTCGAGGCGGTAGGGCGAGCAATGACCTGTCGTATGGCCGCGTCATATGCCGGAGGAGCAGGGCAGCTCTCCAGCGGCCCAGAGGCACAAGGCGGATCTTTGGCGATGACTTGGAGGCTTGCAACGAGGGCACTCCGGCTGGTCGACGAAGTGCGTCCGCTACAGCGGAGAGTTGCAGAGGTACAGCCGGCCACGGCCCAGCGCGGCCACGCGGAGGAGGGCCTGCAAGACGAGGTGGGTCACGGGCGCGGGTTACAGCAGAGGGCCGGGAGGCTGCTCGAAGCCGCAGGAGGCGCAGAACGGCGGAGCGACGGCTGCTCAATCACGGAAACCGCTTCCGAGTCGTGGGTTGTTCCCCCCTTTTTTACCGTCACTAGCTAGGACTTTCCTTCTTGACGTGACGCGTAGTAGTCTGTTGACTCGTATTGGATCCGATGTGCTTCGGTGTTTGTCGCGGTGAAAGCTTACGCTGATCTCATCGACTTGTGGCGGCTTAGATGCAGCCCTAACTCTTGATCTCAATCTTGTATCTGATGTTTCAAACTTTAACCATGACTATGATCATAACTCAATGAATTTGCCGATTCTCCTTTATCTGATGAATTGCGAGCTTCTTGAACCCTAAAAATGATCCTTTCAAGAACTCAACAATACCGTGTGCACGCCCCATGATGGGCGCCAACTATCGTGGATTTATCACGGCAGATGTCCTAGTGTGAGGACTTAGTCGTGAGGCCAACACATCTATGTGGTAGCTTGAGAGGGATTGATCGGGACGAGAGACGCAACACGTAAGACAAGGATTTAGACATCTTCGGGCCCCGGTAAACATCATTCGGTAATAACCCTACATGTTGTTTGTGGCTAGGTCTCATTATGCTCATGAGGGAGACACCGTAAATCCGGCTCTCCTCTCTTTGTGTCTTGCCTTAATGATTCTTTTCTTGCTCTCCCCTCTTGGGGTGCCCTACCCCTCCTTATATAAGATGAAGGGGCGGGTTACATGTAGAGTCAAACTCAGATTAGGACTTAACCTACTTTGACGTCTTACCATGGGCTTCTCACCATGGGCTTCTTAACGTCTTGGGCTTCTTAACGTAAGCCGGTTTACAATCCGGCTTACAATCTGGCTTAACTGTCTGGCTTAACTGTCTGGCTTAACTGTCTGGCTTAATTGTCTGGCTTACATGACTGTGTCTGCCGTCTTAACCTGCTTAACTGTTCCCACCGGCTTAACCTGCTTAACTATTCCTGCCGGCTTATAGTCTGTCGGGTCACCAATGAAACATCAAGTCCCAGCCGAGTCATATTCCGGCCGGATCACACCACGGGGTATATCCTCGACACAACCCGTTACACACAATTTACCAAACTCGGTGGGACCGAATCATGAAACTCGGTCAGACCGGTTCAAAATGCGAATGTTAGGATTTTTGATGGGACCGACATGTCAACTCGGTGGGAGCGATTTCATTAGGGTTAGGGCATAACGTAATCTCACTGGGAGCGATCACATAAACTCGGTAGGATCGATTTCTGTAATAGGCAAACAGAGAGTTGGTCAGACAAACTCGGTGGGACTGTATCGCTCATTTTAGTGAGACCGAAATGTTACAAAAGGGAAACAAAGAGTTTGCATTGCGAACTCGGTGGGACCAATCGCTCATCTCGGTTGGACCGAAACGTTACGAAGGGAAACAGAGAGTTTGCAATCCCATTTCGGTGAGACCGATATCCCTATCAGTGAGACCGAACTGACTAGGGTTTCTGGCAGTGGCTATGTCAAATGAACTCATTGGCGCCGGATAGATCAAATCGGTGGGGCCGAGTTTAACTGTTGGTTTCAGACATATGTGGATATGAGAAAGTGGTTGAGGGCTTTTGGAGCATATCACTAAGCATTTTGAGCAATCAAGCCATTAAGCAACACCTCATCCCCTTTTAATAGTATTGACTTTTCCTATGGACTCAATGTGATCTTGGATCACTAAAATGAAATGTAGAGTCTTGAGCTTGAGCCAATATGTGTCCTTAGCATTTTGAGGGGTCCACATTCCTAGTCCATGCCATGCCAACCATCGAACTTTATGAAATGGTCATATTGAAATAGCATTAGTTCAATGAGCTATATGTTGTTAGGAATTACCAAAATGTCACAGCCCCAGTTCAGGCCTTGCTTGTCTTTGCATTAGCATCCATGCATCATATTTAAATTTAAAGAAACTTGAAATGGGGATTGTTTAAACCCTAGCACCAAATGAATTCAAATAGGCTCAAATAAAATCATTTTCAATGAATCCAAAATGCCTTTGAAAATGTTCATGATTTCTGATAAAGGTGAAAACCTCTGCCAAAAATGATGAACATATTTCTAGGTTATTCCTGGATTTTTGAATTAAATCATAAAGTATTTGCATTTGGGCAAATGCTAATAAATAGTTTAAATGCTCAAATAATCATAAACTAAAATGTTTGTTGTTGGTTATATTCCAAACAGTGGCATTGATTAGTTTCATGATTTTTGGGTTTGACCTAGTATTTTTAATAAAGCCACACAGCTACAGAAAATTAGAAAAACAACTAAAATGACAAAAGAAAGAGAGAAAGGCCAGTGGCCACTTACCTGCACTGGGCCGGCCCACCTGGCCCGTGCCAGACACCACCCACCTCTGCCAGTAGGCAGAGGAGGGACACCGGGACGTCGCCGAGCTCGCCACGCCACCACCCTGCCTGCCTGCCGTCGCCCGCGCCAGCGCGACGCCTCGAAGTGCCTCTGCGGCACCGCCCCGACCCCGTGGACACCTCACATACACCCCTGCCTCTCTCCCTCGCTCTCTCCCACAATGGCCGACGCTGCCGTAGCCGCACCGCCGCCATAGCCGTGTTCTTCGCCGTCTCCGTACACGCCACCGTGTCCAGGAGCTCCGCCGCCTCCTCTCTCCGTCGAAAGCGCATCGAGCCCCGAGCGCTCGCTCGCCCTGGAGTTACCGCCTCGTCCTCGTCTTTGCTGATCGTCGCCGGAGATCCCTTTCGCCGTCACCACTGCTTCAGCTCATCCCCGACCTCGCCGTCTAGCTCGTCGCAAGCGTTGTGAGCTTAGCTACATTCCCATCCTCTCCGTTCTTGTTGTCGTCCCCTGCATCGACTGCATGAAGCTCAAACGCACGCGCCGCCCGCGTCGTCGCCGGTCATGCTCCGGTGACCATATGGTCCCGGGCTTGTGTCCAACGCACTCCCCGCAACGCGTAGGAGCCGTAGATGCTAGCGCCGCCCCGCCTAGGCCACTGCAGCAACGAGCCCGAGCTCGCCCGAGCTCCGGCCGCCGCCAAACACGTCGCCGGCGCCATTTCCGGCGACCCCGAGCCCAACTACCTGCACCACCCGCTGCTCGCCTCCCGGCCTACCCATAGAGCCCAACGGCGCCCGAACGGTGCCTCAGACGTGAAACCCACTGCACCGCACTGGCGTTTGGCCTCGCCGGCGGCTAAATTCTGGCGAGTTGACCCAGCTGACCCCGTTTGACCACGGGTGGGCCTAGTTTGTCCCCCCTGCGTCAATGACAGGTGGGGCCCAGCCTTGTTAATTAATTAAGATTAGTACTAATTAAATTTAGTTAAACTAATTACACTGACACGTGGGACCCACTGTCAGGTTTGACCTGGACCGTCCCGTTGACCCCTGACGTCACCCTGATGTCATGCTAAGGCAGTAACTTATTTTCTGGATTTATTCTTATATAGGAAATTCCAGAAAATGTTGCAAACTTCAAAAATTCATAGAAAATCAACTGTAGCTCCAAATCAAATAAGTCATATATGAAAAATGATCAGAAAAATGCAATCTATCCATTTGTACCATTTTCAGGAATGTTAGAACACTATAACCTTGCTGTTTAGGTGAAACAAGTTAATGCACTATTATGACCTCTTAAAATGGGTTTGCATTTGAATCTTTGGTTCAAATGGACTCATGTCAATCTGTTATAGCTTGCATTAGCCAAAGACCCATTCATATTGCCATGTCATAGCATGCATCATACTGTGCATTGCATTGATTGTGTTTCTTCTCTGTTTGCCGGTGTTGTTCCCTCTCGGTAGACGTTGTACCGACGTTGTGATCGTTGACACTAATGAAGACTCAATGCTATCTTCAGAAGTGCCAGGCAAGCAAAACCCCCTTGTTCATTCTGATATAATCCCACTCTCTCACTCCTGCTCTCTTTTACTGCATTAAGACAACAACGATTCATCTCATTGCATTTGTCATGTTGCTGAAATCCTCAGATCCTCTGCATGACCTGTCATTCCACAGTAAATAGATGAAACCCACTAGCATGAGTAGGAGTTGCTTGAGCCCTGTTGTGCCTACTCATTCTTGCTTGTTTGCCGTGCCTGCTACTGCATAGAGTTGAGTCAGGTCTGATTCATCAGGGATGAATCGGAGGTGTGTGAACATGTCCTACTGTTGAGAGCTAAGTGTGTGAGCACGATTTGGTAAAGGTAGTGGTGAGAGGCCATGTAGGAGTACATGGTGGGTTGTCTCATTGCAGCCGTCCTCAGGAACTGAGTTATGTGTTTGTGATCCATGAAACAGTTACTACCACACATTGGGATCCTTAATTGACTCTCTCGGCTTCTTAACCATCCTTGTTCTCTATCCAGGAGTTGCAACTAGTTTCTGGTGTTTGTAGGATATGTGTTGGAGGCCGTTCGTAGCGCTGACCCTAGGGGGGGGGGGGCTATGATGCGGTAGATACACGTGTGTGTGTACCGGCGTCCATTTGGTGTCTCGGGAACCCTGCACACATCGTTCGGGGTCAGATGTGGAAACCTCGGCCGGACTCCTCATGGATGGAACCCGAATAGGCGATAAACCTGGACTAGAGACTTGAGTGTTTAGGTAGGCCGTGGCCAAAACCCTCGCCAGGCTTCCGCTTGAAGGTTGCCGAGATACATGATGTGTACATGGAAGTAAGTGGCGAGAGCGTGTGTGAAGAAGTACACCCCTGCAGGGTTAACATCATCTATTAGAATAGTCGTGTCCGCGGTAAGGGACTTCTGGGTTGCCTATAACAGTTCATAGACAAGTGAAAGTGGATACTCTAAAATGCGCAAGATAAGCGTGAGTGCTATGGATGGCGTTCTTGTAGGGAGACGGGAGCGGATCCATAGTGGTGTATTGATATGGTGAATATGTGGACTCGTGTGCGCCACCTCAAAAGAGTTACTTGCAGTCGTAGTTCAGGATAGCCACCGAGTCAAAGCTTGCTTCCGGCAGTCAAACTCCACCACCCCCTTTTATTGATAATGATGCATATGTAGTTAGTTCTGATGTAAGTCTTGCTGAGTACATTTGTACTCACGTTTGCCTATTTTATGTTTTTGCAGAGAGATGTCAGTCTCGCCAGTAGTTCCGTGTCGACTTCGACATTTAGCTTGATACCTCAGCTACGATCTTGTGCCCTCGGCAGGATCTGGTAGATAGTCAGGCTTCTAAGCCTTTTTCATTTGTAGATGTCTGTACTCAGACATGTTAAACTTCCGCATGTGCTTTGATTTGTATGCTCTAAATGTTGGGTCATGAGACCCATGTTTGTAATATCTTGGCTCCTCGGAGCTTAATGAATAAATACTTGAGTCGTAGAGTTATGTTGTGATGCCATGTTGTATTTACACATATCGAGCATATTGTGTGTATGTTTGTAATGCTTGGTATGTGTGGGATCCGACAATCTAGTTGTTTATCCTTGGCAGCCTCTCTTATGGGGAAATGTAGTCTAGTGCTTCCTTGAACCATAGTAGTCCGCTACAGCCCGGTTCACCGGAGTCCTGCTAGCCCAGCACTCTACCGCCAGACGCTTTGACCGGCCGGCATGTGTTTCACTTCGTTCTCGTGTTCTGTTCCTTCGGGAAAATGTCACGCGGTGACATCCGAGTCCTGCCAAGCCTGCTACAGCCCGGGTTCCCGGAGTCCTGTTAGCCCAGTGCTACAGCCCGGATTCACACGCTGCTAACCGACATGCTCGATGTGATTCATGTATGCCTGTCCCCATGGGTTAGTGCTGCTTTGGGTTCACGACTAACCATGTCGGCCTGGGTTCTCTGTCATATGAATGCTAGCGACACTATCATATGCGTGAGCCAAAAGGCGCAAACGGTCCCGGGCCATGGTAAGGCGACACCCGTGGGAATACCGCGCGTGAGGCCGCAAAGTGATATGAGGTGTCACCGGCTAGATCGATGTGACTTGGAATCGGGGTCCTGGCAGCTTTGCTATCGAGCCCCGACTGTTGCAGAGGGATTACCAAGCCAAACTGGTCGAAGTTGTGTCTAGAAATGTTTTAGTTATGTAAGGGAATTGATTGTGGAAGGGAACGTAAGGCTCTTTTTACTCCTTATATCTCATGGCCTTCTTATCTGAGTCATCCTCTTATCTTCTACGGGGATTAAGAACTAGGCCTTCTCATCTATCTATCAGGATGACGTGTTACTAATCCATAGACTTATGGAATTGATAGTTCAAATCTCAGTTTAGTTTTTACTACTTCCGTATGTTCATAGCTGGTATCAGAACCTTGATATTGTGATGTTGAGTGGACATGCCACCATTTTTGCAGGATGTCTCAAATCATTTTGAGAATTTATAGCTGTTATGCTGTCCGAGTCATCCCAGGTTTCTAAAACAATCTGAATCATTTGCAAAATCTCTTCATCTCATTTTGATGTCCCTTTGGGCCAGATTAATCACACAAATTAGTGTGTTGAGGTACTCTGCTGCCTCGGCATATATGTTGGAGCTATTATTATGAACCTAGGTGTTTTAGGGAGCCACCTAGTAATCCGGCCATGTTTTGTGTTCCCGGTGTGATGATTCTGACCATTATTCTTGAAAGCATTTTGTGATGCCATTTAGTAGTAGGTATTCTATTCATGGGTTCTTGAACCCGAGATTCGCCCTACTTACCTCCTGTTGATAGTGTTCGCTAGTTCCTTTAGGATATTAGTAATTTTGCCATAGTCCTCGAGGTCCGTGGTATATCCTTCTTCCAAATACCATGAACTACTTATGGCAGAAGTTCCTCGTTCAACCAAAAGATCACAACCAGAGTGCTCATGATGAGTCCTCCATTCTATATTGTGATTCTGCCAGTTACGCCTTTCTCGCATGGGTTATCTGGAAGAAACCTGTTGAACTTGGTTTGACATATTAATCTATGCATTCACAACTCAAAAGATATATGTTCCCTTGAGTTGTCCCTCTTCATTTGTATTCCGACCATCGTCTATCAATTGATAGTCAGGAGTAATTGTGCATCCGTGTTATCGATGCTTATTATTCTTGTGGTCCGTCAAGCCATTCTGTTCTAGAATGACTAGAAGAAACAAACTCCAGTACCTCATCCATTTCCAGGATTGGATCAAAGCAGTTGTAATCCGCAGATCAAATGCAATCAAGCTTTTTGATTCTGTTCTATCCTGAAGTATTACCCACTTTATGTCAGGAACGTCATGAGAATTGCACCTTCTCTTATGAATTCTTGATGCAGTGATACTCTCGCCATCATCGTTCATTCCTCAGTATCGTGTTGTTGCAACTGGAATGCTGACAAGTGAACCATGATGCGTGAAATTTATACTCCTAGCAACCGTGTTGCTTGGTAGTTAATGGACAATATTCTCATTCTTAGCGTGTTGATCATTGAATCATCATCCTAAGATTGATCGTGCTACCTAGTCCTTATTTCTGGTGCACTCTTCGATCAATGAGTTAGGATTGTGCCAATCCCTCGCTCTTTTGATCATATCGTCTTGCCCTGAAAAGCAAGATTATTCTCGAGGTTAGTAGCATATTGGTGGTTCGTGATTTTCCAAATATCTTCTCGGAAGTATTACCAGGTTGTCACCTGACCGCTATGTTGAGTTCATGATCAAGTTGGTTTTCTTGTAACCACCTTTTCTCCAAGAATCTGTGCCGGATACCCTGAGCTAGTTGGTTAAGCTAAACAACAAGTTGGAGAGTTGGAAGATAAAAGCTTGCCTAACTTAGTTTGTTCCAAAGGGATATTCTTGTGTAGTGTGTGTTGAAGAAAGATGATATCTTCATTGATTGGTCCCTGTGATCAGTTGTTGGACCTATTGACTTATCAATCCTTTGATTTGAGTGTGGGCTATCGTCAAATCAAATCAGTACCAACAATGCTCGTAATGTTGTCTTACTCATGGTTGATCCCTCGAGCATACACCATTATATCTTTTGGTCTGACCAATGCTATCACTGTGTTCACATAGTTGTGGAATTCCATCATCATGGAAATCTCGATGACTTGTTGTTGAGCTCATCAGCAGCATTTTATCCTCTCCATGATTCATGTTGAACATCTAAGTTAGCATTGGAAACTTGTGTAAGCATTTTCTTCATGACCGTTTGTGAAGCATATGTTTGGATGAAAGAAGTGACTTTCCCTAACTCATGTGCATCTGATGCAAGTTGCCGCCGTGAGTTCGAGAAAGATTGTTTTTGATTCCTCTGGAATCATCCCAAGTCAGTCATGCATGTGCGAAGTACTCTATGGTTTGATAGGTTGGCCGCCTCCATTCTATATGTATTCTTAGCACACCAAGCCACCGTTTGACTTGTTCAAGGAAGAGAAGTCTATGCTTGGGCTCTAATCCATGGACTTGCGTAAAGACTTCGATATCCTCGATGATGGTTCCCCACCTGAACTCGGTAGTGTTTCATTATAAGACTACTACGTGGTCATGCTTATGTCAGGACAACATGCTCACATGTATGTAGCAGAACCAGCTCATGTTTTGGAGCTTGCTATCGTAGTTCATATCCCGAGAATCTCGCAACGTCATCTCGTCGATTTGTGTTGCAACCTTTATTTTCGGACATGCTGAGTCTGAAGTATCCTATTACCAATCAGATCTGAATCTCAGGCAGATATGATGGTTGGAACATTCCCAACAGTTGCATTTTGTTCCCAGCTTGCACCGCCATTGTGCCAATTCCCATGGGCTGCCCTCTCAGTAATTATTGTTTAGGATCATCTTCAAAAGTGGTCCTACCATGGGTCCCATCCATTTTCGATGATAATCAAAATCATCCATTGTGTTGTCTTCAACAAGGTAGTCCACATCATCCATTCTAGTCTGAGTATGTCATTCTTTCGAACTCCTTCAAATGATCGATTGTGATTGCCTTAGGTTGGTATAAAAGTTTCAATGATCTCTGAATCAAAAGTAATTATTTTCGCCACTTAAGGGAATATTTCGCTGGTCACCTTCCTTAAGATGTCTCGTTATGGTATCATGGCAACTCAACTCCTCGCTACATGGACAACCGTTCACCACCTTCTTAAGTGTGGAATTGTGCCTACGTAGTGAATCTTCGTCATCTGTTACACTCCATCCCTCTGGATGTATGTTTCATGTCCTAGCTCGAGAAATGTTGCTATGTCTCATTCCGTGAGTTAATCCTGAGTTGTTCGATCCTCGAGAAGATCGATCCTTCTAGAATCTCCTTCTCCTCTCATTGTCATGATAGCTGGAGTTCTCAGAGGAAGACGTCGAGACAAAGATGGTGACCGAATCAACGTTCTTGTGAGATGCAACCTGGATCGTGAAGATTGCGTTAGTTGCGTTCACCCTTCATCTTACCCTACGCTTGAATCTCGGGACGAGATTCTTGTTTACTGGGGGTGAGTTATCACAGCCCCAGTTCAGGCCTTGCTTGTCTTTGCATTAGCATCCATGCATCATATTTAAATTTAAAGAAACTTGAAATGGGGATTGTTTAAACCCTAGCACCAAATGAATTCAAATAGGCTCAAATAAAATCATTTTCAATGAATCCTAATTGCTTTTGAAAATGTTCATGATTTCTGATAAAGGTGAAAACCTCTGCCAAAAATGATGAACATATTTCTAGGTTATTCCTGGATTTTTGAATTAAATCATAAAGTATTTGCATTTGGGCATTTAAATGCTAATAAATAGTTTTAATGCTCAAATAATCATAAACTAAAATGTTTGCTGTTGGTTATATTCCAAACAGTGGCATTGATTAGTTTCATGATTTTTGGGTTTGACCTAGTATTTTTAATAAAGCCACACAGCTACAGAAAATTAGAAAAACAATTAAAATGACAAGAGAGAGAGAGAGAGAGAGAGAGAGAAAGGCCAGTGGCCACTTACCTGCACTGGGCCGGCCCATCTGGCCCGTGTCAGTCACCACCCACCTCTGCCAGTAGGCAAAGGAGGGACGCCGCGACGTCGCCGAGCTCGCCACGCCACCACCCTGCCTGCCTGCCCTCGCCCGCGCCAGCGCGACGCCTCGAATCGCCTCTGCGGCACCGCCCCGACCCCGTGGACACCTCACACGCGCCCCTGCCTCTCTCCCTTGCTCTCTCCCACGATGGCCGACGCTGCCGTAGCCGCACCGTCGCCATAGCCGTGACCTCCGTCGTCTTCGTTCCACGCCACCGTGTCCAGGAGCTCCGCTGCCCTCCTCTCTGTCGAGCAGACCGAGCCCCGAGCGCTCGCTCGCCCTGGAGTTACCGCCTCGTCCTCGTCTTCGCTGATCGCTGCCGGAGATCCCTTTCGCCGTCACCACTGCTTCAGCTCGTCCCCGACCTCGCCGTCTAGCTCGTCGCAACCGCTGTGAGCTTAGCTACATTCCCATCCTCTCCGTTCTTGCTGTCGTCCCCTACATCGACTGCACGAAGCTCAACCGCACGCGCCGCCGCCCGTGTTGTCGCCGGTCATGCTCCGGTGACCATATGGTCCCGGGCTTGTGTCCAACGCACTCCCCGCAACGCCCCGCCGAGGCCACTGTAGCAACAAGCCCGAGCTCGCCCGAGCTTCGGCCGCCGCCAAACACGTCGCTGGCGCCATTTTCGGCGACCCCGAGCCCAACCACCTGCACCACCCCCCGCGGCTCGCTCCCAGCTACCCATAGAGCCCAACGGCGCCCCGAACAGTGCCCTGTACGTGAAACCCGCACCTGCACCGCCGCGTTTGGCCTCGCCGGCGTCTAAACGCCGGCGAGTTGACCCCGCAGACCCCGTTTGACCACGGGTGGGCCCAGTTTGACCCCCTGCGTCAATGACAGGTGGGGCCGAGCCCTGTTAATTAATTAAGATTAGCACTAATTAAATTTAATTAAACTAATTACATTGACACGCGGGACCCACTGTCAGGTTTGACCTGGACCGTCCCGTTGACCCCTGACGTCACCCTGATGTCATGCTAAGGCAGTAACTTATTTTCTGGATTTATTCTTATATAGGAAATTCCAGAAAATGTTGCAAACTTCAAAAATTCATAGAAAATCAACCGTAGCTCCAAATCAAATAAGTCATATATGAAAAATGATCAGAAAAATGCAATCTATCCATTTGTACCATTTTCATGCAGGTTAGAATACTGTAACCTTGCTGTTTAGGTGAAACAAATTAATGCACTATTATGACCTCTTAAAATGGGTTTGGATTTGAATCTTTGGTTCAAATGGACTCATGTCAATCTCTTATAGCTTGCATTAGCCAAAGACCCATTCATATTGCCATGTCATAGCATGCATCATATTGTGCATTGCATTGATTGTGTTTTTTCTCTGTTTGCCGGTGTTGTTCCCTCTCGGTAGACGTTGTACCGACGTTGTGATCGTTGACACTAATGAAGACTCAATGCTATCTTCAGAAGTGCCAGGCAAGCAAAACCCCCTTGTTCATTCCGATATAATCCCACTCTCTCGCTCCTGCTCTATTTTACTGCATTAGGACAACAATGATTCATCTGTTACTTGCTGCGATAGCTGAACCCTCAGATCCTCTGCATGACCTGTCATTCCACAAGAAATAGATGAAACCCCCTAGCATGAGTAGGACTTGTTTGAGCCTGTTGTGCCTACTCATTCATGCTTGTTTGTCGTGCTCGCTATCGCTTAGAGTTGAGTCAGGTCCGATTCATCGAGGATGAATCGGAGGTGTGTGAACATGTCCTCTTGTTGAGAGCTAAGTGTGTGAACACGATTTGGTAAAGGTAGCGGTGAGAGGCCATGTAGGAGTACATGGTGGGTTGTCTCATTGCAGCCGTCCTCAGGAACTGAGTTCTGTGTTTGTGATCCATGAAACAGTTACTACCACTCATTGGGATCCTTAATTTACTCTCTCTCCTTCTTAACCATCCTTGTTCTCTGTCCAGGAGTTGCAACTAGTTTCTGGTGTTTGTAGGATATGTGTTGGAAGCCGTGCGTAGCGCTGACCCTAGGGGTGGGCTATGATGCGGTAGATACACCGTGGCCCGGTGTACCGAGCGCCCGTTTGGTGTCTCGGGAACCCTACACACATCGTCCGGGGCCGTATGTGGAAACCTCGGTAGGACTCCCTGCGGATGGAACCTGAATAGGCGATAAACCTGGACTAGAGACTTGAGTGTTTAGGTAGGCCGTGGCTGACACCCGCGCCAGGCTTCCGCTTGAAGGTTGCCGAGATACATGACGTGTACATGGTGGTAAGTGGCGAGAGCGTGTGTGAAGAAGTACACCCCTGCAGGGTTAACATCATCTATTCGAATAGCCGTGTCCGCGGTAAAGGACTTCTGGGTTGCCTATAACAGTTCATAGACAAGTGAAAGTGGATACTCTAAAGTGCGCGAGATAAGCGTGACTGCTATGGATGGCGTTCTCGTAGGGAGACGGGAGCGGATCCATAGTGGTGTATTGATATGGTGAATGTGTGGACTCGTGCGCCACCTCAAAAGAGTTACTTGCAATGTAGTTCATTATAGCCACCGAGTCAAAGCTGGCTTGTCAGTCAAACTCCACCACCCCTTTTATTGATAATGATGCATATGTAGTTAGTTCTGATGTAAGTCTTGCTGAGTACATTTGTACTCACGTTTGCCTATTTTATGTTTTTGCAGAGAGATGTCAGTCTCGCTAGTAGTTCCATGTGGACTTCAACGTTTAGCTTGATACCTCAGCTACGATCTTGTGCCCTCGGCAGGATCTGGTAGATAGTCAGGCTTCTAAGCCTTCTTCATTTGTAGATGTCTGTACTCAGACATGTTAAACTTCCGCATGTGCTTTAATTTGTATGCTCTGAATGTTGGGTCATGAGACCCATGTTTGTAATATCTTGGCTCCTCGGAGCCTAATGAATAAATACTTGAGTCGTAGAGTTATGTTGTGATGCCATGTTGTATTTACACATATCAAGCATATTGTGTGTATGTTTGTAATGCTTGGTATGTGTGGGATCCTACAATCTAGTTGTTTATCCTTGGCAGACTCTCTTATGGGGAAATGTAGTCTAGTGCTTCCTTGAGCCATAGTAGTCCGCCATGCCCAGTTCACCGGAGTCCTGCTAGCCCAAAGACTACTGCCAGACGCTTGACTGGCCGGGCATGTGTTTCACTTCGCTCGTGTCTGCCCTTTCGGGAAATGTCACGCGGTGACATCCGGAGTCCTGCCTAGCTCGCTACAGCCCGGGTTCCCGAGTCCTGTTAGCCCCAAAGGTTACAGCCCGATTCACACGTCACCGACATGCTCGACGTGATTCATGTATGCCTGTCCCCATGGGTTAGTGCCGCTTTGGGCTCACGACTAGCCATGTCAGCCCGGGTTCTCTGTCATATGGATGCTAGCGACACTATCATATACGTGAGCCAAAAGGCGCAAATGGTCCCGGGCCATGGTAAGGAGACACCCGTGGGAATACCGTGCGTGAGGCCGCAAAGTGATATGAGGTGTTACCGGCTAGATCGATGTGACTTGGAATCGGGGTCCTGACACAAAACCACCTAGGGATAGTTGCACTTTCAATCTCCCCCTTATTGGTAACTGATGACAACATATAGATCAAAGCTTCGACATTTGATAATAAGATTGAAATACATTGTCACTTTCAGAAGTATGTGATAAGCAAGAGCTCCCCCTAAATTTGTGCATTATTTAAAATTTTCTTTTGTATGCAACTGCACAATCGATTAGGATCATGGGTTAGTCTTCCGTGTCACATACATCTTGGTGGAGCGCTCAAAATGATAGAAAGTTAAAACGTGCACTCATCACCAAGCAAAGTGAATGATCATACAAAAGATATAAAAGATAACATCATTCAAGCGCAAGCATTAATGTAGGATAT
Source organism: Aegilops bicornis (assembly GCA_021605145.1). NCBI lineage: Eukaryota > Viridiplantae > Streptophyta > Magnoliopsida > Poales > Poaceae > Aegilops > Aegilops bicornis. The sequence continues at coordinate 259,192,784 of CM038673.1, read as the reverse complement.
GATCAAACACATGATCCTATAAGTATCTCACACACATAGACATAGAGTATTAAGCAAGCACACAAAAGTATCAACCAAATGGGAAGAGAGACAAAAGAAGCAAGCAAAAACACTCTCTCTCAAAGCCTATGATCTATGCATTTCTCCCCCTTTGGCAACAAGTTACCAAAAAGTTTGAAAATGCATAGTGATATGCGTCTCTCTAGGCTTGATCTTCGGGAGGTGGTGTTGAGAGGACTCTGAGGACAAATGCATCTGTTGAAGTTGATGGAGCTAGTGGAGTTCCAACTCGAGGTGGCCCTAATGCTGTGGCTGCAGGTGCTGATGAAGTAGCTCTAGTGTATGCCATGGGCACTGCAGCAGATCTCTAACCTCTTGGCACTCTTTGGAAGGCATCCATGGTAGCCCGCCCTTTCCTCTCCTTAGCTTCTTCCTGGAGCTGCTCAACTATTGTCTGCATCTCTGTCACTTTAAGATCAAGATCATAGAACTTTGTTTCAATGATCCTTTCCAAGCTCTCTTGGTTTTGAGTGAGGGTGGCCAAGCCCTTCTCCATCCTCAAGGTTGCTTGAATCAGATATGCAAGTTGATCTTGTTTGTTCTTCTGAAACACTTGAGATGCCTCTTCAACACTTGGCATCTTTGCAGCTTTCTCAGCCTTTGCTTTCTCTCTCTTTTCTCATGCCTACACAGATGTAGGATCTTCTTCATTCATGACAATAGTGTTTTCCTCAAAATCTGGTCTCAATGGTAGATGCTCCTTATCCAACAGGTAGGTGCATGTACCCATCTTGGAGTTGATGAGCACCTGAATATGTGGATCATACCCACATGATCTCTTCTGATCTGCAGCTGTCCTCTTGATTGTTTTCACAATCAGGCTCATGACTTTGAATTTTTGGGGCACATCAAACAATTGCAGCAAGTTGATTGAATGGCCTCTAATCATCTTGTGATCTCCAGATTTTGGCAACAAGGTATGCCTCAGAATAGTATTGGTTGTGGCCAAACTAGACAACAAATAATGAACAGACCCAAGCTTATGAGTTTCCAATGCTTTGTCTGGAATTTCCTTGTACATGTTGGCCATAGAGTTGTGGTCTTTCTTATTCTTGGCATAGACATCCAAGTCATCTTCATGCTCTTCGGGGGCATTGATCAATTTTGCCCATTCATCAATAGTTGATTGGTACCTTGTACCCTCAGACATCCAAACAATTCTACCATCAAGATAAAAATGAGTTGTAGAATAGAATTGCATAATGAGCTCATCATTCCACTTGGTAAGCTTCTGTCCCACAAACTTGTCCACTCCACATGATCTGAAACTTTCATGCACACCTGGAAAATGATCTTAATTCTCATCAATGTACTCCCAATCAGCCCACTTCATATCACAAACAATGGGCTTCTTGTCAAGCGAGATGGTCTCATAGAAATCCTGCTGCTCCTTCGTATGGAACCTGTAGTCCATAGTAGTATTTCTCCTCACAGCATAT